>OY728128.1:1435086130-1436336130 GCA_963277665.1 Viscum album
TTCAAAGAACAATTTTTTCATGCATCATATTAATCAAGAACTTTATTTTAACTAAATAATTAGTTGTTCTATGGCATTATTTTCAACACCAGAATCATATTCTACTTCTTTTAAGACATTTCCCTAGTCTCTTCATCAAACATTCGGGATATATAAATGTTAAATCATCATTACTATGTAGTATTCATATGGTGAATATCCATGAATCAATATTTTTATAATATTTTTTATGATTTTAAATTCAACAAAGTTAAAATGTTTTTTCGTAACTATAGATATCTATTTATCCATAACCCCAATATTTTTCACATTAGATCATATCTTGTTCTGTTGTTTGTTAGTGAAATCACCACATTTTCTTTATCGGCCATTGTTAACCCATATATTCAATTATTCCATTATTACATTAAATAATTGAATATTGTGCTGTTAGAATTATTAAATTAAAAAAAAATTAGAACGAAAAATATAAACATTGAATAAGTAAAACATAAATGATGTGCATAAAAAACCAAATAAATTTCAATGTTTCAATCTAGGTAATCTATTTTCATTTCCCCTTAGTTTTTATAACATAACTAATTATATATTATATTTTCAAATTCCATTTAAATCTCTCAAAATCATTTATAAAAAAAATTAAATAAAAAAAAATCATATCCCTGTGCGTTTAAAACCAGTCTTGAATTCTACACACTTTTTCATGTACTTTTTATAGATTGAGTTAATACCCAACAAACCTTTTTAGGGATACTACGTGTATGTTCATTAGTGTTTGAACTAGTATCAACTAGATTGTATCCATAAATGGATTTAAATTCAATGAAATTGCACACTTTTTTCTTTGATAAAATTGAATTATGCTTTTTTATATTTATATTTACCCTTATGGTTTCCCATAATTTATTACTTTCATAATTTATAATTAAATGAAGATCATTCTTACTATATTCGGTGTGAAAAAATTAATAGAAATAATTTCTCATAGAAATTAACATGAACCTCATCCCTAAGTAATATAATATCAAATAACAATTAATATTTACCTTAATCATGTACACTCATTAATGATATTAGTAATTTTCAAAAAAATCATAATTTTCATAATAGAAAAATACATATGTATCCTAATGGATACCTATAAATTAATCATGTTCACTTACTAACTCTAACGTTATCTAATACATTGATTTATATCAACTATGTTTCCCCAGACCTTTATTCTTGAGATATAATGATAATGAACACATTACTGATATATCATCATTAAATACAATAGAAGTGATTCAAAATTTATATATATATAATCAATATATAAATGAACTATTGAATAACCTAAACACAATGTTCAATTTATGATAATAGTTCTAGATATTTATGAAATTATTTCATTTAACAGAACTTGTATATTTACCATACAATGGAGAATTTTACCATTATAAAAATGTTTTTATTTTCTAAAATAAATCATTAAATTAAATTAGAATCTTACCCAGAAATTATAAACTTATAGATATGTAATATGTATTACTATTTTTCTCATCCATTTTAAGTGTCAAGATAATATTGGATAACTCAAACTCCATATAAGGGAAGGTGTACAATGAGAGATATCATAGAATAGAAATAGATTGGATAATATGAAAATATTGTAATATAATATGATTATTCCATAAAAAATATCACAGCATCCTGAACTATATCCCGGTATAATAATATAAAAAGTCACATGGATAACAATAAATGATTTCATAGTGCATGTACTCATAATTATAGAAGTCATAAATCATACCTTTTCGTTCTCATTCCAGGAATGGTGAAACAAATTTTAAGTAATATTGCCTATAAATCATAAATAATTGGGTATTGATTCACAAAATAACAATGATATTTTCTATTTTGAGACTTCCTAATATATTAAGAACTATTTCCTACACCACACACTAATTATTGATTAAAATATATTCACCATATGAAATAAGTTAATAAAAATAAAATACATAACCTAAATTCATTAGTAATTTATAATGTTTAATATTGGAGTATAAAACCTCTATGATGATAATACATTACCCAATCCATAAATGTAATAAAATGATCAAAATACATTAATTAAAAGAACAAGTATTCTCAAACACATGATATATTATTTTCACCTAAGGATCCTCATACATAAAAATGGATAATTAACGAATAGTTCCAAATATAAATGATATAAATAAATGAATTATCAATATATCACCATTACATTTGATATTGTAGAAGAATATAACACCATGATAATATTCAAAAATAATGTTAATATACTTTTATCAAAATAATTATAACCCGATAGTAGTGTGGATAAAATTCATGGAATAAGGATGCTGATTGTAAATGATCCTTCAAAAAGAGTTCATGAGGAAAAACATTCATCAAATATATGAAGAAGAATATGTGAATTATAATTCAATAATATTGTATAATTTTCCCAAATAATAAAAATACTCATTGGGGGTAATAACCATAACTCAATGAATGGAAATTGAGTTAGTAAAAAACTTACTGATATAGTAACCATAAGATAAAGATGGTTTAAAGGAGAAATTCATAAAAATAATTTTTTATACCATGGAAAAATAATTAATAATAATATACTCCTATGTGGTCATTAGTAAAGAATATCATTTAATATTAGTTATATAATATAAAAACATGCATCGATTGAAATAAATTGAGTTGATACCCTATACGAATATAATAATATTTGGTGTTAAAATTCATTTGGATGGATTTCATGTGAAATAATTCTAAATACATAAATATGAAATGAGGAATAATGTTTTTCACAATCAGAGGAATAAATAAAAATTCAAATAAGAATGTGGTTTATGAAAAATCATTATAACACAAAGGAGATATATTCAGTTATGTATAAATATTACAAGTTTTGTATCTATTTTTAATTTGATTTTATTGAAATAGTGATTCAGAAATAGAATATAAAATAACCCCATTATAAATTTAATCATAATATTACATTTTAAATAAGTATTATGGAAAACATTATAATAAAATATATTGTATTATAAAAAATAAGTATTACAAAATTTAAAGTGATACTATAACTTTTACCTTAATTCTACACTTTGATGATTGCATTCTATCATATTTTATAGTAACCATAACTACCTTAATAACTCATTTTTAGAAGATAATCATATTTAGAACCATATTTACTATTTATTTATTATCATTTATTATTTATCTATAAGTTATTTATCTCTCATTATTAGATATTTTAATATAGATTATTTCACAATTGTTTCTTATTGGTGACATAAAACTATATTATTTTGAATCAAATTCATCATTAAAAGATTATTTAAGATAATAAAATATGATTATCATGATTTCTTAAAAATTTATATGACTATAACATGATGTATATTATGATATATAATATAAAAATTTATAATTCATTATGAAAATAATTTTTAATGAACAATAGATGTGATATTAATAAATAAATAATACTAACATAAAAATTATAGAAACGCAATACAAATATTTTTTGATCATTTTTCTCTTTTAGTAAGAGTATTTTAGTATCAATAGTCATCCATTATAGGAATTTATAGAATTCATTACATAGGGGGTTAAATCGAACCAAAGAAGAACATTGTTTAATCGAAGGGCGAGTATGATTATGAAAGTTTTTCCAATGGAATAATACTATTATTAAATATTAATAATAATTTTATTGTATATATTTTTTAAGGTGATTAACTATATATTTATATATCTTTATATAGTAAACTTCTCTTGATAAAAAACAAAATATGTTACTTCATGGAGATGGTTGGTCGCACAAACACACAAATAATATTCTGGTTTTCCAAAGAATGAAAATAATGTATAAAATAGTTTATATTTTCATAATAATTATAATTTTGTCAAAAATACTTATTCATAAATAAAAAATTTTAACCTTACATATATAACAATTATTAAAAAAAATCTATCATATTTCTTATGGAGGAAGTAGTATAAAGACAACACATGCGATAATTTTTCAATTAGATTGATTGGAATAATGGTAGAAAATGGTTGTCCCGAATGTATAATAACATTTTATTACACTGTTGATATTAAAATAATTATATGAACATTTATATATAATATTTAGAGGAGGTGTGAGGAGAAAAAATTGAAATAAAATTAAAAAGTATTAATTGAGAATTTTACATCACTCCTTGATAGGTTTCCATGAAAATTGGATTAAGGATTTGAGAGTAGTTATTTAGATAATAGAAAAACATGTAGTACATGGATAATAGTGTTGCGTAGTTATTTGGGTGTGGTTATGTTAATAGTAAGTGGATTCTGTAGTGTGGAGATGTACAGTGATAAGGGTTCTGTTTATAAGGGTGTGGTGTGGCATTTTTTTAAAAGATAAAAGTCACTATTCAACTGTATAATGTATCAAATAAATTTAATTAATTGATTGGGGAAATGGTTAAGCTATATAATTTCTCAAACATACTTTTTATGAAATTTTTTTCACTTCATTAAATCTTTTTAGTCATTGATTTTTCATTTTTATCATTTTTTTTTGTTTTTATAGTGGTAACTGATTTTTTCCTTAAAAATTTACTTATATTAAATCAAAATAAATGGGATATATTAACTAATTTGGACCAAATTATTAATAGATATAAAATCCATTATTTCACATAAAATATTAAATGTAAAATAAAAATAATTTTAATATTATCATATATAATGCATAAAAATACATTTTAAAAAATATACATTTTTATCATAAAGTGTTCTTAATAATTGTGTAGTAATCCAAATTAAATTCTACAGTGGAATTACTGTTAAAATATTTTGTTTTTGACTTAATATTAAAAAATATACAAGAGAGTGGAATGTATTTTCCTTTTAAAATTAATTTAAAATTTATTATATTAGAGTTATAAAATTCTATTTAATGCATTGGAAATAAAATAAATAGAGCAGATAATATTTTTATAGTGGTTCAAATTTATATTGTTTGTGTCGACTCATCACTCTTGTCAAAAACTAAGACATATATAACACAATATATCAACTATAATGCAGTATTATAAGAAATTTCATCCATCTAGAGTCACAACCAACTTAAAAAGCCATTCTATAATGTAAGATTAAACCAAACCAGACAAGTATTCTTCTACCTTAATGCACAAACAAAATAGTCAACCATTTTACCATAGAGGAACAATCCAATGACAATGTTTTTCTGGATTCAAAACCTAAATAATACATTATTATTTGTATTATAAGCCTTTATTATTATAGAAAAATAAATAAATTAAAATGAATTAAATCCATTGAACTAGATGAAGGCTTCGTTGTATGAGAGATGAGGAAAAAATGATTTATCCAGCAGTAACTGATCAAATGATTATAGATTTCCTGAGATTAATATTTTATCATCGTATAATGTCACAATTGTATAGTTCATGAATATCACTGACCAAATTTCTTGATTTGGATCAGTTAAATTCATTATATAGTGTTATTTTATAAATAATTTATTTATTGAATGAATGCCATTGAAGGTCAAATTTTTCAATTTTTATTGTGATATCTTCAATAATTGTGTATGAAAAACAATTAAACATTTTTTAATTAGATAACATGTAAAAAAATGTTTTATATGGATAACATTTTAGTATAGATGGAAAAGTATCCACAAATAATTATAATAAAAATTGAATAACTATAGAAAACATCTATAATGTACGCAAGGAAAATTTATCAACTTCCAACAAACATTTAATTGAGAACTCGTATTTTCCAAACAAACCATCATAAAAAACCAACCACATGTTTATATTTTAGCTATACATAAAATTATTTAAATATAATTACAGATCATTGAAAAAAATAATTATTATTTATAAAAAAATTAAATCAAGAAAATCATGTGAAGCTACCTTATAGTAATTCAAAATATAAACGCATAAAAAATGTTTATGTTTTGAGATAAAGTATTACAATATAATTAAGCAACCATATGTCATAATTAATGATAAATAAATCTAGACATTGTAAAAATTCCACTCACAACCACATCAAGACTTTGTAAAATTTTCCCTTCCAAATATAATAAAAAATTGTCAAATATTCCCTCATTATCACTTCCATTATTTTTAAAAATTTTACACATGATCACTTCCAGACTATTTAAAAATTTTAATTCACGGTCTCTTCTAGACCATGTAAAATTTTCACTCATAGTCCCTTCCAAATATTATAAAATTTTATCTATGGTCACGTCATGAATTGTTATATTTTTAAATCATTCTAAAATCCATAATTGTGACAATTTTCACTAACATTACGTTAATTTTTTTAAAAAATATAATTTAATACCCTTTAAAACCTAGTAAAATATTATATCATGGTCACAACTACACCTTTTCAAACATTACATCAGATTCACTTCAAGAAGTTTTTCAATTTCTATTCATGGTCACTTTCAAAAAATTATATATTATCACCCATAGAAATATAAATACTAGAAAATTTTCAATCATAGTCACTTTTATACTATAGAATTTTCAGATATTATTAATTCTTAAAATGTTCAAATTATCACTCATAAATATTTTCAAATATTCTCTCACATTCACCTGTCTTGATCAATTCTCTTTTAGACTTCTTGATTAATCTATAAACTCTAAAAAACATAAAATATTATCGTGTATGATAAATTATATTTTCAAAAATTAGCTTCTATACTACTAAATTTCATAAAGGATCTAATTTAACATTTCCCCCATTTTTATAATTGAAAATTAAAAAACAATTAAAAAACATATTACCCCATTTGGAAATTGATCAAAATGATTTATGTAGTAAATAAGCTTCTCCAAAGAGAATATTTTATTTTTAAAAGTTATTTATCCTTTATAATGTTAACTTACAAAATGCACCCTTAAATATTAATGGAATGTAAACAATCCCTAAAATTTAAATCGAACGCATATCTAGGATTCCCTTAAAATTAAATGTTTTAAAATTTTATTCATAGTAACAAATATAATTCAGAATAAATGATAAATAATTTTCAAAATAAATATTGAAAAACAGAAGGATACGTAGAAACATTGTTTATAAGTTTAATAAATTTTTTAATTATTTTTAATGAATTAAATAGTAACAAACTATTTATGTATATGCTGGTGATATGATAAAATAACAATGATCTGATATACACAGTACCCAAATAGTTAAATTTTAATGTTTTATCTCAAAATAAATGTAAAACTCCACCAATATATTTACTATATAATTATATATCCAAAATTCCAAGTTTAAATTATATTTTATAAAAATTATATAAATATAGGGTTCTGTTAAATATACTAGCTTACTATTATCCAATAAAATAAATTATATATTTATTTTTTAATTTTTGAACATGATCTCTATGAAGATTATTTTTTAAATCAATGTTATTAGTTATATATTTTTTAAGGGTTTTCAAAAAATATAAATAATATAATTATAATCATATAAAATTAGAATCATATCGAATTAAAACCCCAAATCATATAGTGATTTCATAATCTATGATGATTGTCCAAAACATGATAAAATTGAAATATATTTAGATTCAAAATAAAAAAAACATTTAATAACAAGAAACTAATGATTTTAGATGTAAATAAAACATACTTAAAGTTATTTATCAATATATCTAACATTATTAAAAAATTATAATCAGAATTGCTTCTCAAGTAAAAATCATTTTTATAATGATAAATTAAACAAATTTCCCAAATTCGTTAACATAACTAATATTCCACTAAACAGATATTTTTTTTGTATCCTTTTGTATAAATTAAAATCAATGACATATGAAAATTAAAATTATTAAATAAATCCCTGGAATAGGTTAGTAGAAAAACATTCAAATCATTCCCCTGTATATATTAACGTCATCATGTTTTCCTGATTTATCTAAATCAAAATTTCACATATTACTCATAAGATTATTTTCACTTTTAGTAGAGTCTAAAATGACTCTATTAACTGGCTATTTAGCATACAATGATTGATTTTTAAAACATCCAACATATGTTTGAAATAATTTCAAAAAAATAAAGAATCTCACTTTCCCTATCAAACTCATATTAGATTCAAAAGTCATAAAATTTGAAAATTCATTGCTATTATTTTCAGATGTAGATCTAAATTTTTTATCATCAAAATATTCTAAAAACCATTATACATACATCTTTTCTTAGTAATCTAAATACGATAAATCAATCCATTTTTCAGAATAGTTTTTGATAATGAAACTATTTATCCATTCATACCAGTCATGAGGATATTTTTATAAAATATATAAATCCTTTCTTAACTAAAAAACCGGTTGAATATTCATTTTAATTTCAAAAATTGTTTTCTATCTAACATATTCTTCTGTATAAATAAACATATATTTAAAAATTTATTTTAAAAAGAAAATTTAATCATTTTAAATAATGAGAATGAAAAAAATTTAATAATTTCCTACACTATTATATCTAATTAATGTTTGAAAATTATTATACAAAACAAATTCCATCATTATTAGAATATCCCTGAGTGTCTAATCAAGATTTATTTTTATCTATATTCCTATATTCCTTATGTTTATTTCAAAAGATCCATTTTATTTTAATAACATTACAATTATTTGGGATAATAGTTGAAGTCGACACATTATTTCTAGTAAAATTATTTAACTCATATTACATTGAGATGATCCAATTATAATCATATAAAGCCTCGTAAATATATTTAGGTACATAATCGAAATAAACAACATGTTCTGAATAACTATTCATAAGATATTTTCATGTTTGGATATTTTATTGATCATGTCCAATTAAATTTTACATAAATAGGTTCATATTTAGAAGAACTAATCTTCCCCCCAATATATTCTCCCTTATCTTGAGTTTCTTCTTTATTAACATAACAGCTCTAAAAAATCCTAATGTAGATCAATATAATTATTCCCATTTTTTAATGATTTTTCAAACTAATTAACATGAATTTATACTTTAACAACCATTTCTATTTTATTTTATACCCTACATACGTTAAAATTATTTGAATTTAATTTTATTTACCGTCATTGGATTTTTCAAAAAATTTATCTAAAGAATCTTTAGTATTTATAATTAAAAATTTACACCAAAAGATTCGAAAATAGCCAATTTTTGGCTTCCCCCCTTACAAAGTTAATAATGTGTCTATTTTAATAAAGTTATTAAATAAAACTATTATAAATATACCAATATGTGATAAAAACGTATTCAAAAATATATTTTGATAAATTATCTTCATTTATCAAAATTGTAATTATTTCTTAAATAGATATATATTTCATTTCAACTTCACTACATACTATTGTGTTTTAGGGGTTGAAAAATATTTAAAAACCCCTTATTCATTATATAAAAAGGATAAATTAAATATTATAGAATTAACCACCATTATCACTTATATTTTATTTAATTAAGTATCATTTCTAATTTAAATATGTTTTACAAAATAGATAATATGATATTAATATTCAAATTTATGTGTAATAAAATAACCCATTTATTCATATTAAATTCATAAATAAGAACAACAAAATTATCTCTTACCTCCTAAAAAATTATTGATAGGAAAAAAATACAAATGAATAATATCAAGAGGCCCAATAGTTTGCACTTCATTAATTGACATGAAATTACTTATATGTTGTCCACATTTCAAATAAGACACCAAAACAAAGGATTTTTCTCTTTATTTTTAGGTAATTTCTGATCTATTTGATTCTTAGGCAGCTTCAAAAATTACATTACATTATCATGTCCAAAACTCCTTTGACAAAAAATTTATTCATATTTTATAAAAAAATATTTTTCAATTTGATAATATGATTTAGATGAATTGATTGAATAAATTTTTTATTTCCTATTTTATTATAAAACCCTATTTATCTATAAATAAAATTAATTTCTAATATTGAAATTTCTCAAAAAAATCATCACCACATAGCTATGTAATTCATAATATGTTTTTTATAATCCTTTATCAATGTAAAAAAACCAAACCTTTTTCCCTCGAGACATATTTATGGATTTGAGGAAGCTGGTAAAAACATGTTTGAAAAAACATTTTATAATTGGATTCCACTATAGAACATAAATCCCCAGTGTAGCTCCAACCTGTTTCCATTCCGTTATTTTGTTTTTTGTAATACTTCATCTTATTTATATCTTTCTATAATCATTGTAAATAATTCTTTATAATCCAGCTTTTCCTTCAATCCTAATAAATTACACCTTACGCACCATTAAAAATAAGATTACAATTTTTATTCTCCTATTGATCACCATTTGAATAGTAATTTTAGGATCTCCTTGAGTATGAAATCATTCTTCAATGTAACCCCTTTGTAACATATATTGTATCATTTTTTATCACAAATTTATATCTTGAATTTGGAAAGGTACGTAGAAAATTTTGATTTAAAAGAAATTCACTTCTTCATTTAATTATTTTCCTCTTCCTGGTTTTTGAGTGCTACTTTATATTGTAATAATGATCAAATATGCACAACAAATGTATATTCCATGAAATTTTTATTTCTTCTAGAGAATACATTTTAGACTAAATCTTGTTATTAATTTCTCGATAAATTCTTTTAATGGGAACCTTATTTTCAATATTATCAGCAAAATAATTCATACCATTTACCATATTAGTAAATCTATGGACCATTTAATTAATAATTTCTTATTCAGATATTTTAAATTCTTGATATTCAGCTATCAACATTCCATGTTTAGTTTTATTACGACTATCCAAACCAAGATGTATAAATTTTAGAATTCTATTGATTCCATGTGTTGTTTTATATAATGATACATAAGTATACACATTTACATTTTTTAAAATGTGTAAAATATAAATGAACATGTAATTCAACATATATATTACCACAACATTACCAAAAAAAATTTAGTTCCACAATATTGATGCCCATAATGATTTTATATGAATGTATAGTGATCAACACTATGTTTCATTAAATAATTATTCCACATGATATTTCAAATAACCATAATGATTTCCACTAAAATGGGATGGTTTTGATGTATTTTTTCCACTATAAATACGTTTTCACTCAAATTTAATATGATATTAATTACTGAGTAGTTTTTAAGGAAATGGTTTGCTTAAATAGTGAAAAATAAATTGATCTTGGTGTCCAACTATAATAAAATTACTAGTCTCCATTTTAGATGGAAAAACTGTAAATAGGGGGTTGTTTGGCCTTTTAAAATGATTTTAGATGATATTATATCAGATTAATATAATTAAATTTATCATAGTTACAATAAAAGAATAATAAAAAGATTTTTTATAGTTATTATGATCTAAATGGTCTTTTTCGACTCTTCACCCATCTCACAAACTATGTGTGTTAGAACCCACTATTTCCAGGATATTGGAATCTTTTCATGAATTTTTCTTACCATTAGTCACAACACAATTACAATGCCTTTTCCTCATGGTATATAAAAAACTAATTTTCGTATACTTTCCTACCGAGAGGCACAATGTAAATCTTCTAACATTTTCCCCTAGCGGAACAACCCAATTCCTAAATTTTTTTGGGGATTCATAACCCAAAATAAAATGTTTTACTTGGTAGAATAACCATTTACAATTACCCACATAGTATGAAATTGAATAAACTAGATCCATAGTAAAATATGAAAGAATAATAGTCTTTGATTTGAGCTAGTAAGGATCTCTCTAATATAAAATGATAAAAAAATTATAGTTTGGCTATGAGTAGTAGTTTTTCGAAAAAGAATTACATACTAGAATAGTCAAGAATTTCTACAACATCTTTTCTTGATATGGATCTAAAAAACACCTTATATAGAGTTACTATATACAAAATAAATTTAATGAAAGAATCCTTATATGGTGTATCATTCCAAATATATCTTTTGATATCTTCTTTAAATGAGAATTAAAAATACACCAAATTTGGTTACATAGATAATATGTTATGTTAAAAACTCATATTTCACAACAATAACATGTTAGTAAAATTAATAATAATTTATCAAATATTTATTATAAATTTTAATTTCACTTAGAAAAATAAAAATAATAGGTAAGATAAATTGTTCAAATTCTAACAAAAAATAATTTAGAAATCAAATTTTCTTGAGAAATTGTGGTGAAAACTCCACCCACGTGAAGAGAATTTACCCATATATAAAATTTTTAAAAAATAATTTATGTAGTATCAAAACTATAAAGATTTTTTTAATAAACAAAATATATAATCATAAACATGTTAAAGTACAATAGAGTAATTTTAAATATAATGGTATAATAAATATATCATTTTTGAGAAAAACTATGAAAATAGAATAAAGTGAACATTGGTCATAAAGAGTGTCCAATACATTGAAAATTTTCATCTTATGGCCACATAACTTCTATTCTTGAGGTCACTTCATTTTTGTTATTTTATTAAAATCCTTATTCATCTTGTGGTGACATCATTATTTTCCTTCCAATCACTTATATAAACTATTAAACTCTCACTCACAATAACTTTGAGGATCTCTACTCAGGGTCACTTTGAGGCTTCATAAAATTTTCAGTCAAATTCACTCAGAGAATATGTAATTTTTTTATTCATTATCAATCTATAATTTTTCAAAACATTCAGTAATGGTCACTTCCATATGTATTCAAAATTACAATCATGTTAACTTTTAAGTATTCAAAAAAAATTGACACATTTTCACTTCCATATTTTGTCAAATTTTACTAACAACCACATATAAACTCTGAAATTTTCACTCATGGTCGCATCAATAACTTGTTAAATTTTCTCCCAGAGTCACTGGAAGAATTTATTATACATTCAATAATGGTCGCATCCAAACATTGTAAAAATTAAACTGATGGTCACTTCTACACATTCACATATTTTCCCTTTAGTAACATGTTTCCTACCATACATTCCCTCCTGATCAATATTAGACGTGCATATTTCATCTCTCAATAATTTCTATCTTATTCCAAATTTTCAATCACATTAACGTCCATCCATTATCAAATTTTTTTTCATGGTAACTTTTCAATTTCAATTATCAAACTAACTTCATGATTTAATCATTATATATAAAAACAAGAAGGAGAATAATATTAAAAGTGTGAAAGAAAATTAAATTATGGTAATCATAAAATATACTAATAAATAAGATCAATGATCCAATCCAACAAATGAGTCTTTTAATACTATTTAAAAACATTCTTCTTAAATTGATTACCTCTATATATACCAAATAATTCAATGGATACATTTAAATGGGTATATTTAACCATATAAAATTTTTAGGGTTATTTTTGGTTTGGTGATCTGTGTGAACGATGTTTTTCAAAACAATAATTATTGAAATGATAATTACATATTAAATATTATAGTTTAATAATGTTTATCCAAAAGAAAAAATCCATAATCATCCAAAAAAATAGAAATACATAACTAATAAAAGTCCACATCAGAGGAGTAATAAATAAGTAAGTAAATTAAATAAGAATGTATCATTAGATCAACAGAAAACCAAAAATAAATGATTATACAAAACAAACATGAAAAGTGCATCTAATTTTTTTACAGCCCCGTATATCACATTTGGTTTGATATGAATAATTATGGTCTTAACATTTTTCTTGGGTAGACATAATTTATAATTAGTACTCATATGAATAGAAATATATGTTATATTGGATAGATGGAAGACATGATATATCAGTATCAAATGTTATTTAAAGGATCATTATATGATCCCCATGGGAATCCCATTTTAAAAATTCAATCAACATTCATAAATATGATACTACTAAATATGTTCATTATATGATTAATATAAAAATTTTATTTTGTCTGAATTCCTAATAAATTGGAATTTAATATCATCTGACCACCTCATACCTGATCAAACCTATTATAAGATCACACCCTAAAACGTTAACCACTATAAAATGGTAACCAAGGAAAATGAACCATGAAATCAATCCCTGTAGATTTATGGAGAGGCACATATAATCATAGAATGAGATAATGATACATATGGGGTCACTTATATATAATAGTTTTATAAATAAAAATTACAAAAAACATAGAGTGATAAAATATAACCAAAATAAAATCATTACATAATAAAAAACACTGATATATTGTGATAACCAACCATCAAGTTGAAACTGAAAAATGCATAAAACAACAAAAAAATACCCACGAAAAACTGAAATCCAAACTACAAAAACCTACACCCCAATCCATATCACAACTTCATGCCACGAATGGTTAAACAATTCCATGATGATGATCATCAAATTTTGATCTACCAATTTATATTTAAACCCAATATTAAACTCAACCCATCTGCCTCCAACATATTACTAGTAACCATAGACAATTTAATCCCTTCGAAAAACACAATGTATGGGTAAATAAAATTATAGTCCCTTAAATTAGACAACTATCAAACAATAATCATCCACATCAATAATAAAAAAACTATTATTAAGGAGAAAACAACCCATGTACTGGTAAAGGTAAACCAATAAATCCAAATTTATTACTTTTTAAATGATTGATATAATTGATAATTAAAATAACATATTATATAAGAAAATATTTTATCTTAGTATACATAGGAAGATGAATGTAAAATAGGATAGACACCATACCATTTTTTATCAGAACATGCCTCGCCCATTAATACACAACTAACCACCCACTAAACACACAATATAACACAGATTCATGAGGATATAACATTGATGAAGCCTCTTAACATTACAACTGAAATTTGTAAAAAAAATTACTAACACTAAAAAACTCAAGATATTCAATCCTTATGACCAATTTTATCTTATATCACTTAAAGATATCCTCACACTCCTATTACATGAAAATCATGACCACCTTCTCAGATAGGATTTCTATTATCCTCTTCAGAAAAATGTGAAGTCTATTTGTGGAAACCATATATCAAGGAATGGATTCTTTTATTGATATCTACTAGATCCCTTACCTTATCACAAGAGAGGTAATGACTGAATAAAAAATATTGTTGAATATATATGATTTGGGTGGGCAAAAAATAATTCAATTAATATCCTTTATTGCATAAGAAACATCGGTATGTACAAACCAAGTCATTAAATTGATTTATATTTATAAAAATTATATCTTCCCACATCAGGGATATATTTATAATCCTTTATAAAAAAATTCATCTTTGTGAGGAATATAAAAGCATTTTCCAATATTACATGAAGCACTACTCATGGAATCTCATCATTGTAATCCATCTCCCACTATCATTGATCCAAATTTAGGGATAATAAAATTTATCAAGTGAATAATATTTTTATTGGAGTCATCACCAAAAAAAGATACATTATTATACCCAAATCATTCCTCATCTCTAAGGATAGTCACTATATGATGGAACTTTAATACTTCCTGATTCTGAAATTTCAAAAAATGCACATCCCATTATTCACTTTTATAATTCCCTCTATCAAAATCAACATGATGTTTTGATGGGATTTCATCAGTTCAATGAAAAGTAAATATGTCTACACACATGACATTAACAATAATAACATTATGTGTAAAATAATATCATGTATTAAAACATATTCACTACCAAGAAAAAAGGCACCCCAACCCTTCCAATCCACTTCAAATCCAGCCCATCAACCCCAAAACCCCTATCCATATTATATTCAACACGAAATCTAAAAAAAATAAATACTTTCCTAACTAATATCCACATTCACTACATTTCAACATATCACATTAAATCAGATATATTTATATTAATATCACAATATTTCATTCCACTCCACCTTACCAAAGAACAATCAATTAATTAATTGTTTAGAAAAAAAAATTATATTAAAATTATTAATACATAACTAATCAATACATGATCTTGTATCCAGCACATAATATCTGAACAAAATTAGTTTGAACATTTTATGGGGTAATCATGACATAATTATATTTATTTCTTATATCTTGGTAGAATTAGAATAATTTCATCATATTAATTTTCTAATGACATCGTAAACTACTTCTTTGAATACCAAAAGATTATAATATGATTTTTCTTTCGTAATTCATACTTAAATCAATATTTTGCATAATATTTTATTTTATAATGAAATCATAATAATTTCATGAAAACATCATCGATAACATTGAATAAATAGACCAATGTTTTATATATAGTATCATGATTTCATAATATATAGCATAAATCATTTAAAAAACATACACATGATGTTTAAAATAATATTTTCATTCATATCCCATTAAATCCATATTTATGAAATGAATCAATAATTTATTCTATGTATAATATATAATTTTCATGCAACATAACATTTTATTAAATCATTCATCTTATATAGTAGGAATTTAATACTATATCAGGGTCATTAATTTAAAAAACACATACATAAAACATTTATTTAATTCCAAGAAACATCTTCGATCATTATATCCACTCAACACATGGAATATAATTTTATATTGGGAGAAATTATAATATAGATAATGATGTTGATAAAATGAATCAAAAAAAATTTTAAAAATATAATCAAGGTAAGTTATAGTCAGGTGGTCATTTAGAGAATAATTATTCATGGAAAATATTATCTTTTAAATAGTCTTCATCATCAATAAAATAATAAGATTGTAATACATCTACGAACATTAAGGAAAAAATTTAATCCCTAACATGCTCATAATGTTTTCCAAATTTTCATTAATTAAACATTAATTAATAAAAATTAAATTGTAATTTAGATAAATCGAACAATACATCATGGGAATGAGTGTAACGTCCTAACCCAGAAGTCACTAAAATGGTACCCCAAGATGGCTGACCACATGGTCTAAAACAAGACTCTCTATTCACCAATAATTACGAAATAAAATGAGGGTTTAATGGTGGAATGGGTGGGTGTAACACCCCAAACCCAGTTACCCAGAGTCAGGGAATTATTACATAACATTGGCATGATCATAAAAGATAATGTCTAGAAAGACTGATTAGTCTAACAGCCTTGGATGTACTAGATATATTCATATGTTTTACATTATATTAAGAAATGGAAAACAACCACATTATGTCCCATTTGAACACACTCATATTCCTTATCCTATTATTTCAAGTTAATCATAATATATTTCATTGAATCTTCGAAAAAATAAAACATAGAAATGGTGAGCTCAGATCCCTAGTAAGGATATCAATATAGTAGAAACTATTATAAATAAGCATAAACATTTAAGGAAACATTTAAGAATAAAACAAAATCCTTTTAAATATAATCATCAGCATAATATGGAAGAGATAAATAAAATAATTCTATTTACATATTCATATGGATATTCTACTAGTCTAATAATTCCATGTAATATCAATAGCTAATTTCATAGGGATGAAATGCATAATTATATACGTCATAACAAACATAGTCAAGGCCTTGTCCAAATACTACAAATAAAATTTTGTCACAGCCTTGTGCCAAGACACAAGTTTGACTCATGAGACCTACTGATGCATCGAGGATCTACAATGGGCACCACCCATAACTTTTTAAGTCCAATGTATTCCTCATATTAAAATATTGAAACAAACCAGAAACATTCATATTAAAACTGTCATACTAAATGATAAAAAAGTATCCATAAACCATGAATGGTATAAAAATAACACATCCATATTCAATCATGTCACAAAATATTCAATAAACTATGGAATATTGTATCATAATAAATCAACTATAAATAAGTGTAAAATCCAACAAAAAATATTGACATGGATGAAATCAAAACAATTGGAGTGATATATATCATTCTATTTTGAAATATTTTAAATGATATGTAATTATAAAATAAAAAACTTACTTTTAAAATATTATTATAATATATTAAGTGAATATTAAAATGTGTTATAATGGAGGAAAATAGTTACACTCACCATATAAGTTAAAAACATTCATACCTAAATTTGTTGAAAAGGTCATAAAGTACCTTGTTCGAAAAATGATGGAAGTATTCCTTTCAAAAAATTTAATAAAAATTTAAACAAGTGTATAAATGGATTTAAAAAATATTCTATGAACAATTAAACAAATTTGAAATACATTTTAAAGATACATTGATGTGGATGATAAACAAGTCCTAGAAGATACATTCATAAAAACAACCTTGGATAATAAAGTGATTGTAAATTTAACCCATACCTTTTACCTTTTGGTGGTCGAGGGTACATTAAAATAATTTAAAATAGTTAAATCATTATTAATAAATTATAAAAGATCCACAAGCATAAATATGGTTTCATATATGATATTCTTATTTTTCATTGTTAATAATATTTCTGTAATATCATTAATTCAGGTGTTAACTGATTCATTTTCCATTATATTTTTTCTTACATAAGTCACGTTTGTTATTGATAGGATGTTTTTGATTAATATCCAAATTTATATTAATATATTAAACATTATTTTAAATCATCTAATGAAAATTATTCTTGAATGGTTGCGATGGGGAGTGAATCTTATCACATTCATGGAGACGGTAATCTGTACTTACACATGAGACAATACCATTATATTGATGGTGAAATTGAATTTAATTGGATGGTATATAATATAAAAATAATCATTAACATGTTTTATTTATTATTTACATCAATTTTACTTCTTATTATACTCATCCAGATAACAAAGTGTTGAATAACAAACTACACCACGATGTGGAGACGGTAATCCGTATGTACGTACATATGGTGACTTTGTCATTAATATGATGGATATATTAATGAATCTGGTTAAAACATATTAATAATTACATAATAATATGTAGAAGGTACTAGAGTCATTATTTTGGTACGAAAACAACAAATACAGAATATGTGGAAGAAGAAAAGAACTTTGAAAGAGGTGATGAAATTATTAGCACTTCTTTGGGTGGTTCCTTTCGATTTGATGAAAAGGGCTCCTTAAGATGCCTTTATGATCAAACTAAGGCCTATAAGTTGATGTGAGGGTAGTTGAAAGGATACATGAGCAGTGTTTGGCTGATTCAAATGGATTTGGAGTTGTGATATTAAAGTAAGGGAAAATCCCCTCTTATAAGAGGTGTGAGGGTCACTTTAGGAAGAGCTAGAAATATTAATTTATTATACAATCATATTCAGTTTATAATGAATAAATTTTTTTTCAGGGAATAGGTGGGGCTAGGTCAAAAACCTTTCATCCTATAGAATGTATACAATTTTAGGTCACCATATTAACCTTATCTTTTATATTTAACTCATAGTTAAATAGTTTAAATTTTACCATTTATTCTTGTAATATTATAATAAATCATTAATAAACATACAAGAAAAAGCCAAAAGAACCCAAAGTGGTTCACATTTGACATGTATAAACATATCTATGTCTATTAGATGAAACTTAGAATTCTTTTGAATATTATATCATTTAATATATAGTATTTGTTTTAAAAACGCATTTATGTCAATTTTGACACTATTTGGTGTTTTGTTTTTGTTGAAGTAATAACAACATTATCACTTAAAAAAAATATTTAGTCCACCCAAACATATCATATTAGAATAGAAAATTACTATAATGCATCAAGAGTCCCAATTTATATTTATTTGGATATTTATAATATCAATTATTTTAATATCTTTTTAATAAGTCAATTAATGCATCGTCTTTGTGTCATAATTAAATTTAATTATTTAATGTATAAAAATTATAAATAAAATACCATTAGATTAGAATTATTTTTATCTTTCTAATTAATAATTATAGTCAAATTAATCATAGGAATAAAACTATATTAAAAATAGATTAGTAATTAAAATTTGAATTTAACACTTTTTACTCTTTTTTAAATAAAATAATAATAAATGTCATATTCCAATCCTTGTGGAAAAAAAGGATCATATTTTATTTTTAAGGATGAAATTCAGAAATCTAATAGAATTAGGACACATGTTAGTGTAACATCCCAGGTACATAAAGAATATAACATTTTCATATTTATTAATAATTGTGAATTAAATATTAATTTTAATTTAAAGAAGATATTATGTTTGATGGCGTAACCAATATGCAACAACAAGTTTCTTTGAAATCTTATGTTTCAAACAACGTTGACTGATACTGAAAAATAATATATTGGTATTATTATTTTTAATAGTAGTGAACACATAACAATTGTATTGGTGGGAATGAATAGAACTAACTAAAATATGATTATATATGTTTTTTAAATTTTTTTACATTTATCGGATAAAATTTGGAGTCCTAAAATGTGAATGAATCTAATTTTAAGCATAAATACTCAAATATTCATTAAAAGGTCAGTTTACTATGTTTGGATAGCGAAAAATCATTAAATATAATTTTGGAAATTTTTATATATTATATTTGACAAAAATAAAATTTTTCATTAGAATCAATACATCAAAATTTACATTGGGTAAATTTTTATTTTTATGAGAAAATAATTTTTTAATGAATAGATAAAAATATTTTATATTAATTAAAAACTACCTTTTAATATATATATTTATAAGGATATATTATATTATTAATTGGTTTAAATGTGTAATTATATTATGTTTTTACCATTTAATCCAATTTTTTTAGTGGATGTAATTTCTCTTCGAAATCAGATATAAATAAGTGCCAATCTTTTAAGAGTTGTTATTTCTTAAAAACATGCGTTTTGTTTTGACTGTAGGAATTAATTTCAAATTAATTTATGCCACTTTTGTTTTATGAATTTCTAAAAATGGATTCCATATTTGGAATCCAGTGGTCCAAATTTTGTAAATAAGTATCTTTTCTTTTTAAACAATTTGAATATTTACTTCAGTAAAAATATTATTTTCTACGGTTGAAGGGTAAATAATGGGAAATAATGGTTAAAAAATATTATTATAATACTATAAAGTTACACTTACATGTGTTGTAAAAATATTTTTTAATACATTTCCGAAAATGGGAATCCATGGATCGATTTTGGGTCCCTATGGAGCCACTTATGATTGATAATGACACATTATATTAATTAATTTAAAGTAAAGAAAAAAATGATATAAACATATATCTTTTAGTAAATCGTCTTTTACACAAGGTTATATAAGTAATAACTTATAATATAAATATTTTTTTAATTATAATTATATTTTCTAAATCATCATATTTTTTTTTATAATTTTTATAATTCAAATAAATAATATTATTTATGACACAGTAATGATGCATTGTTTACCTCATTAATGAAAGATTTAACTAAATAAGATTATTAAGATTAAAACAATATCCAAAACTTGTCCAATTATTATAGGATGATTTTATTTAGATAATGAGTCACTATTTCTTCAACTTTAATAAGTTTTTGACCTTTAAAAAGTGAAAATCGTTATATAATTAAATAATATTTTTAAACATTCCTAAAGATCCCCTCCCCCCTTATAAAAACACCACACTTCTAAACCATTCATCACACTTCTCAAGTACCATGTCTCATCCATACACTTCTCAATTGAACTCCCAAAATCCCTCTCCTCCTTTTTGGAGCCTTTTTTTAGGCAAAAAAATATTCAAGTATACATTTTGGTTCAAACCAAAGGCAGATACCTGATTTGAAGGTGACATGTTCTCTTAAATGCTTTTGTTTTATTTTACTTCTCCAACCCCATAAACTCTTTTTATTCCATTATTTTATAACAAAACCAGTATCCTCAAAATAATAGGGTTTTTTATGATAATTATTGTAACTACACATACAAACACCTCAATCTAATCGGTAAATAACATACTGTTTCTGTGGACGGTGAACTACTACCTCACGAAACGATGATTGTTCAATATTCTCCTACCAGATCACATGGTGACCATTATGCTGGAACTATATTTAGATGTGATATATATTATTTTTAGGTTTTCTCTACTAATAATTAATTTTTATTTACAAACATACCATTAGGCTTTCCAATATGTGTAAATACGATAATTACATTTGAGGAAGTGCATACTACCACCCCCTAAAGGTGATATGATTAGTTAATGAAATACATAGAATGTATAAAGGATGAAGTTAATTAAATTATGATACATATATATCATATTATATTATAATTTAATCATAATATACCTATGTATCATTATGTTTTCATTCCATTAAATATGAAAAGGAAATGAATGAAGAGTTTATGTGTGTGTACGACTTACTGTCTCCTAGAATGGTGAATTTATTTTCATATCTCCAAATGTAATGTAATATTATAAATACATACATATAATTGATATATATAATATATATGATATCTATATAATGAATATCATTCTAGAGATAATGTATTTTTGACCACAGGAACAACTTGTAATTATAAGAAGTTTATTTTTAACTCAAGTACCAAAATATCCACAAAACAACCATTATTAACATAAATAATTTAATAATTTTTATAACAAGGAAATAAGAAATATAAAAGGAATAATAAACTTGAAAAATGTTCATAAGAAAGTATAAACTTACTTTAGCTTATTATTCAAGAGATTAATGAACAAAATGGTCATGTCGGACACAAGGAAAGGGGTTTCTTATCTCACTTTTAATTTTGTGAGATTTCCATTGTTCACCACTTACCTATTGCATGTGGTGTATTGTGTTCTGAAATTTGATATATATTATCATTATTATATTTATATTGTAGAGACCCAAGACTTTATTTACATGGACATTACATTACTTTTGTGGAATACTTAATACATGACAAAAACAGACGCCCAAAGACTGTATTAGTTTAGTGTCTTTGGAAACCTGGAACGAAATCTTCTAATCCTGGTGAATGATCTTCAACATCTCCCATAAAGATCTTCCTCTCTTGGTTTTCATAACTAAAACATTTATTTATATCCTGGGGAAAAGAAAATATAAAATTGGTGAGCTCAAATTCTCAGTAAGGTTAAACAAAGAGAACATAAAACAATCCATAAAAATTTGAATGCGAGAACTTGAACAAAAAAACTAAACATCAAAATCTTGAGTAAACACATAAATCATGGAAATACGTAAGGAATATATCATAATGTAACATTAATCATGATAAAATAGCATGGAAATAAAACATGTAATTGCGGAAAAACATTAAGCATGTGATATGATTTCCATAGTAGCCAAGGCATTGGTGCCAAGACCATCTTAGTGGACAAAGTCCCTTTCTGAATCGAGTTCACTCCACATTTCAGTCCTATAACACTGAACCTGATTAACTTTCCATTCCAGCCATGTCTATCTCATGAGATATAAATCTTTACCCAATGCATTGGAGGGAGATATAGGTCTCTCCCGTCTCATAATGATAACATTCTTACTTGTGCCACAAAATAAACTTAAAACATTCATCATAACCCAAAGAATAAAATGGGTTTCATAAACATCATTCCATCATAACATAATCCATATAAAAAATGGATATCATTTCATCATAAGAAAATTGAAACCATATAAATCATAGAGACATTATACGTCAAACATACACATATGATGTAACGTCATCTTAGATGGAAAATCATTTTGATAAAGCACTTGAAATGAATTTTTGAAGAAAATATCCTTTCTTCTTGAAAATCATTTTCTTTTCACAAAATGGCATGAAATTTTAAAAGAAATATAATTTTTTAAAATAGTCATGAAATATTTTGGAGGAATCTTCATGAAAATAAGGATTTATAAAACCGTAAAAATACTTTCATTCTGTACAAGTTAAAAAAACATTCTTCTCATACATTTTCCAGAAAAGTCAAAAAAGTACCTCGTAACGTAATCAAATGAAATATTCCTTACATACCATGTAGTAAGATTAAAAAATGGGTATAAAGAACTTTAAACATATATGAAACCATTTTTATAAAACAGGAACACAGATGATAAATATAACTCCAGTTAATACGTACGAACAAACAATCTCGGATAAAAATGAGACTGGAAAAGTTAACCCTTACCTTATGTCTGATATGCTTCGTATGATCCGAACCTCCTGTACAATGATTTAAATAATGTCATTGACTTATTAAAGAATAATATTCATTGTTTTATATCATATATGGTTCACTTAGTTATTTATATTCCCCGTTCATTTGTCAATTCCATGTTAAAGTAGTGTTTTGGGTAAAATTGTTTCTTTTATCGTACGTGTTTTGACTTGTTCTTTTTGATATTAATATTACTAATATCATGATTTAATTACATCTAGAATTTAAAATATTATTTATATATCATATATATTCAGTATATATATATATAATAGATAGATAAATTAAATGAAACCCATCGTTCATGGAGACGGTAGGCCGTACGTACGCATGAACGCTATTTTCCTCTCTTTATTTACTTCAATGGAAGTATGTAGATGAAATATATATATATATATATATATATATATGTATACATAAATCCAGTAGCTTAATTAGGTCATATATTTTATTATTATTCATTATATATACTTTATAATCATTCATGAATGGTTAATCATGGAAAATGAATCTCATCACGTTCGTGGAGACGGTAGTCCGTACGTACGCACGAGCGGTGATATCATTCCCATGATCGTGGAATTGTATTGAAGTGTATGTATAATATTACAGAATCAATATAACTTTACAATAACCATATATAGTTATTTATTTACACCATTATACCCATCCATGTAAGGTGGTGGTGGAAAAACTGATTACACCACGACGTGGAGACGGTATTCCATACGTATGCACGTGTGGTGATTTTGTTTTCCATAGGATGGATAGAATGTGAAATAGGGTTATTTAATTTTCCTAATATCATATATGTACATTAGTAATACTTATGTTATTACTTTATAATGAAAGAACTAAATAAGAAGAAGTTGAAGAAGAATGAAACATGAGAGAATCGAAAGAAGAGACGACCTCTTCTTCGACACACCTCCTTTAAGCCTTCTCTTAAGGAAGTAGAGTTGGTCTATTGAGAAGACCAGAACCTCCATAATGTATCTAGGGAAGTGGAGAAGTGAAATTGGCAGGTTTTGGCCGAACTTCAAGGCTCTAAAGGGTGTGAAGAGAAGAGGGAAGGGGTGCCCTTTTATAAGGGAGGAGAGGGGCACCTTTGGAAAAACTCAAAATATTATTTTATAATAAAGTCATATTCGGTTTATAATAGCTCAAAATTGATTTATTTAGAAGATAAGGTGGGGATGGGTCGAAATCATCTCATCCAACATAATTTATACATGTTTAGGTTTCTATTTTAACCTTATCATTTAGATTTAACTTTATGTTGAATAATTTTACTTTTACCATGTCTTCTTGATTTCTTACACTATAAGGTTAATAAACTTACTATAACAAGCCAAAATAACCCCATGTTGTTTATTATTAATATATATAACCCTATCTAAGTCATTTGTCCGAACCATAGATTTTTTGAAGTAAAATAACAATTAATAATACAATATTTGTTTTAAAAACTATTTTATGTCAACTTTGACACTATTTGGTAATTTATTTTTGTGAAACTCATAACAGAATGATTAGTTCGAAAAAAGTTAATTAAATAAATTATAACATGTCATATTAACCTATAAAATTAGTGTAATTCATAAAAAGTCTCAAATTACATTTATTTGGGTATTTATAAAATTAATTATGTCAATTTTCTTTAATAAGATAATTACTGATTCATCATTGTTTCGTAAATAAATTATATTATATAATGTATAAAAATCATTAATAAAGTACCATTATGTAGGAAAACTTTTTATAATTCTAATTAATATTTATAGTCGAATTTATCTTATGTATAAACCTATATTAAAAATGTTTTAGTTATTAAACATTGATTTTAACTATTTTAACCCTTCTTTAAATAAATTGATAATAAAGGTCCTAATCTAATCCAAATAGACCTAAATGGTCATATTTTTTTCCTAAGGTTTTTTTTGGTCTAAATACACTTATCCCATATAATTATGACATGTTTTATGGTAATTATAATATCATTTTTACCCTTAATTACCCTATTTAGTTTTAACCATGGTAGAAAAAGTAAAAAGTTACTATTCACCGAAAAATATTTTCATCTCATTGAACCACATTTTAGTCCTTGAAATTAATCGTGTATCTAGACTTTTAGAAATTCCATTCACATAAGCGGTAAAATTAAGTATTTTGTGAATTTCTAAATTCTCCTTGGAGGTGGGTAAAAGACGGTGAAAAGTTCAATACAATTTTTATATATCTAAAATTATTATAAATTGACTCCAATTAATTACTTTAAACTTATATAGGTATTATGTATCAATTTTTACCTAAAATAAATTTAAATAAAATAAATAATTATATAAATAAAAATTTGGTTTTTAAATAGTAACCCACTATTTTCACTATTCATAAAAAATTGACAGTTTTCATAAAAATACCAAAATTTCACCATAGGCTAATTTCGATATTCGAAATCCTAAAATGAAGTCTATTTTGAATGGTAAAATTTATAAAATTTTAAAAAGTGGGTATTACTATTCATAACGGCTAGTTCATAAAAATATTATAATAATATCTCGTTTAGTCAAACTTGGTATTGTGTACTATACATGCTATCGAAGAAGGTCGTGATTGCGTTTAATGTAATCCAAGTTATGGTTGAGTGTAGTGAAAGACTCCTTTGTTGTTGCGTATAACAAAATCCAACCATATTTCATTTATCTATTGAATATATATATATATATAAACTCAATTTTGCGTATAACATAATCAAAACTTATTTCATTTATACATTAAACAAAGTCTATACATAATGTTGCGTAAAATAATTTCCATAAAACGAACTTGAAATTTTGTGTAACATGAGCCAAGAATAGTTTTACGTATATTGAAAGCTAGTACGGTGTTGCGTATAGCGCAAGATAATCTTGGTGTAGCGTACAACAAAAGACATCAAATAAATTAAAAGGAATAATTCTCATAAATTCTCGGGGTGTTACATTATACCCCCCTTAAAATGAATTTCTCCCTAGAAATTCATCGGGGTTGTAAATGGGTTTCTACTTGAAATTTTATTTAATAGAAACCCACATCGTAAAATGGAATACCAAAACATACCTTTAAAAACTAAAGTATGAAACGTAACGGTTACCGAAATTAACTAATCACTGGGTTTCCACGTAGGAGAACATAGGTGAAAATATGGATATGGAAAAGAAATCTAACTGTCATGTTCTGATGGAGAGTGGTAGAGAACATGGCTATGAAAAATCCAAAAATCAAAAAGCCATAAATTTGTGATCATCTAGGGTACCATCTGATTCATCGGATATAAGAGCACTATGACAACATTTTTGGTTTTCAAGATCATTTCCCTAAAGTTGAAGAATTACAATTAGAAGAAATACCTAATTTATTTTGTTAAAATCTCACCATTTTTCATGCCTTGAAAAATTTCCACTTCATCTCTTTAGGAAATGAAGTTGAATTTGTCTTTTGCGAATTTTTATCATATCATGTGATAGAATGATAGGTCATTCCATCTATCTCAAACATAAGTTAGAAAAAGTTATAAGTCCATATATAGTGAGATTAATCAGATATGGTTCCAAAATGTACTTATACTTCATTTATCATCCTGCATAATAAAATAAAACTAGTTTTTACTAAACAGGGATTTCATGTAGGCCAGTGGTAGGAAATAAAGGCCTATCGCACTTCGGTTGTGGGTTCGATTCCCACAGCCTTGTCCGACATGACAGGTTGTCACCCGTCCTGCAGGTTGTCCATTTTTTCTAATAAAATACATTATTATAACTTTCCGTCAATAATATCAAAAAAGTTCTAGCCTTAAAATATACTAAGTTATGTCCAACATAATCCATTCCAATCTTTAGGTTTATCCAAAATACTGCTATCCAATCTCATATTATAGTGAAAACAATTACCAGAGAGTTTATATAATAAGCATGTTATAACCATCATTTATCCCCATATATCATAAGATATGTCTTTTTGGTCACATTCCAATCATTCGAAGGCCTTAATAATGTATTCGCTTGAAAAATGCATACACATTTATCCTTAGTGAAAACATGAATCCAGTTAAAAGTTAACGCTTTCCACATACCAAAATCCAAAAAAGTCTATTTACTCAAACCATGATATCGATTAGTCCTTATATCAGTCATGAGCTCATGAATACTATCAAACAAATTATTTCCTCCTTATCCATTCATTATGTGCATATCAGCTTTTTCCCCAAAATATCTGAATAACCTTTCATGGTTACCAATACCATTCAATATATTCTTTCAAATAATTTAGGAAAAACAATAGTGTAACAATACATAGATGTTTCTTTAGTCCATAGTACCATTAAATTACCTATACAACATAACTCTTCATAAACAT
This sequence comes from Viscum album, assembly GCA_963277665.1. Classification (NCBI taxonomy): domain Eukaryota; kingdom Viridiplantae; phylum Streptophyta; class Magnoliopsida; order Santalales; family Viscaceae; genus Viscum; species Viscum album. The sequence goes on from OY728128.1 coordinate 1,435,114,745, forward strand.
ACAATCATTCCACTACCTTCTTAAACCATTGTCCAAGCTTCAACACTTCTTTCATCTCATATATCATTTGTAGTCTCCTGATCAGCATCCACATAAATACTACCCATATGACCATGCTGATCCTCTTCCTGAGATTTTCCCTTAGGGAATTGGTTTTCATAATTCCCATACATTCCACATTTAAAACATCTAATAATTGTTGATGTCGTAGCAATACCATTATCCTAATACATGGTGTCAATTGAACCTTTTTCTTTTCACTTACTGGATTTGTGTCTATCTTTTCCACACTCAAAGCATCTTCTAGTTCCTTTGAAACAATCTTTTTGATGCCTCTTCCCACATGATTTACATGATAGAAATTGAACTTTCCTTCCTCTATGATCTTCATGAAACTCCCACTATCTCTTATTAGCTGAGTCGGTAATCTTACCAAATTTGATATTGTTTATAATATTATGAGATTTCTGATTAGGCATAATAACGATATGTGGACCTCCATATCCAATTTCATTCGGTTTCTCCTTAATAATATCATTCCATTGTCCATCATATCCTCTATCATCGTGAATCTTCCCATTCCCAGCCATTTTAAAAAACCCAAAAAGAATAGTGTGAGAGGACAAAATCATAATAAAAGGGGATTAAATTCAATATCTCACATCTTAGGTTAAATTCTAAGATCGTTACCATAATTCTAGGACTATAACCAATACATATACTTATCCTTATGGACATCCCTAGACATACCTTAGAAATATCTCTAGGGATTTCACTAACGTTTTCGCATCCTAGTTTCCAAAGGTTAACGAAACCTTCACTCTGATACCAAGTGTAGAGACCCAAATAATTATGTAAATGGAAATTACATTACTTTTGTGGAATACTTAATACATGACAAAAACAGACTCCCAATGACTATATTTGTATAGTGTCTTTGGAAACTTGGAATGAAATCTTCTAATCATGGTGAAAGATCTTCAACATCTCCCATAAAGATCTTCCCCTTTTGGTTTTCTTACCTAAAAAATTTATTTATATCCTTGTGAAAAGAAAACATAAAAAGGGTGAGCTCAAATGCACACTAATGGTAAACATAAAGAACATAAAACAATCCCTAAACATTTGAATGCAAGAACTTGAACATAAAATCTAAACATCAAAATCATGAGAAAAGACATAAATATTGGAAGTAAGTAAGGTATATATCATAAAGGAACATTAATAATGATAAAATAGCTTGAAAATAAAACTTTTAATTGTGTAAAAACATTAAGCATATGATATGATTTCCATAGTGGTCGAGGCATTGATGCCAAGACCATCATAGTGGAAAAAGTCCCTTTCTGAATCGAGTTCACTCCTAGTTTCAGTCCTGTAACACTGAACCAGATTAATTTACCGTTCCATCCATGCCTATCTCATGAGATATAAATCTTTAACCTATGCATTTGAGGGAGATATAGGTCCCACACATCTCATAATGAAATCATTCTTACTTGTGCCGCAAAATAAACTTAAAACATTCATCTTAACCCAAAGAATAAAATGGGTTTCATAAACATCATTCCATTATAACATAATCCATATAAAACAAATGGATATCATTTAATCATAATAAAAGTGAAACCACATAAATCATAGATACATTATACTTGAAACATACACATATTAAGTATTGTCATCTTCAATAGAAAATGGTTTTGATAAAGCACTTAAAATGAATTCTTGATGAAAATATACTTTCTTCTTTAAAATAATTTTATTTTCACAAAATGCCATACAATTTTAAAAGAAAGATATTTTGTTGAAAATAGTCATGAAATATTTTGGAGGAAGCTTCAGGAAAATAAGCCTTTATATAACTGTAAAAATCGTTTCATGTTGTATAAGTTAAAAAAACATTATTCTCATACTTTTGCCGGAAAAGTCAAAAACATACCTCATAACGTAAACAAAAGAAAGAGTACTTACATACCATGTAGTATAAGTCAAAAATGGGTAAAAAGAACTTTAAACAGACATGAAACCATTTTTAGAAAACAGGAACATGGATGATAAATATAACCCCAGTGAATACGTATGAATAAATAATCTCGGATAAAAATGCGATTGGAAATGTTTACCCTTACCTTATGTTTGATATGCTTCGTATGTATCCGAACCTCCTGTAAAATGATTTAAATAATTTCATTGACTTATTACAGAATCATATTCATTGTTTTATATCATATATGGTTCAATTAGGTATTTATATTACCCATTTATTTGTCAATTTCATGTTAAGGTAGTGTTTTGGGTAAAATTGTTTCTTTTATCGTACATGTTTGGACTTGTTGTTTTTTATTTTACTATTACTTTTATCATGATTTACTTACTTCCAGAATGTAAAACATGATTTATATATCATATATATTCAGTATATGTATATATATATATTAGATAGATAAATGAAATGAAACACCCCGTTCATGGAGACGGTAGGCCGTACGTACGCATGAACGTTGTTTTCCTTTCTTTATTGACTTGAATTGAAGTAAGTAGATGACATATATATATATGTATACATAAATCTAGTAGCTTCATTATTTATTATATTTTATTATTATTCATTATATATACTTTGTAATCATTCATGAATTGTTAATCATCGAAAATGAATCTCATCGTGTTCGTGGAGACGGTAGTCCGTATGTACGCACAAGCGATTATATCATTCCCATGATCGTTTAATTGTATATAAGTGTATGTATAATATTATAGAATCAATATCACTTTACAATAACTATATATAGTTATTTATTTACACCATTATACCCATCCATGTAAGGTGGTGGTGGAAAAACTGATTACACCACGACGTGGAGACGATATTCTGTAAGTACGCACACATGGTGATTTCAATTTTCGTAGGATGGATAGAAGGCGAAATGGGGTTGTTTCATATTCATAATAAAATATAACTATATTATTGACACTGACGTTATTACTTTATAATGAAACAACTAAATAAGAAGAAGTTGAAGAAGAAAGAAACTTGAGAGAATCGAAAGAAGAGATTACCTCTTCTTCGACGCACCTCTTTTAAGCCTTCTCTTAAAGGAGTAGAGTTGGTCTTTTGAGAAAGACCAGAACCTATATAATGTTTCTAGGTAAATTTAGAAGATAAATGGGCAGGGTTTTTTTGAGCTTCACGGCTCAAAAGGGTGTGAAGAGAAGGGTAAGGGGTTCCCTTTTTATAAGGGAGGAGAGGGGCACCTTTGGAAAAACTCAAAATATTATTTTATAATAAAGTCATAATTGGTTTATAATAGCTCCAAATTGATTTATTTAGAAAATAAGGTGGGGATGGATCCAAATCCTATCATCTAATATAATTTAGAAATGTTTATATTTCTATTTTGACCTTATCATTTAGATTTAACTTTAAGTTGAATACTTTTACTTTTACAGTGTCTTTTTGTTTTCTTACACTATAAGGTTAATAAACATACTATAAAAATCCAAACGAAGCCTAGGTTTCTCATTAATAATATATATAACTTTATCTATGTAATTTGGCCGAAACATATATTTTTAGGAATAAAATAACAATTAATAATAAAATATTTGTTTTAAAAACTATTTTATGTCAACTTTGACACTATTTGGTAAATGATTTTTGTGAAAATCATAACAGATTTATTAGTTCTAAAAAAGCTAATTAAATCAATACTAACATGTCATATTAACCTATAAAATTAGTGGAATTCATAAAAAGTCTCAAATTACATTTATTTGGGTATTTATAACATTCATTATGTCAATATTTCATTAATAAGATAATTACTGCATCATCATTGTGTCATAAATAAATTAAATTATTTAATGTCTAAAAATCATAAATAAAATACAATTATGTATTAAATATTTTTATATTTCTATGGAATATTTATCGTAGAATTTATCTTATTTATAATCCTATGTTAAAAATGTTTTAGTTATTAATCATTTATTTTAACTATTTTAACCCTTCTTTAAATAAGTTAATAATAAATGTCCTAATCTAATCCAAGTGGACCTAAATGGTAAACTTTTATTCCTAAGGTTGTTTTTGGTCGAATAAAACTTATCCAATAAAATTTGGACATGTGTTATGGTAATAATAATATCATTTTTACCCTTAATTACCCTATTTACTTTTAACCGTGGTAAATAAAGTAAAAAGTTACTATTCACCAAAATTATTTTCATCTCATTGAACCACATTTTAGTCCATCATATTAACCGTGTCTCTTGAATTTTCGAAATTCCACTCACAGAAGTGGTAAAATTATGTTTTATATAAATTCCCAAATTATCCTAGGAGGTGGGTAAAAGACGGTGAAAAGTTCAATACAATTTTTATATATCTAAAATTATTATAAAATGACTCCAATGAATTACTTTGAACATATATAGGTATTATGTATTAATTTTTTCCTCAAATAAATTTACATAAATTAAATAATTATTTAAATAAAAAGTTGGTTTTTAAATAGTAACCCAGTGTTTTCACTATTCATCAAAAATTGAAAGTTTTCAGAAAAATACCAAAATTTCACCATAGGATAATTTCGATATTCCGAATCCAAAAATGAAGTCCATTTTGAATGATAAAATTTATAAAATTTCAAAAAGTTGGTATTACTATTAATAACGGCTAGTTCATAATAATATTAAAATAATATCTTATTTAGTGAAACTCGGTATTGCGTACAACACACACTATCGTGGAAGGTCGTGATTGCGTTTAATGTAAGCCAAGTAAGGGTTGCATGTAGTTCATGATTCCTTTGTTGTTTTTTATAAGAGAATCCAACCATATTTCATTTATCTATTGAATATATATATATATACACTCAATGTTGTGTATAACATAATCAAAACTTATTTCATTTATACATTAAACAAAATCTATACTTAATTTTGCGTAAAATAATTTCCACAAAACGAACTTGAAATTGTGTGTAACATGAGCCACGAATAGTGTTGTGTATATTGTAAACTAATATATTGTTGCATATAGCGCAAGATAATCTTGGTGTTGCGTACAACAAAAGACATCAATGAAATTAAAAAGAATAATACTCATAAAATCTATGGTTGTTACATATATTCATGGTATTCTTAGATTAATTTGGTGGTTATTTAGTTTTGGTCTTACGACTATAATTCTTGCAACGTTGTAAGGGGTTTTCATCTCAATTTTTTTCCTATGAGAATCATGCTATACATTCCACTATTTCCTTTTGTGTAGTGTATGTACTACCAATTATTGTATTATTTGTATAATATAATCTAATTTATTGGTATTTAAATCTTCATCATATGATCCTCATTTTATGTGGTGTTCATTTCATATGTTACGAAATCGGTAAGGGAACCTTCAACCGTACTCTTTTAGTCACAGACTTTTTTATGTCATGTATTTTAATTTAATTTTTCTTATGTTGGGATATGTTATTATATATCCTTATTGTAGTAAATTTTAAGTCTATGTGATGATTGACCCTTTTCCCTCTCATCAACACATTTTATGAATTTTAAAGTGACGTTGTTAGGTGGTGGAATTTCTGTATGGGAGCTTCCTAACCCAATTTCATTTCCTTAGGTTTAATGTATACTTCATAGTTATGTCCGGCAATGAATATGTGTGACTGACATCTGATTATTTTTCACATAACATGCAATTATATTGGGTGTATTTATATATTTCACATGTAATTATGTAATTGATTTTTCATTAATCTTGGGTTATATTTTTTATAAGGGATTTCACCTCAATTTACATTCCATTGAGTCATCATTGTTGTTATAAACCAATTCACTCTCATATGGTGTATATACTGTCTTTTGGAATATTATATCATGAATCCATTTATTCTTATGATATTATAAACATCTAATTAAATGTTATTCCTCAATTATTTCTATCCAAGCATCCCTCATTATGTTAAAAACACCTTAACTTAAATATCGGTTAAAATGTTTTAATGATTTATTCTTATAAATATTTATAATTAATGACCATATTTTAAAAATGGTTTTCAGGATATATTTATATGGACATTGATTTTTTAAAATAATGATTCATTTAAAATATTTGAATTGGTATGGGAAACTTTTATTCAAAAATCACATTATTAAATGTCCTAGATTGTTTTTGAAAGTGGTTTGATAAAGAATTGATTATGTCAATATCTTGAAATAATATATTGTGATTGCAATGTTGAAATATTATCTTCCCTTTATACTTGTTTTATATGATTTGACTACGTTATTGTTCTTTAGAATTTTTTATGAATATGGGTGGTTTCGTGATAAATCTAGGGCGAGTGAGCCAGAGATACCTCTCCAATGCATTTGGTAACGTGACAAAGGTTAACATTAATGTTTCTCCTAAGAGATTTAGGGAATATAATTTGATGGGTATTACAAACGTAACTCCCAACATAGCTGTGAAAGCTAAAATGTGTTTTTGTTATGAATTCCATTAGTTACCTTTAAGATTAATGATTTCTATGTGTTATTCATAAATATTTGGATTTAATGAGGTATGTCATGATTAAAAAGTATGGTTTCCTTGATTTTACTTTATTGTTTGTTTAATGTTTCCTTTTTTTATTTTATAACCCTTACTAAATATTTTATTCTCAACCCATGTTTTTGATTTTATTTCCATAAGACTTAATGGTGAATAGAGTCAAGGATGGGATCATGGAAAGAATAGCTGTCTAAAACATGGAACTAGACATGTTTGTTTTTAAGAGTTGTTATTTTATGAAAAAATGGATAATGAGTAGTAGTGTCTACATGTTATTTTCATGTTTATATGTAATAGTTAAAGCCTGATTATATAAAACACTAAACCAGAATAGATCCACAATGTGAATTATTAATTTAATTCAATATTGTGTAAGTTTTTAAGGTGGGGGCCATATAGTTGGCATCAGAGGTTAGATTAGATAACTTTAGAGGATATGGTGTTATTTTAGTATAAGTGACATAACCATAATGGTTATCATATTAGAAAGAGTCATAGTTATTTTAGAGGTGATAAATGGTTATTACATTTTGGGGTGAAAAATGAGAGGTATTAGATAACCTTTGAGGATAAAATATGTTATTATAATTTATGAGGAATTTGTCTCTTTTTTTGGATTGTTATGAAATTTTATAGTTTTTGAAAAAGGTAAACACGTAGCCCGTTTGACTACCTGTCAAGTTGGACAATGTTGTGGGAATCAAACCCACAACAAAATTGCGATTGAAAGTTATCACCTATCACTGGACTACATGAAGTCCCTGATTAGTATAACAAATTCTTTTTAGTTAACTATTTTTATCAGAATAAGTTTATTTGGGATAGTATGTTTTATAAAATGGATATCCTTATTATAGGAAAATTATTTTATGAATATGTAATAATGGTTATTCTTAAGACATTCTCTCTTTTTTGGGAAAACTAAATGCATAACAAAAATAAAATACTATAGGATTTAATTTGTGGAGTAATGGTTGAAAATTATTTTGGAAGAATATATGTATTTATTGTGGAAATTTTTTGATTTGGGTTATTTATGGAAATGATTAATCTATCATAGATAATACATGATTAGGTTAGTTACACTTCTGTATGAGTCTTTAAGAGTAGTCGATGTTTTTGGGGAAAAATTTTGTGATTTACTATGGAGGACTATGTGATTAAATCATTCTGAATTTTGGGTTTCAATCATACATTGGATTAGAATGAAGAATATTAAAGAAAATTGTATATTGAAGGTTATTTCTTGAACATTGGGTTCTTTTTGTTCAATCGTGGAGATTAAGAGTAGTATTTGTTTTTATAAAGAATTATCCTTTTGGTGATTATCTGATCTTGGACTTACCAATTTTGGTTTTGGATGATGTCTACTGATATGGAAAATATATATTTCATCTTATGTAGAATATTTTATACTCTATAAGTTTATTCTAGCACTTCAGGTGTGGCCACGTCATATTGAATACTTACCGTTTGAAGAAAAGATAAGTTTTTGGTTGAATTTTATTAAAGGGTGACACTCTACATGACAAATAAGTATATTTCTATTCAATCTTAGTGAAGTTATTAATAAAATTCAACAACTAAATTAAAAATATATAAGAGAAAAAAATTTATAAGTTCACTTTTATCATCATAAATTTACCCATGCACAAATTTATTTTATAGTGGTGGTTAACTTTCTATGATCATGTTCTCTATCACTCTCTATTAATATATGAGAGTTAGTTTCTCTTCCATATCCTTATTTTCATGGAATCCTTGTATATTTTGTCTTTGTTAACCATTGTACTTCTCTTCCATTATTTTAATGTGATATTTGTATTGACTCTTTTTCTGATGTGGGACTTTCAATGAAGTTTTCAAGACCAATACTAAAATTGCGAGGACGCAATTCCCAAAAGGGGGAAAGGATGTAGCATCCAATGTAAAAATAGCATATAACATATTCATATTTATTAATATTTGTGAATTATATTTTAATTTTAATTTAAGGGGGATTCAATGATAGATTACATACCTGATATGCAAGAATGGGTTTTTTTTGAAATCTTACGTTGCACACAATGTTGAGTTATACTAAAAATATATAATATTATGATTATTTTAAATGGTAGTTAATACATAGTAGTTTTATTAATTGTAATGAATAGAACTAACAAAAATATTATTATTTATGTTTGGTACATTTTTTTATATTTATCCAATAAATTTTAGTGGATTAAAATGTGAATGAAAATAATTTTAAGTATAAATACTCTAATATTCATTAAAATGTCAATTTATCACCTTTTGAAGTGGAAAAACTCATTAAATAAAGCTTTGGTTACTTTTATATGTTCTTTTGAAAAAATAATATTCATATTTAGAATCGGGAAATATAATTTTAGTTTGGTTAGGTTTTGGGTATTTTTCTGATAAAGTTCATTTTTAATGAATAGTGACAATACAGAATTTTATTACAAATCTGCCTTTTAATCTTTCATTTTTTTATGGAAAGATTATATTTTATATCTGTTTTAATGTGAAATTATATTATTTTTTACATATTAATACAATTTTGGTCAGTTTAAGTAATTTTACATTTATTTTTGACATAAATAAGTGTCATTATTTGGAGACTTATTATTTCATTAAAACATGAATTTTGTTTTGAAAGTGGGAATTAATTTTAAATAAATTTCTTCCACTCTGTGTTTTGAATTTTTAAAAATGAATTACATGTTTGGAATAATCAGGGCGTAATTTTGTAAATATTTTACTTTTATTTTTGGATAATATGAATATTTACTTCAGTAAAAATATTATTTATCATGGTTAATGTGTAAATCTGGTGAATAAGGGTAACAAAATATTATTATAATAATTTAATATTACCTGAAAATGTGTCTTAACTCTCTTTGTTAATACATTTCCGACCATGGGCATCCTTTGTTAGATTTTGGGTCCCCATGGAGCCACATAAAAGTGATAGTGGCACTTTATATTAATCAATTTTAAGTAATGATAAAAATGACATAAACATATATATTTTAGTAAATAAATCATTACCTAGGGTTATTTAAGTTTTCACTTGGACTATAAATGATCATTTTAATGATAAAAATATTTCATACAACATGGTATTTTTTTATAATTTTTAGACATAAAAAAATAAATATATTTATGACACAATAATGATGCAGTGTTTACCTCATTAATGAATGATTTAAATAAATAAGACTAAAGATTAAAACAATATCCAAAACCTATCCAATTCTTATTGGATGATTTTATTTTGAACACGATTCACCTTATCTTCTAATGTAATATTTTTTTTACCTTTAGAAACCGAATCTAATTATATAATAATATATTTTTTTAACATTCCAAAAGATCTCCTCCTCCCCTTTATAAAAAGACATCACTTCTAACTCATTACTCACACTTATCAATACCCCTGGCTAATCCAACCTCTGCCCAATTAATCTCCATAAATCCCTATCATTACCGTATGATCATTCCTTTAGGAAGAATGCAAATCATGAAAAACCTTTTCGTTCAAACCAACGGGAGTCACCCGATTTAAAGGTGACATCCTCTCTTAAGTTATTTGGTTTTATTTTACATCTCCAATAACATAAACACTTTTTATTCCTTTATTTCATAAAAACACTAGTTTCGTAAATAAAAAAAGGTTATTGTTATGATTATTATTCAAACTACACTTACACACACCTCTATCTATGGGTAATGAACGTATTGTTTCTATGGAGGGTGAACTACTCCCTCACGAAACCATGATTATTCAGTCTTCTCCAACCACCTCTCATGGTGGCCATTATGAAGGAAATATATTTATATATGATATATGTTATGTTTATGTTTTCTATATGCTTCTTTAATTTTGATTTACAAACATACCGTTATGATTTCCAATATGTGTAAATAGTATTTTTTTCATTTGAGGAAGTTCGGACTACCTCCCCCTCAAGGTGATATGATTCATTCAGGACATAATGGTATGTATAAAGGTTGGTGTTAATGAAATTATGTAACATATATATCATATGATATTATACTGGAATTATAATATACCAATGTATCATTATGTTTTCATTTCATTCATTATTAAATAGAAATGAAAGTAGTGTTCGTGTGTATGTACAGCTTACCGTCTACATGAACGGTGAATTTCAATTCTTATCTCCAAATGTTATGTAATATTATAAATACATACATATACTAGATATATATGATATATATGATATATAAATATAGAATATAATTATTGATATAATGTAATATTGACCACATGAACAACTTGTAATTATTAGATGTTCATTTTTTACTCAAGTACCAAAATATCATCAAAACAACCATTAATAACTTAAATGAGTGAATAATGTTTATAACATTGTAATAAATGATATATAAGGAATAATAATCTTTATAAAGGTTCTTAATCAATTATAAATTATCTTTATATTTTTATTCAAGATATTAACGAACGAACGAGTCAAATCGGACACGAGGTAAGCAGTTTCTATTCTCACCTTAAATTTCATGAAATTTCCATTGTTTTCCACTTATTTATTGCATGTTGTGTATTTTTTACTTCCATTTGATATTTATTATAATGATTCTATTTATATTAATGGTATTGTGTGATTAATTTGGTGTTTATTATATTTTTTTCTTACGACTTAATTGATTGCAACATGGTAATGTGTTTTCATTACACTTTTTATTCTTGTGAGATTCATGCTATGTTTTCCACTATTTCCTTTTGTGTGGTGTATGTACTGAACACGAATTTATTCTTTGTATAACATACATTAATTTATTGGTATTTATATCTTCACTGTATGATCATTCTTTCATGGGGTTTATGTTTCGTAAGTTACCAAATCGTTAAGGGAACCTTTCACCGTACTATTTTAGTTAAATACTTATTTTATTTCATGAATTATAATTTAATTTTTCTTATATTGGGATATGTTCGAATATATCTTTATTGCTGTAAATTTTATTTCCATGTGATGAGAGATCCTTTTCTCTACTCATCAACTCATTTTCTAAATTTTATTGTGAGGTCGTTAGGCTGTTGAAGTTCTATAAGAAAACATATTTACCCAATTTCAATTATTTTGTTTAAACTTATACTTATTGATTATGTCATGATATGAATATTTATGAATGAATACTGATTGTTTTAAAATTAATATCCAGATATATTGGGTTTAATTATATTTTTCAGGCATAATTATGTAATTGATTTATCCACAATCTAGAGATATAGTTTTTAAAAGGGATTTCATCTCAATTTATATTCCATTGAGACTTCATTGTTTTTATGCACCAATTCAATCTTATATGGTGTATATATTGTCCTTTGGAATATTATATCATGAATCCCTTTTTTTCATGATATTATAATGATTTGATTAAATTTTAATCCTTTATTATTTGTATTCAATTGTCTCTCATTTTGTTTAAAACTCTTTAACTAAAATATCCGTTAAAATGTTTTAAAGATTTATTATTCTAAATATTTCTCATTAATGACCAGGTTTTCAAAATGGATTATAGTATTTATTTATATAAACATCAATTTTTTCATATGATGATTAATTTGAAAGTTTTGAAGTAGTGTGGGACACTTTTATTCAAAAATCTATTTATTAAATGATTTAATTGTTTTTCAAAATTGTTCCAAAAAAATTGATTATGTCAATATCTTGAAATAATATAATGTGAAAGAAATATGGAAATTTTATCTTTTCTTTTTGATTGTTTTATATTTTATGACTACGTTATGGTTCTTCGAAATTGTTTACGAATATGGGTGGATATACGATAAACCTAGGGCAGGTGAGCCCGAGATAGCTCTCCAATGCATTGGGAAACGTAACGGAGGTAAACAATAATGTTTCTCCTAAGAGATTTGGGGAATATAGTGTGATGGATATTCCAAACGTAACTCCCTATGTAGTTGTGAAAGCTAAAATGTAAGGATGTTAAAACTTCTATGAGTTACCTTAATGATGTATAATTTCTTTGTGTTATTCAAAAATATTATAATTTCATGAGGAATGTTATGATCAAAAAGTATAGTTTTATTTATTTTTATTTATTGATGGTTTAATGTTTTCATTCCTTATTTTATAACCCTAACTAATATTTTTATGCTCATCCAAAGTTTTTGAAATTTTTTCCACAGGACTTAAAGATGAATATTTTGAAGGATGGGATCACGGAATAATCATGTAGTCTAAATCATGGAACTAGAAAAGTTTATTTTTATGATTTTTTATTTGATGGAAAAAATGGATACTGAGTAGTAGTGTCTACATGTAATTTACAAGTTGATATGTAATAGTTATGGCCTAATTATCTCAAACTCTTAAAATGAAAAAAATAATCAATGTGAATTATTAATTTAATCCATGATGATTTAATGTTTTAAGGTAGGGTCCTTATAGTTAGGGTAATTATAATATCTTTTTCACCTTTAATTACCCTAATTCCTTTTAACGGTGGTTAATAAATTTCAAAAGATACTATTACCCAAAAAAATAATCATATTGAACCACTTTTTACTTACTAATTTCAATTGTTGTATTTTTTAAATTCAATTATCATAACCAGTAAAATTATGTTTTATGTAAATTTACAAACATTCCTAGAAGGTGGGTAAAAGATTGTAAGAAGTTTAAAATGTTTTATATATCTATTCTTATTATAAAATGACATCAATTAATTACATTGGACTAATATTTGTATTATATATCTATTTTTAATTTCAAATAAATTTAAATAAAAATAATTATTACTTAAGTAATAATCGATTGTAAACAATAACGTAGTATTTTTCACTATTCATAAAAAATTGAATGTTTTCATTAAAATACCAATGATTCACCCTAAGTTAATTTGGATATTTCGAATTGAAAAATTAATTCCATTTTGAAAAAGAAAACTTCTTAAATTTCAAAAACTAGGAATTATTATTCATAACTAATTTTTAAATGGCTAGTTTTATTGGATGTGGTGTGATAGAACTCGAAGTTTCATACATAAAAATATATTCCATCATTCAAATTAAAGCATATTATAGAATCTTGGGGTGTTACATTCTTCCCTCCTTAAAATAATTTCTTCCTCTAAATTTCTAAAATATTACTTCCTAAAAATATTCTGGTGGTTCTTCATCATAAATTCCACGGGTTCCCGCATTGCCTCTTCCATATTATGGTTTCTCCGTATAATATTTACCATATGAGTTGTCTAGTTTCTCAAAACTTATTCTCTAGTATCATAAATCTTGATAGGCTCCTCATGATAAGACAGATCGGGTTCCAGTACTATTTTATCATAGGTGAGAACATGTGTTGGTTTAGGCAAGAATTTTCTCAATAGTAATACGTAGAACATTTCCTAATCTTTGGAGAGACTTGGATGCATTGCCAGTCAGTAAGAAACAACTCATATTCATTCTATAATTTTGGAAGGTCTAATGTACCTAGGACTATATTATCCCTTCTTACTGAATCATACAACACCCTTCATTGGAGATACCTTAAAGAACACATGATCTACTACTTGAAATTCTAAATACTTCCCTCAATTATCTGCATAACACTTTTTTCTACACTGAGCTTCATTGATGTGGGTCCGGATAATCATCACATGTTCCATTGTTTCCTCAACATGTTCTTGGCCAACAAGTTTTTTTCACCAACATCAACCCAACAATTTGGTGTGCGTAATCTATTTCCATATAATGATTCATTTGGTGCAATTTGTATACATGAATGGAAGCTACTGTTATAGGCAAATTCTAATAGAGAAAAATATTTATACCACATACCTTGATTTTCAAGTGAGCATGTTATCAACATGTCTTTTTTTGTTTGAATAGTCCGTTATGATTGTCCATCAGTTTAAGTGTGGTAGGCAATGCTCCAACGATGTTCAGTATCCAGGGCCTTCTGAAGGCTTTTCCAGAATATAGATGAAAAATTGGGATGATTGTCATAAAATAAATGATAGGGTTACTCCATGATGTCTTAAAACATAATTAATATATAGTCTTTATAAATTTTCAAGTGGTAGATCTTATCTTATAATAATAAAACATGCTCACGTGATAAGAAGATCAACAATAACCTATATTGACTCATTCCTTCAAGGAGTATTTGGTAGCCACATGACAAATTCTACCGTAATATAATCCCATTTCTATGCAGGTATGGGAGGAGGTTGCATGAATTCTCTAGGATGTTTTCTTCTAGCCTTCACATGTTGACAAACCATACATCTTGACACATAATAAGAAATATCCCCCTTTATGTTGTCCCACCAAAAATTCTCCATCAAATATCTATACGTTTTAGTGCTACTAGGGTGTATAGATAAATTGTTGCTATGATCATCATCAAATAATTCATTTTTTTGATCAGGAATGTCGAGAATAGAAAGCCACATCCCATATTTCAAAATTCCATGTTCATATAAAAATTCAATCAGTCTCCCATCATTCAAAGAATTAATGTTATTTTGGAAACTCCTACTCATCAGTCTGAGAACATTTTGTCCTTTCTAGTAAAGTAAGATTGGTAATCATTATAAAATGTATTGATATTTCACCTTCCATGATTACTCCCATATTGTCACGACCCCCTCCCACCAAGGATGCCCCTCCTGAGCTGGAAATGGTGAAAGGGAGATAATGACCCTCGAGTCCCGCCTCCGGTAGGCCCCGGAGTGGCGACTAGCAGCAATGGTATGAGTTTTCAAAAATATGGTAGGAATTACCCTTTTTATTATTTATGATCGGTAAATAAGATGAGTCAAATACCAAAAGAAAAAAGTAGAAAGTAAATGAAAATAAACCCAAACCAATCCCACATGCATGTTTTTAAAATTCTGAAACAAAGTACAAGTACAAGAAAGCTCAAAGTACAATACCAAAAGAAACAAGAGTATAGAAAACTGCAACAACTCCAACTATCCCGACTAGTAGAGTCCTGCACGGCCCTTGTAGTCCTCCTGGAAACCTAAAAGTAAATGTAGGATGATCATACAAGTATACTCAGTAGGGAAACATAAAGCTCTCGTGCACAGGTGGGGAGACATCCTGTTGTCCCGTGAGAACAACAGAAGAAACCAAAACCTAGCAAGGGAATATATCCACCCAATCTCACTAGCCACGCTCACCAAAACACAAAACAACAGGTAGTAGTATATAAGAACAAGAGTATTAGGTACCCCATGCCATTTCCCACTAGTTAGATGCTCTTCCTAACGGCGAATGTCTTGCCGCTACCACACTCTTCCTGCCCACACACACCTCGACCTCACAACCACATATCCCTCCCACACACACCTGGGCCTCACAACCACATATCCCGCCCGCACACACCTGGGCCTCACAACCACAATCACATCCCCCCCCCCCCCAAACACACCTGGGCCACATCCCGAAGATTCTTAGGAACAGTAAACCTGCCCGAAGAGTCTTGGGATAAAACCACCCCAATCGAAACGTACTCGAAGAGTCTTGGGTGTAAGGTCACCTCATGCCATCACAGCCTATGAATGAAGGAGCATGAAGGAGCTAGTAACTAAGGGGAAAATCACTATCTCCAATGAAATGGGAGTGTTCGGCGGTAAGTGCTCAACATCGGTGGGGTGAGACAAAAACACGAAGATACAAATACGTATATGTATACCAAACACACAGCCCAACCTATGGCTTCTAAACAGAGAAACACAATGCATGCCTTGGGACTGCTACTAAGTAGCATGCATACAACAAAAAAATCCAACCCCATTTAGGTTTTCATGTTTCAATAGTGTTAGTTTATTAGTTCCTTAACTACTGGGAAACTATCAAACCAAATCAAGCGTTTCGTAGAACAAAACCCTACCAACCACAAATCAAGTTAGATAAAACACAAGAAACAAAAAACCCACCGTTTTTATCATCAACAAATCCCCATTGATTGTTCCTGAGTTGAATTCATTATCATTTCCCCACAGTTCATTTATCAACATTCCACCTTCCATTAATATCACCACCCATTACTACAGCCCCACTGCAATTATAACCACATCTCAACAACCGTATCACAAAACAAGGCTCATGCCACATCATTTCCCCTTTAATATCCTTTACCGCAGCCCTTCTGCCCATCCTATTCGTAATAACCCAGGATTCACCCCCCCCCCCCTTCACACACCACGTAACCAAACCAACACCCACATGTTCATTATTTAATTTTTTCCAACCCGGGTGATCACACAAGGGTTCTAGATATTCATTTAATCAGCCAACTGTACGTGATTAACCAATTTCAATATTCCACAATGTTTCCATCCAAAAAACGATCTATAATGATAGGGAGACATTTAATTGCAAAAGAAAAGTCCCCCAACGACCGTGATTTTCAGTAGGCGTAAGACTATTCAATTCACAACATAACAATAGGATAAACAAAGATAAACATAACAACTTACCCATCCCTGTTCATTAAACCAGTTATTATATTCATTAAACAAGTTCAACTATGTATCGTGAAAGAAACAGGACACCCATCCTACATGATGCAAAAATTAGAGAGACGAAGGTAAAATCCCTACATCAATAGGTTCTGATCACAACGCCCCCCCATATCAACGTTAGAAGATGTCTGTCGGCCTCCTTCGCTTCTGTCAAAACCTGGAAAAACCTCCTTTGGTGGATGTTTGGAAGAAAAGGCCGAAGGGAAGCAACATATCCAATCAATGAAGTTCTGCCTCGTCGTTACGATCTTGTGGATGCTGACGAATCGTAAATCGGAGCTTAGACAAAGATGTTATGGAAGAAAGGAGCTTTGGAGTCACTCGGGCGAGCTCTTCTCGAAGGAATGGAGAGGAGAGGAATGATTAGAAAAGGAGGAGAGGCCCCCTCCTTATATATGCAAGAAAAACTAAAGTACAGGGTGTGTACTTCCTAGTACACAGCGTGTACAAGGCCATTTCACATGGTCTCCATGCTGCTTCCAACACGACATCCAACACAACACACGGTCGTTGACTAGCCAACACATGGTTTGAGGGTAACACATACGCGGGGATGAACTGCATAGCGTGTAGTATGGACTACATGGAGTGTACTCATTTATTTCACGTGGAAAGGACACGCCTTCAACACGGAACATGGTTGTTGACTAGTCAACACACAGTTTGAGGGTAACACGTACGCAGGAAAAAACTACACAGCGTATAGTATGGGCTACACGGTGTGTACTCATTTATTTCCCATTGTAAGGACACACCTTCAAAACGGGGTATACCCAGAAAGGTGGTACATAGCGTGTACTCACACTACACGGCGTGTAGTTACAAAATTCTGAAAAGTGTGGGAAAAGTCCATTTTACCCTCCAGAACACTTCATGAGCATATTTTCGAAAAAGGAATGGGCCGGAGAGATCCAAGCCATTACATCAGATACCTATTAAAACATTATCATCCTGCGAATTAAAAAAACAACCTAGAGGAATCCTACAAGATACATCTTGGGGCTCTTGTTATAATAGGAACCCAACCAACAACCCTAGTCATATGTGTTAGGAATTCCTTCTCCTATGTTGAGATATTATCCACTTTAGGCGGCACTGACTCGCCTGCACGGGTTTAATCACATCCACATTAATGTGTCTCGATTAAGAATTGGGTCTTCCCACTTCCATATATTAAGATTTATTTTTCAACTTATACTGCCACCAACACCGTACAACCAACACATTGTCCGAACACAGGGCTTGGGGAATTCTTTCACCCATGCTGAGATATTATCTTCTTTAGGCAGCACTGACTCGCCCGAACGGGTTCAATCGCATCCGCATTAATGCATCTCGATTAAGGATCAGTTTTTCCCTTTCCCCACATATCCGGACACATTACACACTTCCAGAGAACAAGCAAACAAAACTTCTCACAACCAACAAGCCAAGTATTCCATATATCAAAGGTACAGAGTATTACATCAAACCAATCTCAAAAGAAAAAAATAATACACAAGCTAAATCAACTATGGGTACTGAGCGCATCTGGGCCTCCCGCTCCTTAGTGCTCTCCTCAAGGCCGCCATGCCTCCACAACACACAAACCAAGGAGATGGTTCATCCACTGAGCACCTTCTCTTTACGATCCTCAATTCTGATTGGTCTTTCCTCGAAGGTCACATCGTATCCCATATCTAACTCTCCCCAGTCGATAACTTGAGAGTCATCTTGTAAGTACCGACGAAGCTGGGAGACATGGAAGACGTCGTGAACCTTCTCCAACTGAGGTGGCATGGCCAGCTGATATGCCACCTCGCCGACTCGCCTCAGCCCCTCGAAAGGTCCGATAAACCAAGGGAAGAGCTTACTCCTCTTCCCAAACCTCTGCTGCCCCCATCATGGGGAAACCTTCAAGAACACATGATATCCCACCTCAAACTCCAAGGGCCTCCTTCGATGATCATCATAAGACTTCTGTCGGTCCTGAGCTGCCTTCATCCTCTCATGCACAACCTGAACATTCTCTATGGTGCTCTGTACTACCTCTAGCCCAAGAGAACCTGTCTCACCAACCTCTACCCAGCAAATGGGTGAATGAAATGTTCTTCCATTCAGTTCCTCAAACGGTGCCATGAAAATATTATATTGGAAGCTGTTGTTATAGGAAAGCTCTACTAAAGGGATGTTTCTCACCCATGATCCTCCAAAATCCAGAATCCAAGCGCGCATCATATCCTCCAATGTCTGGATAGTCCGCTCTTTCTGGCCATCGGTCTGGGGTTGGAAAGCAGTGCTAAGGCATATATGGGTGCCAAATGCCTGTTGTAACCCCCTCCATACTCGTGAGGTAAACTGAGTATCCCGATTTGAGACGTTATTCTTTGGAACTCCATGAAAACGCACCACCTCGTCTATGTACCCATGTGCTAAGGTACTCACCGGGCCCGACTCCTTAATTACTAATAAGTGAGATGATTTCGTCAGACGATCCACCACTACCCACATAGCATCATATCCACCCTGAACTCTAGGTAGTCTTGTGAAGAAGTCCATTGAGATGTCATCCCATTTCCAGTCGGGGAAATCTAAAGGATGCAACAAACCACTGGGAACACGGTGTTCAATCTTTACATACTGACACACTAGGCACTTAGCCCCAAACTCCGCAACTACCCATTTCACCTCGGGCCACCAAAACTATTCCCTCAGGCCTCTGTACATTTTTGAAACTCCTGGGTGTAATGCCAAGGTTGAGCTATGTAACTCACGAAGAAATCCCTCACGCATCGCCTCCAGAACAAACTTCCTTCCATGAAAAATCATCTGATGTTGGATGACCTCTGACCATCCTTCTGGAGAATACCCCAAAATTGATACGATATTGCATTACATCCACCTCGGAGTCTCCCCACTGAGACTCTTCCACTTGGTGGAACAAGGAGGACTGCACCATCATCTGAAACAAACATCCTCTAACACCCTCTACCCTTGCATCCATGTGCAAGGAAGCCAACTCTCCCATCATTTCGAAGCATCATATGATTCCCAAACCACTTCCTTATGCGACTTCCAGCTCAGGGAATTAGCCAAAACGTTGCCCTTACCTTCATTGTAAGAGATCTTGAAGTCATAGTCTTGGAGAAACTCAACCCATTTGCACTATTGTAAGTTCAGGTCACGCTAGGATAAGATATAACATAAGCTCTTGTGATCTGAGAAGACCACAATGTTCTCCCCAAAGAGATAGTGTCACCACAACATCAGTGCGAACACTACTGCTGCAAGCTCAAGGTCATGGGTGGCATAGTTATGCTCGTGAGGGCACAACTGGCTAGACCCATAACAGATCACACCCTTATTCTCTATCAGCACGAACCCCAGACCAAGTCTAGAAACATCAAAAAACACCTCATACAACAACCCTTCCTCTGGAAACCTGATTACCGGAGCACTGACCAACGTCTCCTTTAGGTAGTCAAAAGCATTCTGGAATTGTTCGCTCCATAGGAAGACCTATTTTTTCCTAGTCAAAGCTGTCAATGGAGCAAAAACTCGAGAGAAGTCTGAGAGGAACCTCTGATAATAACTCGCCAACCCTAGGAAACTATGAACTTCTTCCACGCTCTTGGGTGCCGCCCAAGAAACAATTGCCTCCACCTTCGACAGATACATTGACACTCCATGTTGAGACACCACGTGCCCAAGGATGTGTACTTATTGCGTCAAGAACATACACTTCGACAATTTCCCATAAAGCTGGTGGTGTTGAAGGACATCCAAGACTGCCCTGAGAAGCTCAACGTGATCCTCCTTTGATCTTGTGTTGATCAGAATTTCATCGATAAACACAATGATGAACCGGTCCAGAAACTCTTGGAAGACAAAATTCATAAGTCCCATGAACACAGATGGTGCTTTCGTAACTCTAAACTGCATCACTAAAAACTCGAGGTGCCCATAACTACACCTGAAAGCCGTCTTAGAGATGTCACTGTCTTTTACCCTCAGATGATGATATCCAGATCATAGATCAATCTTAGAAAACCAACATGCTCCCCTCAGCTGGTCGAAGAGATCATATATCCTTGGAAGGGGGTAACAGTTCGTAACCGTTACCTGATACAACCTTTGGTAGTCTATGAATTGCATGAGACCACCATCTACCTTCTTCATGAACAAAACTGAATCACCCAATGCCGAAACGATGGGTCGAACAAGACCCTTCTCCATCACATCGTCAATTTTAATCTGCAACTCTCGCAACTCCGAAGGTTCCATCCGATAAGGGGCCATCGAAATTATATGGGAACCAGGCTGGAAGTCTATCCCGAACTCAACGTCACGTCAGGTGGGGCAGAGACACAACCTCCTTAGAAAAAACATCGAGGAACTCCCCAACAACCTCAAGAATATCCATCATCTCTGTATTATCTGAAACCACTGATAACCCACCTAACAAAGAAAGGAGAGGCTTCACATTCCATCTTCCCAACTGATAGCTCCTTTCACCAAACAAAGCTACACGCTGCCCATCGATGTCGGAGATCAGGACTCTTCTTCGGAAGTAGTCAATAACGGAACTAACAGAAAATAGCCAGTCGATGCCTAGGATGTCATCGTATGGATGCATCTGTATCAAAAGAAGATCCCCACTAGAACGATACAGTCCCAACATCAGCCCACATCCCCGGAAAACACAAGATACGCTGGTATGACCTCTAACTGGTGTACTCAGAACCAGGGGAACGAAAAGTCTCTCTAAATCTAGACCCAAAGCATGGGATAGACTGGGTGAAGAAAAGGAGTGTGAAGCTCCCGAATCGAACAAAGCATAAATGAGAGTGCTGAACAAACAAATTGTACCTCGTACCACCTCTAGTCCTGCTGGAGCTACTAACTCTGCTACATGCAGTTGTCCACGCCTAGCTCCTCTGCCTCTTTGATTTCGACCACCTCCCCGACCACACCCCTATCAAGGTCTCTAAAGAGCACCCTCAGGTTGGCCTCCTCTTGCATGGTTTTCCCTCTGAGGAGCAGGGTCCTGTTGCTGCTAGAAGGGCCTCGCTGGCAATTGGTTCTGCAGAGGCGGGCGCTGAACCTGACCACATCCACCGTACTGAGCCCTGGTCGGGCACCGACTCTTAATGTGCCCGAAAACTCCACAAGAAAAGCAATTAGGTCCTGGGCTCGTGAAAAAGGAATTAGGACCCAAATATATGAAAAAGAACTACTGGGGCCTTCTCCCTACTGGACTAAATCTAGAAGGTCATGTCGCAGGAGACCTGCTGTTGACTCCCTTCTCCTTCAACGAACCCATATGGATCCCCTCTTGTGGTGCACCTCCCTGCGAGTGAATCCTCTCAACAACATATACCTTCTCTTGTACTACCAAGTACGTTGGAAGGGTGAAGGGGGTGACAGCATACTAGAGCGAAGGACAAAGCGCCTCCTCCAAACGTTTCACCCGAGAATCCTCATCCGGAAAGAGATCCAGAGAAAAACTATAGGAGATCTTTAAACATGATCCCCAATTCAGGTACCGACATAATCCCCTACTGGAGGGAGAGTAACTCCTACCGCTTCTCTTCCTTGGTCATGGAATAATGGAATTCTTCTCAGAACTCTTTCTTAAAGTCAGCCCACAAAAACTCTGCCTCTAACCTCTCCCTGAGGTAGAGCGTCCACCACTAATGCGCCACACCTCTCAACTGACTGACTACTTGGGGAAACCAGTACACCCCCAGAGCACATATCAAAGTAAAAGTGATCCCTTTCTCCTCAAGCCACCCTCTTTCTCCATATCCGATGTACTACCCTCATACTTCTTGAGGGGTTGTCGCTTGATGGAATGGAGAATCTTCTCCCACTGATCATCTTCCTCCTCTCGGTCAATCTTCAACTGATCGACTTCCTGAATCTACTGGGCATCAGCTGTCTAAGCCACTCGGGGATGACGTCCAGGTGCAATAGTTGTACGGTAAACAATGATCTCCTAAGCCCAAGTAGCAAGGAAATTTCTCAAGGTTTCATTTTATCACTTTATTTCAATTTATTTCCCAGAACACCAAAATCAAATAAAACACAAACATGATGATGCATGTACATTCCATAGGGTCTCTACACTACAATCAAAGCTGTCTCACTTGGTCGTTCGGTAGGCTCATAGTCCTTGCATCTGATCACGAGGGGCCCTAAAATCCCATGTCCTAGCCGGTCATATCTGGCCTATGTCTCGTACGATGATCAACCAACACTGTCTCCCTACCATCCCATGCAATCATCACTGTTCCAAACTCCAGACTCCATCCTATCTCTCAACCATCACCTCTGATACAATTCTCTCATGACCCCTCCTACCAAGGATGCTGCTCATGATCTAGAAATGGTGAAATGGAGATAATGACCCCCCAAGTCCCGCCTCCAGTAGGCCCCGGAGTGGCGACTAGAACCAAGGGTATGAGTTTTCACAAATATGAAAGGAATTAACCTTTTTATTATTTACGATAGGGAAATAGGATGAGTCAACCACCAAAAGAAAACGGAACAAGTAAATGAAAATAAACCCAAACAAATCCCACATGCATGTTTAAACAATTATGAAACAAATTACATGTACAAGATGGTTCAATGTACAATTCCAAAAGAAACAAGAGTAGAGCAAACTGTAACAAATCCTACTGTCCCGACTAGTAGGGTCCTGCATGGCCTTGGTAGTCCTCCTAGAATCTTGAAAGTAAATGTAGGGTGAGCATACAAGTATACTCAGTAGGGAAACCTAAAGCTCTCGTGCATAGGTGGGGAGACATCCTAAGGTCCCGTGAGAACAACAGAAGAAACCAAAACCTATCAAGGGAATCAATCCAACCAACCTCACCAGCCACTCTCACCAAAACACAAAACAACAGGTAGTTGTATATAAGAACAATAGTATTGGGTACCCCACTCCATTTCCAACTGGTTAGCTCCTCTTCCTAATGGAGAATGTCCTGATGCTACCACACTCTTCTTGCATGCACACACATGGGCCTCACAACCACATATACCACTCGCACACACCTGGGCCTCACAACCACATATCCCACCCGCACACACCTCAGCCTCACAACCATAATCACATCCCCGCATGAACACACCTAGGCCTCATCTCGAAGATTTTGGGAACAGTAAACCTGCCCGAAGAGTCTTGGGCTAGAACCACCCTAATCGAAACCTACCCTAAGAGTCATGGGTGTAAGGCCGCCTCAAACCATCACAGCCTATGGAAGAAGGAGAAGGATGGAGCTTGTAACTAAGGGTAAAATCACCCTCTCCCTTGAAATGGGAGTGTTCAGCACTAACTGCTCAAAATGGGTGGCATATGGCAAAAACACAATGATACAAATACATATATGTATACCAAACACACAGCCCACATATGGCTTCTAAACAGAGAAACTGAGCACATGCCTCGATACTACTACTATGATGCATGCATACAACAAAAAAACCCAACCACATTTAGGTTTTTATGTTTCAACAGTATTAGTTTATTAGTTCCTTAACTACTGGGCAACTGTCAAACCAGATCAAGTGTTTCATAGAACAAAACCCTGCCAACCCCAAATCAAGTTAGATAAAACACAAGAAACACAAAACCAACCTTTTTATCAACAATCAATCCTCATTTATTGTTCCCGTGTTTAATTCATTCTCATTTACCAACAGTTCATTTATCAACTTTCTACCTTAAATATCACCACCCAGTACTGCAGCCACGCTTTCATTATAACCACATCTCCACAACCGTATCACAAAACAAGTCTCATGCCACATCATTGACCCTTTAATATCTTTTACCGCAGCCCCGCTTCCCATCCTATTCGAAATAACCAAGGATTCATCCCCCCCCCTTCACACAACACGTAACCAAACCACCACCCACATGTTCATTATTCCATTTTGTTCAACCGGGGGGATCACACAAGGGTTCCAGATATTCATTTAATCAGCCAACTTTACGTGATTAACCAATTTCCATATTCTACAAAGATTTCATCCACAAAACGGTTTAGAAAGATATGAAAACATTATTGTTTTTCAAGAAAAGTCCCCCAACGACAATGATTTTCAGTAGGTATAAGCCTATTCAGTTCACAACATAACAATAGGATAAACAAAGATAAACATAGCATCTTCCCCATCCCCATTCTTTACTCCTGTTATTATCGTTATTAAAATGGTTCAACTATGTCTCGTGAAATTAAGAGGACACCCATCACGCATGATGCACAAATTAGAGAGACAAAGGTAAAATCCCTACCTCAACAGGTTCTGATCACAATGCTCCCTTAGATCAACTATAGATGACGTTCGTCGGCCTCCGTCGCTTCTATCAAAACCCGGAAAAAAATTCTTGGGAGGAAGTTGGGAAGAAAAGGCCAAAGGTAAGAAACAGATCCACGATTTGATGTTTCTCCTTGTCGTTACAATCACATGTCCGCTGATGGATCATAAATCAGACCTCAGACGAAGAAGTTAAGGAAGAAAGGAGCTTTGGAGCATCTCGGGAGAGCTCTTCTCGAAAGAATGGGGATGAGAGGAATGATTTGAAAAGGAGGAAAGGTACCCTACTTATATAGGTGAGAAAAACTAAAGTACACGGCGTGTACTTCCTAGTACATGAAATATACTAGGCCATTTCACATGGTCGCCACATGGATTCCAACACGGCATCCAATGTGGTACACAACCGTTGACTGGTCAACACATGGTTAGAGGGTAACGCGTACGTGGGGAGGAACTACACAGTGTGTAGTATGGACTACATGGCATGTACTCATTTATTTCACGTAGCAAGAACACGCCTTAAACATGGCACACGATCGTTGACTGGTCAACAAACATTTTGAGGGTAACGCGTACGCGGAAAAAACTACACGGCTTGTAGTTTGGGCTACACGGTTTGTACTCATTTATTTCACGTGTCAAGGACACACCTTCAACACGGGGTATACCCGGAAAGGTGGTACACAACATGTACTCACACTACACGGCGTGTAGTTACAAAATTTAGAAAAGTGTGTGAAAAGTACATTCTACCATCCAAAACACTTCATAACCTTATTTTCGACAAAATAATGTGCCAGAGAGGTCTGGTCCATTAAACATATCCATATTTAAAATATACATGAACATAGGATCTCTTTCGACTCTCATATTTTTCAAAACTCCTTGATCCTTTTTGCTCAAATAATCTTCGACCATATTTCCCTTCATATGGTGGCAGTGTATTGTGAAATCATAATCATTGAGTAGTTCAAACCATCATATTTGCCTCATGTTGAGTTTTTTCTATTAGAAAATATACTTCAAACTCTTGTTATCTGTATATACATCACATTTCTCACCATAGAGATATTGTCTCTATATCTACAATGAAAATATTACTGCTATTAATTCATGATCATGAGTAGGATATTTTTTCAAATGAATTTTTAATTTTCGTGGTGCTTAGGAAATTACATTACATTTTTGCATAAGGACACAACCAAGTACTTTCATTGAATCATCAATAAAAATAACCAACCAATCATTCCATGATGGTAGAGTCCAGAAAATATCATTGAATAATCTTATATTTAGTTATTCAAAGTATTCTTCAGACTCTTTTATCCACAAAAAATTAACCCCTTTACGTTTGAGCGTGGTTAATGGGTCAGCCAGTCGGGAAACATTCTAGACCAAACACTGATAATAACCCCCTAAACCAAAAAAAATCTTTACCTCAGTTATACTAATCGGTGATGGCCATTATTTTATTGCTCTTTTATTAAATGTATTGAGAACGATTCCATCTATAGAGACAATATGGACAAGAAAATAAATCTCCTAAAGGCAGAATTCAAACTTGCTGAACATCCCATATAATTCATTTCATCTAAGTGTCTTTAGAATAGTTCGCAGGTGATTTTCATGATCTCAGTATCGTTTAGAATATACCAAAATTTCATCAATTAAAACCACTACAAATTCATCATGATATTCTTTAAAATATCTATTCATTAGATCCATGATGACAGAGGGTGCAGTAGTCAGTCCAGAAGGCATTACTGTAAACATGTAATGCCCAAACCTGGTTCGAAATGAAGTTTTCTGAAGGTCTTCCTTCATTGTACACTACTAATGATATCAATATCAGAGTTCATTCTTTGTAAAATATTGAGCTCTATGGAGTTGATCGAATAAATCATCAATTCAAGGTAGGAGATACTTGTTCATTATTATTGTACATTGATCTCCCTATAGTCAATGCACAACCACATAGATCCATATTTCTTCTTATCAAAAAGAACATGGGCTCCCCATGGAGAAACACTAGGGTGAATAAATCCTTTATTTATCAATGACTATGTCTGTTTCATTAGTTCCACTAATGAAATAGGGGCCATTCTATAAGGGGTATTTCATATGGGCCTTGAAACAGAAATTAAATTAGTGGAAAACTCAATTTCAAATTCTGGAGGATGTCTAGGCAAATCCTCTAGAAACACAACAACACATTCTTTCAAAATATGTACATAATCTATTTGAACATTCCTTTCCTCACCCAAAGTTATTTCATTATCTTCCTCCCAAATAATTTAATTTAGTAGAGCTACTAGTGGAGGATCAAGATAAGATTCAGACGATGAAGTTTCCCCTTTAATGATATGTTACACCCTATCATCAACGTATATTGTAACCACCTTCTTCTTAAAATAAGTTTTCAAATCATGGTCGGAAATCCAATCTATAACAAATATTATATCCAATTAAATTAGGGTTATTATGATGATATCAATAGATAAGTTACATTCATATGCCCTAATCAAAACAGATTCACAAAAAATTGTTGCAATGACAATTCCTATAGAATTTTTGACTGAAAACATCCTTGTTAAATAAAATAAGTGATATATAATTTTCATATCAAATTGAAAAGATATGAAACAATGCGATGATCCAAAATCAAATAAATCATTGGCTTAATTTGAGGAAACCATTAATTACTTAACACCACGTCATTCAGAGCTTCAACCTCAGTAGTAGTGATCTCATATGATTGGTCTTTCTCTCTTGACCTTTTCTATGGTATGTTTCCTGGGCTCCTAGGAAATTAATTTTCATAATGTCTCATTTGTCTACAAATTTAGCTTTCAACATTGATATCCTATTTGTTTCCCTTGAAATCATGTGCTTAGTGGACTTTTTCACCACACATGTAACTGACTCACATTACCTTTAGGCATGTACCGTGGTGTTTCTTCCCATATTTAATGCAAGATGAAAATTCAAATTTTCCCTTCTTCCCCTTATTTATATTTCAATATTGTTTTGTATATATCTTCTTATATTTCTTTTCTTTAAATTCATAAGACTTGTAGAATTCCTTTTCTTTATTGATAGCACATTAGAATATATCTTCGTATGACGAGAAGGATTGTGATCCTAGTGATCAATGGATAAATTGTTTTAAACCATCAAGGAATCGAGCAATATTACTTCTTAGGTTAAATATATAATCTCCTTCATGGCTTTATAACCAGGTAAAGTTATCATTATACATTTTGAAATTCTCATCGTCCTTTTTCCTCAGACTCAGAAATTTCTTTTATATATTTCCTCGATGTTCACGAGGAATGTATTTTTCTACGAAAATCTCTTTAAAAAACCTACATTCAGTATTTCATACTTCATCATCTTCCTTTATTTAATCAATTTCCACCATTGATCTGCATCTCGTGTAAGGTGATAAACTACCATGATAATGTTTTCCCTTATGATACTCCCCAAATCCTTAAAACTTTTCTCGGAGGAACTTGTCCATTATTCAGCTACAAATGGATTTCCAGTCCCATTGAATGTTGGTGGTTGTTTTCTCATTAATCATTCAAATATTTATCCTCTGCATTTTAGATCAGGGTGCTCCAAACAGGTAAGGTTATTATTAATAACTTGAGTGAGTTGTCCCAGATTAGAAATAAGTTGATTCGTACCAGTTTCATCACTAGATCCACTGAAATTATCTTTAGTAGGTGGGAAATCCCTACATGGATTATGTGTATTTATATATTTTACATTCCTTCCACTAGGCTCAATTTCAAAATAATGGTATACACTAGATTAGATTATAAATAACAATACATAATTCCAAACATGTAAAATACCTAAAATAAATTGAATGGCTTATGCATATAATCCATAATCATAAAAAAATAATTCATTGAGGAATTATTTATTCCCAAATCCTTCATAAGGGATTGAAGGAAAATTTGAATTATCTAAAGAATATCCCCCAGGAGTGTTGTAAAAAAGAATGAATCATGGCTTGTTGTCATGTACTAGGATACGCCGAGTCAAGCCCAAAACACCTTGTCCTATTTTTCACACCAAGGTACATTTGTGCCAGAGTCACATCTACCAACTCATATCCAGGAAGGGATGTATTTCATTGAAAATTAACAAAATCCCTACATTACCAAAATTCTAGGAAGTTCTTCTATACTAATCATCAAATTCAATATTAGGATAGTGTTTTCTAATCATAGTTTTTCTAAATCTAGACTCTATAGTTTTTACTAAACTTCTTCTAATTCCAACTGTAATTCCTCGACCCTAGTTACGTAAATTGATTTTACTATTCCATAACATTGGCATGATCCCAAGTGATCATGTCTCGAAATTCCAATTAGTTTAGTAGCCTTGGAAGTACTAGATATATACATAAGTTTCACATTACATAATGATATAGAAAAAAAAAATATTTTTCCCCATTGAATACAATTATATCACATGGCCTATTCTTTTAGGTTTATCATATTGTAACTCTTCACAACTTGGGAAAAATAAAACATAGAAAGGGGTGAGCTCAGATGCTCGGTAAGGATAAAAATATTGCGCCAACTATCGTAAATAAGCATAAAAATTTAAGGCAATGTATAAAACTAAAACACAATCCTTTTAATCATAAATTTATCATAATATGGGAATGATTAATCAAATAATTCTATTTAGTTATTCACATGGATATTCAACTAGTCGAATAATTACCTGTAATATCATTAGTTAAGTTCATAATGATTTAATGCATAATGTCGGACATCATAACCACATTGCCAATGCCTCATGACCTGACAACAAATAAGATGTTTTCAAGGCCTTTTACAAAGAAACTAGATTGTCTCATTGGACCTAATGATGCCTCTCGAAGCTATAGCAGGCTCCACCCATCAGTTAGTAAGTTAAATAAATTCCTCATATGAAATGATTTAAAAATAACATAAACATTCGTATTAAAAATAGCATATGAATTGTTAATGCTTAAACCATAAATAATGAACCGTATAAAAATAATACATCCATAGTAAAACATGTTAAAAAATATTCAGTACAATATTGATGATTATATCATAATAAATAAATGATAAAAAAGTTTAAAATCCATCAATGAATGTTGACATAGATGAAATCAAAACTATTTGAGAGAAATATCTGTTTCTATTTTAAAATCATTTAAAAGTCATGTAATTATAAAAAGAAAACACTTAATTTGAAAATATTTTTATAATATTTCAAGGGATGCTTTTAATTTGTTATAACAACAGAAAATATCCACACATTCCATAGTAGATAAAAAACATTCTTACCTTATTTATTCGTAAAGGTCAAAAGGTACCTTGTTTGGAAAATGAAGAAAATATTCCATTGAAAACATTTAATAACTTGTCAAAAAAGGGTAGAAATAAATTTAACCAATATTCTAGGAAATAGTAAAAAAATTGAAATAGACATTAAAAAAACACAAAAGTGGATGATAATGAATTCCCAGAAAATACATTCATAAAAACAACCTCAGATAATAATGTGATTGTAAAACTGGCCCTTACAATGTACATTTACTTGGTTGATGGTATGTTAATATCTTATATAATAGTTAAATTATTGTTATTAAATTGTACAAAAACAACATACATAAATATTATATCATATAAGATCTTATAAAATATCATTGATTATAATATTTTAGTAGTCTCATTGTTTTGGGTGTTAACTGATTCATTTTCATTTATAAGTTTTGTTATGTAAATCATGTTTGTTATGCATATGATGAATTTTATTCATATACAAAATGTTATTATGTTATTAAACATTGTTTTTATCATCGAATGATAATTATTCTTGAATGGTTACGATGGGGAATGAATCTCATCGCGTTCGTGGAGAGGGTAATCCGAAAGTTCACATGAGCGACAATACAATTATATTGATGGTGAAATAATATGTAATTGGATGGTATATCATATATAAATAATTATTTACATGTAATATATATTATTTACATAAATTATAATCATTATTATTCTCATCCAAATAATGATGTCTTGAATAACAAACTACACCACGATGTGGAGAGGGTTAGGGGTATGTAAGCATGTCCGGTGACATTGTCATTCATAGGATGGATAGAATATTGAATATGGTTGTACCATATTTATAATAAAATCACATTATGTAGAAGGCACTGGAGTTATTATTTTGGTATGTAAACAACAAAGAAATGGGAAGTGGAAGAAGAAAAAAAATTTGAAAGAGGTGATGTAATTATTACCTCTTCTGTATTTGCTTCCTTTTGATTGGATGAAAAAGGATCCTAAAGTTGGATTTATGATCAAAGTAAGTCATATAGGATGATTTGAGGATTTTTGGGAGGAGATCTATGTAGAGTTTGTCTGAGCTAAATGGATTTGCTGGTGTGATTTTCAGAGAAGGGAATGTGCCCTTTTATAAGATAGGTGAGTGTAACTTTAGGAAAAGCATTAAATATTAATTTGTTATACTATCATATTCAGTCAATAATGGCTCCAAAATGATTTATTTATAGGATATGGTGGGGTTGGGTTAAAATCCTCTCAACCAATATGTTTTAAACAAGTTTAGTTTACTATATTAACCTTATCTTTCAGATTTAATTCTTAGCAAAATAGTTTAAATTTAACCCTGTATTCTTGTATTATTGTAATAATTGGTTAATAAACATACTATAAAAATACAAAAATGCCCAAGTGGATCATTATTAGTTTGTATAACATTATGTAAGTCCTTTCTATGAACCTTTTATGTTTATAAATATTATATCATTTAATAACAATGTATTTTTTTAGAAATTCATATATTTCCATTATCACATTATTTGGTATTTTGTTTTTGTGAAAGTAATAAAAACTTTATCAAATAGGAAAAAAATTATTTAAAATAACCTAACATGTTTTATTAACATGTAAAATTAGTCTAAAGCATCAAAACTGTAAGAACTCGGTTCATTTTTTTGAGGTACGAGTTTCTTTTTTCTCTTTTCCTTAAGTGTTTTTGAGGAAAATAAGGAAAATGGGGAAAAATACAAAATGTTGGGACTATACGCTATGTACTTTTACACACTCAATGTACTTTTGACCATGTGGGAAGAGCACACAGGGTTTGTAGCCATGTCGGCAATGAAGGGTGTAGAAACTGACTACACGCCGTGTAGTGGTCCTTTACACGTCGTGTAGTCAGTCGACAGGCGAATGGTAATGCGGTGACCAGTTGTGCAACATAACATGCCGTTTACTCAAGGAGACACACCGTGTGGTCATGTCGGCAGGTGAACAGTGCCACTCTTGTGAGAAACCACCAGAGGAATAGTTAAAAATGGGAAGTACACCCCATGTACTTGGAAGTACACACAGTGTAATTTGTTTTTTTGCTTAAAAAGGGTAGTAGCCTCCCCTGTTCACAGGGATGGCATAGAACCGGGGGACGAAGCAGGAGAGGGAGGCCGGAGCTTTGGAGATCCTTCGAGCGCACGTCGGGAGTCCGTTTTCTGCACCGTCTATCTCCCTAGAACCGCACGGGTAAGGTCTCCCTTCTCCTGGAGTAGTTCATACCAATTATTCCTCTAAGGGAAGTTATTTGGGTTTGAATGAGTTTTCTTTCACCTCAGATCTGTGTCATTCTAGGAAGAATCCTGGATCATCATTCCTGTATGGTGTTCGTGGGTGTTAAAGGCAGGTGGCTTGGTGTTAATTTTTACAACTGTTGTGCGTTTGTGTGAATGTTTGTGCCACAAACCCATTTTGGGGTGTCGTGTGGCTGAGGTCGTAGCTTTTTAAGTACCTAGAATTGTATAGGTAAATAAATTTGATACTAAAATGTTGTTTGGGATTTCTGCTTGGATCCAGGACCACCCCAAGGGTGCGTTCCTCTGTTTATTCGTTTGGCCAGGATACCTGAGGATATGCCTTAATTATTTTGCGCATTACATTTCCTTGAGAGTAATTTTATGTGAACTGCTTATTTACATGTTGGGAATGGCCCGGTTACTTGTTCCTGAGGGAAGTGTTTTACAATCACCTGAGGGAATGACTGTATTATCCTGAGGGCAATGTTCTCTTTGCCTGAGGGAAATTTCATCCGTGCCTTTGGGCAGATGATTATGTGCCTGTGGGCGACACTTCATATGCTTGAGGGAAATATCTGTATTCTTGAGGGAAGATTATTGTGTTTAAATTCTGATTACCTGAGAGTAATGGTTTGAATGTCTGAGGACACTGACGGTTTACATAGAAATTTACTTTGGTGGTTTCTTAAATAATAAATAATGAAATAAAGTTAAAATGGGAATAACTGGTAAAGTTAGTTACTTTTGTGTACTGCTTAGTTTATTGCCTTTTACTACTGCACAATGTTGTTTCATGTTTACACATAGTTGGGCACGGGCCTTTGGTGGGTGCCTACTGGGATTTATTTCTCACACCCTGTTTGGGTGATTCTTTTTGGCCCAAAAGATTACATTTCTCTAGGTGTAGATAAGGGAAAGGGTCCCTATACAGGTACTTGATTGCTTCTAAGGAGTAGGGGAGCATGGGACCGGGTTTAGGCTCGCGATGCTACCAGCTATTTTGTTTTGGTTTTGTTTTACTCTGTATTGTACTGTACTGCACTATTTTGTAACATGTTCTGGCTGGTTTTTTAAAACTTAAGACATGTTGCATCATCATTTATATAACGGTTGGTTATCATTTACTTCAGTTGTTTATTTTAAATGTGTATGGTTTATTTCTTCTGCTATTGTTTAATGTTTTTTATTCCTCTGCTGCGCTACACATTGAAAAATAAGGGAATATTTTCCCCACTATTAGACATGGGCCCTCACTGCTGGTCGGTAGCCTCTAGCTTTTGGGTAAATACGCTTGAGGTCACATGGCAAACCCAGTTCGGGGCACCCGTTGAGTGGCACCCAGAACCGGGACGTTACAAAGTGGTATCATAGTTCTTAATTTCATTGAATAACTATTTGGATCCTTATTCAGGGATAGGATGGGACCGATAGTTGGTAGTAAGCTATGCCCAGGCATAGCTAACCCGTGTACAGGGAAAAGCCAATTTACCTCGTGTTCCAATTTTTCTGTTCTTGCGATTTGACAGTTGAATTGATTTTCACCGTTGGGTGACACACTTGTGATTGTGCTGTTATATTTCATCTATGGGTTCTATTTAGTTGCAACCCGATGAGATGAGGTTATTCCCTCTCATGCATCATTTAAGAACATTTTAGAAATCACATTCTATGCATAGTTCTATTCCACATAGGTGCATTATAAATTGCATGTTGTTGTGACAGTTGTTGTGCTAGAAAAGCATGTTGTGGTGAGAGCAGTTTGATAGATACCTGCTTTTTGATAGGGTATTTTGGAATGTTCCTATTTATAGAATGGACACCAAACTTTTTTTTTGGGGAGTATGGGCCCACATTGACTGGAATTTGGTGGATCATTAGCTGTTTTTTTGTTATAACACAGATAAGATATCAAACGTTGATTCGTGGGGAGTATGGGCCCTCATGGGTTGGAATTTGACACTTAGGTGTTTTTTCAGTCTTTACTATGTTTCGAAGAAGTTTCTGAGGCATACTGTCTGAAATCACAGTATACACGCCGTTTAGTACTTAAACACGCCGTGTATGTTCTTATGTTCAGGATGAAAAGAAAAAACTTTTTGGGTACACACTGTTTACACTAGGTACACCCCGTGTACTCTAGGTACATGCCATGTAGTCTCTTACCGTGTCATAAACTGTGTGGGCGGCGACACGGGGAGGGAAGAGATTAGGGTGAACACGCCGTGTACCGAATTTACAAACGGTGTAGTGTTGACCCGGAGTCCTCCCGTGTAACTAACAACACGAGTGGAGGGAACCATATACATGGACGACGTGTTCATTATGGAACAAGATGTGTAGTCTGACATGGGATCCAGCCATGTAACTAAAAACACAGGTCAGTGCAATCCTTTCGTGTACACGCAGTGTGTATATTGAACACGATGTGTAGTGTGAGCTGTGTATCCGGTCGTGTAACTAACAACATGGGTCAGGGAAGCTCGTCTCGTACACGCCGTGTACCTGTGGGGCACGCCTTGTAGTCTCGTCTGAGGACAGACCGTGTGGACTTAGCCGTGTGGCTGGGAATCGGGGTAGTGTACATGCCGTGTGTGGATGTAACACACCATGTAGTATATAGCCGAGTAGTCGGTCGTGTCACAACTGACATGGGCAGTTGGAAAATTACACCATACACGCTGTGTAGAAGAAATACACATCGTGTAGTTTTGTTCAAATGGGAGTCGTGTGGCTTAGACGTGTAGAAGGACCCGTGCAACGGAAGGGAAGTCATGTACATGCCGTGTAGTCACTATACACGCCGTGTAGTATTGTTTTTCAAATTTTTAATTCCTTCTTCCTCCTGTTCCCTTTTGGGTTTCTTCGTTTTCGGTCGTTGTTAATCTTGTTTTAAGGTGTGAATTTGACATTGTAGTGTCATGCCGCCGAGATGACCATACGTTGTTCACTAGGAGAGCGACAATGAGTATACTCTAGAGATGGTGGGCCATGGGATACCAGTGGATCTTTCAGCAGAGCCAGATGCGGTGACAACCGTTATACCGGACACAGGCGTGGAGGAGCAGTTCCGTGAAGGCTTTATGCGGTTCATGCAGACCATTCAGGGATCACCTCCGGTTGCCCCATCTATGGCTGAGCTGACTTGTATCATCTTGCAGCAGCATCTACCTAGGTTTTCAAGGGATGGAGGACCATAGGCTGCAGATTCATGGCTTGGATCGATGCAGACTATTTTCGAGCATCTTGAGACACCTCCAGGGTGGAGGGTCAAGTTCACGAATTATATGCTTCATGATTCTTCCAAGAGGTGGTGGGATGTTAGCACCCTTGAAAGAGCATCACAGAGACATGGCTTGGGAAGATTTACAGATATCCTTCTATGAATTCTTTTTCCTAGAGATGCTGAGGGCAGATAGAGCTCGAGAGTTCATGAATCTGCAGTATGGCACTATGTCGGTGATAGATTATTCTGCTCAATTTAACCAGCATCAGTGTTTTGCACTTATTCTAGTGGGTGATGAGACGTTGAGGGCCATGAGATTCAAGGATGGTCTTCGGTATGAAATTCGTGCACATGTGAATGTTTTCAGGTTGCCTTCAGTACATGCTATTGTAAACCAGGCGCTGATTACGGAGAGGATCCTATGGGAAGCTAGTGGTGTGGGCCAGGGCAGTTCAACACCAGTTTCTGGTACCATTTCATCTGGTAAGAGGAAGAGATTGATGGACTTCTCTGAGGGTGGTAGTATGAGCCAGAAGAATACTTTAGGTGGCCAGGTCATGTTCTACCAGTGCGGTAGAGAGGGGCTCAAGAGACCTCAGTGTCCACAAGAACTAGTGGAGTGCTGATCTTGCGGCAGGATGGGTCATCTGCAGCACTTTTGCAGGGTGTTTCAACCGATCTCTATTGAGAGGGGTTATGTGCAGACTCCACGTGTTGGAGTAGGACCAGTGGCTTCTTACCATTCAGAGAATAGGAATAAGTTAGGGTGTGCAGGCAGGGATGGTGGTCGTGGCTATGGTAGCCAGACACCAGGATCTCAGAGGCAGTAGGGATGGACAGCTCTCGGTAGCCAGGTTGTGTCATAGGGTCGCGGCACTAGTCAGGCATATGCAGTTCAACAGACCCAACAGGAGCAGGATACTGGACCTCCTACAGTAAGAGGTACTATTCTAGTATCTTCTGTTTTATGTTCAGTAGTTTTTGATACATTTGCTACACAGTTTCATATTTGTGCCCATTGTGGAGAGCCTTGGGATTTTTTTTAATACTTATCTTGATATCATGATGCTAGACACTCCGTTGGGGACTAGAATGGATTATGTGAGTCAGGGAAAGGAGTTCCCCCTTGAGGTTTGTGGGTGTCACTTTCTTTGGGACCTCTATGTATTAGATATGACAGTTTATGATGTCATTATCGGGATGGACTGGTTGGTTCCCTTACGATCCTTTATAGATTTCTATTGTTGCAAGGTGACTTTCACATCACCAGAGGGTGAAGAATTTCAATACAAGGGAGAATGGGATGATCAGACGAGTCGATCTAGACCAGAGCATCATGGGAAAGGTGGAGTCACAGCCCAGATTGCGATTTTATATCTTGATGACTAGGGGACTTTTCATAAGGATTTCCCTCCAGTGGTTGATCGTTTCTAGGATGTCTTCCCGGACGACTTTTCAGGTCCACCTCCGGAGCGTGAGGTGGATTTCTCTATTTATCTTGTTCCAAGAGCAGCACTAGTGTCCATTCCTCCTTATAGGATGGCTACACCAGAGTTCCAAGAGCTCAAGAGGCAATTAGAGGAGTTACAGGCAAAGGGTTTCATCCGACCCAGTACTTTTCCATGGGGTTCACCGATTCTCTTTGTGAAAAAGTCGGACAATAACCTCAGATTCTGTGTGGATTATCGGATGTTGAACCAATTAACGGTCAAGAACTGATATCCTTTTCCAAGGATTCATGATCTTTTTTATCAACATCGCAGAGCACGATTGTTCTCAATGATTGACTTGAGATCAGGATATCATCAGCTGCGCATTAGACCATCTGATATACCACTCACAGATTTCAGGAGTAGGTATGGTCTATACGAGTATATGGTTATGTCGTTCGGACTCACGAACATCCCAGTAGTATTCATGGCTCTAATGAATCGCGTGTTCCATCCTTATCTGATTTTTTTGTGTTAGTATTCGTGGATGATATCTTGGTGTACTCTCACACTTGACACTACCATGCCACCCATCTTGAGATCGTATTTGGCACATTGAGAGAGCATCGTCTATATGCTAAGCTCTCAAAGTGACACTTTTGGATGGACTAGATTCACTTCCTGGGTTATATCATCTCAGAGCAGTAGTTTTAGTAGACCTAGAGATGTTAAGGGCATTAGTTTTCAAGGAGCAGCCTAATAATGTGTTTGAGATACGAAGTTTCTTGGGGATGACTGGTTACTATAGATGCTTCATACATGACTTATCCTGCTTAGCAACACTGTTGACGTGTTTGACTAAGAAGGGTGTGAAGTTCGTATGGTCGGAAGCTTAAAAGACAGCCTTTCAGGACTTGAAGAAAAGGTTGACATTAGTAATAGTCCTGATACTTCCAGAGCAAAGAATGTCACGACCCGACCCTACCCGGGCTCGAGCCGCAACTACCCCAAGCCCGCCTCCATAGGCCAGGGGCTGGCGACCAGCGCCGAAGGCAAAATAACTCGGGGAGGCCTTTCCCTAAGCACCTGTACACACACACGCAGCAAACTCAATGCAAAAGTGAAGAGTAAAAGAAATGACAAGAAGAGTAAAAACAAAGGGCAAATGCTATATAAATACCACAAAGTGCATCAACCTCTACAAGTACACAGTACAAACTGAAAAGAAAAGGGGAAAAACACGCGCCCAACCATAAAGTGCCACAACCTGGCAATAGGTAAACAAAAGAAACTGCTGATGGGTCTCCCACCTAGAACCCGGCCACGACCACCGCATGCGGTCCAAGCTCCCAAGATCATACGCTCCACAGAAGTCACGCTCCACCTGTCTGTCGTCTGCAAGGGCACACCATGTGCGGGTAAAACCCAAGCAGAGGTGAGTATAAAAATACTCATTAGGATACCCTGAAGGCTCGAGGGAGGAACAAAAGGATGTACCGAAGGGTGAGCAGTAGAGCGAACAGAAAAGTAAAGGAGTACAACAGAGAGTGTAGTAAAGAGTCCAGCTCAACCCAACAAGAGGAAAGAAGCTAGACTCTTCCAGACACAAGGAGCTAGAAACTGTGAGAAGATGAACTTCTCACAGAAAGCACGTGCATACCCCGCGCGTCTTCGCCT
Organism: Viscum album; assembly: GCA_963277665.1. NCBI lineage: Eukaryota > Viridiplantae > Streptophyta > Magnoliopsida > Santalales > Viscaceae > Viscum > Viscum album. Next base: position 1,435,154,128 of record OY728128.1, read on the forward strand.
CTCCTAAAAGGAGAGTAGCCAAACCCAAGAAGTGGGTGCCGGAAACAAGGTATATACATATGTATTCTCTGTCAAGAAGCCCGAACAAACCAGTAAGGGGATCTCCGTCCCATAGCTTAGCCCAAGAAAGAGTAGCCAAAAGTCCCAGAAATAACACCATCGATGCCTAGAATCCCGCATGTCTTCCCCGAACCGCAAGCCAAGGGGCTCAATCACCACACCTCGACACTATCCGCTTTGGGCGGCACTGACTCACCCGCACGGTTTTAGGTCGCGTCACAAGGACGCGTCTCGGTGGGGGAAAGTGCTCCCCGTACTTGAGAGTTCTGGGGGAACGTCCACCACAACTCTTCAATGCCCCGCAGTCGAGAGGTCTGCTCAAAGTCGACAGGCGACCCCCTGCCCAGCCCCGCTAGAGGATCCCTGGAATTCAACGGATTACCACTACGTGGATACCTGGTAAGTCGACGGGTGCCTCACTGCCCAGTCCCGTAAGCGGGTAGTCCCCTGGAGGGCGACCCGTCTAAAGTCGACGACGGGACCACTGCCCAGCCTAGCTAAAGGTAACCCGGCATCGGGAACCACTACCCAGCCCAGCTGGAGGTAAGCCCAGCATCGGGGACCACTGCCCAGCCCAACTGGATGTAAACCCAGCATCGAGGACCACTTCCCAGCCCCGCTAGAGGTAAGCGCAACATCGGGGACCACTGCCAAGCCCTGCTGGAGGTAAGCCCGGAACCGCTCTAGCCATCCCTGCTGGATGGTACTGCTCGGTAAACACCGTTGTACTGGCCATCCCTACTGGATGGTAACCCACTGGCGAGCCCTGCTCGATACAACCTCAACCCTGCTGGAAACAACCTCAGCCCTACTGGAAACAACCTCAGACCTGCTGGAACAACCTCAGCCCTGCTGGAACAACCTCAGCCCTGCTGGAACAACCTCCTGGGTAGAGGATCGGTGCCTGCATAAAGTGTTGGTCACACCGAAACCACAAGCTCTACTAGGGAACACAGAGCAATGGGAGAAACTCCCCAGGCCTCACAAGGTGATCATGCTCCAATCTTCTGAGTCACTGTCGAAGCGGACCGAGACACCTCATCCCAAAAAGTGGGGAAAACGCCCACGCTGCACGAACACCCATAGTCGCAGACGGTGTCGCAGTCCGGTGAAAGGGCATAGTACTGAAACCCCTCACAGCCAGAGAAGTAGAGGAACCAAACCATCTCTACCGGCCAAACCATCGAGCACAAGAGTAGGGGGAGACCGCTCAACCCTGCTGGTCAGACAAAAGAGCACCAGGCCAGGGGAAACTCCACCCTGCTGGACAAACAAACCAGCGCAGAGCCAGGGGAAAACTCCTCCCTGCTGGCCAAACAAACGACCACAAATCCAGGGGAAAACTCCACCCTGCTGGTCAAACAAACGAGCGCAGAGGGACCCCTACGTCGCGAGAGGTCAAGTACGCAATGCAGATCACGGTAGGCACGTGGGGCCCACACGACGTGTGGCCCCAAGACAACCCCAACTGAGCGCACAACCTCCTCAGGTACAAACAACCACACGTACCTCCAAGCGCTCCCGTATACTCCCAGAGTATACCTCATTTCAGCCCAAAGGCTATCGTGCACACGTCACCCAACGTCAACGCGAAGGCGTGACGTAACAACTCCACCTCAAAGGCCCAAGAATGGCCAACCACATCACATGAACCACTTACATCACTCTCCCAAGAGTGCGCGATCACACGCCAAGGGCCCGCTACAAACAAGGTAGGGAGAACCACCACCGGAGCACCTTCCGTGCTTCCACATTTAATAAGATCGTGTATAAGGCTTCGCACAACCAAACTGATCGCACCGTTGTAATCCTCCAATGGATACCAAATTGATCGACCACTTTCTCACCTCCAACGAATACCCGACGGAAAAGTCGCCAACACCGCCTCACACCCGAACGACGTCCCATGATCCCGAGCCTCGGCCCCAAAAATAGTCAGGCGCATCGCACCATTTCGATCCCCTCGGGAAAACACGTCAAAAGCACTACTCACTTGAGTGCAACGGATATCCGGAGAAAAAGGTGCATCCCGGTGCACCGCACACGAGCGGTGCCATGTGGGACCCACATCCCAGTCCCGAAACTCAACGAATGGATCGCACCATTGCGATCCTCTCGAAAGAGTACACAAAATGGACTATTATCTTGTCCAAAACGGTCACCCGGTGATAAAGCTGGAAATCACCATCAACTCCCGAAATGGCCCTCGCGGGGCCCGCACCATCCTGCGGAATTACAACGGGCAGACTGCGCCAACACGTTTCCCTTGGAAAAACACCCAACATCGACTGCTCGCACGCCCCAAACGTACGTCTGATGAAAAAGTCGCTACTAGCTGCACGCAGCTCAAAAGACGGGCTGCGGGGCCCGCACCTCCTCTTCGGCCTCAACGCCTGAAACCGCAATGGAAACCTCCGCCTCAGTGCCAGGGTCACAACGCCGTTGACGGCGCTCAAAACGGATGTCGGACGCGTCTGCGCCGTCCAAAACAAGAATCCTGGGAAAAATGCCCATCCACTTAAGGACACGTCGCGCCTCAGCGGCCCCTCGTTTCGTGAATTAAAAATTCCCAAAACCATCTCAAAACGACAGTATCGTCAATACGGTTCCACCTCCACAGACGGAACTCAAAATGGACACCCGTAGCGGAATGTACGGGTGTCCGAACACTGAGGTGGCAAAACCCCTGGGGCTGGACCGGCCTGGACCGGCTGGTCCGCCCGGCCTGGATCGGCCCGCGGCTTAGCCGCGCGGCCGGTCACGGCCCCCACGTGAAGACCCGCGCGGCGCGGGTCTTTGTCGCCGCACAGGGGACACGCGAAGCGACCCCGCGGTCGCCGCTCCCTGGCGACCGTCGTCTCGCCGGGAGAACTGCCAGACGCCCCCGCCGGACGGCCGTGCGCCCTACTGCCGCGCCCAGCGCCTTCCCCGGACACCCGCGCCGACACCGCGGACACCCCGCCAGACACCCGCGCTGACACCTCTACCACGCCCAGCACCTCCACTGGACACCCGCGGACACCCCTGCCGCGCCGTCCGCCCTCGCCGCACCGCCGCTCGAACTCGCCGGAAACCGAAAACCCGCAAAGTCCAGCGGATCATTGCGGATGCCACGGAGCTCGAAATTTGAATCCGAAAGATGAGTTGAAAAGGGAATTAACTCTAATACGTATTCATGGGTTTTGTTCATAAATCTAATAGAGTTTCAATACAATTAATCTAGTTCGAAGTAGGTGTGGTGAATGAAAACGCAAACGGCAAATCCTACCTCGCGGGGCTTCGCCCGAAGCTTCGCGACGATCCGCCGGCCACCACGCCTCGCCGGAGCATCTCTCCGGAGGTGGTGGAGGAGAGGGAGAGGAGGGGATTCCAGGGGGAAGGGAAAGGAGAGAAGGGAGGAGGGTGTGTTAAGCGTTTAAATAGAAAACGCTTAACCACCCGCCCGTCGGCCCGGACCCGAACTCCCGACTGGGTCGCGGTTAAGCCTCCCTTAGGGTAAACAACACCTCCCGAGCACAACAGCGGTCTCAGAATTTTAATATGAGACCCCATTCAAAAGTTATAAAATTTAGCGTCTGAGCCGCTAAATTACGAAAACGCCCATGGGGCCATTTTTCACAAACGGCCCGCGCCCGCGAAACTAATACCCCTCCTAGGGTAAAGGGAACATTCCGAACTCAACGGTGCCCTCATTTTTCCAATCTGAGCCACCATTTAAGAGGTACATCTGTTTCTCCATTAACTAATAAAATAAATTTATTTAATCCGTTTAACGTTCCAGAAGCGGGCGAGGGGTCCAAACATCCCGCGCCAATAACTTTTATGTCGCTCCTTGGGTAAACACCCCATTTCGGACCCATCCGTACACTCGGATCCCTGATCCGGATCACCGTTTAGGAGTTATCCCATTTATTTGGCGTTTCCAGTGTGAACGCACTGAAAATTTAATTCCGGCCACTCCCGGGCTCGGAATCGCACACCGTCTGAAGGCACTGCTCTGGAATATTATCAAGAATATTCCAAAGTCTTTCTCAGCAAAAACCGGGTTCTTACATCATTCCCTCCTTCATGCTTTTCATCCTCGAAAAGCAATATCGGGGAAGAACACAGGGTTCTAAGCCCACAACTGGCTTTCCCATACCCAGAAGAACCCATGCACAGCTCTGTGTCACCGCACACAGACCAAATGATCGATCTGTTCACGCTAGGTAGGCCCTTGCCGACGTCGTGCACCCATTCCAGACTTTGGGGTTAGGGCAATGCGGTAGGGTACCTCTCCATCCCTTTGCACGGACTCACACGGCCCGAAGGGCCTCGGGTGTAGCTCATCTCCCCGGTCAAACCTCTACATCGCACGTCGCGACTGGAATCACCGCTTGGGCATGAGACAAGGCCCAGTGATTCCCTCCTTCAGAATATCCATATGGTGAAGCACCCAAGGATATCTGGTCCCGCAAAATTTCCCAGTCGATGCTCTCTTACACGCTCAAAAGGCGAAAGAGTCAACACCATCAACTAAAAGAAAAGGTCTCATGCCTTTTTCTTTAGCAACACATGGTCAAACCCGACGCCCTGCGTCACCCTGGTAACACATCAAACAAGGTGCAGGGAGGAAAGCAGATCACACACAAAGTATAACAATTTTACTGCAAAAGGTAGAAGAGTCGCAAGGGACAACTCGCACTATCTCATGCTCTGCCGGATCGTAGACATCCAAAGCTCGCGGCTATCCGTGGTCCCAACAGTCATCTCCCGGAGCCTGACGTGGACCACCTAGTGGTGATGGGAAGACCTCGTAACTTCATCCCCCAACTCCAGCTCCTCCCGCTCCTCTGCTAGCACCACCTCTCTGGGTACTACTCTGATCACGGCGCTGCCTCTGCCGTGGTGGTGCACCTGCTGCCTGCCCGAATTTCCCAGCAACTCGGGTCGGGCAGTCTCGTGCCAAGTGACCTCGGCCGTCACAAGCATAGCACCGACTATCTCTGGGCTGTACTGGTGCCCTCCAGCGCCACTGTGGTGTACGACCATGCCCCTGAGTCCGGTTGTCAGTAATCCACCTGCGTCGAGGTCCTGCTTGCCGACGCCCACTAGCTGCGGCAGACGTCTCGGCTCCAATGTGTCTGCTGCCACCACCAACTCCAGAACGAGACATGAAGCCCTCTGTCACCAGCGCCTTCTCTAGCACCCCATCATATGTGGAAATTCCCAAAGGTACTATGACAGAAAAAATATCTCGGCGGAGACCCTTCTCAAACTTCTGTGCTCGGAGGTTGTCGTCACGGACCAAGTCCGGGTAAAAGCGTGCACGGTCTGCAAAACTAGCCGCGTACTCAGCCGCCGTCATCCCTCCTGGCTGAAACTGCAAGAGCTCCTAAATCCGAACGGAGCGCAATCAGGAGGGGAAAAACTCCTCTCGAAACAACAACTGAATTTCATCCCACGAAAGCGACGACTCGTCAAGAAACTGAGTTACCAGACTCCACCAACGCCGACCTTCTCCACGAAAAAGGGTGGCTGCCAAAGCCACTCTCTGATCTGCCGACGTCTGCACAAGCCTGAAAAGGCGAACCCCTGCCTCGAGCCAAACCTCTGTTGCCTAAGGGTCTGGCTCACCACTGAACCTCAGTGGTCTCTGCCACTGGAACTCACGGAGCGCGCTCAACCTGCGCTCTAGCTCAGCCTGCTCTGCTGAAACTGGTTGCTGCTCAACAGGTGGGGGTGCTGCTACCGACCCACCTGGAGAAAGGGGCTCGCATGATGGGTCCTGGACTGTGGCCTTATAGCTCACAGGGTCGTCGTCACAAACCAAAGCTGGTATCCTGGCTGGTTGTCCTCACGGAGAAATCCTGAAAATTATCAAGGAGTGCCGCGGTCAGATGAGCATATATGTATATACCAAAAACAACAACGATGGGGAGCTGACTCAAGAAGGACAGACAAGACTCAGTCCTATGTGATGCACAAACAAATTTTCTCTGCAACAAGTGTATCAGCATGCCGAGTCGACAAGCGGGTTATCAAGGTCCTGGTGAATGGATACGTCGGCCACCGCACCATCACTGGACTCCTTGGCCTGAGAGCCGCTCTCGAGACATGTTAACACTGTTGCCCTAAATCCTAGCCAGTTCCTCTTTTAGGGACGTCCGAACAGCATCCCAAGGAACGAACCACCTCTGATACCACTTTTTCATGACCCGACCCAACCCGGGCTCGAGCCGCAACTACCCCAAGCCCGCCTCCATAGGCCAGGGGCTGGCGACCAGCGCTGAAGGCACAATAACTCGGGGAGGCCTTTTCCTAAGATCCTATACACACAAATGCATCAAACTCAATGCAAAAGTGCAGAGTAAAAGAAAAGAAAAGAAGTGTAAAAAGAAAGGGAAACTATTATATAAATACCACAAAGTGCATCGACCTCTACAAGTACAATGTACAAACTGAAAATAATAGGGGCAAAACACACACCCAACCAAAAAGTGCCACAACCCGGAAACAGGTAAACAAAAGAAACCGCTGATGGGTCTCCCACCTAGAACCCGGCCATGACCACCGCACGAGGTCCAAGCTCCCAAGCTCCTACACTCCACTGAAGTCACGCTCCACTTGTCCGTCGTCTGCAAGGGCACACCACGTGCGGGAAAATCCCAATCAGGGGTGAGTATAAAAATACTCAGTAGGATACCCCGAAGGATCAAGGGAGCAACAAAAAGAGGTACCGAAGGGTGAGTAGTATAGCGAACCGAAAAGTAAAGGAGTACAACAGAGAGTGCAGTAAAGAGTCCAGCTCAACCCAACAAGACGAAAGAAGGTAGACGCATCCAGACACAAGGAGCCGAAAACGGTGAGAAGATGAACATCTCGTCGAGTCTTCCCTACCTATAGTAGGAGCGTAGACTCGTCCAACCATGAGAAGCTAGACACGGAAAGCAGGTGGCATACCCCGCGCGTCTTCGCCTCTCTTGGAAGGAGAGTAGCCAAACCCAAGAAGTGGGTGCCAGAAACAAGGTATATACATATGTATGCTCTATCAAGAAGCCCGAACAAACTCGTAAGGGGATCTCTGTCCCATTGCTCAGCCCAAGAAAGAGTAGCCAAAAGTCCCAGAAATAACACCATCGATGCCTAGCATCCCGCACGTCTGCCCCGAACTGCAAGCCAAGTGGCTCAATCACCACAACTCGACACTATCCTCTTTGGGCGACACTGATTCACCCGCACGGTTTTAGGTCGTATCACAAGGACGCATCTCGGTGGGGGAAATTGCTCCCCATACTTCATAGTTCTGGGGGAACGTCAACCATAACTCGTCACTCCCCCACAGTCGAGAGGTCTGCTAAAGTCGACAGGCGACCCCCTGCCCAGCACCGCTGGAGGATCCCTGGAAGTCAACGAATTCCCACTACGGGGATACCCAATATTTCGACGGGTGCCTCACTACCCAGTCCCGTAATAGGGTAGTCCACTAGAGGGCGACCCGGCTAAAGTCAGTGATGGGACCACTGCCCATCCCAGCTGGATGTAACCCGGCATCGGGGACCACTGCCCAGCCCAGCTAGAGGTAAGCCCGACATCGGGGACCACTGCCCAGCCCAGCTGGAGGTAAGCCCGGCATTGGGGACCACTGCCCAGCCCCGTTGGAGGTAAGCCCGGCATCGGGGACCACTGCCCAGCCCCGCTGGAGGTATGCCTGGAACTGCTCTGGCCATCCCGGCTAGATGGTACTGCTCGGTAAACACCGTTGTACTGGCCATCCCTGTTGGATGGTAACCCACTGGTGAGCCCTGCTCGATACAACCTCAGCCCTGCTGGAAACAACCTCAGCCCTGCTAGAAACAACCTCAGCCCTGCTGGAACAACCTCAGCCCTGCTGGAACAACCCCAGCCCTGCGGGAACAACCTCCTAGGTAGAGGATCGGTGCCCCCATAAAGTGTTGGTCACACCGAAACCACAAGCTCTACCAGGGAACACGGAGAAACGGGAGAAACTCTCCAAGCCTCACAAGGCGATCCCACTCCAATCCGATGAGTCGCTATCGAAGCGGACCGAGACACCTCATCCCAAAAAGTGGGGAAAACGCCCACGCTGCACGAAAACCCGTAGCTGCAGACGGTGTCACAGTCCGGTGAAAGGGCACAGTACTGAAAACCCTCACAGCCAGAGAAGCAGAGGAACCAAACCATCTCTTCCAGCCAAACCATCGAGCACAAGACCAGGGGGAGACCGCTCAACCCTGCTGGTCAGACAAGAGAGCACCAGGCCAGGGGAAACTCCACCCTGCTGGTCAAACAAACGAGTGCAGAGCTAGGGGAAAACTCCTCCCTGCTAGCCAAACAAACGACCACAAAAGCAGGGGAAAACTCTACCCTGCTGGTCAAAAAAAGAGCGCAGAGGGACCCTCTACGTCGGGAGAGGTCAAGTACGCAAAGCAGATCATGGCACGCACGTCGGTCCCACACGACATGTTGCCCCAAGTCAACCCAAACTGAGCGCACAACCTCCTCAGGTACAAACAACCACACTTACCTCCAAGCGCTCCCGTATACTCCCATAGTATACCTCATTTCAGCCCAAAGGCTATCGTGCACACGGCACCCAACGTCAACGCGAAGGCGTGACATAACAACTCCACCTAAAAGTCCCAGGCACGACCAACCACATCTCGCGAACCACTTACATCACTCTCCCAAGAGTGCGCGATCACACGCCAAGGGCCAGCTACAAACAAGGTAGGTCGAACCACCACCGGAGCACCTTCCATGCTTTCACATTTAATAAGATAGTGTATAAGGCTTCACACAACCAAATGGATTGGACCATTGTAATCCTCACGAAAAAACATGCGAGATCGACTACTTAATCACCTCTAACGGATACCCGACGGAAAAGTCGCCAACACCGCCTCACACCCAAAAGGCGTCCCGTGATCCCGAGCCTCGGCCCCAAAAACAGTCGGGCACATCGCACCATTGTGATCCCCTCGGGAAAACACATCAAAAGAACTACTCACTTGAGTGCAATGGATATCCAGAGAAAAAGGTGCATCCCGGCGCACCGCACCCGAGCGGTGCCACGTGGGATACGCATCCCGGTCCCGAAACTCAACGAACGGATCGCACTATTGCGATCCTCTCGAAAAAGTACACGAAATGGACTACTAACATGTCCAAAACAGTCATCTGGTGATAAAGCTGGAAATCACCGTCAACTCCCGAAACGGCCCTCGCGGGGCCCGCACCATCGTGAAAAATTGCACCGGGCAGACTACGCCAACACGTTGCCCTCGGAAAAACATCCAACATCGACTGCTCGCACGCCCCGAACGGACATCCGAGGAAAAAGTCGCTACTAGGTGCACTCAGCTCAAAAGACGGGCCCACGCCTCATCTTCATCCTCAATGCCTGAAACCACACTGGAAACCTCTGCCTCAGTTCCAGGGTCACAACACCGCTGACGGCGCTCAAAACAGATGTCGAACGCGTCTGCGTCGTCCAAAACAAGAATCCCGGGAAAAACGCTCGTCCACTTATGGACGCGTCGCGCCTCAGCGGCCCCTCGTTTCATGAATTTAAAATTCCCAAACCCATCTCAAAATGACCGTATCTTCAATACGGTTCCACCGCCACAGACAGCACTCAAAACGGACACCCGTAGCGGAAAGTACGGGTGTCCGAACACCGAGGGGGAAAAACCCCTGGGGCTGGACTGGCCTGGACCGGTCGGTCCGCCCGGCCTGGTTCGGCCCGCGGCTTAGCCGCGCGGACGGTCACGGCCACCGCGTGAAGACACGCGCAGCGCGGGTCTTTATCGCCGCACAGGGGTCGCGCGACGCGACCCCGCGGTCGTCGCTCCCTGGCGACAGCCGTCTCGCCGGGAGCTCCGCCAGTCGCCCCCGCCAGACGCCCGAGCGCCCTGCTGTCGCGCCCAGCGCCTTCCACGGTCACCCACGCCAACACCGCGGACACCTTGCCAGACACCTGCGCTGACACCTCTGCCGCGCCTAGCACCTCCACCGGACACCCGCGGACAACCCTGCCACGCCGTCCGCCCTCGCCGCGCCGCCGCTCGAACCCGCTGGAAACCGAAAACCCGCAATGTTCGTCGGATCATTGCGGATGCCACAGAGCTAGAAATTTGAATACGAAAGATGCGTTGAAAAGTTAATTAAGTATAATACGTATTCATGGGTTTTTTTCGAAAATCAGACAGAGTTTCAATACAATTAATCAAGTTCGAAGTAGGTGCGGTGAATGAAAACGCAAACAACAAATCCTACCTCGCGGGGCTTCGCCCGAAGCTTCGCGACGATCCGCCGGCCACCACGGCTCGCCGGAGCTGTCTCACCGGAGCGTCTTGCAGGAGGTGGAGGAGGAGAGGGAGATGAGGGGATACCAGGGGGGAAGGGAATGGAGAGAATGTAGGAGGGTGTGTTAAGCATTTAAATAGAAAACCCTTAACCACCCACCCGTCGGCCCAGACCCAAACTCCCGAAGGGGTCGTGGTTAAGCCTCCTTTAGGGTAAACACCAGCTCCCGAGCACAATGGAGGTATCAGAATTTTAATCTGAGACCCCGTTCAAAAGTTATAAAATTTAGCGTCTGAGCTTCTAAATTACGAAAACGCCCCTGGATCCATTTTTCACAAACGGCCCGCGCCCACGAAACTTATACCCCTCCTAGGGTAAACGGCACATTCCAAACTCAACGGTGCCCTCGATTTTCCAATCTGAGCCACCGTTTAAGAGATACTTGTGTTTCGCCATTAAACGAATAAAATAAATTTATTTAATCCCTTTAACATTGCAGAAGCGGGCGAGGGGTCCAAACATCCCGCTCCAACAAGTTTTATGTTGCTCCTAGGCTAAAAACCCCATTCCGGACCCATCCGTACACTGGGATCCCTGATTCGGATCACCGTTTAGGATTTATCCCAATTCTTTGTCATTTCCAGTGTGAACGCACTGAAAATTTAATTCCGGCCTCTCCGGGGCTCGGAATCGCACACCGTCTGAAGGCACTGCTCTGGAATATTATCAAGAATATTCCAAAGTCTTTCTCAGCAAAAACTGGGTTCTTACAAAGAAAGATCTATACAGTTTTTTGTGACACATCGAGTATTAGGCTAGGAGCTGTGTTGATGTAGGGCGGTCGAGTTGTTGCATATAGTTCTCGGCAGTTGACGCCATATGAGAGGAATCACCTAACCCATGACCTAGAGTTGGCTGCAGTTGTGCTTGTGTTGCGCTGTTGGAGACATTATCTATTGGGATAACGTTTTGTGGTCTTCACTGACCACAAAGTCTCATGTATTACTTTACTCAGCGTGACTTTAATCTAATATAACGAAGGTGGGTTGAATACCTTCAGTCCATCGACTTCGATCTTGACAATACACCTGGTAAAGGTAATGCAGTAACTGATGCACTGAGAAGGAAGACTCAGATACAGGTTGTGCCGGAGGCCAGTGATGAGTGTAAGCTTATGGCGTTGTTCTCTGAGATGCATTTGGAGGTGCATGACAGACAGGGGCAAGCTTATCTTTCATCATTAGCTGTGACTTCTACACTCTTGGATAGAGTGAGAATGAGACAACTATATGATTCAGAAGGCCTACTTCTACGGGAGTTAGTGGAATGTTAGGACCCCCCTCCTGGTTGGAAAATTGGTGACGGTGGAATTATGCGTTTCCAGGAATGAGTGTGGGTCCCAGGGGATATACGCGAGGAGATGATGCGGGAGTTTCATGCTTCATCTTGGGTATTTCATCCCCGGGTTTCCAAGATGTACTGTGACTTGAGGCGTCAGTACTAGTGGCCTGGTATGAAGGGAGAGATAGCTCGTTTTGTTAAGAGATGTTCCACCTGTCAGCAGGTGAAGGCGGAGCATCAGAGGCCAGCCAGACTGTTACAGCATTTACCCATCCTGGAGTGGAAATGGGATGATTTTATGATGGACTTCATGACTGGTTTTCCACGGTCACCTCGAGGCAATGATGTCGTGTGGGTTGTTGTGGATAGACTCACGAAGGTAGCTTACTTTTTTCTGATTAAGGAGTCCTTCGGTGTTAACGATCTCGATAAGTTATATCTCCGAGAGATCGTTCGTTATCATGGGGTCCCTCTTTTTATTGTTTTCTATAGGTACGCCCGTTTTACGTCTCGTTTCTAGCAGAGTTTTCAGAGGGAACTGTGTACATAGGTGCTTCATAGCACAGATTACCACCCCCATATAGATGGCCAGTCAGATACTACAATACAGGTGCTTGGGTACATGGTACGTGCATGTGTCCTAGACTTTGGGGGCTCTTGGGATAAACATATACCGCTAGTCGAGTTTTCCTATAATAATAGTTTTCAGGAAACTATCGTGATGAAACCATACGAGGCGTTATATGTTAAGCCATGCCAATCACCTTTGTGCTGGTTAGAGGCAGGTGAGGTAGCTTTACTGGGACCACATCTCATGTATGAGACATCTGAGCAGGTCCAGTTGATTCAGAAGCAGATGGCTACCGCACAGTCTCGTCAGAAATCATATGCTGATCGCCGCAGACGACATTTAGATTTCATGGTTGGGGATCAGGTTTTTTTGCGTGTTTCACCGAGGATGGGACATAGGAAGAGAAGGATATAGGGTAATCATTCACCGAGGTATGTGGGACCATTTTAGATTCTGCAGATAGTCGGGCTAGTAGCCTATCAGTTTCAGTTACCATAGAGGTATCTGGCCATGCACAACGTCTTCCATGTTTCTTAGTTGAGACGCTATCATTCCGAACAGTCTCACGTTTTTCAGCCTTAGGAGGTTGAGCTTCAGGTAGATGTGCCCTTTTTGGAGAATCCCATTCGTATCGTTGATAGGAGCATGAAGGTTCTCTAAGGCTGGTCAGTTCCGCTTGTATGGGTTCTATGGTAGCAAGGTTGAGTATAGAAAGAAACCTAGTAGCGGGAGATCGATGTACATGCTCAAGGGCCAGAGTCGTTTACGGCTATATCTTCACCACCCTTGGAAGGGAAATTTGGGGACGAATTGATTTAAGTGGGGAGGATTGTAAGAACCTGGTTCTTTTCTTTTTGAGGTGTGGGTTTCTTCTTTCTCTTTTCATTAAGTGTTTATGAGAAAAATAAAGAAAATGGGAAAAATCCCTAAATGTTGGGACTACACGCCATGTACTTTTCCACATTTCGTCTACTTTTGGCCGTGTGGGAAGAGTACACAGGGTTTGTAGCCATGTCGGCAACGAAGGGTGTAGAAACCGACTACACACTGTGTAGTGGTTCTTTACATTCCGTGCAGACAGTTGGCAGGAGAATAGTAATACGGTGGCTAGCTGTGCAACAGAACACGACATGTACTCAAGGAGACACGCCTTGTGGTCTTGTCGGCAGGTGAACAGTGCCATTCTGGCGGGAAACCGCTGGATGAATAGTTAAAATGGGAAGTACATGCCGTCTACTCGGAAGTACACACCGTGTACTTTGTTTTTTTACATAAAATGGGCAGTAGCCTCCCCTGTTCACAGGGAAGTCCTAGAACCAGAGGAAAGAGTGGGAGAGGGAGGTCAGAGCTTTGGAGATCCATCGAGCGCATGTCAGGAGTCCATTTTCTACACCGTCGATCTCCCTGGAACCGCACAGGTAAGCTCTCCCTTCTCCTGTAGTAGTTCTTACCAATTCTTCCTCTAAGGGAAGTTATTTGGGATTGAACAATTTTTATTTCAACTCAGATCTACATCGTTATAGAAATAATCGAGGATCGTCATTCGTGTATATCGATAGTGGGTGTTAAAGGTAGGTTTATTGGTGTTAAGTTTTCCAAATGTTGTGCATTTGTGTAAATGGTTGTGCCACAAACCCATGTTGGGGTGTCGTGTGGCTAAGGTCGTAGCTATTTAAGTACCAAGAATTGAATAGGTAAATAAATGTGATTTTAAAATGTTGTTTGGGATCGCTGCTTGGATCCAGGACCACCCTCGGGGTGCGTTCCTCTTTTTAGCCATTTTTCCAGTATACCCAAGGTATGCCTTAATTATTTTGACAATTACATTACCTTGAGAGGAATTATATGTGAACTTCTTATTTACATGTTGGGCATTTCCCGGTTACTTGTGCCTAAGGGAAATGTTTTACTATCTCCTGAGGGCATGACTGTATTAGCCTGAGGGAAATGCTCTCTTAGCCCGAGGGAAATTTATTCTCTGCCTGTGGGCAGCTGATTCTATACCTGTGGGCGACACGTCGTATTCCAGAGGGAAATATCCATATGCCTGAGGGCCGATTTTTGTGTTTGGATTCTGATTACCTGAGAGTAAGAGTTTTTTTGTCTGAGGACACTGACGGTTTACATAGAAATTCACTGTGGTGGTTTCTTAAATATTAAATAATGAAATGAAGTTAAAATGGAAATAACTGGTAAAGTTAGATACTTTTGAGTACTGCTTAGATTATTGCCTTTTACTACTTCACACTGTTGTTGCATGTTTACACATAGTTGGGCATAGGCCTTTGGTGGGTGCCTGTTAGGATTTATTTCTCACACCCTGTTTGGGCCATGCTTTTCGGCCCAAAAAAATTATGTTTCTATAGGTGTAGATAAGGGAAAGGGTCCCTATACAGGTACTTGATTAATGCTGAGGAGTTGGGGAGCATGGGACCGGGCTATGGCTCGTGATACTACCATCTGTTTTGTCTTGGTTTTTTTGTACTCTGTATTGTTCTGTATTGCACTGTTTTGTAACATGTTCTGGCTATTTTTTAGAACTTAAGACATGTTGCATCATCATCTATATAACTGTTGGTTATCTTTTACTGTAGTAGTTTATTTTAAATGTGTATGGTCTATTGCTTCTGCTATTATTGTATGTTTTTATTCTTATGCTACACTACACATTAAAAAATAAGTGCATAGTTTCCCACTATCAGACTTGGGCCCTCGCTGCTGGTTGGTATCCTCTAGTGTTTGGGGAAATGCGCTTGAGGTCACGTGGCGAGCCGGGTTCGGGGCACCCGTTGTGTGGCACCAGGCACCGGGAGATTACAAAAACTCTCAATTTACACTTATTTGAATATTTATAATATTTATTATTTTAGTCTTTCATTAATAATGTAATTATTTCATCATCATTGTGTTATAAATAAATATAATTATTTAATGTCTAGAAATTATAAATAAAAACCCATTATGTAGTAACTCTTTTTAGGTTTATAAAGAATATTTATATTTGAATATGTATTATGTATAAACATATATTAAAAATGTTTTAGTTGTTATATTATAAATTTAACACTTTTAACACTTTTTTATATAAAATAATAATAAATTTCCTAATCTAATACAAGTAGACCAATATGATCAAATTTTATTCCTAAGATTGATTTTGAAGAAAATACACATATCCAATAGAATTAGGACATGTTTTAGGGTAATTATAATATCATTTTTATCTTTAATTATCATATTACTTTTAACCATGGTAAATAGAATTCAAAACTTAATATTCACCAAAAATTATTTTCATCCTATTAAACCACATTTCACTTACTGATGTCAATAGTGTCTCTTGGAGTTTTTTAATTAAATTCACAGTAGTGGTGAAATTAAGTTTTATGCAAATTTGGAAATGTGCATAGAAGGTGGGTAAAGGACGAAAAAAAGTTAAATAAGATTTTATATATCTAATATTATTATAAAATAACTTCATTGAATTACATTATACTAGTATTTGTATTATTTAACTATTCTTAGTTTAAAATAAATTTAAATAAAAATAAATATTACTGAAATAAAAGTATATTTTAAACAACAACATATTGTTTTTCAATATTAATCAAAAACTGAATGTCTTCAGAGAAATACCGAAAATTCACCCAAAGCTAATTTTGATATTAAAAAACTAAAAATTAAGTACATTATTGAAAATAAAATTTATAATATTTTAATAAGTTGTTATTACTATTCATAAGTAGTTTTTAAATTGTAAGTTTGATTGGTTGTGGTGTGCTTGAACATGTAGTTGCATACAGTGTAAGTTACAGTATTATTCATAGAGAAGCATGGCGTGGATGCTTGGGTTGTTACAGTGGGATACTAGACTTGAATGATCATAGTATCACAAATCTATAAACCTTAAAGAAACATCAAAATAAAAATAATAACATAAAATTGGAATATAATAAAAATATACATTTAACGAAAAATGAATGAATAAAAATGCATGAACATTATAAATGTTACAAAAATAACACAAAAAATATTTGATATAAAATATGTTTTAGACTGATCAAGGTAAAAAATAAATTGTAGACTCAGAAGTTATCTATAATAAAATAAAAATAACAAGTTATGTCTTCTTCTCCTATACTTTGTCGTAGCCCAGAATGATAACAACATGAAAGAAAAATCCATGAACCTGAACTTAAAAAAATTGTCTATTCGGGTACCAAATGGTGTATTTAATAGGGTGGGAGTATAATTATTAGTGTAAAATCCCATGTTTATAAAAGCTAACAATATTCTAAATAGTGTACAAGATACTCCACACCGAGCTTAAGAGAGTAACTAAATACTATGTAAATTTTACTATTAAAATGTAGATATTAGAATATAATGAATGATAAATAGTAACTAAATTATTATCATATGGTTTACACATGTATATATAATAATTTATTTTGTGAATAATTAATTATAAATGATTGAAAATTCTTTTTCAAAATAAACAGATTTTTTTTCTAAAATACTATTTAAATTGAAATAAGTGTGTTATTAAAATAATGGAATCACTATATTTGGATAAATTTAATGATATATATATATATAATATATTAAATATAATGTTAAAAATTTACATTATATGTTTTCTAGATAAAATATAGGATTAAATTCAATATTTTGGATAAAAAGATAATTTTTTGAAAAAGATATTTTTCTCGCCATTTGGAGGCCCACCAATTTTAAATATATTGTTGACACTTTTATATGTTATATTTGAAAAATTAATATTCCTATTTGAAATATGGGAATCAAAACTTACTTTGGTTGAATGTTATTATTTTTCTAATAATATTCATTTTCACTAAATATTAAAACAAATAATGCATTTTAATTGAAATGTGGTTTTTCATAAAATTATATAAAATATTAAGATTATATTTTTTGTATTTTATGATATAATTAGACTTTTTTTATCATATAATCTAATATATGGCACTATAATAAATTTTACATTGAAATTAGCTATTAAAACATTGTCATCATTTGAATGTTTTTCACTTTCAAAAATAGTTTTCCCATTCCTTTAATGAGATTATTTTTTAATTAATTTCTTAAAATTGAATTTTTTGAATTAGGGAAAATTTATTCCATATTTGGAATAATAATTTATAAATTATTTTAATATATCCTTTTAATTTTTGAACATTATGAATATAATCTTTAGTAATATTTTTTACAACAATTATGGTAAAATCATGTAATTAATGGCAAAAAATAATATTATAACTAATATAATGTCAAACTAAAACAAGCCCAAATTTAATTTTATGTGTTTTAATTAATAAACATAATTCTTTTTTTTCTAATTTATATCTTTTTTAATACACTTGTTTGTGATTAAAACATTTATAATATTACATTCGAAGACAAGACCAATTTATTCACACCTATGTTTTTAACAAGTAATATATTTTTATTATGGAAAAATACATGAGATATCAAGGATTTTAAATAGTGGTTAAAAAGATATAATTCTTAACTACATCATGGAAATTAAATTATGATTTTTATTAGAAAAATAATTTATTGAACTGTGACAAAATGATGATGCAGTGATTTCTAAATTAATAAAAGTGTAAAATACATGATATCAATAATATTAAACTAAATATAATTTTATATAATTTATGACATAAAAAACATCAATATACAATTTTATCATGTTATGGTGTTATTTAATAGATTTTTTTAAAAGATATAATGTTTTGATGGTATTTCAAAAAGTCAAATAATGAATAGTGTCAAATTTGACATTAGACATATTATAAAATAAATAATTTTTTATTAAATGATATAAATTTTTAAAAAATAAATAAATCATCCAGATAACTGGGATACGTTATAAATTTCTTTAAATTACTCATTTATTGGACGTTTATAATGTTTTTGTAATTATATTAACCCTCAAAGTGTAAATTACATGATATATTGGTAAGCGTTTATAAGGGTAAAATAAGGGTTAAAATAAATATATAAGGATTAATATAATACTCAAAAAAATTATAATTTTCATTGGATGATTTTAGTTCCACAAATAAAAATAATTTATTATACATAACTTAATTTTTTGGCATTTTGAATATAAAATTAATTTATATTAAATTAATATTTTTAATTTCCACGAGTTCCCATCCCCTCTCAAGTAAAAGGGATCCCATTATTCACTATTATTCACATATCAAATCATATTTTGTTCGACCAAGTTAAGGAAAAATCTATTCTTATAATCTTTTCCCTCATTCTATATGACTTAATTTATTTATAAGACCCTATTTATAGGTCATATGGTTTTAATAAAAAGATACCATGTTAAGAAAACTTATCATCTTTATTTATGTGTTTTTATTTTATTTACTTATCCACTTCCTTCAAATCATATTTCACAATTTTTAAATAATATCGACTATATCATAAATATAATATGATTTTATTTTGTTAATATTGTCACCTAAATCTATCTCTACTTCCATTAAATTGGAGAAAATAGTCATTTATGTGCATTTTTGAACTATCACATCCACGAACAAATATTATTAATTTACCATTACTATATCTAATGAATAGTTATAATGTTGTAATTATTATTTATATATAATATTTATGAAATATTTATTTTATGATAAAATAACATATCTATTATGTTCTTACTTTTAATTCACATGAAAATGATAATGTCATTTGTTTGTATGTGTGAACTATCACCTCTACTAAATGATGTGATTCATTTTTCTTCACCACATTAAATAACAAATATATAAAAATATATTTAAATGATTAATATTATATTTATGATATTGTTACAATTCTATAAATATAAAATGATACATAGCTTATTTAAATAATTATTATTGAAAAATGGAAAAGTTACTCATGCTTACATACAGCCTATCATTTACATGATTATAACGTTGATGATTTTTCATAAACATTCATAAATGGTTTGATTTAAAAGTATAATTGACTTATAAAATTTATTATTATTTAATTAATATTAGTCTTTATATGATTTAATAATGGAAATTGTTATAATAAACATAAAATTGAAGACATTTTCCACTCAAATAATGAATATCGTCAAAAAATCCAATACAAACTATAATATTTAATTACTTATTATACCATGATATTAAGTGATGGGAAAGAAATAATATATTCTAAAATGGATCCCATACACATAAATGTGTATCCAAATATTATTTTTAAGGAATCTATTGATTGTTTGTGACTAGTCAGACTGATGGAAACATACATTTTTTGAAAACCCTTTTTATAAGTTACTTCATCTACTATTTTTACATAAGAAAAAAGAATGAATTTTTAAAATATTGTGGACTGAACATATTTTTTCTATTTTATGTGACATTAATATTTTGATGTATCTATTAAAATTTTACCCTTTTATTTTCAAATATAGTGTTTAATTTTTGTGTGACTTAATTTGTAAAAAAATCAAAGTGGAACTGTTATTTTTACTTTTTGGTTGTTTTAAATGTTATGATTATGTTATAGTTAATATTATTTTTTTTGAATATAGGTGGTTCTACAATAAATTGAGGGTGGGTGATACCATGATAACAATACCATGTATTAGTGAATGAGTCAATGTTTTATCGTAGGGTTTCTACTAAGAGATTAAGGGTGTATACTATGGTGGATATTCCTAATGTAACCCTAAAGGATACTCCTTATGTAGTCATGAAAGCTTCTATAATGAAGAAAATGGGATTTATTCCACATGGTACATTTATTATTTATGTTATCTATAGATTTATATTAGAATCATATTTTTTTCTTAGGGTAATATATAGTGGTGGGTATTGAATCCCACATAACCGATTAAATATTAGGAATAAAACCCACTCAAGACATAATTTTTTAAATTAAAATCCCCAATAATTGAACGTACCCAAATCTACCGAGAAAACACATACACATATGTAATATATTTTAGTAGATCTTATAACCTACATTCTAACCATAAAAACCATCTTAAGAGGAAAAACTAGACTATAAAAGAACCTTTGAACTATCACTATGCAACACAAACCATGGACATCAAACTGTAAAACATAGTCACATACATGAAAATAAATTCACCCAAAGATGTCTGAAATATAATTACCCATCACTCATATGGGTTGTAACCATATAAAGATATAAAATCAAAAGGAAATATACTGAAAAATAATTTTAATCCAAATCTAACCCCATGATCTATCACAAGAGAATGACATATAATGGTAAAAGAACAGAATCATCTACTATGACACAAAAACTATTTAGGATAAAAAATTACAATACAGTTAATTAATTAATTTTATTAATTTTATATTACCCTACATATTTCCATTAAAAAGGATTATTCTATTATATTAATTCAATTACAGATATATATGTATATCGTTATCACCATCATCAACCAACATTACAACAAAAAATTATCCATATTAATAGGCTATCATATGTAAATATAAATTATAAAATGACTATAAAAATCTATGAATATGGAGTTTACTACTCAATAATATCACCTTACAACATATAATTTCATCTAAATTTATTTTTTATTAATTTCCGTCAATCCACACTTGGTTAAGTTGGAACCAAAAATTCATCATAAAATGGAAACAAACCAAAATGATAAAAAATATCTATGGATGTTATGGGAAAGGATAGAATCACTAATATTTACCTTCGTGGCCATATTTATCAAGACCTCTACAATACTTAATAATATTTTCAGTAATAGGGTTGATAAGTTAAAATAATATTAGATAATTATTTAAATAGAAAAGTACTGATTCAAGAATATTAAATGTAACACCAAGGAGAAAATAAATCCATTTCTATTGGAGTACTTGAAGGACCTGAGGAATCCTCTACAAGGGGATTCGATAATCATCCTTCGGTGGAAAATAATGACTTTTTTTTATATTATTTTTTATATAGTGTATTTACAAATTTTATCATTGATGGATTTTATAGTGTTAGTGGAATGTGAGTAGATGGTGAAATAACTTGAATCTAGGACACTGAGTGACTTTTTCCCACCCTGAAGGACTAGACAATCCTTGGTTTCCCCTTCCACAAGATTTTATAAAATACCTAGTTAAATATTTTAAATAAGATAATTAATATCTTTCACATCACCCTCTCTAGTGTTTGGAAAAACTAGCAACCAATGCTGGTGAGCAATATGATCCTAACAAAAGAAAATCATTCACAACTATTTACACTCACTACATAGTGTAATGATATAATACGTCAATATATTATTACACCTATCTTTCCTTGATCCACTCAAAATTTAAAACAATATGTTTGGATGGTACCCATGCTATAATAACTATTGTTACATTTCATTCTCAATCATTTGGTTTAAAATACACATTTTTTTATCTTTGATGCACACATTAGAACTTGAAAATTTTCCCACTAGTCTAGTGTCCATTGGTATTGGTGGGTTTTAATAGCTCTTCATTTTCCTTATTTTTCTCCATTTGTTGATAAATTGTCTTCTAGAATATAATAAACTATTTTTTCATATTCATATAACATTAAAAAAACATTATTATCTTGTATATCCAATTCATTCTCATAATCAATCCTGGAGAGGTCCACTACTCAATGAATTCATGATTAAATTAACCCCCCTCGAATGTAATGATTAATTCCATCTTAGTACGAAATCATACCAATAAGTTGATTTATAATATTTTTTAGTTTAATTTTTTTCCATTCATTGAGTATTTTGTTTTCCAAATCATCATTATCTAGAAAATTAAAACTTTTTTCACAGAAACTAATATAATATTTACATGCGTACCAACATTTAATGATGAAGAATTCTCCAACATTAGAGTTTCTTTATAATACTTATTATAAACATCAATAATCACACAAGGGGGTTATGGGTGTACTTATAAATCATTATAATGGGAAATTATAGACACCCATTATATATGGTGTGACATAGATTGGATCATTTTCATTTACTGAGTTCAATATGATACTCTTATGAGTCAACTACAATCGGCCTTATCATTAACAATATTCATAATTCAAGGTAGATTTTATGAAATATTAATAATAATTTTATTGTTTTGTTCATTATAAAATACATCACTCAATTGTTATACATTTTGAGAAGGGCCTCATTAATATATATGTGGTTGGTTTTCCAATAAGATCAAGGGATAACATTATCCATTGATCAATTCACATGTTAATGACTAAATTAAATTAAATTCCTATCCATTAATAATCCACACATACTCTAAATGAGAAATGTAAAAACCCACATCAACTTATAATTTGGGAGCTATAGGGTGTTATAATTTTTTTGATATAACATTAATGCTCACGAATCTACCCATTCGATTTCATAAAATTTAAATGACATGGAGGTTTTTAAAGTGATGATTTTATCCTTAGAATGTAATGAAAATTTTCTTGAATGAAGGATATTAGTTCTTTTAAAACCCATATATCTATCTGAACAAGCAGAAATAGAAAACATTAAAATAAAAACAAAATTTGAACCCCGAAAAAGAAAGGCCATCATAGTTCATTTTGAAGGATAAGAAATAGTAAAAGGTTTTAAAATCATACCATAACATGATCCTTTAATCCCCCAATATATTTTTATGAGTCCTTAAAACTATAAACCATAATGTGTATCTAACCAAGTTATTTAATAGGTAAATTATCATTAAGTGATCAATCCTTGTTGAATTTTAAGAGTGAACATGGAATCCTTTCATCCCCATAATAAATCACAGGGAAATTTGACATAAGGGAGAAAAGGGGGAGGTAGGAATATATTATGAATTATTAAATATGGGAGAATAATAATTGTACTTATAATTTAAAATAGATTATTCCCCCACCCCTTTTAATATATAGGGACATGTAATGATGCCATAACCATCCCTTGGTCATGGAGAACAACATCTCTTTTTCCAAATATTTTAATTATGATACTATACAAGAATATTTCATCTAAAACTATATTGAACGATATATCCTAAAATTACTATTTTACAAAAACCAAAACACAAATCATTAAAGATGGTGTTAATGAACAGAGAGAAAGGATGAATCATTCTCATCCCCATACCAAAATAGTAACAACAAGCATGGCGAAAAATATTGATATGGAAAATCATAATGTAAATTGAAATAAATTTCCCAATATGAAATGATATCCTATATGTCTGATGGAATATTATGAACATACTATGCTGTAAAAAATCCTTAGAGATTTAAAAATGGGTAGAATATTGATGTTTTGAGTTAACAAGGAATCAAAAATCATAGGGTTCATAGGGTGGGTTTCAATATAAGATTTTTTAGGTACAATATTTTTATCTAGTAAATAAAAGGTGTTTTTATCATAGAATTTTGAGGGTTTTAAAAATAAAAATGATTTTGGGTCAATATGATTATTATAGAATATTTTAGAATTATCAGTACCCATAATATTCCACAATATATAAAGAAAGGATAAGACAACTAATACCACAATTAAATAACTTATTTTCTATATACATTTTTCTTATATAAATTTAATAAATTATTTTAATAATTTTAAAATTTTACATGGACATTTTTATTTTTATTTTATTGGTTGAATGGGGGACATTAAATTAGTAAAATAAAAAAATTCAAGAGAAATTTTGAAATCACACTGTAATAATAGTGGTGAAACAAAATATAAAAAAATTTGATTCCTAATGAAATAAATGAATTTAGGATTGTCATGATTCTTGAAATGAAAGGATTATTCACAAAATTAATGGATTCGAAGCATGATTTCATGTATTAATGTTGATGTTTCATGTGATAAAGGAGAAAAACATTTTTTTCATCAATAATACTTTCATGACACACATATTCACATTATTAATGTTAAAATTTTCTCTATGTAAGAAGGCATGGTGAAAATAGAAATTGGGACTGAATCCCAAATAATCACAGTGTAGAAGATTACGTAAAGAAACGAATCCATTCAATTACAAAATAAAATGTTCTGAAATTTGAAAATCATGATGGGATTTCATAGTTACACAATCGGGGACTCATTTAAATGACCTATACAAATTTAATGTCCATATTTATAGAATAAAATATAACCCAGATTTGGATAGTTTATTTTAAATGAGATAGGAGGACTCCATAACGAAGGGTGGAAAAAAATATATAATTCTTTTTAGGGTATCAACTGCACTGTCTTTCACTATTCTACACAATCAATTCAATATAATTTTATTTCTATCTCCAATTATCTCTCACCCTCACAAATATCATAAGGGTATAGTTATCTCATGTTCAAAGAAAAGAATCTACGGTAAATTATGTTATCGGAATATGTTTTATATTATTGGTTTATGTTGGTCTTTGTAATCATTATTCAATTTAGACTTCATTAGCCTTATTATCTCCTGGTCATTGGAATATTAATTTTAAATTTTCTCTTAGTTTCATGTTTAATAGCCTTAAACTACATATAAACATTTAATGTTTTATTTTTATTATTTTTAAATAAGTTATTGACACAAAAAATTCGATAAAAACAATAGTATTTTACCATAATAAAGGCGGGGGTGGGATTTTATCTCAGATATAAAATTTCCTTGGCTAAGGACATGCATTTTCTTGACATCAAGATCTTCATATTTGAATAATTTGTCATTGAATTCCACTAGCACATGAAATCAAATATATAATTCTTGGTACATTATCTCATGGATAATTTTCAAAGATATATTTCATTTTCCCTCATTATAAATAAAACATATAATATCCTTTAGTTTATTTAATATATATCGATTTATAGAAACTCAAGCATACATTTTAATAGAATCATTTAATTAGAAATTATTATTTTTGTTTTATTTAAAAATTTACAAAAATTATTGGACCTGTTAGAAATAGAAACACCCTACAATCTATCAAAATTATTGATTCACTATAGGGGTTAGTTGCATGTAATTTGTGGATACTTAATTCTGTTTGATTTAATATTTACTATTTTTTTACTTCATAATACAGATGGTTGTTCATTGTATTCCTAAATAAAATAAATATGAAAAATCATTATATCTAAAGGATGTGTAATAAACATTTTGACTATGATCCAAAGTTGTAGATAATATTATTAAAGAAAAACATTCATTGTTGTGGTTGGTGCTATAAAATAATAAGCATCCAGAGGTGAATAATTAATAGAACCAACACTATGAATTCTCATAGATTATGTAAGAACATAAAATTATTGTATATTAGAGAGTTTTATATAATATCCATTGTCTTAAAATAATTTCAAAATCAATAAATATATAATGAAAATTATTTCTCATTCCATCCAATTCTCTGGGATACCAATAATGGATCCAAATACACATATAAGGAGTTTACTCAGACTATGTGATATAATTACATTCATTATTTTTTGAGTGACGCAGTACGGATATGTTTATTCTTATATTGATTTAAAGATATTGAAATTTATTTTTATATGAATTTACACCTCATTCAATCACTACATATGATTAGTTGGTATGAAGTTTCAAAACTAGTATTATAAGACATCCCCCTTAATCCATGCAATTAATATCGAACAATTTTAAATTTTTAGAAGTAAAAAAATCACACTGACTAAAAATAGTTGTCATAGGAACATGGGAACTCAAAAAGGGATTTCGTGGTTAACATGGTGAAAAAGTAATGTAGAATGAATGTGTTAGAAGTTGGGTTGATATTTCAATTTTCTTATATCAAATATAATGAAAAACACCCTGAAGTGGCTATATCCATGGGAATGGCCCTGGATAGGGTATGCTATGGGAAAAAATTTCATGGGGGAAAATATGCATGGTGTTGAGAAAAAATAAGTGAAAAAATCATTGACTCTTTAACAATAGTGTGGTCAAATGAATTTTTTAGAGATTTTAAATCATGAAATTATTGAATCATCATTTGAATTTTCAAATTTCTATACTATCCATTTGAAATAAAATGTAATAAATTAATGAGACTCTAAAATCATCAACCTTTTTTAAAATGAAATTTGACAATCATTTCACTCTATTTATGTGTTGATGCGTTTTTAAAATAAGATATGTGAATTCGAAGTGATGTAGTTGGAGATCTAGTTCCTTGTAACAGGGGATATATTTGACTAAGGTTCTTGATAAATATTCATCTTCTTATCTAATTTTTTCCTTGACACATAATCTTTTTTTAACCAGATATCCATAATTTGGATTAATTGGATTATTGTGAACCTTATGTTGGACTCTTAGTTTCTTCTTTAATTCATGGAGGTAAGTCATCTATGTTACTACCTATGTTCTTCATTTGATTCTTAGTATGTATAATGTCTGAATGAAGCCTCATACAATTTTTATCCTCAATTTTTTCTCGAATCCTCTTACATAGAATTTCCATATATTCCATCGAGTAAAATTGAGATTGAGACACCTGATCATATTCCGTCGTAGAATTTTGTTGATTCATTTAAAATAGGTTAGAAAATGGAATATATTAATCTAGGGTAATAATAAGGAATAGATAGATTTAATGAAGAAGTAAATTAACATGTGAAATGATATAAAATTTTAGTTGTCATGTAAATTGAATAAGATTTAATTTGAATGTTAACATGAATTTGTATCACAATTTTAATTATCATGAAATGACACATTAAATGGTAATAGTGTGATGTTTTAAAGAAATATTTGAATCTATAATGGAATTGAGGAATATTTTAAATCTTAATTAGATTCACGGAATAATTAGTATTTAATGTATAAGTTTCACATTTGAGGGAATTGATTGGAAATTTTTTATGTAATGGTAATTAGAAGTATTATTTTTTCAAAATGTGTTAAACAAAATGTAATATTGTTAACATGATTGTAATTTTTGGTAATAGGTTATTGATTAACTCCTATATGTAATTGATTCTCTAAATATATAAATAGAACATGAATTTGAATTCAAATTGGTTTCATAGTAAATAAAATATGAAATCGACCCCATCATGTGATTTCACTCTAGGTATGATGTAAAAAATTTATATGTTTCCCTATATTTAGATTTAATAATGGTTCAATTAGTAAATGGAATATGTAATTTACATTGGATTAGGAATTTATGTTTTTTCATTTATGAATAATATTTGATATTTTCCATTGGAATTGTGATCCTCCTAGACTTAGTGGTGAGTTGAGACAAAGATATATGGAAACAAGATGAAGCGGGTGTTGCTGAAACTATGTATCAACCTAGATATCAATGGTCAATGGGTTAATTTAAAGGTTCTATGATATGTTATAAATAATTACTTTCTAATAATATTGTATAATAAAATATCTTAAATACTATAGTTTTGTAAGAATTTTTAATGGTGGATTTTTAATTTTTACTGAAATTTTGTTTAGACCATTATGTGATACCTTGGTAGAATTCATGGATCTAGGTCTGGAAAAGGTAAGGGGCCCAGTAATGTAATGTTTTTCATACAAAGATCAAGGTAAAGGGATTGGACCAGTAAAAACATTATGTACCAGGTATTTGACACTGTTTAGTTTTTAATTTTTCATTTAGATAGTTGTTTTTATATCATATAACAAAATATTCTTTTTAACATTTGATGGTTTGATTATATTTGATGATCTATCTTTTACTACAGTGTCTAATAGTGTAGATTTTTTATTTATTTTCTATCCTATTTTCTAATGTGATTTACTCTTTTTACCATAGGGCATAGACCTCCTATTATACTTATTAGACCCTCTTCACATTTCAACAACCTCTAGATAATAAGAAGTGTTTCTTATTGTCTTGTGGTGATTCATCTTGATATTGTGAGGTATAATTGGGTTAGGGACATTAAAATGTAGTATTATATGAGTATGTTTCATTTTAATTCATATTTGGGAATGTTATGTAAAATAATAATATGTATTCTGTATATTTATTGATTTAGTTCAAGGGAGTAGCTAACCCATGTTCGATTGAAAAACCATGTTCCTTCGGATGGAATTTATGACAATGATGTTTCCTTTTTACAGTATTGATATTATTTATCCTTGTTTGGTGCACTTAATTTGAGATATTATTTGTTTATATGATATTTTTCAATTGTTGTTATGAAATTATGTGTGTACACATAATTAATTTAAGAAAAATAATTAAATATGTTGAGATGAACCACACATTCTACGGACATACTTACATTGTAATATTTTTCTTCCAATATAAATCAAGAATCAATGTCCTTAGATTATCTTATAATGGAATAAAATTAATATATTTGAACAAAAAATTTTATTTGTTTATAAAGGTTCGAATATTTCCTTTTATAATTGGTTATTAATTGTAACTTTTCGTTGTGGTACTAACTCTTAATTACCAAGTGGTATTATTTGTTTAACAAATTGATATGTCTCACACTATTAATTTTCCATGTTTATACACTAATATTCTATAAAAAATGATTTATATTATTTTCTGGTTGTTTTTTATTAGAGAAAAAATATATTTATTATTAACAAATTGGTAAAAAAGATGAATTTTAGGATTTTTTTTATAAAGAAGTGGAGACATTAATTGGTCACCCAATTCATGCCCCAAAGAATTTTATTAAGAAACACAAATATTATGACAAACATGAGGTATGATGTGCTCACAGTAGTAGGGAATAGTGGGAATAAAATCCATGAAAATAAAAACATGTAGGTGACCTGTCATCATCCAAAAGGTATCTTTAGAGCTATAGTGAAGCTTTATAGTTAACCATTGTGTTCTATAATATCCCTTAATACCCCATATGGAACGATGCATTGTCTATCAGAAACATAAAAACACAATCACCAACCACAGTATAATGCATATAGTGATCAAAATAACCAAATTCAAGGATGAATGATATCTCCTAATTGTATAAAAACATTCCTAAAGAGAATAGAGTTCATGATGAAAGTGATTCTAATATGTTGTCAGATAAGAAAGAATAATCCACTAGGGGGGACATCTAAAAAAATGTGATTCTAAAAATATATAGACTAATAGAAAAAATAGTTCACTAGTAGGATTTATGTGTTTTCAAATTAGTGATTACGTAGTATTTATATAGTTAGAGGCATTATGAAAACTCTACTGATAACTGAATGTGGAATTTATAGATCAATAATTTAAGGATTATTTATAATTTGAAGGCATTATATGGCCATGTTTCTATGTTTTTGAACCGTGTTTTTATACTAGTTAATGTTTGAAAAAGATATGTGACCTTAATAAATGGATAAAAGTGTTATAATGCTGTTTTGATGTTTTAATTCAACAATATCAGCTGTATATATCCTATCTAAATTAATTTCACATTAAGAGATCTATAATTTTGATAAAATAATTAGTACAGATGATGTAGAGGTATTGGCTCTCATAGAATTATGTTCTGAAGGGGAAGGTGGAGATTTTTTCATTTTTCATCATTATAGAGGTAACTCCATTTTCATTTTTAAAAAATTGTTAAGGAAAAACATTGAACTACATAAATATTTATTCCAAAAATTATGAGTTACCCATTAATTCTAATGTGATGGTGATTAAGTGGTATATATTTTAGTTCATGTTTTCATATAATTTAGAAACATATATTTCACCCTCAGTGTATAGAAAAAAAATGTAAATATTATTATTTTCACGTGAGCCAACATGTTATTCATTCTTATAGTAGTGAGAAAGAGATATGAACTATAAGGGAACTGATCATATAGAGATGATTACTCTATCAAAACCCAATATAATGTAATTGATCCTAGGTAGGAGGTACATTTCCTAATAACCCCATAATTAGTGAGATATGTAATTATGGATCACTAACACAATATTATTTCCACACTCTATTGGTTTTCCAGTAGTGGTAAACCATATAATAAACCAATCTATCATGTTGGAATTTAAAACCTTAAATTACACAGGATATCAATTATAAATTTTGGTAAAGATAATAACATTAAAATATAATAAGTGTGGTAGGTCATGTAATTAAATAAACGTTAATTGAAGAAAAAACTAAGTAACCCTTAAAAATATAAAGTCTTGATAAATTAGGTATGTGAGAGAATAATGTAAAAAGTGTACAAATTGGTAAAAGAGTCCAATATATGATTTACCATATACATGAACCCTATAATCAAATCCCCTTGAGCTACCTAATATATTTATAAACACAACATCCATTAAAAGTATTTCTATTTTTTATAAAACTGAATGTATCATTCAGTTCACTATTAAATTTATTATATTTTCAATAACAATAGAAATTAATAAAAAAATTATAACACCGTGAGAGTCAAATAAGTGTTTTATTTTAAATAAATACTATATTAAATACCTTGAATCCCATATAGGACGGAAGTTAAATGTTCCATAATAAATTAATATTTTAAAATTATGAAATATGGGAATCAAAATATATCCCTCGAATTGGAGGGTTTTAGTATAAGTAACTGCATTAACATATATATAGAGAGATAGAGAAAGAGGGAGATAAAGGACAAGAATTGGCATCATGTAGTGGGGGTATTCTATAGAATGATCATTTCTCTTAGACTGGAAATTAAAATATCGTCACTAAGAATTTTTCTATACTAATACTAAATTTATCATCAACCAATAAAACTAGAGAAAAATAATCAATTGTATAAGATAAAGATTGAGAAACTAACTGCAATATCTATTCCATCTAAATCATCACATGTTAGGACCACCATTTCTTATCTTACATTTATTTAATAAGTAGAGGTGTTAAGGGGGTTTTTATATAAGAGCATGGATAATATTGAAAATGAATTATTAATGAAGTATATTATATCACTATTTGAATTTTTATAAAATAAATTTTAAAGAGTAATTTTAAATTAATTTGATTAATCAATTTTGAATTTCATAAAAAAAATTAAAATTACAAGTGCATTGTTTTTTAAGGAATAATTTTTTTAGAAATTTTGTATATGTTATATATTTTTATCCTAATAAAATAAATAAAAAATTTTAATAGATGAAATTATTTAAATGTATGGATATTATATATATATATATAATACAATTATCAACTAGTTAATTATTTTTTTACTTGGCATAGAATAATGTTTATTTCATATATTCATTAAAATACACAGTTTTTATAAAACATAGTATTCCATATTGTATGTTCTTATATTAAAACTTTTTTTTTAAAATATTAATAATATAAATCAAGGAAAAATATATTTAATATTTTTTTAAATTTTGTATAAATGTTTTAAAAATGTCCTTTTAATTTTTTTCAAAATATTCAGTTTCCATGTAAAAAAATATTCACAATGAAAAAGGTTAAAATTAGGTAACAATGTTCAATTAAGAGATAAAGTCACAAAATATCCTAATACATATATATATATAAGGGTTTATAAACAAATTTTGGTCCAAAACATATCCATTCACCTCTAATTATCAAATTTTAATCATGTTTCCATTAATAATGCATCTTTTTTAATTAAGAAATTAATATTTAGAAAAAACTCCACCCTTATCTATTAAACAATTACCCATCACAAATATGTTGGATCGGATATGTAGATGTATATGTATATTAGATGGAACAATACAATTGGGGGGTGAATTTTAGGTTTAAAAACATTGTACTTAAACACAAGAAATTAGTTTAAATGATCTTAAACTAATACAATTCACAACAAAAACTAACAACCACAATTTTATTGAATATAAAGGTATGATATGATGTAATACTATAAAAAATTAAAGAAATTGTATTCATGATGAATAAAATAATCAATGTAATACAATAGTGAAGGATTCTACCATATAGCGTACAAAATCAATTAATACAATATGTAACAGTATGATTGTAATTGAAAAAATTACAAATGAATATGTAATGAAGAAAGGAAAAAAAATACAATTCTCTTTCTTAAAACAAATAGCATCGGAAATGTAAAAGTATTGAATTTTTTTTGAACCAATGAAAAGGGTTATCCTTTCACCTAGGATAAGAGTTCGATCTTACCACCACCTTGGTAATCCCTCGATACGATGATCGGTACGTATGTCTTGTTATCCCCACAAGCCCTCGATACGATGATCGGTATATCTATCTTGAAATCCCTGCAAGCCCTTCATTTTGTATGTAATCTGCACCTCTATCTTTAAAACACTTGAAAGCCCTCGATATGATGATCGGTAGCACCGTCTGCCTATCCCCGGTAGCCCTCGATCATTATCACGTGATCGGATGCACAAAGCAAAACAAAGCACTTATAGAAATAAAAAAACTAAGTATGAGCCATTCATGTTTTGTAATCTCATGGCTTCCACACGAAGCAAGAGAGAGGTCACAATATCTCTCTCTATAACTTGATATAATAAAATTCTCACACACTTGTCTTCTTGGCTTCAAATGACCTCCTATTTATAGGCCTTAGGTTCCAGTGGTCATATTTTCTCCAACGGTCATTTTCTCCGGAAAACTCGAAGGGACTTGGACACCTAGCATTATAATAGTCATATTGAAACAGAAAACATGACATCGTTTTGATTATTTTATAACTAACTCCATGACATCGTTTTGGTAAAAAACAAAAGATATATGAATATGATAACCCTGAGTATGATTAATATGAAACATTTTTTTTTGATAAAATACCAAAACAAGTAAGTAATGAAAGTAAAGTATGAGTACTATAAGTATTAGTGTAATGTGTTGATACAATACAAAGTGAGTATGATTCATAAAACTCAGTATGAATAAAAGAGTAAACACGATTTCCAGAGTCAGTACGATAAGCATGGTTGGTATGATAAAAATAGTCAGTACGATCTGCATGGTCATTAGAATAAGCATGGTCAGTACGATCAACATGGTCAGTACAATCAGCATGGTCAGTATGATAAGCATGGTCATTAAAATCAGCATGGTCAGTACGATCAGTATGGTTAGCACAATAAGCATGGTTTGTATGATCAGCATGATCAGTAAAATAAACATGGTCAGTACGATCAACATGGTCAGTACGATCAACATTGTCAGTACGATCAGTATGGTTAGTATGATCATCATGGTCAGTACGATAAGCTTGGTCAGTATGGTCAGCATTATCAGTATGATAAACCTGGTCAAAGACATTTTTGATTTCCAAAACAAGATATAAAAGTCAAAAGAGAACTTTTTACTCAACAATCTCACCCTTTTTGGAAAGCACAAAACACAAAGTAAAAAAAATACTTATCTCCCCCTATGTTATTCGAAATTCTTGTAAATAAGAATTTTAATAAAACTAACTCCCCTTTAGGTATGTATTTTTCTAAGGATTGTATTCATAGATTTTCCTTGATTTATAAGTATTTGATTAAAACGTTTTCCCTCTATAAAACATTCTCCCCCTTTGTGATTTACAAAAAGAATGGGGTAATCATTAGTTGCATGAATGTGTTAGAGAAAAGAAATATAGGATAAAGGAAAGGGTAACAAAGATCACATTACAATAACAAAAGCATATACAGTTCATGAAAAGAAAACCAATATAACAGTAATTTGTTTTCTCTTTACTTTCCATTATTTATCAACTCATGAAGAACGACTTTCATCTTTTTGATTTCCTTCTTGTCTTCAGATATAGAACCACACTGAGATCTTAGAATCTCTTGTTGGTCAGCAAAAAGCGGATCCTGATTCTTGATGGTCTCCTCCTGGACCCTGATTTCTTCTTCAAGAGTATCAATTCTATTTTGTAAATTCTTATTGTCTTTGGATAACATAGAATTTTGTTTTTTCAACAAGACTAATTCATCTTTGAAAGATGAAACCTTCTAAAACTCATACTGAAAAGCATTCATTCTCTCTTGCAAATCTTTCACTAAAGGAATATCTGCTCCATGGGTATTTGATAATTGATTGAGCCTTTCAACAGTTTCTTTGTCAAGATTATTAAAAGAAATATCAAGATCATTTTAAACCCTCCATTAGTCTTAAATTGACACTTCATGATCATTCAATGAGCCCTCTATTTTGTATGACCACTTAGTCATTTTGTTTCAAGCCTTTTTATGAGCAGCCAAAATTTCAGATAGAACTTTCAAATCAGCTTCAACTGACAAAACTCTCTTTCTCAATTATCTTACAGAGCCAAAAATATTTCTCTGATTGTTAGAAATGAAATAAATTTTTCCTTCAATCCTAGGAAAGTACGGAATGGTCTTCTCAATTATCCTTAAAACATGAACAATGTAATCAATCTTCTTTAGAGAAATTGTATGTTCTGAATCGGTATCCTCATCGTATGAATCCAGTTCATTTGATCAGCTTGAGTCTACAACTGGCTGTTTTCCTTCTGCTTTTTCAAACCACTTTCTTTCTTCTTCCACATTTTCACTAATAACGATTGTTTTTTCCGTAGATTTAGGATGTTTATTCCATTGGGAAAAAATATTTCTAGAGTTTAAAAAGATTCAACCGGTTCTTGATCGGCATGAAGAACTTGTTGAATACCTTCACTCTTTTTTTGAACTGATTCTTCTCTACTTTTCATTGATCTCTGAAGGAATTTCAAAAGGAAATATCCTTCCTCTTTTTCAACTTCCTGGATTTCTTCGAAAAAAGGTTTCCCTTTTCTGGCTCTGGAAGACTCTGTACGATGGGTTCTTGATATACTTATTCAGTTATGTGAGAAGTAGTATCCTCAACACATTTCATGAATTTTGAAACATCAAATTTTTTTGCTTTTCTTTTCAAAAGATACTTCTTTTTCTTTTCATCCTGAAGGGTATCCTCAACCCTTAACCTCTTCGAAAAAGATTCATCTGGGTCAAGACCAAACTTCGGATCACCTTCCTTTCTCTGTTCTCTTTCATTTCTCCATCTTCCCCAACCTTTTTACTGTACTTAGGTTTCTTCTTTGGCATTGAACTGGTTTGCGGATCTGACTTTTGAGGAGCACTAACAGATGGATTGTCTTTGGCAGGCATAGGTTCCAATTGATTCTAAGCCGATTTAGCTCTTTCAATTTTCCTTTCAATGGAAAATTACAAAACTTCTTACTCTCAAGAATGAACTTTGTATGAATAGATGGATACATGATTTATTTAGACTTAATCCCTCCTGACTTAACATTCTTGATTGTTTCATAAACATATCACCTGAGATTTGATTTTCTCATGTTGAAAAGATAGTAAAAAATGAAGATATCAGGTACTTTTAGGGTTTCTCTATCCCCTTTCCTTGGGATAATAAAACCTTGCATCTAAAGAGCCACAAACCCGTTATCGGAAGAAAGATGAGCCACATTCCTCTACAATTCATTTAAAAGAAACAATTTCTTTTTCGCACTTTCTTTCTTAAATGTACCAACTCCCCCTGGTAGTTTATGATATGGACAATAAGAATCACCTTCTGTTGGAACACTTAGAAAGTTAACTTCTTTCTTCATAGAACTTGATATCTTTCTATCGTACACAACAATATTGATAGTCATGTTTTTGTCGAATGACATAGTTTTGTAGAACTGACTGACTTCATCAATAAAAACCTGATCTTGAGACATTGGTTTTTCAACACAAAAATTCTCCCATCCATGAAACAAAATAATTCTTTTGATTTTATAATCATAAGAATCAATGAAGTCCCGAGAATCTAACCTTTCTATGAAAAAGTATTTTTTGAAAAATTCTTTAATGTATTTTTTGCATGAGTGTTAGCATAGGACTGAGACATACAGATGAAGCCGATGGAGGATCATACAGAGTCCTAAGACATGAGTACAGCTTCGCCAATAATTTTGAAAAATTGATGTGGGTTTGGAGAGGGTAGGGGTCTATTTATAGGTGAAAAATGGGTGATTGTTGATCTTCTACTGTTGAGATTAGAATAAAAATAATCTGAAAGAAGGGATTAAAAGTTTTTTTTATAAATGGTATGGAATGTATATACCTGCCGGAGATCGTAAGGTAATTGTTGGTTTAAATAGTAATAAAATAGTGAAAGAAAACACAAGCATATGGGGAGAAATGATTCGATCAATTTTCATGCCGATGGAAAACAAATTTATTACCATAGGTTAACATGCTGATGGAAATCAAATTCGTTACTGTAGGTTGACATGCTGACTGAAAACAAACTTGATACCATGAACTAACGTTCCAATGGAAAACAAAGTCATTACCATGAACTGACGTGATGATGGAAAACAAAATTGTTACCATGAACTGATATGTCGATTGAAAACAAACTTGTTACAATTAATTGACATACTGATGAAAAATAAACTTGTTACCATGATCTAATGTGCCGATGGAAAACAAACTTGTTACCATGAACTGACGTGCTGATGGAAAACAAACTTGTTACCATGAACTGACGTGTCGATGGAAAAAAACATGTTACCATGAACTGACGTGCTGATAGAAAACAAAGTCATTACCATGGACTGACGTGCCGATGGAAAAAAAACTCGTTACCAAGAATTGACGTGATGATGGAAAACAAACATGTTATCATGAACTGACGTGCCAATGAAAAACAAACTTGTTACGGTAATTAGTAAGACAAAACGCAAATAGAAGATAAAAACTGTAACTAAACAATCAATATGATAAACAAGAAAGGTAAATAAAGATAAGTAAATAGTCAATACGATAAACGGAAACGTAAATAATGATAAGTAGGCAGTCAATACGATAAACATAATGGAAAAAAACACAAACTAGGAGTATAAACATATAAAAATAATATCATGTAAAAATGGTCTACCCCTTTTTAAGAGGAGTTTCTTAATTTAAGGAGATTTGAAAAACATGAAGTAGACACAAATGATTACTATAATATAATTATTCATAGGTTCTGTTTTATAAATTCAAATCTATCGGAAGGTATTGGTTTTGTAAAAATATCAGCAAGTTGTTCTTGCATTCCAATGAATTGTAAAATAATATCTCCTTTTGATTCGACGATCTTTTCAAATAAGTCTTTGTTTCCCGTCATGTTTCGAGAACAACCACTATCCATGTACCAAATGTTCTTGTTGGTACACATCTTATTTTCTTGAAAAAGAAACAATTAGTTTTTCAGAATCCAAACTTGTTTGGATCAAAAATGGTTAGATAACAGAATTTTAGGAATCCACAATTGTTTTGCTAAATGTGATTTATGATATCCTAATGATTGAGTTCTATTAAGAGAAAACCCTCTTTTCTAGTGTCCTCCACATTGACACTTAGAGAAAAAAGGGGTATTTTGAGGAACAAAATAGTTATTACTAAAATCTGGTTTATAATGAGTATATCCAATACCAGAATGATTCCTCAATGGTCTAATTTGAGAATACATTCTATCAAAGTTATCCTTTCCATAAGTAAAGTTTGACAAACATTTTTTCAAGGAAAGAATTTTTGATTTTAGTTTTAAAACTAAGTTTTTATCCTCCAAAACATTTGATTTTAAACTAGAGCTAGGCTCAAAAAAAAATTTCATAGAAATTTCATTTTCTAAATCCATATAATGTTTATCCATATCAGATTTGAATTTCTCAAGGGTTTTTAAAATTCATTCAAAATTAGACGTTTCCATATCACGATCATTAGAATGATCTGATACTTCTTTGGTTAAAATTGAAATTCTATATATTTCTATATCAATATTTTTCTTGAGTTTAGAATTTTCATTCTCATGTAATATAGCAAACCTAGATAGTTCTTCAAATGAAGGTAATTTATTTTATTTCGATGAAGAAGACTCATCATTTGAAGATTCATAATATTTATTATCAGTATAATTTGTATTTATGGAAACTTTTGTAATATATTCA
Organism: Viscum album; assembly: GCA_963277665.1. Classification (NCBI taxonomy): domain Eukaryota; kingdom Viridiplantae; phylum Streptophyta; class Magnoliopsida; order Santalales; family Viscaceae; genus Viscum; species Viscum album. Next base: position 1,435,192,330 of record OY728128.1, read on the forward strand.
GCATTGTGTACCTTAGCCATGAGACAACTATCTTTAAGTGGTAGTCTGGATATAAGTCCAATATTCCTTTTTCCTGATGATTTATATTCTGAATAATTATCTGATGAATCTCTACCACTTACACTCCAAGTATAATTTTCCTTCAAGACATTATTTGTCTTTGTTTGTAATACTTTTTCTTATTTCTTTTAGAACCTTTCTCCTTTCTATATTTTCTCTTTAGTAACGGACAATCAGGTCTTATATGTCCTACTTTCTTACATTCATAACAAGTTACCTATGAATCATTATTATCCTACCTATCATTCTTTCTGAATATGTATTGGAAGTCTTTCTTTCCCACAATCTTGTTCATCCTTCGAGCAAGATTGGCTAACTCATTATCTGAAAGATCACAATCACTTGAATCAGACATAACAACTTTCTTAGCTTTGGATCTTGTTTTCCTTTCAGTTGTTTTAGCTTTAGATGTAGTAGTAAAAGATACACTTCCATTTCGATTTTTCTTCTTGTTGAAATCAGCATCTCTCTTGATTCTTATCTCGTGTTGTAGAAGAGTTCCAAAGAGTTCATCAAGGGTATTTTGGGAAACTTTTCTGTTTTCATCAATAGCTGTCCTTTTTTACTCCCATTCATTTGGAATTATATCAATAATTTTTTCAATAATAGATTCATCATAAAGAAATTTTTCTCCCATATATTGTAAGCTATTGACAATTGTCATAAATCATTATTTCACTTTACATACTGGCTCTCAATAAGGAAAAGGAAATCCATGATACTCTGCTCGAAGCATTGCTCTTCATGTTTCTATAACCTTGGATGTACCAAAATGTGTAACATCCAATTTCATCCAAATACAGTTGGCTGCTTCACAAGAAGATATATGGCTATATATATTCTTGGTCATAGAACATAGAAAAGTCTTGTGTACCTTGTAATTCAGTTTATATTCATACTTCTCTTGATTAGTGGAAGTAGTGAATTCTTTGTCAGGAATTTTGTAACCTTCAGTGAGCATAATAAAATTGCCTACACCTGTATTGATAACTAAGGTATTCATCTTGTCTCTCTAGTACTCATAATCATTACCATAAAATATTGGTGGTCTAAAAACATTTAGATTGTCAATTGCCCCAATATGTACTCATGCCATCTAATAAAACAAAATCTTTTCCACTCCACATGTTAGTGCAGTAAATAGTTGAAAGAGTAATATGAAATAATAAGAGCTAATAGTACAGATAAGTGGAAACCTCATATGATACCAATTGTTGGATCAAATATATAGATGTATATGTATATAAGATAGAACAATACAATATGGGGGGGGTGAATTGTTGTTTTAAAAACATTGTATTTAAACATGAGAAATTAGTTTAAATGATCTTAAACTAATAAAATTCACAAAAAATGCTAACAACCACAATTGTGTTGAATATAAAGGTATGATATGATGTAATACTATTAGAAAAGTAAAGAAATTTTCTTCAAGATGAATAAAATAATCAGAGTAATACAATAGTGAAAGATTCTACCATAAAGAGTATAGAATCAATTGATACAATATGTAACAGTATGATTGTAATTGAATCAATTACAAATGAATATGGAATGAAGAAATGAAAACAACACAATTCCATTTATTAAAAAAATAGTACTAGAAATGTAAATGTATAACAATTATTTTTACCCGAAGAGAATGGCTGTCCTTTCACCTAGGATAATAGGTCTGTCTTACCACCACCTTGGTAATCCCTCGATACGATGATTAGTACGTCTATCTTGCTATCCCTACAAGCCCTAGATACAATGATAGGTATATCTATCTTGCAATCCCTGAAAGCCCTTGATTTTGTAGGTAATCGGCACCTCTGTGTTTCAAACACTTGAAAGCCCTCGATACGATGATTTGTAGCACCATCTGCCTATCCCCAGCAGCCCTCGATTGTTATCACTTGATCGGACACACAAAGGAAAACAAAGCACTTATAGAAATAAAAAAACTAAGAACGAGCCGTTCACATTTTGTAATCTCTGGGCCTTCGCATGAAGCAAGAGATAGGTCACAATATCTCTCTCTATAACTTGATATAAGAAAAGTCTCACACAATTTTCTTCTTGGCTTTCAATGACCTCCTATATATAGACCTCAGGTTCCAACGGTCATATTTTCTCCGGTGGTCATATTTCCCCAGAAAACTCAGAGGGACTTGGACACCTGGCATTATAATGGTCATATTAAAACAGAAAAAATGACAACATTTTGATTAGTTTATAACTAACTCCACGATATCGTTTTGGTTAAAACAAAATATATATGAAGATGATAACCATGAGTATGATTAATATGAAACATGTGTTTTTGATAAAGGGACAAAACAAGTAAGTAATGAAAGTAAAGTATGAGTACTATAAGTATTAGTGTAATGTATTGATACGATACAAAGTGAGTATGATTCATAAAACTCAGTATGAATAACAGAGTCAATATGATTTCCAGAGTCAGTATGATAAACATGGTTGGAACGATAAACATAGTCAGTACGATCAGCATGGTCATTACAATAAGCATGGTCAGTACGATCAGCATGGTCAGTACGATCAGCATGGTCAGTACGATCTGCATGTTCAGTACGATAAGCATGGTCAGTACGATAAGAATGGTTAGTACAATCAGCATGGTCAGTACAATCAGCATGGTTAGTATGATAAGCATGGTCTGTATGATCAGAATGATCAGTACGATAAGCATGGTCAGTATGATCAGCATGGTCAATACGATCAGCATGGTCAGTACAATCAGTATGGTCAGTACGATCAGCATGGTTAGTACGATAATCATGTTCAGTACGATCAACATGATTAGTACGATAAACATGTTCAAAGATATTTGTGATTTCCAAAACCAGATATAAAATTCAAAAGAGAACTTTTGACTCAACAAATTATATTTATCATCACACCTAAATCGTATAGTATAAACAAAAAACTAATAATATCTATCATAAACTATCTTTCCTGGGTCATATAAATATTTTTTTCTATCCAAAATGAATAATTTAAGAAGGATTAACATGTGCTTTAAGAGAGGATATCAAACTAGTATGTAATTATTTTAACCATACTCTTTCATGATTCATTCATAATCCTACTAATACAAAATTATTAAAACTAATGAAATTAATATAATTTTAATAGAAAACTTTTATTATTTGAATTAAATAATAATGATCTAACTTCTAACTGTCTATTAGAAAATAAACACTCCACATGTGTTATAGTCATATCACCACCTCCACGAATAATTTGTTTCTTTTTTCCATCACAGCCCTACAAGGCTGTTTCTAAATGTATATAAATTAATTAATTATGATATCTATGGGAATAATAATACTCCATATTGTTAAATTTCGAAATTGATAAATAATATATACTATAAGTGGTCATTATATATTTCAAATCCTTAAATGATATTTGAGGGACATATTTCATAAAACCAATCTATTTTTGAAATCATATTGAACTATATAAATGTTTCTCTACATTTAAATTATAAATAAAAAATATTTATACACTTTTTTATGTCATGTAACTTTTTTATAACTCATCAGACCTCGTTCACCACAAGGAAATAGTTTATGTGGAATTGAATAAATAGCCCCAAGTAGCCTATGAATGGAATCGGATAATAAATGGAAACTAAAAAATTATATCAGTTTTAAAAATTTACTGAATATATTATTTTATAATGTCAATTTGGTTATTTAAATGTTTATACACATGGACAAATATATTCATGAATTTAGAAATAGGTTTGTTAACAAAAAATTTAATTTCTTGAGATATGTTTTTATTTTGTAGGGATTTTATTTATTTTATAATTTAGATAATATATTATTGAATTATTATATATTAAATAATCTAATAAATTATATAATTTTAGATTAATTTTGTCTCTCCATGTAAAATTCCATTTGAATCATATATTACCAAAGTTTTAAGGATTGTTGTTAATATAATTTTCCATAATAGAGTTATAACCGTTATTATTGAACACTTTCAATATAGGTTTGGTTTATTACACCCTTTTACTATATTATATTTTATTCCCTCCATAATGTTTTGTGCATACATCTTTTCTAGACATTTAACCTCTATTTTTCACAATTCAAAAAAAAATATTAGAATGTATATGGACTCAAGTTTATCTATTATTTCATATTGGGATTATTTTCCCATAATATTTATATAATTTATATTTATTTTGAGAATATCATATTATATAATTTCATTTTGTACTAAATTTTTTTTTTTTTTGAAAGGAACCATTTTATCTTTTTCTTCATGGGTTATTTTTATGCTCTTAACAAATATGTGAAAATAATATTAGATTTTATATATACCAGATGAGTGAAATTTCCGTATTTTATGTTCATTTTTAATTATCAATATTTCTATTAAAGTTTTTAATATTTTTCAGTGAATATTGTATTTCCATTATTTAATTATTTTTTCATTTTAAGTATAATATTTTATATTTTATAATAAGAAATATAGGGATTTAACTCAACTTATGTATATTTCTATCTTCCACTAAAAAATTGAATCATTAACTTAATTTCTTATTAAATATTCAATATTTATAAGTCATTTGATATTGTTATTTCCAAGACCATATTTTCATAACTCGAAGTAGAATTTATAAAATCCAAATAGGATTCATTATAAAATCATATTAATAAATATTTGGGATAATTAATTTAATAACATTGTACTATTTTCCTATAAAAATCAAAATTGTATACCTCCTTTATAATTATAACATATTTATTTCCAACTATGTGATATGTTGAATATATAGATAATTACTCCCCTTTTTTATATGGGTTTCATTCTCAATTTCTCATTATCTCTATCATGACTCTATTTTTTCTATTATATCCATATTCTTTAATTCTGTGGATACATTCTATATCTATTTAACAATTTCTATAATGAGATATTTATTATTTAAATAACTAATATAGATATTACTCTATATGTTGTTAGTTTCAATAATTCTTACCAATAATTAGATTCCATTAATTGAATGGATAAATTTTTACAATCCATATACCTATAATTCCAAAACAAGTTTTATTGATTTTGAAGGCATGTTGTTTAGGTATTGTATAGTTTTTCAATTATTTCATATTCGTAATGCATTAGTCATAGTTTGTGATGGGTGGGATCCTATAATTTTATAGCCTCTCAATACATTGGGGGGTATTACATGACAATATATCTTGGGAATTTAGTAAAACCCATACTCATTCAAATAATATGTCATGTCATAAGGAATTTGTTATATGATTTTGATGTCTAACATTATGCCTTCCATCACTATGAAATCCGTTATTGCAATACACATAAATATTCAAATTATTATGTTATCAAAGTATTAATTATTTTTAAATTCTATCAATTATATTATAGTTTTTTATTATTATTTATTTTGTTTATATTACTCATTCCATTTTATTTCCAGTATTGATTTTGTTGTATTCTACCACATATTGAGAATTTTATATCACCCTTCTTATATATCAGTTTCTCTAGGTTTTGATGATATTAATTTTGTATGATATTTCTATATGGGTATAATCAATGAATAATTTGTATTACATATTTAATAACCATGAAATAATAAGGTTACCTTTATCTAATGAATAAAATTCCACTTTATGGGATATAAATGTGATTTGCTTGTTAATTAATTTTCTGATCAATTTAAAATTTTAAACCTTTTATTTCTTTGTTATTTATAGTTATCAATATCTTTCCATGATATTGTATTTATTTAAGGATGATTATTTTAGCATATCATATGGGTGTGCAGGTCTTATCCTCCATAATTGGTATATAATATGGGATCTGATAGCTTCATAGGTTAGTATGTTATCATATAATAATATTTTAAGAGTTATATATACTATCATGGGTTAACATATTTAAATTTTATTCTATTTTATATTGTCATAGAACACCATTTATAGGTTTTATTTTATTATATTTTAATATAATTAATGATATTATAGAATTTTTCATTTTGTTTTAGGAATAATTAATTACGGTGATGTTGATAGAACAATGGGATAATGTGAAATTTGATATCAAGGAAATTGTGTTTATTCTGTAAAGATACTAGTATTGTATTGTGAATGTATTTTATTGAGGATTATATTTACGTTTCTGAGATTATATTTGGACGGGGATAAATGTAAATTTGACTTATAGTAGAATATTATTACATGTGTTCTGGGTTTATGATATAGTAAGAGAAATAGTGATTTAATTATTATTAAGAATTATGAAAGCAATGCATATTTGGAAACCATAAGAATACATACCCATATATATAAATATAAGAAAAACACATAATTTTTTTGAAAATAAATTGTCTGTGCTTTTATAAAAATTCAACTCCTATCTAGAAAAAAACAAGACGATGTATGCTCTAGCATAGAGGTGAGGGTTAATATCTCTTAAAAATGTTGGATGGTATTATATTTACTTACACTCTATGTTTAAAAAATTTATAAATGAAAATTGGATTAACACTCCTATGGAATATGATTTGGGTGATTCAATGGATCACTACAATAAATTAAGAAGGATTTTAGTAATTTTTTATATCCTAATTCGTGACTATATAATAAAAAACCTCATCTACTTCAATAAGTGAGAGAAATTCAAATTTCATTAATGAAATTTAAATATCGGTGATATAAAACCACTAATTTTAAATATTTTAATTAATTTAAATAAATTATATATTGAATAAATTGCACCACATTCAACACTTAAAAAAATAAACGTGATATATAAAATAGTATATATATTATATAGTTATCTTATAATATTTTCATTTTCTTTCATTGTTTAAATAAAAGTAACTAAATTATGATATCGATTTAGAATAACGAAAAATGGGAATCATGTGGTTGGGTTCTTACTTCTGTGGCTACATTTTATCATATTGGAATGGAAAGAATATTTCTTGGATTTTCCCTTGACCAAGAACAAACTGATCTTTACTATTTGTGACTTGAGAAAATTCATTTATGTGAGATATTAAATCTTATAGAAATCATAATGACATACATTCTTTCTGAATCACCACTCGAGATGGCCATTATTTCTTATTATACCCTTAATTCTTATCCAGAGGACTTGAGGGATTTTCTAAATAGTTGTTTTGGTAATATTGACATGAAATTATTAATATAGTATATGTTCTATATAGTTTTATTTTTCAGAAAAAATATTTTTCAAATGAATTTTAATAATTTAAGTTAAGATAATTATTCATATTAATTTATATGAGTTGTAAAATAAATTTTAAAAATAAATACTAAATTCATTTAATGTTAAAAAGAAATATCTTCAAAGAGTTCAATTTCAATATATTATATTTTTAATGAAATAAACTAAATTAACCACATCTAAAAAATTAATTTCATTATATATAATGATAATAAATGATAAAAAAAATCATTTAATAATTGTTACATTGAATGGAATGAGAAAAATAATAATTTAATAATATAAATACTTATATATAAAAATTATTATCCTTTGTAATGTTTTTTTGGGTAAAATAATGTTTATCCCTTTTAGATATTGAATGAAGTAAAATGATATCAATTTTTCAAATAAATATGTCCAAATTAGCTATTTTGGAATTTTTTTCATAAATATGTTTTCCAAAGTAATAATTAGTCATTAGATTAATGTTTAATATGAGGTAATAGTGTAAAATATGGAGGTAAATAGTCAAAATATAATAATTCTTTATATCTGATATTTGTTATAACTTATTTATAAACCATAAAATATCATTTACTTAGTATTTATAAAATTTTCATCCAATTTAATGGAATTTTTCATTTAATTTTATATTATAAAATTAATATCTTCAATTATGCCACCTTGTATGACATATAATATGATCCCATTGTCGCCTCATTTATACCCACACCTAATGCTTCTTGTATTTAAAAAATCATCAATAACATATATAAATTACACTTTATCATAACTAAAATGTTTTTTATCATGAAAAATCTAATATATGAATGATTTTGTAGTGTTTTAAAGAAGGATATCCAGGAATATGTAGTTTTTCTGATCGATCTCATTTCTGATGCTTTATTTTTTCACGTCTTCCTAATCGATTATAATAAACATAATATTATAAAATAAATAATTTTAACATATTTTAATATGATTATGTTTTGTGGATAACCATTTTACACCTTCCATCCATCCAATAAAAAATAAACAATTCACATGTGTTATTATCTTTTTAAAACCACCATGGATAATGTACATCACTTTTCCTTACCAGAATACATGGATAATTTGAAATATTTATTTAATGACAAATTATATTATTTTTTGAAATGAAAATGATTATTTATAAATAAATTAGTTATTGACTTTTATATATTAATAATTAATAGTCATTATAAATATAACGTACTAAAAACGAAAACCAAGACATATGTTTTAATTTGATTTTTTTTTAGATAAACTATTAAACTGTATAAATTTTATACTTCTAAAATAATAAATAAAATATACCTATATAATTATGGTTATAATAAAAATATTTTATATCTTATTTTACATCAAACATGATATATAAGTAGGTTTTGAAAATTGATAAAAAAACTCTACATAGAGAATTATAGAAAAAACCATACAATAAATGAATAAAATAAGAAAATAAACGGACATAAAAAATGTAATATACATGATTTTGGTTTTGAAGAATATATTTAATAAACATAATTTTTTTATTCTGGAGTTCAGATATTAAGAAATTGAGAAGAGTCTTAATGTAAGATATCATTATGTAAAAATTATATTCTATGATAAATGTATTTTATTATGAAAATATTTACTTGTATATAGTGTGAATGATCCCTTATTTAATTGGGAAATTTAAAATAATTTGTTACTCATTAGACTTTAACATTCTTTTATACTCTGCCATTATATAGACCTATGATTTATATATTACTCATGTTATTAGATTCATTTTTATAATAAATTAATTTCATTACGTTATAACATTTTCATGAAATTAATACCTGTATGTATGAATTCTTAAAAGGTATGAGTGTAATATAATGTGTTATATTAATAATTTAAAGGTTTTAGAATCATTCGTGAATATTCATCTCCCTTTAGTTCATAATTCTACCAAATAGTTTCTCATTTATAGACTATACATTGTATCTTATTTATAGTTGAGAATATTTAGCACCATATTGATATACATTATATTTTTGTGAAAATTGTTCTACTATATAATTAAAATATTTAATAATGTTTATTTTTAATATTTATTAACTAAAAAAATACATTATTTGGAATAATTTTAATGTTTTTTTATGGGAAATATTTACTCTTTCTAAAATATTATGAAAAGAATAACATTTTCTTATTTGAAATAATGAAAATTTTCTACCACTTTTATCTCAATTTATCTTTATCTGGATTTCTATAAACATTTCTAGAAGTTTTAAATAAAATTTAATTCTAATTATTTGCATATTTTTTACCTTTTAAAAAAAATTAATATTTTATATGAACATATATTTTTGCTTCACCCAAATTATTTATATTTATAAATTTCACTCAAAATTTCTTAAAATTAACATATATTTATTCAAATAATTAAATATTATTAGTTATTTTATTAAAATCTTTTCCAATGTCCTATTTTCTCCCCATGAATGTTAATTTCTGAATGTGAATTATAATTTTTTATGGACATATTGATTATGATTTATGATTATTTTATAATTTTTTTCCATTTTACACTCAAACAATAAAGATATAAAACTATTAGTGTTATGTATCTTGTATTAGCCTATAAAATATCTAATGAATTAATAGTTTATTCCAATCCTTGTTTATAAAGGTTATGTTCTATGTCACTCATCCTCAATCTCTTTATATTATTTCTTTCTTTTACATCAACATTGTGTAATTTTATGATTATATTTGATATCACTTCCACTATTTTTATATTGTATTTTCGAGTATTGAATAATTATAAACCCTTTACTATATATGGTGTTAGTTTCAAGACTCCTAACTAATATTGATATTTCATTAATTGTGTAGAGACCCGTATCTTGACGTACGTGGACATTACATTACTTTTGCGGAATACTTAGTACATAACAAAAACACACACACAAGGATCGTAATAGTTTAGTGTCTTTGGAAACTCGGAACGTAATCTTCTAATCGTGGTGAAAGATCTTCAATATATCCGATAAATATCTTCCCTTTTTTTACCTAAAAACCTTTCTTTATATCCTGGGGAAATGAAAACATAAAAGGGTGAGCTCAAATGCTCAGTAAGGGTAAACAAAATAAATATCAATCACATCATATACATAAGAACATAGCTTTTGGAAATCTTAACCTGCAAAAGAGATCATAATATCATAACATGGGATAAATCATAGAAGTGAAAATGAGATCCCCATAATCATAACATAAAACTTGAAACTTTGTGGCATGCACACATAATCATGGAAAATCATTTCTTGTTAGTCATGACTCATTGCCAAGACTATCTTAGTGGACGAAGTCCCTTTCTGAACTGAGTTCACTCCTCGTTTCAGTCCTGTATCACTGAACCGAAATAACCTTCCGTTCCAGCCATGTCTATCTCATGAGATATAAAATCTTTACCCAATGCATTGGAGGGAGATATAGGTCCCACCCATCTTATAGTGAATCCTTTCTTATGTGTGCCACATAGTCATAAAACATACATCATCGCATAACACAAGTAACAAAAATGGGATTCTTGAAACATCATGACATCATAAATCAATTCATATAAGGTAAAGGAATTCATAAAAATAATTCCATCACAACATGATCAAATCAATGTAATAATAGGGATAAAAATATAACCCTTTATTATCTTAGATGGAAAATAATTTTGATAAAACACTTGAATTGAATTCTTGAGGAAAATATCCTTTCTTCTTCAAAATCAATTTCTTTTCACAAAACATCATGCAATTTTAAAAGAAAGATATTTTATTGAAAATAGTCCTGAAATCTTTTATAGGAAGCTTCATTAAAATAAGGCTTTATAAAACAGTAGAAATCCGTTCGTGCCGTATAAGTTAAAAAAAACATTCTTCGTACTTTTGTCGGAAAAGTCAAAAAGTACCTCGTACGAAAAACGACAAAAGATTCCTTTCATACGTATTACTAAAAACTCACTGAAGGGTAAAAATGGATTTAAACAATTTTAGGTGGATGGAAATAATATTACATATTGAGTAAACATGGATGTGGATGATAAAATACACCCTAGTAAATACTTACGAATAAACAATCTCGGATAAAAATGAGATTGTGATATTTCCCTTACCTTAGGTCCGATTTGCTTTGTTCGTGTCCGAAGCTCCTGTATAATGGTTTAAATAATGTTATTGACTTATTCCAGAATCCTACATACTGATATGATATCATATATGGTCATATTATTAGCTTCTTGTTAGTAATATTTCATTGTTACTTGTTACTCGGGTCTTTATAACTTTTTGTTCTTATGCTTGTTTTGTCGAATAAATTCTTATTCTTATCTTTAGGTTATAGGTAATTCATTTACAGAATGGTATTAGTGTATTATATACCATATTCATTCATTCAATTCATTTATATAATCATTATGAAATGAAGATCATGTAGAACGAGTCGCATCACATCGTGGAGACGGTATTCTGTACGTACGCACGAGTGATGATATCATTCCTATGATCGTGGAATTGTATTGGAGTATATATATATTATTTCAGTATCCATATTACTTCATAATAATCATATATAGTTACTCATTACCCCATTATACCCATCCCTGTAAGGTGATGGTGGAAAATAGATTACACCACGGCGTGGAGACGGTATTCCGTACGTACGCACGCGCGGTGATTTCATTTTTCCGTAGGATGGATAGAAGGTGAATTAGGGTTGTTTCATATTTATAATAACATATCAGTATGTAAGTAATACTGATGTTATTACTTTATCATGAAACAACTAAAGAATAAGAAGTTGAAGAAGAAATAAATTGAAAAGATCGGTATTGGATATTACCTCTTCTTTGGAACGCCTCTTTGAATCCCCCACTTAAGGAACTAAGATTGGTCTTTGGAGAAGACCAGGACCTCTAGGATTATTCTAGGGAAGTGGAGAGGAGAAAATGGCAGGGGTTGTCCGAGCATGAGTGCTCAAATTGGTGTGAGGAGGAGGGGGAGGAGGTGCCCTTTTATAAGGGAGGAGAGGGGCACCTTAGGAATATCTCAAAATATTATTTTATATTAAAGTCAAAATCGGTTTATAATGGTTCGAAAGGGTCTTATTTCGAATCTAAAGTGGGGAAGGGTCGAAATCCTATCATCCAATAGGACTTAGACAAGTTTAGGGTATTATTTTAACCTTATCGATTAGATTTAACTCTAAGTTAATTAATTTAACTTTTACCGTGTCTTTTTGTTTTCTTTCACTATATGGTTAATACACTTACTATAACATGCCAAACGAACCCCAAATTGTTTATTATTAATATATATATCTTTATCTAAGTCATTTGGCCGAACCTTAGATTTTTAGGAATAAAATAACAATTAATAATATAATATTTGATTTAAAAACTATTTTGTGTCAATTTTGACACTATTTGATATATGATTTTTGTGAAAGTCAAAACAGAATTATATGTTCAAACCAAGTTGATTAAATCAACACTAATATATCATAGTAACCTAGAAAATTAGTTTAATTTATAAAAAGTCTCAAATTACATTTATTTTGGTGTTTATAACATCAATTATGTCAATATTTCATTAATAAGATAATTACTGCATCATCGTTGTGTCATACATAAATTAAATTATTTAATGTCTAAAAATTACAAATAAAATACCATTATGTAGGAAATATTTTTAGCTTTCTAATGAATATTTATAGTCAAATTTATCTTATGTATAACCCCATATTAAAAATGTTTTAGTAAATAAACTTTGATTTTAACTCTTTTAACCCTTCTTTAAATAAATTAATAATAAATGTCCTAATCTAACCCAAGTGGGCCTAAATGGTCATATTTTATTTCTAAGTTTGTTTTTGGTCGAAATACACTTGTCCAATAGGATTAGGACATGTGTTAGGGTAATAGTAATATCATATTTACCCTTAGTTACCCTATTTACTATTAACCGTGGTAAAAAAAGTAAAAAGTTACTATTCACCAAAAAATTATTTTCATCTCATTGAACCACATTTTAGTCCTTGATATTAACCGTGTCTGTCGGATTTTCGAAATTCCATTCACAGAAGCGGTAAAATTAAGTTTTATGCAAAATTCAGTTTTTAACCTACCACTTAGTGGTTTCAATATTCATCAAAAATTGAAAGTTTTCAGAAAAGTACCAAAATTTCACCCTAGGCTATAATTGATATTCCGAATTCAAAAATGATTTCTATTTTACAAAATTCCCAACATATAAGTTGCATTAATTAATTTTATAATTAATTTCCGCTGTCACAACAAATAGCGTGTTTTTAAGAGATAATAACTATCAAAAGATTGACACTTGTTTATAACTGGTTTAAATGTGAAATTACATCCAATGTCCAACATTGTATTAAATTGTAAAAATATATTCTAAATATACTTTAAAACCACTCAAATTAATGATTTATCACTATTAATTATTTCGATTAAAAAAGTTGTTTTTAATTATAATTTAGTAATTTTCACTATTCATCAGAATATGAAAGTTATCCGAAAAGTACCAAAATTTTAACCTTAGGCTAAATTTGATACTCCGAATCCAAAAATGAAGTTCATTTTGAAATATAAGATTTACAGAATTTTAAAAAGTGGTTATTACTATTCATAACGGCTAGTTTTAATAATATTTTAATAGCATATCGTTGTTTAGTGAAACTCGGTATTGCGTATTACACACGCTATCGAGGAAGGTCGCGATTGCGTGTAATGCAAGGAAAGTCAAGGATGCATGTTGTGAAAGCTCCTTTTGGTGTAGCGTACAACACAAGACATTAATAAAATTAAAAAGAATATTTTTTATAAAATCTTGGGCTGTTACAAATTGATTGGAGAAATACTGAAAATTCCGATAATTAATATTTCAATAAGGTGGTATATCCATCAGATATGGTTGATGAAATATTTTATATATTTTAAATATTTTATATAAAAATCAGTATATTAATTAAAGGAGAAGAAGTTTCCTATATTTTTTTCAATGAAAATCTATGAAAAGGAGAAATTATTATTGTGGTAAAATAGAAGGAGCTCTATTCATTGGAGATAACCTTCTAGAAGACGTATTAATGAAATTTTGTAAATTTTAGTTTAGTGCTACTAATGAAAATTGGGGTAGTACATCAAAATAATTATATCTATAAGACTCCATTCACATTCACTGATTATAAATATGGTCATAAATATATTAATGATTATGTTGAAGGATGAAGTATCATGATCAAAATCATGTTATGTTGAAGTTGTATATATCTGAAGAAGGTGGGATTGAGGATATTAATAACGATTTGGACTAAAATATGTGCAATAGATTATACATATGATCTTTGAAAGGATGCTATCTCAAAATCTAAAACCATAATAAGAGAATTATTGAGGAAACCAAGATTATTGGTAGGATGATCTAAATTGAAATTTTTTTAAAATCACCTATTACATAATCATGATGAATTTAAAGAGTCTTTATTCCACTAATATAATATAGTGAATGCAGTGAATTACTAAATGATGCATTGAATATATTTATATTAATCATATTTGGTTTTATATATTATTGATAATATTGGAAAATGTAAACTATGAAGGAGTTTGGATGTTTATAATGAGATTTTGGAAGGAGAGGCCATAAGGATTTTTTATAATTACCAATAAATATAATCATTCTTCCTAATGTAATGAATTTTTAAATGTTTTTGTATAGAAAAGTTATGAAACATGATCCATTAAAGGGTTTAGAAAAATGTATTTTAAATATATATATATATATATCATTCCTTTAAAGAATGTCACATTGGTATAAGCCCAACTGTGATATAAGTTTAGTGAAAGATTATTATTCATTGGACAATACAATGATCGATAATCTATGGAAACAAATGAAATGATATTTGGATGAAATTTCATAGTTTAAAATTTCTATTAAAACTTTGGGGGGGTCAATGGATGAATATCTATATGGTATACTTTACGATTTCTTTATAATGATGTGGTCCAGTTAATCAAAGGTTCTAATGATAATATTTTTAGAATTATGATATGAGATAATGCTCATAGAAGAATATGAGGATTTCAAAAAATGAATTTTATAATGAAATTTGTTTATACATTTTCTTCTAAATTAAGATTAAAAATACGGAAAAATATTTGAGTTGATGTAAATGCATTCCAGAATCCGAATATTGAATTTTTCAAAAGAACATGTTTCGAAACAATTCAATAAGGACATTACAATGTTTAATTTTCATACATTATGATAATAGTGATGCATTAGTTAGACAATGGACATTAAATATAGAAAATTTATGATTCTAACTAATATTTTATGA
The DNA here is from genome assembly GCA_963277665.1 of Viscum album. Lineage (NCBI taxonomy): Eukaryota > Viridiplantae > Streptophyta > Magnoliopsida > Santalales > Viscaceae > Viscum > Viscum album. Next base: position 1,435,208,035 of record OY728128.1, read on the forward strand.
AGTATTACTCATTATTAACACCATTTTTCATAAATACATTCCCCAATATAATTTAACTGATATTTTAGGCGATCAAATTATAAAATTGAGTTAGCGGGAAGATCAAATTAGAGCCCATGATTTCCCTATATCTATTACTGTAATATATCAAAAATAATGGGGGGGGAATTAGTTAATGAGAATTAAGGATTAGGATATGATGAATATAAAATATCTTATGGTTCTGACCAAGTACTTTTATTTGAAGACCGGAATGGGTGATGATGAGTAGACACAAACATGATGGCCAAAAGTAAAGATAGATTCCTAGATCAATAATACTAGAAAGAGAAGTATCTAAACAACACTATGAACAAACATAAATCATATTTATAACAAAATGTTAAAGGAATTTAGTGTATGTGTATATCATTCTACTGTACGTGATCTTTAATAAAATATAAGTTAAATTTTTCAAAAGTACTAGTTCAAGAATAATATTTTGTGATAGTGTTATATAAGGTTTAGTATTGAGTCACTCTATATAATTTAAGATACTTTGTTAAATAGATTTATGAAAAATGAATTATTAAAATATTATATTTTTGATATATAAGTTTCATATCTGAGATATAGATCATATATGCTCATGGAATATGGTCACTCTAAAGAAGAAATAATACCTTTTACTATAAGTTCCACATGAATAATTGAGGGATCTTATATATTCGGTGTATAACTGATAATGAAGATTATCATGGACTATTTTGTATAACCAATCAATCAATGCATGTGTTAGATTGATATTTTTGGATTATTACAATCCATAGTAGAAGAGTTGGTGGTTGGGGTGTAGAAAAGTGTCAAATAAATGATTGAGTAGTATAAAGTGTATCCCATTTTTTCAAGGACTATTGAAATATTAAATATCATAGCAATTTCAAATCCATTATATTTTGTATACACAATTTTGTAAGGATTATCATTTTATATAAAATAATGATTTATTCCTTGTGTGACAATGAAATTAAATTATCCACATTAGATAAGGTATGTGTTGGTGTGGATGAATTTCAAAAATACATGAACATCCTAACTAATAATATATTTTGATCAACATATCAGATTAAATAATTTATGTTCAACATAATCAATAAATGATGGCCAACACCAATTTATCCCTCTCTCTGGGTGACTATAAGGTCACCTAGGAATCATAATTTTTATCAAAGGCAAGGCTACCTATGTTAGTAGGTATATGTTATTCACTGCCGTGTTTATCTATTTTATATGATATGATGATTTTAAAAAGGTGAAGAAATTATTTTTCTTTAAATTTTGGAACTTAGAATTTAGCATTAATATGAAAAAAGTACTAATATAATTTCAACCATGATGAAAAAAATGGTTGAGGTTAACCATATGATACCTCTCAAGAGTAACCTACTATAAGATGATGTAAGGAATGGGTAACTTGGCTGACCACACTCCTAAAAAGTAAATGAAAATATTATTTTAGAATAAAAATTTTTCAAGATAAGTAAATAATCTATAATAAGGAATCATGTAAAATGATATGAAGAAACCCCCGTTATAATTTAAATTCAAATGTCATTTGAGAAAATCTATGTAACCTGTGATGTTAAATACATGGAAAACAATGGAAAAAAGATTGATGAACATGGGTGGTGATATGAAGATAGTTGTGGGTTAAGAAAACATTCTCAAACTCATTTATAAAATTGATGATTGATGCAAATCCTATTTTATTCACACCCATGTTTCAATGATCATCCATTGAAATGGGAGTTCAAGGTGATAAACTTCAGGGTGATTCTTAAAGAAAAAACTTTGAATCATATGATAAATATGATAAATATAATGTTCGACATAAAAATAATCTAGAGAATCAAAATTGCTATCATCCTAAATGTATTTTTCTATACCCAAATTCCCATATGAAAATTAATATCTTTATTTTACTGGTGGGAAATTTTTTTTATTATTTAAAAAGTATGAATTATCTAACAATAGAGGAGAAACCTAATCATTTTTATTTGTGAATGTTTTTTATCTATTTTTGTATATATAATAATTTTATTTTATTTTAAATTTAGGGACCATATATATTAAATAAGACTATGTATATGTGGTCATCACTTGATAAATAGCGTGGAAACCATTAATTTTAGAATTATTCAATCATTCATTAAACATCATGAAAGCCTCACATAGATTAATATTTAGTTGATTTGTGACGTATTAAATCATAAAAAGTGATGCTATACTTCATTAAAAAATTACAATAGGTTTACATAGTCTAAAACAAGATAAGGTTATAATATAGGAAACTAATTTTTTCCCTTAATGTAAAATTTTAAAAATAATGATAAAACAGGACATTGAATTTATTTCAAATAAAGGGTAGAAATATCATTTATAGTCGTATTTAAAATTTCTATTGATCTAAAATTTAATTGGGGAGATTTAAATTCAAATCAGATAAGGTTTTATGGTAAATATTATTTTTTTCATACGATTATATGTATGTCAATTACTATATAGAAGGAATATCTTTTCCCATGGATTTTCATGATGAAGCTAATTTGATGAGCCTACTTAAAAAAGGAATTCATAGTGACCTAAAACCTAATAGGCCATAGTCGATGTATTCTTTATTAAATTAGCATGAGATACAAGTATTCACATCCTGAATGACCAAATAGTTTGGTAGTTTTCATAATCAAGATACATACATGAGTCTTGTATTAAACATAAAAACAAAAAATTACCATATAATTTTTTTGTAATAACATTATTTCCTATATAAAAACATTTAACATCAATCATAGTACACCTTATATAATCCTAGGGAAAGGAAAACAATAAGGGTGATCTAAAATTATCAAAAAGTGTTATGTAAAATAGAAGATATTAGGGATCATAAACATAAATGACATGGATAGGTAAAAAATCAAACACACATTATATATAATGAACTTCACAATAATGAGAAGATAAGTCATAATCAATATGGAAAGGTAAATAACATAAAACACTTTGCATTTAGAAAAATGGATAAATAAATGAGTCTAGATATTATTTCAGTTAAAAAATAGCATGGATAATAATAATTGAATTTTTGCTGATGGAAATTATTAATTATTGGACGTCATGATCTCATGAATTATGATACCTCTACTATCAATTGATAACATAATACAGTTTAATGTATAGGTATAATATTTTTTATTTCTCATTTACATATTTGTTTCATGAGACACACTAGTGAATTGATGAGATATATAATTACAGGCGCCAACTATCACTGCTAGTCCGAAGCATTACCCATATATTGAGTAATTGATTTAATTTATGAATAATGATTCACATCATAAAATATCTATAATGTGTAATGAATGTGGATATATAAAAATATTCCTATATAAATAACATTAAATGTTGAAAAACCTTAAATAAAAATGATATATGTGTTATAAATTAATATGTCCATGAAAAATAATGTGGTTATTTTATGAAAATTTAATGTCTTCTTATCATATGAAGGAAAATATTTCCATAAAAAGTTAATAAATTCAAAATTAAATCAATAAAGTGAATTTAACAACTATTCTTAGTCAAAATTATCATAACCCGTTCTATGGATGAATAAATATTGTATAAATACAACATATCCCCAATGGATTGTATATAAAATAATAAGGTTGTTGTCAATGATGAATACAAATAATATAAAAATATCATTAAAATAAATCTTTATTATAATATAGTTTTCATTTTAATAATCACTATTTAGATCATAAAACATGATGAAATTAGTTTTATATATAAAAATGTATTTAAAAAACAAAAAATATACATAATATTAGGGGAAAAATCATTAAAAATAATAACATAAGATTGAAATTGATGCTTTAATGAAATTATGGTCATTTCAATGTGAAATTATATACAAGTCACACAGGTTAAAAAGAACATTATATTTTTACTATACAAAGATATAATAGTTTATTGTTCCAAAAAACAAGATAACTGATTTTATATTTAAAAAAATTGATAAAAAATTCATTAATACATAATTTTGAAATTTTAACAAAAATTAAAAAAAAATTGAAGACGCTGGTTTGAAGAAAATATATTTCTTATATATGAGAGAATGAAGTCGAATTTTCTTAAAGAACATTACATCAATTATATTATATACCGAAGAGTTAAAAATGGTAATATTACTTGAAAATATCATGATTAATCATCAAAGAATGAAATTAAATGGGTTTATTTAGAAAATGATCAAATAAATTCCTTTATCTAAAATTCAAGAAAAGTTAATATCTATTATAATTATTTTATAAAATAAACCCCTATTCTGATACTAATGTTAATGTAAGAATTGATAAATTAATTTATTATGTGTATCAATTATAAATCAACATAAAGTAGGTGATAAATCAATATAAGACGATAAAAAGAAAGTATACATGTAATCACATAATGTCAACAACAATGAAGAAGTAATAGAACTAATTGAAATGGATTGATTTAAGAAATTATTTACCACTTATTAATTTTCATATAAAATCCCATTGGATGAATTAATCCAAATTCAAACTTAAAATAAAAAAAGTCTGAATTAATTATAATATAACATATAAAACGTGAATTATATTCACCACAAAAAATAATTTTTTTAGAACATTACAATATGCCTCAATGGAATGAAATTTAGAAAAAAAATATCTTTCCTCACAGCAATTTTGTGTTTAATGTGATTTAATCCACATATATTGGATTAAAAAATGTAATTAACTTATAATTTAACCATATTAACATGTTTAATTTCTTTTTTGTTATTTTCGAATATATTATCACCCAATTTTTAATAACCATTCATTGTTTTTATTGTTTCAGGTGTTAATAATTGTGTTTTCACATGTAAGTTTTGCCAAGGATGACCTGGTTCATGACCATATTATATAGATTTGTAATCATCAAAATAATTATAATGAAATAAATGTCAAATTTATATATCAATTATACTTTTAATACTAATCATGAAAGATTATTTTGAGAAATTATTTATGTTATGGTCATGGTAATGGATAGTCATCCATATCCATGAGTAACGTTTCCATTTTCCAATAATCATTTTGAATGGAAGATAAGTCAAATTTTATTTAAATAATTTTCTTAATATCATAAACATTATATTCTATTCTTATATATACCATCCAATTGGTGTGTAAATGACAGTGTAGACACATCGCTTTGTGAAGGTTGTATTCCACACATGCATGAACGATGTTATCATAATTATGTGGGTGAAAAGAGAAAGATCAAAGTTATATATTTTCATTCCAGAATGATAAATATGTCATGAATATCATAATAATTTCATTTATATCATATATAATCATTTATATTATTTATATCATGTAACACCCCGTGATTTATTGAAATATGTTTTATCAATTAAAATTAATATTTTTTAAAAAATTAATTTCCAACACAACACTGATATTTTTTATATTAAATAATTATTTTAGGATTTGTTTCTACAAAACACCATTTGGGGTTGAGTTATGCAGAACACTCTGTTTTTTCAAAACATCACATTAGTAATATAATTATTCAAACAAGATAGTAATTACATTGTTGTTTAACATATTAATATTAATAGTAATAACAAAATTTTAAATTATATTTGTAATTATTTCATATAAATAATACATATTGATCATGGACTGTATTATTTTTTGTAAATTGTAAATATGTTACAAAAGTCTACATTATTAATGTTACTTCTTTTTCTGTCCTTCTTTGAAGAATAATAAATTTAATTTTAGACACTTTTAGATATTTAATTTGATAAAATATATATTATTTAAGAATTCATAATGTCTAAATTATATTATGGTGAATTTCTTAGATCTTTCTATGAAAATTTATTTTTTTGGATTAATATTGAAAATTAATAAATTTTAATTTAAAACAATTTTTTGTTCAAATTTTTTATACAGTCAAATTATATTTTCATTTGGGATTAAAGTCCAAATATATTATTTATACATCTATTAATCTAATTTAGTTCATTAGAATAATTTTTATATTGAATTTTTATATAATAGATTAATGAACATTTGAAAATTTACAATTTAAAAACACGCTTTCTCCCTACTTTTGTGGGATTAACATTAAAATTAATTTAGCCATTAATAATATTTTAATTTTAAAAAATAGACATAAAAAGTTTTAAAATGTATGGTATTTTTTCTAATAATATAAACATTTATTTTTTATAAAATTATTCGTGAAGTTGATTATAATTAAATACAACAATTGAGTAGAAATTAAGCTTAATAAGTGATAAACCATACAATTAAGGGCCAAAATGACCTAGACACTTAACCAAAAGCCATTAAATGACCATATTTCAACTACACACATTAATATTTATAATTTTAATTTTTATTGGGATAATATTCAAAAAATATTCTATATTTTATATGTTATGTGAGGAAAAAGACAAAAAAGGGAACCTTCGATACCTTTAACATTTTTAAATCATTAAGATATGGAAAAAACATATGATCAATTATACATGTAATCTTGAAATATAAATGATTTATTTTTATTATAATAATTTATCATTATTTTTTATATATGAATTAGTTACATTAAAATCTTCACAAATGCTGACACATGAATTATATAGTTAGTAACTAAATACAAAAATATGTTAAAACATTAAATGTAATGTAAATTTAATGAATTATAGGGTTACATTAACTTTTTATATCAATACATAATTTATATAGATGTGAAAATAATATATCATAATTCCAATAATGTTTGTAATTTTTAAATTAAAATTATATAAAAAAGTTAAAATTAAAATTAATTTTTTTTTCAAATAATCCATATTTTATTAGAGACAAAAAATTAACAAAAAACATAACTTCTACCAAGTGATTTGTAAGTGTTAATAAATATATAATAGAGAATGTTATTAGAGAAATTAATCTTTTATAATGAACATATGGACAACTGAATAGTAAAAAAATTAGAACAGTTTCAGTTAAATTAGTGTTTTTCCAATTATATATCCTTGTTTTAAAAATAATTTTCTAAAAATATGATATGTTTTTATAAAAATATATATCATATTTATAATTCAATTGGAAATTTTTATATTATAAATATAATGGTAAATTAATCTTATCATTATATTACATATAATAGAAAACTAGTTACCTATGTAAAAAATAAAAGGATATTTAATGAATAACGAACAGAATTATAAAAATGCACTTATTTATGTGTGGTATAGAATTAGAGAAATCAGAGAAATATCTAAGTAAATTATTTAACTATTTTTGAAGCACATTATGTTATGGAGACCTCCCATTAGTTCTCAATGTTTTTATTTATATTAATTATACTCCTCATCCAATATATAAATGCATTCACACATCCGCTTCTTCACACCTCTCAAACCCCTTATATTCTATCGATATCTATCCAGTTCACTTCACATAATACCTCCAATCTTCCTTAAAGCCTCTATTTGGGAAAAACTCCGTCCATGGAATGCCTTTGGTACAATAAAAATGGATTTACCCAAATAAAAGGATGGTTGTATGAGTATAAACACAGTCAAGACATAAGGTAGTATCATTTCATCTTACTTTTTATTTTTGTGAGATACATGCCATATTTCCCAATTGATTATTTTTTGTTGTCTATATAATTACCTATTAAATTTAATATAAATTAACTTTATTTAATTATATTCCAACATTAATTGATGTTATTCATTCAAGGGGATCATGGTTCTAATTATAATCCAATAGACCAAGTTTTCTAGTCTCACATTTATTTCTATGAGACATATACCTTACTCATCATTCATTTAATTTGTTTGGTATTTAAAATTTCCATCGAATTATTATAAAATACATTTAATTTATTATATTCATATTAATATATCGATTTTATGTTCTTTCTTTTATAGGGTTTCTATTTCAAAATATACCGAATCCGTAAAGTAATTTTGTCTCAATTTCCCTTCGTTGAATAAAATTCCTTGTTAAGAACCTATATTTTTATACGAGTTGTACATAATTACTTTTTGATTTTATATTATTAATCTGATTCTTTTCATGAGATTTTATGCTTCTTGTAATTTTATTCTTTCAATTTTATTATGATTTTAATTTACCAAATTTATAATGATCTATATCTTCAATCATATCATTTATCAAGATTGTTTATGCTTTTTATTACATTAATGAAATCATATGATCCCAATCTCATGAACTCTAATTTTATTATCATATTTTTATTAATTATATATCCATGTAATTTTACCATTTTTTCACTCCATGGTACATAATATGATAATGTAAGTTTTTTAAGAATGATTAGATTTTACTCTCTCTTTAGTCAGAAATCAATGTTCTTTCTAAACCATATTTTTTAAAAAAATTCCAAAATGTTTTCAAATTTTTTTATAATATGAGAAATTATTTACCATGAAATGGTTTTCGAAATAATTTCATGCTTTCTATATATTTTTTCAATGTTTTTTCAAAGAGAATTGTTTTCAAATCCTTATCATGATTTCACGATATTTTATCTAATAATAGTCAATGAAATTGACTTCAATCATAATCAATATATATTTATATGTTTTAAATTTATTTTCATTGAAATATTTTTGAAACTAGTTTCAATACGTATCTATAATTTCTCAAAATAAGGTTCAAAAATATGGTTTTCAAAACGTTTTTATGATTTTTCTAGATGTTTTCAATGAATTTTCAAGGAAATTGTTTTCAAAATATTTTCATAATTTCTTTATATATTTTCAAGATATTTTTAGTGGAAATTATTTCAATTAATTATCATATTGTCATTAAATGTTTTCAATGTTTTTTCAAAGAAAAAATTGTTAAAAAAATTAATGCTTATTTTATATGTTTTTAAGGAAAATGTATTTCAATATGTTCTCAGGAATGCTTTATATATATTCGAATAAAATGGTTTTAAAAAAAATTTCATGTGTCTTTTATATATTTTCAAGAAATAGTTATTTTTAGATGTTATCAAGATTATTTTATAGATTTTTAAGGAAACAGATTTCTCGAAATTATTTCAACCCTTCTTTCAATGTTTTCAATGCATTTTCAATGAAAATGGTTTTCAAAATATTTTTTGTTTTAAATTAAATTATAAAACTCAAAATTATATTTTACATAACAAGTTTTTCTAGAAGATATCTTAAAATTATTTTCCATCTAATGTGACATCTGTTGATGTTATTAATTTTTTTCTGGGAAATAAACAAATGTTTCTATTCATATTCTGTCATTAAATTTTTTATGTTTTAATGGAATTATTATTATGAAAATAAATTTCTCTTTCATGGGATATATATTTATGAAACATGTTTATATTATACTTTTTATAAACTTATGATACAAATTTCTCATCAACGGGTAATTCCTTTATAATTTCATTTTAAAGATGCATCGTTTTGTTGGTTATTCCTTGATGAAATTATTGTTAACATTTATTTTTTCATAAGTAAATATATGATTACATTTTTATGATGGCTATTTCATTTCATGGGTTATTATATGATGGTAATTAATCCCATCCTTTTTATGGGGAATGATATGATAAAAGTTGTATTATCTTGTGGAACATGTATGGATGGTTTTATACTGAGATGGGTGGGACCTATATCTCAATAAAATTTATTCAGAAATGATTTATATCTCGTTAGATAATGATGGGAACCATGACAATGAGAACGATATACTTTGGGAAGATTGGGAAACCTGATTACTTACAAGGAAAGGACTGTGACTGGGGATGGTGGTGTGTCCCGCATAGTTGGTGTAGTCACCATGAAGATGAAAGATGGGGAAACTGGATAAACTATGGGAATATGGGGAAACCTGATCTTTTGTGGTATTATTATGAAAACGAATTCCTAAGATGTAATGGATGGGGACTAGGGAAGGTAGTTCTTCCAAACTAGTAGGTGTAGTCCCCATAAATTTCATTTATAACTACTAGTAATGAATCTTGACATATAGGAATGATGTTTCAAGTTTATGTTTATTCCACGATCTCATGTATAAAACATTTTTATGAATTCTGGACTAATTTATTTTTTTCCCTTATGATTCATGTATTATAGCTAATAATATTTATGAAATGATTAATTTTTATGGACCTGGATATGCATTGTACGATCTTGAAATTTCATCATCACATTATCATACCCCTATGGTCATGTATATTCTTATATGTCTCCCTAGTTTACACGTACATAGAATCCAATTTCAAACCATTTTATGTTTCCTCATCCATGTTATGAAGATATTTATTATTTATGATGTGTCTAAGAAGGGTGATATTTAGGTTGAACCTAGGGGTATATTATGTGGCTCACTTATGTAACAGTTATTATATTTTCATGATTTCAAAGGCACTAAACTAAAAAAGATTTGTGACCTTGGATTGTGTAATGTTTTTAGTATTCTACAAAATAGATATATTTTCATTTTCTATTAATACTAGTTCTTTATTGTTTGGATAATAGTGAATATTTAGTCAATCTTTCGAAACTAGCATAAGAAAACATTAGTGATATATATAATAATGTTGTTAAGGATATTTCTAGTTATGTATCTAAAGATAAATCTATAGACAATTAAAAGAATACAAAAATGTTTAGAAATTTTTGAAAATGATAGAGAGGGTGGTTTCATAGAAATAAATCATTATTTAGATACAATATGATGGAGTGGTTATAGCATATATTTACCTAGTAGTAACATCTCTGACACGGGGCATTTAGACAGACTCGAGTGAATCCTGGAATATGACAACGGGCCTTATTACTCACATGGTTTGACAATCCCGAGGGATATGCTTAGAAAAATCCCAAAATCATTATGAATAGTCATTAATGATTTAAATAGATTATTATAATGAATATAATAATATAAACCTATGGTTTAATATATTAGAGAACTAATTATCATTATATATACATCCTATAAATAATTTTTCTTCATTATCGTGTTCTTTCTATTATAAGCGCCCATCAACATATGCTTTCTAGTATAAATCAATAGTAGGAAGTAGAATGATCTTATTTAAAATTATATTTTTCTTATGTGGATTGTATGAGAATTATGATAATCAATTTTCTAAGTGAAAATATCAGGATGAGAACCTAGAAGTTCAATTAGTATTGGTTATTTTACTAAAGATAAATAGACTGCAACTGACATGTGAATGGTACAAGATGTTCATCATGTATTATTTACATTAATCCAGATAAGCGTGATTGGATTTACTTTTAGGAACCTAAACAAATTATTCATATTTAATATTATTGGAATGGTGTACTGAGGGATAATATGATGAATCATGAGTAATGGTTTAGGAATAAAGAAGGATAACTGAAGTTTATATCTTTTGAAAGTCATAGATTATGCTATATGAATGTTGAAATATATAATAATTTTCAATATAAGTTTTTTATTATGAATTTTATATAATATGATAAATGGTTATGGTGAGGTTGTGATGTTATTTCACAGAACAATGATATTTTGATTATGGGAATCTCACCCTTAGTTTGATCATGATTTTGAGATAATGAGTTTGGATAAAGATGTGGTGAGTATGAATAAGTTAATTAGATGATAATAATTACTTCATAACTGATAAAGTATTTTTTTTGAAAAAATATTCTATTTTATCGTGTATAATGTTTTAAACAAATCGGATTTAATGAATATGTTATGTAATATTTTTAAAAAGTAAGCATTCATGTTTTCCAAATGTATTTATGGTCATATTCAGTTATTATCATGTACAAAGATATGGTATGATGAGTTTATTTACAAGTTTGTAATGTGATAACCATGAAAAACATTGTGATATATAGGGGATCATGGTCAAGATGATTTTGTGAATTTCTATCAAAAGTATTTTATTTTTATCGTCTATAAGAGTTACAAGGTTAAACATTTAGGGAGGGGATTAAGTTATACTTTTGATGAAGTTTTTGAGGTTAAATTAATATCACACCATGTGAGGATTTATGATTGTTGAATTACCTATGCGAATCAGTTTTATGTGATGTGATGTTATGGACGATGAAATGAAGTATAATTCTATTTATGGATCTCATGTTATTTTAATTCTTCAAGAATAAAGCGTTCACCATCATTGTACATAGTATGATATAATGTTTTAATTGATAAAGTAAAACCCATATGGATGATATTGATGATTTGAAAATCAATGAATTAATTTAAGTATATTTCCTTTTTTTCATAGACAAAAAATAATCCATAAAATCTAGGAAAAGGCTATTGAAAATTATTTATCCAATAACCACTATTTCTGATGGATCAGATAGTCCCTTATATCATCATAGATTTATAGTTTGTTTATCACTCTCATTAGTTGATCATTTTTCTTGATAAATCTTCATCATAGCATAATAGGTAAATTTCCCTTCTAAGTTGATGTTTAAACTTTCCAGCTATGTTATCCTATGTGGAAACCTAGTTATATGTTACCTTTGGTAGCCATTATCATTCTAAAATTCCCTGATTTTTTGTGGTCTTAGTATTTATTTTTTCCAATGTGGGTTTTTATTAATGTATGTTTTAATAATTAAACCAATAATTACCCAGACAAATTTCAAGGGAAAATTCATTTTAAGGGGGCTATAATATAACAGCCTGATATTTTGTGATAATTTTTATCAAAACAATTTAATATTTTTTTTTATTCATAAAAAACTAAAAATATATTTTTTTATATAAAATCACAGTGTTTTTATTTCATTATGTGTAATAATGGCTTGGCATTTATTATACGAAACACTGGTATTCTGTGAAACATCACTTTGTTATTATAATTATTTAAATGAAATAGTTATAAAATAGTCGTTAAAAATACTAATATGAATAGAAATGACAACTTAATAAACTACTTTTATAATGTTTTCTTATAAATAAAACAAATTGATAGTGAAATGTATAATTGTTAGTAATGTTTTTACGTGTTTAAAAATACATTTTTTTTAAAGTAACATCTTTTTATGTCATTCTGTGAACAATAATTAAAATAATTCTAGATAGTAATTTAATATTAATATGATAAAATATACATCATTTTGGTATTAATAATATAAATTTTTCTTTGGGTGAATTTTTTGGATTTTTCTATGAAACATCATTTTTGGATATGTAGTATAAAATACTATATATTACGTTAAAACTGCCTTCAAATATAATTTATTTATACATTTAAATTATAGTTTAAGTTGGATTTAAAGTAAAAATAGATTACTTTAAATATATTAATCAAATTAAGGTCACTTGTTTTATATTTATATTGATTGTTTATTGAAATTATTTGTGTTATTTTGAACATTCTGAATTTAAAAACCTTCTTTCTCACCACGTCTAATGGATTGGAATTAAAATTATTTCTTCCATTTATGTGAATAAAAATATGAAAAGTGAAAACAAATTGGGTAATAATTATGGTATTTTTATTTTAATAAGTTAAACTATCTTTTTGGAAAAAAATATTAATAAAAGTGATTAAAATTAATTAAAACATTTTAGGTAAAATTAAGCATAATAGTGTTCTACACATTAAATATTAAGGTAAAAATTACCTCTCCATTTGTCCAAAATCTATTGGATGCCCATATTTTGACTATATACCATAATTGTTATTTTTTTATTAGTTATTGGGATAAAATTCATTAAAAATTCTCTATTTCAATTGTTAATAAATGAAAAGGGCAAAAAAAGGTACATTCATTGCCTTTAACATTGTTAAAACAATGAGATATGGAGAAAAATACATATTTTAATTTAAAAATGTCATTTGGAAAGATAAATGAGTTATTTATATAATAATTATTTTTCATTAAGTTTTATTATTTATTTATTTATTTTAAATTCTCAACAAACTATAACACATGGATTACTATTTTAATAAAAAAAATATAAGATATGCTAAAAATATTAAAAGTAAAGTAGGTTTAATGAATTATTGTGTTACATTATTTTTTAGATTAATATATATGTAAAAAAAATTTGAACATAAAATATTTATTTTTTATTAATTATTTGATATTTTTTAAATGAGTATTAAATATATAATGTTACAATTGAAATTAATGTTATTTTTTAATAGACACTATTTTATTAAAAAATTTATAAATAATAAAAAACATAAATTCTGAAAATTGATTTTCAGGTGTTAATAAAAATAAAACATGGCCTATTAATAAACCAAATAGTCTTTTCTAATGTATATATATACCCCAAAATAGTTAAAAAATATTAGCATAGTTCTAGTTAAAGCATTATTTTGCACATTATCTATGCTTCTTTAAAAATTAATTTCAAAACACAAATGATATTTTTTTATTTTATATAGTATATATTGTATTTATTTTTCAGTTGGACTATATTTTATATTATATCAAAACATAATTTAATCTTAATGGTTAAATTACAATGGTTGAAAAACTAATTACAAAAATGAAAACCCAAAATGAATAATATTACAAAACTTAATGACTAAAGAAAAAAATTATAAAAATGAACTTATTCTTTTGTGGTAGATATTTTGTTCAACCATATATTCAATTTACCCCATTAATTTCAATTTTAAAATCAATCGAGGTATGTGAGACCTCCCATTAGTGATTACCTTTTGATATTGACAAGATTTCCACTCATTATATAATATAAAAAGTAATTCACTCCTACCCTTCATCACACTGCTGAAGCCACTAATCTTCAGTCAAGATCTTCCAAATCTACATCCAAAAATCCCTCCCTTACTCCTTAAATCTTCTATTTTGGGATAAACCCATCCCCGGAATCACATGGGTTTAAACCCAAATGAGTGACCCAAATAATATGATGCCCATATGAGTAATAATAGATTCAACAAATAATTTAAGGGAATATCATATCACTTTTCATTTTCGTGAGTTACGTGCCATATTCAGTTGTTAGTTATTTTTTATAGTGATTATATTTATTCATGACATGTTATATCAACATAATTTATATAATTAAATTGAAGATAAAATTATTTTTATTCTTCCATGGGGACAATAGTTTTAATGTTACTCCAGTTGTAATGGTTTTCTCATCTGAGTTTTTTCTATGATACGTGTGCAATATTTACAACTAATTACTTTTTTTGGGTTGTATATAAATCCCATTGATGTTTTATATGATTCTTATAATTAAAATTATTTTTATCTTCATATCCATTTTATGATCATTTTTTAAAGGGGTTTATGTTTTGAATGTTATCGAATCAGTAATGTCAACTTCTCTCAACATTACTTCTTTATGATACATTAAATGATATAAACATATATTTTTCTATGAGTTTTGTATACTGTTGTTTTATTGATATATCCTGAACCTAATTCATTTCATAACTTTTTATTCTAAATTTATTTTTATTTTTACCATTTTACTATGATTTAATTTTACTAAATTAGTAACAGTTTATAGCTACAATGTCATCGTTTATCAAGAATTCTTATGATTATGCTTCCATTTTTTAAATATTATGACACATCTCTCACGAACTCTGATGAATTTTATTAACCTCTATTTATTCATGTTATATCTAAGTAATGTTATATTTTTTCACTTTTTTGTACACAATATGAGGATAAATGTGTTTTTAAGAAGTTATTCCTTTACCACTATTTTTGGTTATAAATATATATTCATTCAAAATAATATTTCTTAAATGGTTATAATTTTTTTTATGAATTATTTAGAATCTTTCAAAGTATTTTCAAATAAATGGATTAAAAAAAAATTTCAATATTTTTTATATGTTTTCATATTATTTTCATGGAAATGGTATTCCAAACATTTTCATTATTTCTTTATAATTTTTCAAACCATTTTCAAATAAATGTTTCCCAAAATGATTTAAATATTTCTCAATATTTTTTCAAAGTGTTATAAATGAAATTGTTTAAAAACATTATCAATATTTCTCTATATATTTTTAGTGAGTTTTCAATGAAATGGTTTTCCAAGAGTTTGGATTAATTTTATATATATATTGAATGTATTTTCAATGAAATGGTTTTAAAATAATTTTCAGGGGTTCATTATATGTATTCAATGTCATTTAAATAACAAAATGCTATTAAAATTTATTGATTCTTATTTTATATGATTTCTTGGAAAACGTTTTTCTAAATTTTTTCAAGGTTCTTTTATATTATTTCAACGAAAATGGTTTTCAAAATGTTTTGATGATTACATTATAACTTCTCAGGGAAAACATTTTAAATAATGATTTCAAGTTATTTTATTGGTTTTCAAGGAAAAATGTTTTTAAATAGATTTTAAGAATTATATTTATATTTTCAATGCATTTTAAATGAAAATTGTTCTCAAAAGTTTTTCTATTCTAAAAATACCTTTTCAAAAGATAATGGATATTTTCATTAATAAATATTTTTAAAATATATTTGAACATTATTTTCCATCAAACACGATATCTGATGATGTTACTCATGAATTTTTATGAAATTATCTTGGGGTTTCATTCTTATTCATTCACTAAATTGTTCATATTTTTATGGAATGATTTTTATGAAAATAAATTTCTCATTCATAGTTTATATGTTTATGATTCACATCCCTCTTCCATGGGATTTATTCTTATGAATCCCACTTGTCTTCAACAAGTTATACAATGAAAAATTATTAATAAACCATATTATTTTCATATGTTAGTCATTGATAAAGTGATTATTAAACCTATATTTTTCCAGAG
The DNA here is from genome assembly GCA_963277665.1 of Viscum album. NCBI lineage: Eukaryota > Viridiplantae > Streptophyta > Magnoliopsida > Santalales > Viscaceae > Viscum > Viscum album. The sequence goes on from OY728128.1 coordinate 1,435,224,922, forward strand.
TAAAATATATTAGTACTTGTTTTTGACACCCAGTTAATTTCATGGGTTATGATAGGATGGGTATAAAACCCATTCTTTTTTGGGTCATGATATGATAAGTTTTTTATAATATTATGGGACATATGTTACTAATTTTATTAAGATATGTGTGGGACCTATATATATCTTTCAAATTCATTGGTTATATATTTATATCTCATGAAATAATGATTGGAATCTTGTCGACGATGTTGATCCACTATGGGAAAATGGGGAACCTGGCCCTCTATAATGAAATGATTGTAATTACATATAGTGGTGTGTCGTGCCCATTAGGTGTTGTCACCAAGAAGATGGAATATGGGGAAACCCAATCCACTATACGAAGATGGTAAATCTCCATCCCTTTCTAGAAAAGGATTGTGACTTTGGATGGTGGTGTGTCCTGCCAGGTCGGTGTTGTCCCAATGAAGTGGCCGGATACATTATGGCACTACATCCTGGCTTATCGGGAATAATATTGTATGTTTGTATGTATGTCAAAATCCCATGTTTATTCCAATGTAATGATTTTTGTACTTATGACCCCTTTTCCCTTATCATTTGTGTCTTATTAGAGTTCATGATATATTTCATTATTCATGTTTATGACCATAGATATGAAGGGTATGACAATTTAATGTTATGATCACATTAATATTCCATTGTGCTCATGTTTATGACAATATTCATCCCTTTTCTAACATTACTAATAATCTTATCTAAACTATTTTAAGGTTTCCTTCCCGAGAATAAAAAGATATTTATTATATATGATCTTTCTAAGAATGGAGATAGTCAGGGAGAACATTGTGGGTGATTCTATGGCTTGTTTATGTACCAGTTTTTATGTTTCCATGTATCCTTATGAACTTAACTAATATAGTATTTTATCATTTTGTGTGAAATTTATTATTTAATCTATAGAAATGATGTAATTTCTACGTAAATTAACACTATGTTTTTATATATCACCTTTTATCTAAATTTTTAGTGGAATATGAATTGCATTTTTTTTCATGGAAGTAGTCCGCCGTACACATGAGTTACATTATCATATCTACTATGAAATTTACTGAAAAATTTATTAATATGATAAAATGAATACAAAAACATTATTATATTATAAATATAGAATATATACAGTATATAAATTATCCTAACCAACCATGAGTAGAGGTAATAGAAAATTGATGACATTGGTTATTATGGTGGTATTCCACTGTACACATGAATAATGATTTTGTATCCCATTTAACTAAAGTGGGGATGGATTTATTCCATGAAATTATTATGGAAACATATCACTATATGGAATATACTAAGGTTAATATGTTATCATGGATTAAAAAGAATGTAGGGATGTGTATAATGAAATAAAATAAAAATTATCGTTGAATAATGTTACATATTCTTCCTGAATCATCCTTAACATTGAAACACAAGTCTTCCAAGGTATGATTTATGACCAAAATAAGTACTCAATGATGATAGGACGGAATTCAATTTGTTATTTGGGATTTTTTTTCTGGAAAAAAGGGCGTAAAGGTGTGAAAAAATAGAGGAGAGTGGGTGGCCTTTCCTATGTGAGATGAGTGGCACACATGTAATGTTTTTTTAAAAAACATCCAATCACAAACACGTTTTTATCATTTAAAAATACTAAAATAGTCCATTATATAAAATAAAATATCTATGTGGTAAATATGGAATTAAAATTGGGTTATTACATGATGTTTGGTTATTTGTACACTTATCTTATTAGTTGAAGCACTAGGTAAATCTGTTTTTACCTTAACTGTGATTATTAGTGTTTAATTTTTTATCTATTCACTTTACAAAAAACATTAGTTCTATTTATTAAGGAATATAAAGTATTATGATTAAACATATTATATCAATTTATCCAAATATCATTTTCATATATGGAAAAAAAAATTAAATTAATATTCCTAATGTGAAACAAAATTTGGTTTTCCTTGAGAAAATATTCACAAAAATATCTATGTTTTTATATGATAATTGAAAATTAAAATGGTTCCCATTACAAAAATTGGAATAATTGATATAAAATAGAACTAATTATTTTTTTAAAAACATTTAAAATATAATTTGACATTTTATATCATTTAAATGAGAAGGTGGTTTTTAATTGTAATTATATATTTTTCAAAGTTCATTAATGAATAAAATATTATGAAAACACCAAAAACCATAGATAATTTGGAAATTATAATCCAATTTTTTTTCCTTAAATGAATTAAATAATAGTTTAAAAAAATAATTTTTAATTATGTACTCAATGTTCTATTAAACCATAGTTTAATAAAATATACCTACTTATAAAAAATAAATTTCTTTTCAATTATTCCTATTTTCTTTATAAAAAATATATATCAATATTTTTCATAATTTTGTTATTATTATTCAGAACCTACATTCACATATCTTGGTGATAACTACTATATTAAATAATAATAATTTCATAATATTCCACATTTGGTTTAAACATGTTGTTACATGTAACGGAATCTGAACATAGTGTTTTGTGTAACACAGGGTAAACATAGTGTTATGAGTAATGAATACTATTGAATATATTTAATTTATATAAATATAAATAAATCTAAAATCCTTGTGGTGATATATTTTATTCTACTCTTGTTGTTGTGTGTCACATAGGCTATTGAATAAAATATTCTTAATTTGAAATATTGTGGTGTTATATTCTACCATATTAAAACAAACTTTTGAAGAGATATTTAAACATGATCTCAGTAATAAAATCATAATATTTGAAAATTACATTTTTTTAAAACGCACATAATTAAAAATGATTAGAAAAAATATCTTCATCAAAATATATATAGGTATGTAAAAAATGTCATATTGAATAAAATATTACTATGTATCTATATATGTGATCATTAGTGGAAACTGAAGATATAGAAATCGAAGAAAAATTATAAATAATTAAATATAATGATATATGAAATTGATCACAAGGAGGTGAATGATAAATATAATGTTAATACACACAATACTGTAAATATGTGGTTATTTAAAATACCATCTAATTAATTAGATAAAAATTTAATATGATAACATTTTTTCTTGATCCCATTCATTACATGAGAAATTATTTTACTATTGATGAATATAAAGAAATATACTTGATACTTTTCTATTTCATAAGAATAATTTCATGCATTGGTTATTATTCAATCAATTTAAAATTCCACCCTACTATATGATATGAATATCCAAAAATAAATTATAATCTCCGAATCTCTAAATATAATATTAATAGATCGTAAGATTTAAGTAACATGTTGTTCTTGTGTATTAAACTATTTTACAAAGCCATTATTGTTAGAATATGTTATCCAATATAATACATCAATCAATAAACTTCAACAGTAACAATATTTGTTCAAAATAAATTTTTATCATCTATGTTTTTTACTAATGGCATTTTTACTCAAATATCATGCATGTTAGTGGTAGGTGTTAAACCCATTTTATCCTTCAGTCAAGGGTTCAATACCCACAACCATTCCTGATGAGACTAGTTCTAAACTAGCATATGGGTTTTATTTATCAAAAATGTATTAATATAAATCATATCATATTTTTAATGTTGAAGATGGTCATCCTAAAAAAAATTAATCATTAAATAAACTTTTTACTTATTTTCCATAAAATTTATTAATTTATTATCATTTTTTCCCAAAACCAAATAATCTGATTTTTAAATAATTTTGATGTAATTAATGATTATATTATCCATAAATGTTATCAATAAATTCATACTTATGTCTATAAAATTGTTTGGAATTCTCTCTCAAATAAATTTTCCTTATAACATAAAATAAACGAATTCCTTGTATTTCCATAAATATTTCTCGAAAATATCTTTAATCACATGACATTACAACCACACAAGTATTTAAAATGGGTGTTTGAGACACATAACTTATTAAACATATTAAACTCATACCCCATGATGTTATTGAAAAATATTATGTTAATAAAGTAATTTATTATTGAAAATTTTAACAAAATCTATAAAATATGAATGATTCTTATTACCAAAATTCCATATGTAAAATACATATAAATTTAATTATTACAATACATAAATAATTAAACTATTTTATTTCATATGAGGTCATACGAAGTTCTATATTTTAACTTTTTTAAGATGTATTTGGTTCAAATTATTCCCATGTTCTAAAAATTTATGAAAATAAACTACAAATGGATCCCCAAGATGGAATTTTTTTATTCCATAGTACTCATTAGTTTCCTAAAAAAATAATTGTTTTATTCCCTTTCATAATAAACATAAATTATTTTCTCTTTACATTGAGACACTTTCCTATGTTTTTCTTTTCACATTATTTAATTGAATGATGTAAATTCTTAATTTCTATTTATTCACCATCACTTAGTCACTTAGTGAATGACATCATTCTCTTATTTGGTTAGTATGAGAGTTGGTTGAGGTATAGATTGATAATAATAATTTAGGATAATTAAGAAGAATAATCAAAATATTTTTAAATCATATTATCATCCCACATGGTTTATTAAAATCACCACATTTTCAATCAGGGTTGATGATAACATGATCCCATTGGGATCCATCCATTAAGGAAATAAAAAAACCATAGTTTAAGAAACAATATTCACAGTGCAAAAACCATATAACAATTTATATGTTGTCTAAATCATTACACATCATTGTTTAATATATGAAATTATAATTTTATCCTAGGCCATTCATTATCATCATATATTTGTATCATTGATTTTGGTTTATAAAGAAAATTTGAGTTATCCTACGGATATCCAAATGGTGTGTTAATGAAGGTGTGCAGTAAGTCCCGTTTTCATACACCAGGTGAGGATTTGTTCAAGACCAGTTCCCATATTCAAATTTATTTCCACTATGTACATCTTTTCTTGAATCATGTCTTCTTGTAGTATCCTTCCTGTGATGTATTTCTTGGTAAAAACATATAATATCTACTTTATCAAAAAATTTGGAAAAAATTCGATATATATAATTAAATTTCAACATATTGTTATGTTCTCTAATATATAATTTCTTAAATTTATTTCTTGTGGTTTCTACTAAAATCCCATCGAAACCAACTGTAAATAACATGAAAACATTACCCATGAGTTAGTTCCTACTTTATTATATTAGCATTAGATACAAAGAATCACATCCTGATGGTCCAAATAGTTTTGAATTCGTTGTAGACTAGATAAAAAATTTAATATTTAATTACACTTGAAGAAAAATTCCAAATTATTTTTTTGAGAATAATATTATTCTCTCTATAAAATAATTTCACATCAAAAGTTTTACACTTCACAAAATCATGTTGAAATTAAAAAAATAATGGTGATCATAAATTCATAATAAGGGATAACTATAATGAAAGCTATAATGAATTAGTAAGAATAAATTACATGTAAGGGTAAAAAATAGAACACACATTCCATTTAAATAACATCAATATCAAAACAGGATACGGCATAATCAATATGGAAAGGTAAATAACTGAACACGTCTATCATTTAAATAATAAACTAAGAATTAAATGAATTGAGAGATAATTTTATTGTAAAAATATCATTTACAATAATAACTAAATTCTTAATTATGGAAATTCCAAATTATTGAATACCAAGATATTTTCCATTATGGTACCTATACTATCAAGGTATTTCAAAAGGAAATTGAATCTTCATAAAAGAACCATTGTAATACTATCTTAGTTATTAGTGTCATAAGACCTAAAAATTCATTGAGGGTATATTTAATACCAGGGCCCCAACCCTCACATTACATCCAAAGTAGTAATCATATATAAAATAATATTTAAGGTTCATGAAAAATGAGACTTATAATCAAATATCATTAAAGATGAAATAATAAATATTCATCAATATTTCTCCAAAAAAATAACTTTCAATGTAGATATCTCTCTATAAAAATTAAATTAAATTTTATAATTTAATATATCAATGATAAAAATTGTATGGATTAGGGGATATTTACTGTACAATGATCACTAAAAAGTGAATATTTCATGTGAATGATTATGAATAGAAAAATAAATCATGAAATTTATTTTCAAATGTTTCCTTGGTCAAAATATGTATAGAACATATAGATAATTAATATGGATTATATCAATAAAACATATCCCCAGTGAAGTGTAATTACAATAAATGATAGTTGTTTTTCCATGAATAGAAATAACATAAAAATATCTTTAATATTATTTTTGAAGAATATTTTATTTTAAATATGAAAATCCTTTTTTAAAACATAAAACAATTTTAGTATCCATATATTGGGAAATAAATATTAAAATATTAGTAATTTACATAATACTAGAGGAAAATATTTCATTTAAATTGAGCTTATTAAAAAGAAATAGAAGGTTCAAATGAATAGTGTTCATGATTTTTGGTATTTTTTAACATGTCGTATAAGATATAAAGTCTATTCTTTTTGCACTATAAAAATCATAGAAAAGTTTTTTGTCTTTAAGACGATAAGAAATGACCTATGGAAAATATTTATAAATATAAAAATGGGTAAAAATTTTATTAATAAATAGTTTTTAAAAATGTTAAAATCAATTTTGATAACATTTATAGGAAATGTGGTTTGGGAAGAAGGAAACTTTCTGACCAAAGAGATAAATGAAGTCATATTTTCTTAAAAAACATATCAATTATTTTAGGTACCAAAAATTAAAATATTCTAATTTTAAAAGAAAATAACATGAGTAACTATATGTGAATAATATTAATTGTGTTTATTTATAAAATTATCAAATATTTTCTATAAATGGAAATTCAGGAGTAAACTATCTCAATTAGAATGAGATTTTGAAATGAACCTATAAAATGAATATAAAATTGAAGAGTGAATTAATCAATGAATATAATATTTCTATCAAATATAAATCAACACAAAAAAGTTTAAATAAACCATAATATAATCAAAATTAATTGAATGCCTAATCTTCGAATGTCAACGACACCAAAGAAAAAATATTACCAAGTAAAATAAAATTAATTTATGAAATTATGTACAAATTAAAAATATTCATGTCAAATTCCTTTAGATGAGATAATTAAAATTGAAAATAAAATTTCATGAATTATGAATTAATCATAATTTAACATGACATATGGGTGGTTTATTCACCATATAATATAATTTGGGTTTATAAAATTACAATTTTCCTCAATGGGCTGAAATTAGGATGAAATCCCTTACCACTAAACATGAATTAACCTCTAGTATAGTGATCTGATACATTATATAAAAATTTTATAAAAAATATTAATATTTATAATATCATATTCAATTCTTTTATAACATCTTATCGCCCATTTGTTGATAATAGTTCATTTTTTCATTGTTTTGGGTGTTAATTTCCTTATTTTCTCATGCGTTTTTTGTGAATGATTTTTTTCTTACACATATTATTTAGTTCCATAATATTCATACTAATAATAATTACCTAATTTTTACATTTATATATCATTAATAATTTTAAGTCTAATCATGAGTGATTATTTGGATACATGAATCATGTTGTGATAATGTAGATGATAGCTCGTATGTATGCATGACTAACATTTTGATTTTAATGTGATCATTATGAAGATAAGGTCGGTAATATTTTATCATTATATAATGATAGAAATATGATTAATGAGATATTATATAGTTATATATATCATCCTTGTATTATGGTGATGAAAATAGTGTCACCTCGCTTTGTGAAGGCGGTAGTCCATATGTAGACGAATGATATTATCATCTTTAAGTGAGTTAAAAGGTAAGAAAAAAAATGATATCATATCATTAAATAAGTATAAATATGTCAATTATATTATATTTATGTCATTTATATGACATATAATCATTAATGTTACCCTTATCACCTTCTATTTAAGCATTACTGAAAGACAAATCATATCGCTTCGCGAGGGAGCAGTTGTCGTACAAAGAAGTTACGTATTCATATCCATTATAGAATGGAATGTAAAAAGGTATATATTATGTAATGAATATAGAGGTATAATTATTTTATAAATATTATATATATATATAATAATCAATAATTTATAGTGGTAATGGAAAAACGAATAACATCGGTCCGTAAGGTGGTAGACCTTCATACACACCAATGAAGATTTCATAACCCATATGAAGAATGTAGGGATCTTTTTAGGTCATAAACATATTATAAAAACATATTAGAACATTTATGATAATTTTTTAATTATATAATAATGTTTTAATACTAATTTAAAGATGTTTGTAAAGAAATAAAATATAAATACCGGTTGATGAATATTTCCTCTTCTTTGGGTATCCCCCTAATATTTGTACCAAAATCATAGCTAAGATGATGTTATTAACAAAATATGGCTTCAAAATTATTTTATTGATGTTTATAAGTTATTTGGGGATGTATTAGTTGAAAAATGGTCTAAATGTGTGAATAAGAGAGGAGTGGGGAGGCAATTTATAGGTGAAGTGTACGAAACACTAATAATTGATTGATAATATTCTGTCATGCCAATCTGTTTATAATGAAAAATCATAAAATAATCATCCCTTATATAAAATTAAATATTTAATGTTGAAATATGTCCATGAAATCTGTTTTTTAGAAGTTTTTGTGTAAATATAAACCTTATGTTCTTCTTTTAACCCCCTAGAAATTTAGTTTTTAGCTTACCAACAATAGTTGTTTTTTTACTATTTTCACTAATATTTTTGTCCAAGTTTATGTTCAACTTATTAAAAAATAGAATTTATTCCAATAAAAAATTTTATGTCAATTTTTTAAAATTTCATTCACATAATTGGGAAATGTTAATTTAGAATTAATCTAGTAAATGTGTTGAGAATATAGGTTTTCGAAGAGACTATGTTCAAAAGATTACAATGTTACTATAGAAAAATAGAATATGATATATGATTTAAATGACATTAATTAGATTAATTTATATAAAACCAAACTAATATTTCAGTAAAATAAATTCAAAATATAATTTACCAATTTAAATTAATTAAATGAAAAAATAGTTTTAAAATAAAATTTTGTATTTTTCACATTTTATTTAGAAATCAAATAATTCAGAAAAATAAGAAAATTTCAATGTACACTAATTTTTATTTAATGATATAAAAAAGGATTTTAATTTTGATAAATATTTTTTTGAATCTATAAAAATTAAATTTATATCATTTTCTCACTGTATAATTATACTTTATTTTAGAATAATACTATAGTTTTGAAAAAAAATATCATTTCTATTTATACAATTATTATTTTCATTATATAAAATCAATATCTATAGTTTTCATTATTTTTTTATTACTATTCAAACCCACTATTCAAATGGATTGGTGATAACTATGACATGAAATAATATTATTTGAATAATAATACTAATTTTATTTAAACTCAATGTTACAAGTGACATAATCTACTCTTAGTGCTTCATATAGAAAATGAATAGCATAGTGTTGGGTGCAATGAAAATTATTTCATATATATAATTTATTTAAAAATAAATATATTTTATAGTCTCGGGGTGTGATATTTTCTACTACATTTGGTGTAGCATGTCACCAACACTATCATATAAAATGTTCACATTTTATAATCTCAGTGTGTTAATAAACAAATAGAAGAAGTAGTTCCATATATATTAGATATACATTTATAATATGATTAGAAGAATAAAATGGAAATTTAATGGTAGTGATGTTGATGGAAATAAAATAAAATTTAAATTTTTATATTTGTAAGCATCCATTCTCAAAAGATGACTGAATAATATATCATCCTTGTATTTATAACTTGTGTGAAAGTATGAAGTTGGGCATTCAACATGATAGTGATTTTAATATTCAATAACTATGAGTATTATATATTGAATATCCTAATGAAGATCTATAAGGAGATATGTCCACAATATGTTTATGAAGGCCCACTAAATGTTGTGATCCTTGATTTAAATCCATCAGAAGAAAATGTACGAGGAAACAATCTTGATCAGAAGGATAAACTACATTGATGGATTTTTTAATCCCCAATTCTTCTTATATGAATAACTTGAAGTGACTACATTCTATAAATATTGAAATGTTCATTAAGGGAAGAAAAAGATGATACACAAAATATAATAAGTTGAGTGATATTTGGAAGATTATGATGCCATGAATTTTGAGAAACCTAAAATACTAATGGGTTTATTTGTTTGGAAGTATATTACTGAAGGATATTATAGATGGAGATTTAGAAGTTAAGGTTAATATAATAATTTTTTTAATGTATAAAAATGATCAATGTTACTAGAAGGACATTCAAATAAGTCTCATACATTGTTGGATTCAATAATAGAAAGGATATTTTATGACGATCATTTGATGAATTTACATTGCAATGAAAAAGTCCCTATATGATCCACACTATGTAGAAGATTTCTAATATTAGGATGATCAAAATAATGATCATATGTGATTTTCAATCAAAAGATATCAAGTAGAAAAAATATATAAGGTCACTTTGAGAATATATATTAGTCTAAATTATTGAAAATTCGTAAGGAAAACATTATTATATCTCTACAAAATTACCGTCAATTCAATCGATTTATCTAAAGTCAAGAATAGAAGATAAATTATTTGAGTTAAATCTAAAACTAAAATTATGGGAGCACAAAATTTGAGTTAATGAATAAAATTAGTTCTAAAAGAATTTCTTGAAGAAGATTCTGGACATGAGATCATAATTTCTTTAAAGGAATGTAATAACCTGAAAGTATATATAGAATATAGTATAATAAAATATTATTCAGTATTTTTAAAGATTATTTACAAATTTTTAATGTAATAAATTATAATAATATTTAGATCATTAATAAATATTCATCTTTAATGATATTATGTTCACTACTCTCTCTATTTTCTTAAAGTGTTTATGATTGTTGATGTAATGATTTTTTGGATGTGAAGTCCCAATATCCTTTTAATGACATTGAATTAAATTAGATCCTAAAATTGAGTTAGTGAGAATTTTCAGATAAATCATGAGAATTCCCCATATCATTCAAAATTTGTTTGCTTATATTTATGGGTAATTCAGTTGACTTAAGGGGTAATGAGAAGAGAGTGGAATTCGTTGAATGTATAATACATGAAGAATCTAGCTAATTACTTCCAATAATATAACCTATGGTTCAAAGTTGAGAAGATAAAAAAATGATGTTCTAATGAATATTCAGTTTACAATATCTAGGAGAATATAAGGTAAAGAACTTATGTGACAATAAGCATTAATTAGGGAAAGTAATAGATTTCAATGTTCACAGAATTCATAGTACCAGGAAAACATTCTAACATATGTATGTTTGGAGATATTAGAAGGATAACATTCTAAAAGAATATGTTTTAAATAATATTTAGAGAAAACTTTACAAATTGTTGTTTATTTATTTTATCAGGTATTCTTTTAATCTATTATGAATAGTTTTTATGAACAATAGACTGGTTCAAAGAAGTTATTGAAGAGATTTAATGTGTACATGGGAAAGACATAACCTATGGTGTCATGGAAAAAGGTCAACTTGAATAAAAAATATTAATTTTTATTAATGTATCAATCTAAATAAAAGAATGAGTTTATAATTTTGGTGTGTAATTAGTTTCTGATGAGGATTATGGGCAAGGTTGTGTAACCAATTGAGGAAGAAGAAGAGAATTCATGTAGTTGGAGTGTATAAAAACCAATAAAAAATATATGGTGGATAGGGTTTAAAACCATACTAAACTAATGAATCATGTACTACGGTGTGTAAAAAGTTAGTAAATGTGTCTCTTTATTCTTCATGGTCAATGTAGATGAAAATCCATGTTCGTTTGTATAACCAAAAATTTAAAGAGTCAGATTTTATGAAAAAAAATTTATAAAAATCCATTTATGTTGTTTATGTTACATTATTCCCATTTCATAGGGTACAAGATATTGAGGGATAATTTCTAAAACATCAATACACATTATATGATAATATAAGTTCAATCAAATTAATGCAATGATTAATTTATGTAGAACATAATCGGTAAAAAAACACACCTAACTCATACTTCCTTCCCTAGGTTATTTCACAATACAAAGGGAATAATCAATTATTAAATTATGAATGTTATGTATAACAACATTTATCAATTTAGTATAAATATGAATGCGTTATATTTTATTATTGAAGGGTTTGTATATGATTAATATATCCCCTCAAATAATCTATAAGTCTAATAAGACAAAGTATTTGGGTATTTGGGATAATGAATTTTTTAATTGATGTATTATAAAGAGACATTAACAGTCTTATTATAATGTCCCCCATTAATAATTCAAACATTATGAATTCATTTTTTACAGTCATTTTTTTCCATTTTAATTTACCCCTGTATATATTAAATTCTGATGTAATTGGATATTTATTTTTTGTATTATTTATTCTGGTTATATTATTCATTCATTATTTAATCCGTGATAGTTTCCTTTATTTTCTGCCCCATATTGGGAATTTCAGCTCACCATTCTTAAATTGTAGCTTCTCTAGACTATATTGATTTTTATAATGTATTATATGTGTATATATGTTTTACATGTGTTGAATATGTAAACAAAATTTGGAAGACTTATTTTAAAATAAAGAGTCCTTATTTTGTGGATAAAATTCCCATTTAATATGATATACATGGGTTTTGTTAGTTAATTTTTTTCCTAACTCCCTAAAACACTAAACCTAATAGCTCTAGAATGTGTGACTGACCCAACATTTCATGTTTATTTTATAAATAGAAAAGGAATGTGTTTCTAAAACCATATCAGAGAGTGTGTATATAGGGTGTCACATTGGTTATCATGAAGGGGCCTGATATCTTTATAGGTTATGTTGTTTTTATATTAGTAGATATTAAGAGTAGTAAATGACCTCATGAGTCAATTTGTTTAATCTTGATCCTATATTTATAAGAAAAATTAAAATTTATGAAGACTTATATGATTGGATTTTAGGGTGATTACATATATTTTTGGGACATGTTTGTTTTATTTTAGGAAGAATATGTGATCGATGAATATATAGACCTTAGAGTTTCTATATGTGTTGATGTCTTATAAATTAAAGTTATTTTGTGAAATGATTTATATATGTTTTGGAATATATATGATTATGGTATATATTGTTTGGTATGTGATTAGTGATTTTAGGGATAAATGTTGTGTTTTATTTTAATAAGGTAGATAATTCTATTGGATTAAATTTGTACTTCAACCTAATAGATAATGAATAATATACTATTTTTATAATTTCAAAATTTTATTTTCAAATATTGATATTTTAAAATTTATAAATCTTCGAAAAATATTATGCAACAAATGAATCATATTTACTATCTTAAATACATGATGTAATCATCAATCACACGAGAGTTGAATAATAATATATAAAATTACAGTTCCCAGACGTTCATTTTCAATGTACACAATGAGCGTGGTATAGATATTCCCCCTATTTGGGGATGTGGAGGAAATAAAGGATCAAAATGATTAATTTGATCTTATTTCATATGTTTCATTCTCAATAGTTTATTCGATCTTTTAGTCAAATTATCCATGTACACTTCACATTATTCAATGAATTCCTATTTGAAATAAGTATTCAAAATTGTTTATTTTGGATTATGTTTAATAGGCAAAAAATATTTCATTGTTGGGATCATTATTTTTATTAGAATTTTCTACTGAGGTGAAATTAGAACACAAAAAAGAAATTTTTTAGATGATTCATATTCAGGTGTAAAATATATGTGACAAATGAAGGAGAGAAATTTATCTTTATGTCACAAAATATGATTTGAGTATATTCCAATAAATCGTTTAAAACACATAATCATTTTCTTTCGGGCACAATAGTATTGATAGAATTACCCAAACTAATCATAACAACCGTCAAATTATGTTAAAGTAAATGTCAACTTGTAATGGGAATCAACTCATTTGTAATTATATAATAATAATGGGATTAATAAGATTATAGTTTCACATTTCAGGTACTCACCCATTTAACAATGACACATGAATAACCATCTATAACATTTATTATTTTTTATACATAAATTAAATTTTCTCTCCTCATTTTTCATCAATAAATAAAAAAGTGAATTTACCTTCATTTATATAAATTAACTCTAGATGAAGTGTTGTTTTATAATCTTGATCCATGAAATCATGATATTACTGTGAAAATTCTATTATTTTTTACATTTATAATTAAAATAGTTTCAAGTATCATTTCACACATTATTTTTCATGATATTCATTATATCTAATAAGTGATATAATAAATAATATGTTCAATATAATAGCTGTTTCAATATTTTTTTCTTTCCCAATTTTAATTTGGAATTCAATGTAACATTCCTTGGATTTATATATTTTCAATAATTCATTAAATGAACATAATCTTAGTGATAATTTTGTTCAAAAACATTATTCGCCTAAATCTAGTAGATGTGATTCATCCGTCTTTGCAACATAATCATACCATCTCTCTTTTTTCCTTATGAATGATCAATTATTTCAGAAAAATTATTCTCTATGAATTTGAATGATTATTTAAACAATAATCTCTATAAATCTATAATTTTTATGCATATAGGTCATGATAATTTCTTTTATCTACAATAATTATAAATTATTATTTTACTTTTTATTTTCCATAATAAACCTTAACAAAACATAAAGTACTACATCATAAATACATTATATTAATGCCCAACAACTATCCAATGATCATTTAACCCATAAATTAATGATATATATATATATATATATTATTTTGAAGATCAATTAGTTTATATATCAATATAAAAATGATAATAAATATCTTTTCATCCAAATAAATAATGGAAAATTATAGATTTTTGTGAGGATCTGAAAAGTATAGTGTCTAGTATGATTTTGATAAAATATGCTAAAACATCACAAGAAAATACAAATAATATATTCCACATATCAACAAAAAATCAAAATGTGAAAAATAAATTTTTTTTCCTTTATAACTCATATGATTGATGCATTATTTTATCATTATCATTATCATTATTTCAGTCATCATCATTCCATCGCAACTTTCCTTCCATTTTTATGGATAGAAAAAACATTGATGATTAAGAGTGATTAGAATGTTCAGAATCAATTTTATTTGTATGTGAGAATGAGTTTCATCATTATTAGTCTTTTATCCTGATATACCACCTAATTTTGAGTATCTCAAATTCAAATTTTCCATCTAAAATAGACAACAATATTTAGGACAGACATCGATTACAGTAGATGAAAATATATATCATTAAACCTAAATTGCTGAATTGTTTACATTTTATAGAATATATTCATCATTATGTAGTATGTTTATAAAAATATATGGTTATATTCAATTATAGTGATATTAAATCAATAACCATTGTCACTATGATCAGTAGAGGAAAATATAGTTATAGTATTACATTTCTGTTTCACTTTTTAATATTAATGTTTTTCTCTAGAATCTCACTAAAACCCACCAATAATCACATTATCCAAAATGCTCAATTTATGTTGATTATAGTCACTTCCCAACAAAAATATTTCTTCATTGTGATACAAAAAATATTTTATTTTAAATTTTTTTAGTTTTATGGTAACTCCATTCAACATGGGTTAACTATGGTCTTCTAACAAAAAAATATATGGTCATCAAATTATTATATCATTATAATCACTTTTAAATGAAAAGAAAAATATATATTGAAACTCCTTTGGAATATAATCAGTGATATAATAAAATTTTTACATAAAAATTAAATCCATTCTAATACCAAAAATCATACTATAAATAAATAAATAAATAAATTTCTCAATATGTTAGGAATTTATTTTTATGTAAATATTCACAATCAATAACATGATTATTAAAAATGATTACAAATATTCTAAATTTGAATGTGAGTAATAAAATTTTGATTGAAATTAAATGGATAAGATTATAATTCCCTTACGGAAGATCAATCAAAAGTAATAAATTCTCCATGAGAGTAAAACTAAGGATTGGTAAAAAAACTTGTATCCCATTCCACTCAACCGTGAGGTGGGTGAAATTAAAAACTAAATATTAAAACAATTACCTAAAAACTAGGACAATATCCTATAGAAGTAAATAAAATCATGGGATGTAAAATAGTTTTATGATTTATTAAATTTACGGGAATAATTTATATAATTAATAATGAATAATTTATATGTTTATATTCATTTCTAAAATTAGGAATACTTGATAGGTACACAAAAACAATACAATATGAGTCCACAAATTTCATTTTATCTCCTATTGAGTCTAAAAGAATATGAAAAGAATTTTACAAGAAAAATTCTATGATTTTTTACATGTATTTCAAATTATGTACAAAACATTAACAATATCCAATAATTTAGGAAAATTAACAACTTTTAGTATTATCAAATCCTATAATATAACATTCCACTAAGAGGTAAATTATTAAGAGTGATATAACACTATCGTATATTATGATAAAATTTAGATGATTTCACTTTTAATTTATACATCACAATAAAACATGAAAATTAATTTTTAAAATTATACCCATATAGAGATATTGTAAAATTAATATATTTGTTATTTCTTCCACAATATCATTTTAATTATAAAATTCAAAACAAATAACCAAACTGGTAACTATAGAATGCTGAATAAAAATAATTTTATAAAAAGTATAAATTCATGGGAAATAAAAAAAATATTCTTCTAAGAAAAGAAGTTAAAAAAATTGGAAAACGCAAATTTTTATAGCTAGGGTATAAACACCAATTATATTACAATGTGCAACTAAGGGATCTAAAAACAACATTTCAATACTAAATAGTGATTGTATTTTTATCGATTCATTATAGAAGAGAATATATAATAATATGAAACACCTTTATATTGGAATTAAAACATTCTAAATAGCCATTATTATTGAAATAAATTTATTCAAAGGCAATGCATTGCATTATGAATATCAATTTAATGGTATGAAAAAAATATATTTAATATAGAATATATATAAATAATTTTTACAAATGATTTTTTATGATTAATATGATATAATGTTCTACTTGTGGAGGGATGATCGATGACATCCCTCCTTCTCCTCATTGCATTGATGTGGTGGGAGTATGCTATTAGGCCTTAAGTGAAATCCCTCATATGCCAAAGGCTGAGAATAAATACAAAGGGTTTCAATACATTAGGAGGATATTTAAAATCTATTAATCAAACAACTAATATAATAAAACCAAACCAAAAAACCACTACATTATTCATGATAAAAACAAAAAACAACTCAACTAATTCATTTATATCAAAACTGAACGAAGTATACTAACACAGAATACAAAATAACATTGATGAAAATAAAATAATATGACTAATAAACCACTAAAATGACCAAGAGACTCCATGCTACACAAAATACATGATACAACATCACAAATCAACTCAAGTATCATGAATTAGTGTTAAAGACTTGTGATACATTACCTTTTCTCGTGCCTCAAAAGATGAAATCTACTGAAGTAACAAAGTGAAGAAGAAGAGGTCTGTAATAAAACTCAGTAGGTTTTCACCAATAACATCCCAACACATTCCAATAGTATATTATGGTGAGAAACATATATATAAAATAATTTATATGAAACAATTATCAAAATAGTTTTTAACACAATATATGAAACTTATAAAAATAGTTTATTACCAAATATAATCAATTTCCATGTCACCCAATTTCTTCGAGAAAAGTATTCTATTCACGAAAACTACCAACTAATGCTATGAGTCGATTTATCAATACCCATTTTAGTATAACCATTCCCTTCCACATGTCCACACATCCAACCGTTCATGTAACTTGAATATCCCTATACTCAAGAATGTTGAGTCCTCCTCAAACTAAGTCGCCACCTAGTGAACAATTTTCATGGGGGAGATCCCTATCCCTTATCCATCTAAATAATGATGGGCTAGATTACATACCCCTATCCTTCAAAAATTCACATGAACACAAACAACCATTATGCCAAAAACCAAGTCCAAAAAGAACCATTTCATTTCTTCCAAGAAACACATATTTTTATTGAAAACCATTAAACTAACTAATTCAAATAAAACATCTCCAATTAATTTAAATAAAATAATAACTTTTTTTAAAACATATTTATTATTCCGTTTTCAATAATTCTATAAAAAACCCTAAATTTAAAATAAACATTTTAAAACCATCCAAATCACTTTTACTAGAACTTCTAATTTCCTTGTTTCTAAAAACAGTCACTCAAGAGGGTTTTCTACAAAAAACATATCCAATTCGTAATAAATTTCAGATAATATAATAAATTTAAAAAAAATCCAATCAGTTCTTTAAATGTGAGTCAATAGTAAATCCACCTTACCTAAGAGTTTTGGTGAAAACATTTAATAGATGAAGAATTCCAATGAATCACGGATAAATCTTCATGAACCCGCCTTAGATGTCTTCCCAAATCACCAAAAAGATAAAATAAAAACTTTTTTGGAATTAAAAATCATAGATCTACCCAAATATGTAATAGATATATGAAACCAATAATATGGTCAAATAGATCAATGAAAAATAACAAGAACGATTAATAATGACCACTAACTGTGAGAATTTAGTATTTAATCACCAATTGAATCCTTCAAAAAACATTCAAATCAACGGGAGAACCTTCTATGACATTTGGGAGAGGGAAATCTGGAGTTAGAACTGAATTTGAAGGAAGTTGTGACACGTAAAAGAATAAACATGTTTGGTCCACTTTTTTAGGATCTAGAATTGACCCTGTGGATGGTTTAGTCACACAGTTTGGAAAACTGGGCTCTAACCATGTATTACCCAATTCTATAAGGATAAACCTTGTATAGTAACCTCACACGGTCTCTATAAAAATGTTACAACCATGCTGAATCCTTTTCCTCAATAGACCCAAGCCAATTTCAAAGTGCATAGTTTCTCTTAGAATATCACACGATTAGAACAAATAATGTGCCACTAGAGCACATTCCCTTTATCCCCAAAATTCACATTTTAAGATCTTATAACTCTTTCAAACATTACATATATTCATTATATACATAATATAATTAATAAATGGTTTACTTACAATAAATTGGGGGTTCTAACTTTACCCCACCCTTGGACATTCTCTCACCAGAAAGTAGAATGTCATCGGTATCTTGATAGAGTTCCAGCAATTTACCTTTCATTTTCATCTCATGTTATGAATCCTCTTCCAGAATAAGATAATGTTACGAAAAATCATGTAATAAAAGGATGATTTTTTTATGATTGATTTTCTCCTACCAATACAGAATATTCATTGGGATATATACCAATGAAGAATCTGTCTCTAAGTCAACATAATCCCATCTGATCACATAGTCAATATTAAGATGATAGTTTTTTAGCTTAGATACTTGGAACACATTTTGAACAATGACAATCTTTTTTGGAAATGAAAAATGATATACCACTTCCCCAACCCATTCTAGTATCTCAAAATGACCAATGTATCAAAGAGATAACATTCCTTGCTTCCCAATACGTCAATTTCCATTCCTTGGAGAATTTTTTAGAAATAGGTGATAATTATATTACAAATATAATATTAAATAATTATATATATCATCCATGTGGTCTGGTTATGCAAAGAGTGTCACGTCTCTTTGTGAAGGTGGTAGTCCACAAATAGATGAATGATATTATCATCATTATGTGAGTGAAAATGTAATAAATAATGATATAATATCATTAAAATAGGATTAATATTTCCTTGGTATCATAATAATGACCTTTATATGACTTATAATCATTAAAATTTCCCTTATCACATTCAATGTAATGAATTAGTGAATGACAAACCACATCGCTTCACGAGGCATTTGTTGTCGAACACACGAGTGATGTTATCGTAAACCCTGTTAAATAGAATAAAAAGAGGTATATCTAATATAATGAATCTAGATGTATAATTATATTTTAAATATCACATATATTTATATATAATTTATTTACATATTCATAAGAAATCATTGATAATTGTAATGTAAAAACGAATATCATCAGTCCATGAGGTGGTAGACCATCATATAAACCAATGATGATTTCATAACCCATCTCATGAAGGTGGGGAATTTTTTAGGTCATAAAATTATTATAAAAAAATATAAGTACATATAAGTTAATTATTTTATTATATCATTATTTTTTAATAATAGTTGAAAGATGTGTGTAAATAAATATTAAAAATTTTCTCATTGAAGAATATCAACTCTTATCTAGGTATCCTTCATAGTTTTTCAAAAAAATCCTTTTTAATTTTCTTTATGAAGAAAATAGTGATTATGAAATAAATTTATATATTTTTATATGTTATTTGTGTTGGAATAAAATGAAATTTTGTGTAAAGGTGTGAATAAGGGAGGGTATGGGTGATTTATAATTGAGGTCTGTGGCGCACCTGTAAATGTTTGATAAGATTCAGGCATACCAATGTTTTTAGAATAATAAAGCCTCTAAAATGGGTCCTTTTAAATACTATAAGCTATAATGGCGTAAAAGGGCCCTAATATTTTTTTGATGATGTTTTAGGTTATTTGAACACTTATTTTCTTCTTTTAATCACTCAGTCAATTAGTTATTACCTTACACACAATAGTTATATTTTAATATTTCCACTAATTATTTTGGTCAAAAATTATGTTGATCTTATTAAAAAACCTAAATTATTAGAATTAAAAATATTTTATTATTTTTTCCGTGTTCTTTTTATGTAATTGGGAAATTTTAATTAATAATTAATCATGTAAACGTGTTGTGAATGCATGTTTTCAAAGATTCAATGTTCAAAATATTATAATATTAATATATGAAAATACAATATAATAAATGATTGAAATGACATAAATTATATTAATTAATATAAAAATGAACTAATATTATAATAAAATTATTTTAAAATGTAAATTATAGTTATAAAATATTTAAACAAAAATATAGTTTTCAATTAAAATTATGTATTTTTTACTATTCATTGATAAATAAAATATTTCAGAAAAAAAATTCACCCAACTATAATTTTTATATGATGATTTATAAAATTAATTTAATTCTTAAAAAATAAATTTTATGAAATTGAATCAAATTAATTTTCTATCAGGTTCACAAATAATGATTAAATTGTATTTTAGAAAAATACCATTATTTAGAAAAGATTTCATTTTATTTTAAATTATTATCGTTTTATTTATAATTAATCAATTACCACAATTTTAACAATTTTTTTATTAATATTCATACCCACTATTCCAACAACTAGTTGATTACTATGATAATAAATAATAATATTTTAATATTTATACATTTTTCATTTAAAATCGGTGTTGCGTGGAACACAATCTAAGTGCAGAGTTTCATGTAACACAAGATAAACAAAGTGTTTCATGCAATGAATGATATTTAATATATTGATTTTTTTTAAAATTAAATATATTTTATAGTCTCAGAGTATTATATTTTGTCCTATGTTTTGTGTATCATGTCACAAATTTTATAAAATACAATGTTCAAATTTTAAAATCATAGTGTGTTAATAAACAAATGGAAAAAGAAGATCCATATATATAAGATATAAATTTATAATATATTCAAAAGAGGAAAATGGAAATTTCATGCTAATGACAATGATTGAAAAAAAATAAATATAAATGTTTATATCTTCAGGAATCCATTCTCAATAGATGATTTTATAATATATCATCATTGTATTTATAACATGAGTTATAGGATGAAATATGACAGTCAAAAACATAAAAATATTATGAAGTAAGTACCAGGAGAAGAATATACTAAATATCATAATAAAAAAATTTTAAGGACAAATGTTCACGAGATGATTAAGAATATCCACTAAAAGATGTTATCTTTTCTTTAAATTCCTCAAAAGAAAATCTCTGAAGAAACTCGGATAATTATAAGGATGAACTACATTAAGGAATTGTTAAATTCCCAATGATTTATATCTAAATAATATGAATAGAGTTGATTCTATAAATAATAAAAAGTTATTTAATTGAAGAAAAAATGATACATTAAATATAATTTGTTCAATGATCTTATCAAGATTATGATACCTAGAATTTTTATATACCTAAAATACTAATGGATTAAGATATCTGGAAAGATATTATTGATGGATATTCTAGATGGAATTTTTATAAATTAAACTTAATAAAATCCTTATGTTCTTTATAAAAAATGTTCAATGATTCTATACATACATTCTATGAATCCTAATCCACTAGAAGATTCATTATAAGGAGTCAAGTGATACTATAATTATAATTTATTGAATCAACATTGTAACGGAAAATTCCCTATATACTTCCCATTATATAGAAGAGTGATAATAATAGTATGATCTAATGAATGATCATATGTGATGTCTAATCAATGGATTTCTATTAAAAAAACATATAATAACTTTTCAATGATATCTTTTGATCTCAATGTTTGAAATTTGGAATAAAAATAGTATACTATTATAGGAAATAAATGATCGATTCAATCGATGGATATAAAGATTAGAATTTAAGATAAATTACTTGAGATGATTCACGAACTAAAATTTGAGGAGTGAAACATATGAGTCAATAATGATTATTTTTTCCTGAAAAAAATCTTGAAGATGATTCTAGGAGTGGAATAATAATTGAATTCAATGAATTTAATAATTTGAAATAGTATATAAAATGTAGTTGAATAAAATATTCTTGAATATTTTTATAGGGTCTTTATAGTGTTGTAAATTAATAAATTATACTAATATAAAGAAGATTATTCAATGTTCGTCATTAATGATATAATGTTTATGAATCTCATGATGTTTTTAATGTTTTTATGATTGATGATGATATGATTTTTGAGAACTGATTTCCTAGTATCCTTTAAATGAAAAGAAATCGTGAAATTTATTTACTGAGAAATTTCAAGATAAATTGTGAACATTACCCATATCATCCAAAATAAGTTTTCCAATATATATGGTTAATTCACATGACATAAGAGTGGATTAGAAGAATGGGGGTGTTATTAAATGTAAAATATAGTAAGCTTCTAACGGAATATTTAAAATAATATATTAGAAGGTCCAAAGTTGAAAAGATCATAAATTTAAGTTCTAATAAAGATTGAGTTTCCAAGATCTAGAAGAATCGATGTAAGAGATACTTTGATACACTATGCATTAACTAAAGAATGTAACGTATTTCAATGTTCAAGGAATTTTAAGTATCAAAATAACTTTCAAACAAAAATATGTACGAGGATACTGGAATGAAATCATTCTAGATGAAGATGTTCTATAGAATATTTAGAGGAAATTTCTCAAATTCCAGAGTGTTGAGTTTATCTAGTTAATTTTTTATCTAAAATGAATAGTTTTAAACACCAATCGACTTGTTGAAGGATGATATTGAAGAGATTTAATGTGAATATGAGACGTCCATATCATATAGTATCACAGAGGAAGATCACTCAAAAAAGAAATAGGAATTTATACTAATGTATCAACTTGAATAAGAGAATGAGCTTATAAATTTGGTGTGTAACAAGATGCTGATGAGGATTGAGTACTAAGTGGTATAACTGATCAAGGAAGTGGGGGATAATTCAGATAGTTGGGGTGTATAAAAACCATGGAAGAAGAGATGGGTGATGGTGGTATTGAACCATAGTAATTTAAATAATCAAGCACTATGGTGTATAACTAGTTAATAAATGTGTCAATTTATTCTTTGTGAACAATTTAGTACCAAATCCATTTTTGGTTGTAGAACCAAAAAATTAAAGAGTCGTGTTTTTTGA
Organism: Viscum album; assembly: GCA_963277665.1. NCBI lineage: Eukaryota > Viridiplantae > Streptophyta > Magnoliopsida > Santalales > Viscaceae > Viscum > Viscum album. The sequence goes on from OY728128.1 coordinate 1,435,249,049, forward strand.
AAATAATTATAGAAAATCTATTTTTGATTTTTAAATTACATTATCCACATTTCATAAGGAATGATAGGATAAGGGATAATTTCAAAAACATCTATAACCATTACATGATAATATAAGTTCAGTTAAAATAACAAAACGATTAATTTATATTTAACATAATCAGTACAAAACACACCTTACTCACCCACCCATCCCTATGTTATTGTACAATGCAATGGGAAAAATATATTATTATGGAATTAATGTTATGTCTTCAAAAAGTTATCAATTCATTCAAAATATGAATGGATTTTACATTATTAGTGAAGGGTGGGGATTTGAATAATATATCGATAGGATCCATTGGTTAGTCTCTTGAAAAAAATTAGCTTCTGTATTTGGTGTAATGATTTATTTTAAAAATATATGTATTAGCAAGAGACATTAAAAATGTTATTATGATGTTCTCCATTATTAATTACAACATTATGAAATTATTTTTCAATATCGATGTGCTTATTTAAATTTTTATTTATCCATGTATATATAATATTCTTATGTAATTAAGTACATAATATTTTTATTTATTCATAGTTTATTATTCCTACATTATTTACTCTAGGACAGTTTCATTTATTCTTTACCTCGTATTGAGAATTTGAGTTCACTATTCATAAATTTTAGTTTCCTGAGACTATGTGGATTTTTAAAACATTATCTATGTCTATATAGGTATCATGTGTTATAATATGTAAAAAAAACGTGAAATACTTATTTTTATATAGTGATCCCCTGATTTTTTTTGGAGAAAATGCCCATTTCATATGATATATAGGGGATTTATAAGTTAATGTTTTTCCTAACACTCTGAAACACTAAACATAATCGGTGTTACATGTGTGAGTGACTAAATATTTTATGTGGATTTTAAAATTAGGTGTGGTATGTGATGTTATCATCAGATCTAAGAGTGTGTATCTAGGGTGTCACAATTTTTATCGAAATAGGGTTTGGCGGATTTATATGTTATGATGTTATAAGAATATAAATTTATAAGAGATGTAAATAACCAACTGGGTTAATATCTTTAAATTTTTTCATATTTGTATATGTGAATTTACTATTATTTAGGTCGTCTTTTATTGGATTTTAGAGTGACTGCATATATTTTTTGACATATTTGTTGGATTTTTTGAAGAATACATGATCGGTGTATATATATCCCTTTAGGGTTTCAATGTAATTTAATGTCAAGGAAATGCCAGTTATTTTGTGAAATGATTAATATATTTTTTTAATATATATGATTATGGTATATATTTTTTAGTATGTGATTAATGTTTTTAGGGCTTAATGTTATTTTTATTTTTATAATGTAGAAAATTCATTTATATGAAATTGTTACAGCTACATCAGATTAAAGAAATAATATCTTATTTTTTTTGTAATTTCTATATTTTATTTTAAAATATTTATATTTTAAAATTCGAGAATCCTTTAAATTTATTTACACAAAAAAATAGTCAAATTTATTAGAAAACATACATGATGCGATCATCGACCATGAAAAAGTCGAATAATAATATGTAACAGTCCATTTTCCATATATATATTTTCAATATACACCATGTTTGCGGTATAGATATTCCCCCTATTCGAGGAAGTGAAGGAAATAATGGATCTACAACATTAATAGGATCTTATTTCATATCCCTCTTTCTCAGGGGTGTATTAGATCATTTAGTCACAAGATCCATGTACAATTCACATTATTCTATGAATTACTATATAAAATAATAATTGAAAAAATATAATTTAGGATGATTTTTAATTCTCATATAATATTTCATTGTTTGTATCATAATATTTTAAGACATATCTATCAATGTAAAATAGGAGAAACCAAAAACAAACATTTATGGAATGATTCATATTCATGTGTAACATATATGTGAAAAAATATGGAGGGATGTTTTTCTCTAATTAACAAAAAAATTATTAGAGTATATTTCAATAGATAAATAAAAACACATAATAATTTCTTTTTGGTACCAATAAATTAGTAAATATAAAATAATCTAATCATAACAACCTTCATATTATTTGAATGTAAATGTAAAATAATAATGGGAGTCAACTCATTCATCATCATTTGACATTTATGGGTGTCATGGGATTATAGTTTCACATTTCATGTACTCATCCATTTCAAAATTTCACGTTTATAACCTTCTATAACCTTTATGATCTATTGTTTGTAAATTATTTTTTTGTACTCTTTTTTCACAAAAAAAAAGTAAATTTACATTGATTCTATGTAATTTACTTTGGATGAGGTATTGTTTTAAAATCTCGATCCATCAAAACATGATATGATTGAAAATCATCTTTTATTTTTTCATTTATAATTAAATGATTTTCATATAACATTTCACACAATATCGTTCATGTTATTAATTACATCTAATAAGTAGTATAATACATATGATGATCAATATGATAGCTCCATGAATGTCTTTTTCATTATCTATTTCTAATTGGAATCAAATTAACATTACTTTTCATTATATATTTTAATTGACTCATTAATGGAAAATAATTTCTTCCATCATTTTCTTCGAGAATATCATTCCATAATATAATTAGATATGCTTCATCTATCTCTGAAACACTACAAGACCATATCTAATTTTTTCTGTATAGATGGATCATTATATAGAATATTTTATCCTCTACTATGTTAAATGATTATTAAAACAAAAATATCTATATATATATAATTTTTTTATATAGATCATGACAATTTCCCCTTTCTATTATTACTAGTAATTATTTTTTTAGTTTATATTGTCTATAAAAATGTGCAGAAAACATAAAGAACTACATTGAAAAAACATTATATTACTACAAACCAACTATCAAATTATCATTTGACTGATATATTAATAATTATATATATATATAATCTTGAGGATCCATGATTTTATATATAAATTTAAAGATGATAACAAATGTATTCATTATACAAATTTATAATGGAAAATTATAAATTTGAGTGAAAAAATGAAAAGAATAGTGTCTAGTATGCTTCTACAAAACAAGCTATAAATGCCACATGAAATTACAAATATAACATTACATCTATCATATGAAAAATTAGATTCTGGTATATAAAATTTAACACTTTATATCTCATATTATGGATGCATTGTTTCATCATTTTCATTTTCATTATTTCTTTCATCATTATTCAATCTCATATTTCATTCCATCCTTTTGTATATGAAAATATATTGATGTTTAAGAGTGAATGGAATGTTCCAAATTAATTTTATTGGTATGTGAGTTTTATATTAATCTTTTTTAGTCTTCTATCAAGATATACCACACATTTTTCAGTATCACAAATCTAAATTTTCCTTTTAAAATAGTCAATAATATTTAGGACACACATGGATTTAAGTATATGAAAATATATATCTTCAGCCCAAATTAATGAAATTTTAAAATTTTAAGCAATACATTCCTCATCAAGTATAAATTATATAAAATAATATCATGATATTAAATTAATTTATTACTGAATCAATAAAATAGTTCCCATTATATTATCACAATATAATCAAAGGTTTTATCATCATTCCATATTCCTGGTATATTGGGGTAATAAAATCTCTCATAGTCTATGTAACATTATCAGCACCATAACTCTGATTATTAGAGGAAAATTGTTTTATAGTATTCTTTATCTCTTACACGTGATAATATGACATTTTTTCTTCAGAAAAAATAAAACCCTTTAGAAATTAAATTATCCATAATGCTCCAATTATGTTAATCCACATCAATATCAACTTGAAATATTTGTCTATTTTGATTCCAAACATATTTTTTATTGAAACTAATTTTATGTTGCATGGTAACTCCCTTCCTCGTTGGTTAACTATGTTCTTCCAACTAAATAAATATATGGGCATCAAATCGTTATATAATCAGAATAATTTCTGAATGTAACATACATAAAATATTGAAACACCTTTGGAAACTAATCATTTATATAATAAACATTTTGTATATGGATTTTTTCCATTATAATACCAATAATCATACAGTAAAAAAAATTAAAAAATGACTTAATATGATATGTATTGTCTTTTATATAAAGTCTAATAATCAATAACATGAATATTTAAACATGTTTACAAATATCCTAAAGTGCAATGTAAAAATGAAAATTATTATTGTAAATATACATTTAAAAAAAATTCCAATGTAACATAAAACAATATTAATAAATTCTCTATGAGAGTTGGACCTAGGATTTCCCTAAAAAACTGTTTCCCATTCCACAGAAATTTAAAGTGGGTGAAATTAAAAAAAAAATAACAATTACATTAACAACTACGACATTATCCAATAGTAGTAAAAATAACATGGGTTGTGATATATTGTAATAGTTTATTAAATGTATGTTAATAATTAATTTAATTTAAAAATTTTTATTTTTATATTTATTTTAAAATAAATAATTATCTATACTTGACAATTATAAATAAAAAATACAAAATATGTACACCATTTTCATTTTATATACTACTGAGTATTATTGAATATAATAAGATGTTGGCAAAAATATTCATATGATTTTGTAAATGTAATTAAAATTATGTACATAACATCTACATTATCTAATCATTTATGAAAAGTACCATTCTTTAGTATTACCAAATAAACTCAGATATGATTCCTCTAAATGATAAATTTTTATGTGAGATATGACACTATTGTATGTTATGATAAAATTCCATTTATGTTGCAATTTTACTTAACTTTTCAAAACATGCATAATATATCATTTCTCATAAAATACCTATATTTCAACTTTCTTTTTGTGATTTTATTTATCCAAATTATTTATATTAAAATAAATTTTTTTTAAAATAAAAATACATACTCCTTATATAAAATTTTTTTTTTCATTCATCCTTATTAAAAATTGATTTTAAATATTTTAAAATAGTAAATAATAACCCACTTTTATAAACTATTAATTTATGAGAAATAATATTGATTATTTTTATGAACTGTGGTAAAAAAATAGCCATCCAATTCTTTTTTAGACAGGTTGTACCAACTTATTCTAAAACAATGGTTTTCTAAAAGTATAGAAATTATTTTCTTATATTTTTAATTAAATATCGCTGATTCTTAAAGCCATCAACACTAAGATAAAGCATTGTGTTGATATGGATAGCTCTAGAAAAATCAACATCTTATTTCTGGATGTAGTTGCAGATCTTTATCATTTGACCTGGTATGATAGAAATGAAATTCTATACAATAAATTCTCGGTTAACATTTATGAAGTTTGTATATGGATACTCATTGCTATTCATGATGCTTCTTTGATTTAGAATGGATTCTACAACAATATTGTTAATGACTTTATGATTCTGCAGTATATATTGGTTGATGGTATTTATCGCAAGTCACATCACACAATTCATGATTTAGTGAAACTGTTATGCCCTGGATGGATCAAAGTGATTGTGGATAACGCTTATAAAATAAATTCAGGCCCTGTGTAATGTAGTGGCATCAGCAGGGATCACCTCGGTCAGATATTGGGGACTTATTTGGAAGGTGTGGGATTTCCTCGTCTTTGGAAGCTAAAATAATGAGTGTGATTCAAGCTATTTATTTTCCTAGGGACTAGGTTTAAAAAAACATATGGATTGAACTTTATTAGACTGCCATAGTGAGAAAAATTTGGAATGGTTTGATTCATCTTTTTTGGTCAACAACTACATGTTGGATGGATTTTCATTGTTCGCTTTGCGATATCAAACATATTACCACTCATGTCTATCGGAAAGAAAATATTGTTGCAGATGGCGTTGCCAATAATGGAAAAATCTTGATATTACCTACCTTGATTATTTACCTAATAAGGTACTTTGCCTTTATGTGAAATATTGTAATTTGATCCCATATGTTAGACTAATGAAACCTCTTTTTATATAATAAATTGTTCTTTGGAATTTTTCCCAAGGCATATCATTTTTCAAAAAAATGAATATATTCATATTAATTGTATTAAAAAATTAAAAAACATAAAACACTAAATAATGTATATAAATAATAAAGTTAATATGAATCATCTATTATGATACATAATATTTAAGGGAATAATTTTGGGGGGATGATCTAATGGAAAACAAAAAAAATTAGTAGCCTTTAATTATTGAAACTCAATAAAAATTGAAATATATGTTTTAAAATTCAACTCATATAGAGAGATTGTAAAATTAATATATTCATTATTTCATCCACAATATCATTTTAATTATAAAATTCTAAAAAATAACCAAACATATAACTATTGAATATTAAATAAAAAGCATCTTATATAAAGTATAAATTCATGGGAAATAAAAAAATATCTTTTAAGGAAACAAGTCAAAAAAAATTAGCCATCAACAATATTTATAAATAGCATATAAACACTTAGTATATTATGATGTTAAACTATGGGTTCTAAAAACAACCTTTTAATGTTAAATAGTGATTACAGTTTTATCGAGTCTTTGTAGAACAAAATATATAATAATATGAAAACCCATTATATTCAAATTTAAACACTCCAATTGACCATTATTATTTAAAAAAATTAATTCAATGGAACTATGTTTGATTATTAAAATCAATTTAAATGTTTGAAAACATTAACAAATAATATTTAATATGTGAATAATATGTGAATAATTATTACAAATTATTTCTTCTGATTGTTTTGATAAAATGGGATAATATTGGAGGGATGATCATTACCATCCCTCCTTCTCTTCATTGGTTTGATAATGTGGGAGGATGATACTGGGCCTTAAGAGACATCCCAAAGAAGCCAAAGGAAGTGGATAAATTTTGATGTGTTTAAATACACTTCTTAAAAGATTTACCATTCATGAATAAAACAACAAAACTAATCAAACCACTATATGGTGAACGATAAAACAATTACATATCATCAAATTATTTAATATCTAGAAACACCAAAGTGTACTACAACAGAATCCAATCTAACATCACAGTAAATAATATTAGTTGATTTATAAAACTCTAAGACGATGAAAAAAATCCATTCTCTACAATATCTGTGATCTAACATCAACAAACAGCCCATGTATCATGAGGTAGTGATAATGACGTTTGATTCATTATTATTTCCCATGTCTTAGAAGACGAAATCTACAAAAACAAGAAAACTAAATATAATAAGTGATTAATAAAACTCAATATGTTTTCCCAAGTACTTTTCTACTCATTTCACATGGATATGGAAGTTAGAAACATTTATATGAAACAATCCCCAAAACAGGTAATAAAAAATATAAACAACTTCTTAATATAGTTAATAATCAAATATAAATAAGTTCTATGTCACCCAATTTATTCCAGAAATATCAAATTTCCATGAACAAAAACAACAAATTCCTTGAACCCGTTTATAAATATCCATTTTGGTATAACCATTCCATTACACATATCCTTATATCTAACCGTGAATGTAATTTTTATATCCCTATACACATGAGTAGTGAGTCCTCATTTCACTAAGTCGTCACCTGGTGAACTGTTTCGATAAAGGATAGACCTACTACTTATCTATACGAAAAATTATTGGAGAGACTCCATTCCCTCATCCATCCCAAATTCACATGAACACACACAACTATTATTCCATAAACCAATGCCAAAAATAAACATTTCATTCTATTCATGAAAAACATTAATTTATTAAAAAAATTAAAAAACCAATTTAAATAAACCATCCCCAATTAATTTAGAATAATCATCACCTTTAATGAAAAAATTATGATTAATTCCATTACCATAATTATTGAAAAATGCTAAATTTAAAACCATCATTTTAAAATGACCAAATCCCTTTTACAAGAACATCAAATTTACATTTTTCCACAAATCGTCACTCAATAGAGGATTCAGAAACCATTACACCATCCAATTCACAATTAAATTCACCCAAAATAATAAATTTTAAATCAATAAAATTTGTTTTAGAAATAGGGGGTGAGAGTGAAGCAACTTACATTGAGTGCCTTGATGAAAACATAAAATAGACAAAAAATGCTAAAGAAACCAGGATAAATCTTCATGAACCCACCTTAGATCTCTTCCACTATCACAAACATGACTAAATATAAAGGTATTTGGAATCCAAAACCTTATATCCACCAAGAGTTGGTGTAGATTTATGAATCCATGAAGTGGGGGTAATATAGATCTAAGAAAAACTTCAAGAACAATGAATAATGAACACTAACTTTGAGGTGTTAGCTTCTAATAACCAATTGAAGCCTTAATATGACCTATGGATAGATGAGAGAACCATAAATTACAATTGTGGAAAAATACATAGTTAAGACCACATATAAGGGGAGACGAGACACTTAAAAAGCATAAACATGTGAGATACACTTTTTCAGGATCTAGATTTTACCATGCACATGGTTTAGTCACACTGTTAAGAAAACCATGTGGTAATTATGATTTATCTACTACCTTTAGGTTTATCTTTCATGGTCACCTCACATGATCACCATATCCATGTTCCAACCATTCCAAAGCCACTGTCTCCAAATACCCAATCCATTTTTAAAGTGTGCAGTTTCTCTAAGGCAATCACATTATTTGAAAAAATTAGGCACCACTCATTGGTATTCCCTATAGCCCCAAAATCACATTTAATGTTCTCTAAAATATTTCAAAAATCAACCATTTACATTATATATTTAAAAAAATAAATAAATTATCACATACTAGAAACTAGTGGTGTAACATTCTCCCCACCATGTAATCTTTGTCATCAGAAAGTAAGAATCCATTAGTATCTTGATATAGATCCATACATGGATCTTTCATTTCCATCTCACCTTCAAATGTCTCTTCTTGAATATGATAATTCTTCTAAAAAACCTATAAATGTCTGATGATTTTTCAATGCAAAACTAGTTTTTTAAATCCACAATTTACATTCAGATATGTACCAAAGAAGCATCAATCCCTCTGTCAACATATTACCATTTGTTCAAATGGTCAAGGTCAGGCTGATAGTTTTTCAGCTAAGATACATAGAACACATTGTGAATCGTGATAATCTATGGTGGAAATGAAAACTGATATGCCACTTCTCTAACCCATTCTAGTATATCAAAAGGCCCTATGTATCGACGATGTTACTTTCCCTTCCTCCCAATATGAAGATTACCAACCCTTGAAGAAATTCATAGAAACACATGACCCCTCACTGCGAAGTACAACACTCATCAACTTAGATATGAATATAATTTTTTTGGACCTTGAGTTATCTATATCATTTTTCTGATGAACCGAATATTCACTTTTGTATCTAGGACATGACTTAGCCCAAATAGCAATCTCTCACCTATTTCTACCCAACATAGTGGAGAATGACATGGACGCCCCTAAAATGATTCAAACGTATCCATATGTATCGAGTCCTGATAGCTATTATTATACAAGAACTCCACTAGTGGAACATACTCCTCCCATGAGCCACCATAATTCCTAACACAAGCCTGAAACATGTCTAACAGTGTTTTATCATCCTTTCTTATTTCCCATCCCTCAATGGATGATACAGTGTACCCAAATTCAACTGAGTCCCATTGTATTTCTGTATGGATTTTCAAAAATGAGATGTAAACCATTGATCTCTATCTGAGACTTTTGAAACTAGTATTCCAGGTATCCTTACTACTTCATAGATAAAGATTTAGGATAGATCCTCCCCAATATTAGTATCATGAATAGGGATGAAAAGAGATGACTTGTTATTTCAATCAACTATCAATCATATGGAATCCTATTTTAAAATCGTTCATTGGTGAACTATGGAAAAATCCATTGTTATTTTCTCACATTTCACATTGGGATATTTAAATAGTATAACATATCTTATGGTCGCATATGATCTCCCTTAACTTGCAAACATGTTAAGCTATTTTAAACAAACTTATCCACATATTTTTTTATACCATTTCAACTAGAACATTTCTTTCAAATCCATATATATCATCTGTATTCCAATATAAACTTCCCATCATTAATGGCGTTCAGAAGGAAGAATTTTTTCTTAACAAGACATAGGTACAATTTTCTAATTTCTAGACCACAAAATAGATCTCTCATCTATTTTATATCCCTCAATGGTCTCCCCACCATTGAGTTTTGAACTAATAAAAAATATTTATGCATCATATGTTTGTTACTCATTGAACATGTTACCAAATCAGTTACCATGGAAACTAAAACGAAAACCACAACATTACCTCAGTCTTCACATTCTATATGGATAACTTCTAGGGAAAACATCAAAAACGAATCTTCTGAAGCTTATTTTTTTAATTGAGCATATGACTTTATTCTTATACCATATTCCACTATATTTCTTTTTATAAGGTATACATCTAGACCAACATAGACATATAAAGAAACTCCATCAATCTCATTTTCCATAGATTCTAAAATCTTTATAATAAAAAATTTAATCTCTTATGATCCATAAACACCATAAATTTATCACAAAATAGATGATGATGCAACGTCTTCAAGTAATGGACAACAATAGAAAACTCATAATCATGGGTTGGGTAATTATTCTCATGTACCCTAATCATCATTGATCCATAAGCCACAACATGGTCTCCTTTCCTGAGAAAACACTCTATCCTAGATCAAAAATAATCACAATATACCACATTCACATGTCCTAATTTCTAGTATATCAAGATATGTGTTGTCATAAGATGAATATTCAACTCTATGTATTGTTTCTAAAATTACTTAGTAATTTTGTAGTTAGTCTTTATCTTTTCCTATGTTGTGATAATGAATGATAATAAAGATATGTTTTGAACAAATAAGCATGTGGATATATGTTTTGAACAAATAAGCATGTGAATATTCAACTCTATATGGGTATGTGGATATATTTTCATTATTTTACCTTGGTTAAGATTAAAAAAATCAACCCACAACCTTATTATTCAATCATTATTCTTCATAGAGAAGACTAGTACTACCCATGGAGATGTGGTCGGTTGAACGATACCTTTTATTTCCAACACTTACAACTATACTATCATCTACCATAATTATATTGGTTTTTTCTTATATGAAGGATGTGATATATAAATATCCATGGAAAGTGATAAATTAAAAAATACACTTACCTAATAGGTTTTTTCCCATAGAATTTATTGGTAAAATCATTGGGGAATTGATCCATTACTGGTGTAAAATGGTTACCCATGATCTTTTCCTATAATTCCAATGTTTACTCCTCCAACTGATACGTGATTTTTTCTACTTAAAGTGCCAAAATATCCATCGCACCTACCTTTATGACCCTCTCTCCCCAGAAGAGATTCTATGCCCTGTCCCAAGTCTTGAAAATAACTATTTTTCAATAATTGTCATTGTGAGCCTTGAAATTTTTTAACCAATCCATACATTGGATTATATTATAGAAATAAATTTCTAAAACCATGAAGTCCCATATTAGTTCAAATCCATCTACAATTATAAAAATTTCTCTTCACAGAATGGTTCAATATTCTCTTTGACCTATATGAGTCTTATGTTTTATCACAGAAAGCATCATCTTAGGTTTTAAACATAAAATCAACAACATGTGAACCGATGAAGGAATGTGATACACTAGTATGAAACACCACTTACATATTTATATAAATAATATGAATTGTGACTATCACCATAAATCGTCTAACCACGTCATTTATTATCATCTTCTCAGCTCCATATAATTTCTTAAGTGTTTCCTTCTGCTCTTTGTTTCCTTTTTGATATTTCCAATTCTAAGGAGTCATTGTATTCCAAGAATCACCACGGATAACTCTGTTCTAGTGACACGTTTGATTATATATTCCTCACCCCATGAGAACATATGATTCTTTCATTACAAAAGATGTGTCACCACCACATGACCAAGGAGCATTGCGACTATAACTCTGAAGGTTCCCCATATAATTTAATTTTTTTTTGTGCTCTAGGAGGTTATGTACACTATTGCACCATGTGATCAAATGAACAACATTGAAAATATCTAGGATGGCTCTAGGTTTTTTAGGAAGATTCAATTATCCAACTATTTGAATACAGTTTCTGATACCACACTAGATGTTGGTGTCCCGCTTCTTCTTTCCCCTAACATTATATGTCCCAACATTTTTCATAGGTATCATGATAATTACTCCACTCATTTCTCATGTGATGTCCCATTCAGTCACGTTCCCTCTATTCATTATCTTTGTATAGTTCATAATACAATGAACAACTATATTTGAGTAAATCTCCTGCCTTAATACCAATTCAAATATTCATTCCTTCAAGGAAGCACTAGCAATAGCCACGTGTGCAATTTACCCTATATTCCTGAATTTAGCAGTATATTTGGTGATAGAGAAATCGTTCTGCTTCGGGTTGAAGAATTATATTATTCATTGAATATTGAATGTGTGATGTTATAATTTTTTGTTGTAAAAATCATCCAAATCATCCAATTTAAGAAATTATTCTACATTAGCATGCACTACTAGATCCCCCCACTAGCATTAGATATCCTCTAGCATGTACTTCACTATATTTACATTCAAATCTGCTAGTGTGACAGTGAAATCTATGATACATTGGATCCTATTTAGCCACACCTCTTCTTTTTCTATTTTTAAATCATCTTGGATGATGTGTGGATTCTATTTCTAGAACTCTATGGAATAATCCAATTTTTTGGATAATCCCTATAGTTCCCTATGTATATAGGCTAAAATTCATGGATGATACTCCTAACTAGTTTTTGGTTCCCCTATTCGTCATGTGCAAACAAATTTTATGCAACTTCATCTAATTGGTTTCAACAGAGCCTACCATGGGAATCTTTATAAACCAACAACAAAGTCTATAAGACTCACGATCTAGAAACTGAAATCATAAAATTTCAAATTCTATCACATTAGCTATCATGAAAAGGTTTTCCAAAATAATTCTTTTCCATGTTAAACCATCACTAAAAAATTTAATATCTTTTGAAAATCAATACATTTTAAAATTACACCATGTATGCACTTTTCAAAGACATTAATTTGAAAAACAAAGCAAGATTTTTTAAAAAAACAACTCAGTACATCAAATCATATATCATTACTCAAACACCCTAAATGTGGCTGATAAATAATTATGTATCCAACTCCCTAGTAATATAATGTTCAGTATAAAAATGTTTGATACAGCTTTTTATGATCTACATTTCAAATACCGATAATCTTAATTCTTTCTATGATCTCAACTCAAGGAATAGAAAAGAATGAAATCAACTCCAGAACCAAGAAAACAGATGACCAGTTGTTCTGTAAAGAAATACTAAGATGATACTACTTGTCTCAAACTAACATCGTACCGAACAGAACTGATACCATTTTTAAAATAACTTATTCTCCTCATTTCCTGGAAAAGGTTGGAGGATGCTACTTGGAATTAGGTGAATCCTCAAGAAACCAAAGGCTAATAATAAATGTTGAAGTATTTTTATACATTTAGGGGATAATTTCATTGTTATGAATAAAACAAATAAAATAATACAACCAAACCAGAAAAACCCCAATATGATGCATGATAAAAAGAATGACAACTCGACCAATTATTTAATATCTAAACTCCTAGAATTGTACTTCAAAGGTAGAAAAAATAACAAAAAAGTACAATGAGGAAGATGACTAATAAAACACCATGATGATAAAAAGAATCCATGAATCAAAAGATCTATTATCCAATATAACCATATATCCTATGTATCACAAAGTAGTGCTAAAGACATGTGATACTTATCTTTCCCATGTACTAGATGATGACATCTGGAAAATCACCAAAAATCCATATCATGGGTGAGTACTAGAAACCCGATGCTTTTACCCAAATAATTTACAACTCATTCCACTATGATTAAAAGGATTTAAATATTTATTTAAAAAATTTATACGAAACAATTACCAAACTATTTTATAACAAAATATATGAAAAACTAAAAATAGTTGGTAACCAAATATAAACCAGTTCCATTTCACCCATTTTGTTCCAGCAAAATATGCTTTTCATGAAAGAAACGAACCAATGCCTTGAATCAATTTATCAATATCCATTTTTGTATAACCATTCCATTCTACCTATCCACACATCCATCCATGCATGTTACATGGATCTCCCTATAATCATGAGTGGTGAGTCATCCTTTCACTTTATTGTTACCTAGATAACTATTTTGAAGAGGGAAAAACATAACCCTTATCCATCACATTAATTATGGCAGAGATTCCATAACCTCATCTAACTAGAATTAACATGAACACACAAAAACATTATGCCAAAAACAAATGAAAAGAACCATTTCATTTTGTTCTATAAATCCAAAATTTTAAAAAAATGTTTAAACAAAATTATTCAAATTAACTATCCCCAACATATTTATATAAAATAATACATTTAATGAAAATATTTTTATTTATGCTTTTACAATAATCCCATAATAGTCCTCAATTTAGATAAAACATTTTCAACCAAACCAAATCTCATTTATAAGAACATCCAATTACAATGGTTCCACAAACAGTCACTCAATAGGGTTTTAAAAAATCATTAAAAATACAATTCACAATCAATTTGATAAAAAATAATCAATTTTAAATTAATACAATCTGTTCTAGCAAGAGGGGTCTAGAGTGAAGTAAAACACCATAGGATTTTCGGTGAAAATCACAAAGAGACAAAGAACACTAATGAAACCAGGATATATATTCATGAACTAGTATTATATATATTCCATTATCATAAAAATTACCAAGTCTAAACTTATTAAGAAAGAAAAACATTATATATACCTAGATAGGTAATATATATAAAAAATTGAGATGAGGGGTGAGGTAAATATTTGGAAAACAACAACAAGATGAGGAACAAACACTTACCACAAGGAATCAGCTTCTAATCACCATGTTAATCCTTATGATCACCTATGGATTAATGAGGGAACCTAGTTTGTCCTTTGGGGAGGAAAAGTCCGAGTTAGGTTCACATAGAAAGAAAAATTAGACACATAAATTCCAAACATGTTAGATCAATGTATTTAGATCTAACTTTGACCCTACACACGGTTTATTCGCAGGGTTAGGAAAACTGGGCACTAACCTTTTGTCACCCACTGCCTTAAGAATGACCCTCTCATGGAAACCTCACACAGTCTACATAATCATGTTCCAACCATGATGAATCCACTATCTCAAAATAAAAAATCCATTTTCAAAGCACATAGTCTATCCTTGTTCTTTGCATGGTTTGGAAAAAACCATGCACCACCCGTGCACATTTCAATAAGCCCTAAAGCACATTTAAAGTTCTCAAAACTCATTAAAAATTAACCCATATACTTTATATACCTAAAATCATAAATAGAGTGTTACATCCCAGAAACCAAGGGTGCTACATGATCCTAGGGAATCCATAAAATTAGAGGATCCATATGTTTTTTCATATTATTTTTATTATAAAAAATTAACTTCGATAAACATTGATATAAAATCATTGTAAAATTAATGTTTTGTTCATGATTCCACAATTTAATATTTAATTTCAACTTCCACACAAATAAATATATATTATTTTGTAAAATTAATCTTTTATAAAAGATAGATTAATTGATAAATATCTAGTAATTTATAAATGCTTTAGGAAAAATAACCAACCAGCAATTTCATAATTAGGGTATAGATACCATTTTTAGTACAATGTTTGAATAAAATTTCTACAATACATAACTAATTAATAAATTTTTATTATAATTTTGACGAGTAATTAAAAACTATTATAATATACACTAACCATTTTATTGGAATTTAAAAATACCAAATCACAAACATTATCCAAAAAATTTGTTTCAAACAAATTATGGTTCATGAAACCATTCATATTAATGGAATATAAATTTTAAAACATTATATAATTTTTTTATAAAAAATAAAATTACGATAATTAATATGTAATATTTTATACAATTAATCTTATATAAGAAAATAATTACAATTGGAAGATTTGAGTGATAACATAAAATTAATAGAGCCATCAATTTATTAAACATGTATATAATTTAAAAACGTGTTCTAAAAAATAAATAATATAAACATATTCTATTATTAATATTTTTTCTTGATTCAATAATAAAATGTTATTTTTTAATATTTAAACATTTAAAATTGTAAATTACTAGAATAAAGTGATGAGAAATCATCTTATATAAATGATAAATTAATAGAAAATAAAAAAAATTTAAGAAAGTATGATAAAAGAAATATTTAGCCCAAAACTTTATATATATAGTATTAAAACATATTCAAATATGATTTATAATTAAAATTTTTACAATCAAATGTTAAATAAGAAATATTAACTAAAATTTAATATTTTTTATTATAAAAATATATATATAATAATATACACTGACCATTAAATTTCAATTTAATTATTTGAAATAAAAAATATTGTCAAATTAAATTGATAAAAATTTCCTTTAATGAAATATTTCATTTTGGTTGTATGAAATGATTAAAAATATATTAATATTTAATGTATAACAAAATATGAAAAATTAATGTGAAATATTGGTTATGATGAATATGATAGAAACAAATAATATCTTTGATATGATATGAGGGATTCTAGAACATCATAACATCCATCAACAATTTCTACTAGAATGATTCATGTGTCATAAATAATATTTGAATGTAGAACTAAAATAGTATAATGATATAAATATATAGACAAATTCTATAATCGGATGTGGGAAATTGGTTGTTGGATGATTGGACATATGTGAAAGAAGTCATTAAAAATTTGAATTCAAGTAGACATTTGTGTGTGCGAAATCATAGTAGATAATAATGGATCGTCCTGTTTTGAGAATGCTACCGCAACTAGTTTCCATAGGCAATAAAACATTTATAAATAGGGTTGATAAATGAATGGGAAAATTCTAAGGGATATATTCTTTTAGGGAGGGAGCATATGTTTATGGAATATGGCTCCATGAAAATTTGATGAATCCCTTAGAAATATTATCCATGTATAAAACCTTAAACTAGAATGAATTATATACATGGATATATATTCATATAGCCATTACCCTACCAATAGATATGGTAATTTAATTCCTTGGATACATGTCTTCCCTTTCACCTATAAAAACATGGTCAAATTATGACCATTGTTATATGTAACTTCAAACCATATACCCTTTCGGCCAAGTCTTTTAATCCTTTTATATAAAAAGAATTTATTATAATAAATATGGTTAATAAAATAATTTAATAATAAAATATAAGACATACAATATCCACATCCTTATATAAAAATAGCAATATCAAGCCTAAATAATGATTTTTATATTGAAAATATTAAATTATATAAATACCAATTCTGCAAGGAAACACTATCACCACTGATCATGTAAGAAGATATTGAAATTTCAATGTCAGAAAACATCTCATGATTTTGTAAAATTGTTATATTATCATATGTTTGAATGGTGAAAAGATTTATTACTTTTATGATTCTGTTAAAGGGTTTCAAACAATTTGAAAAAAAATTTAAACAAGATTTATAGGGACTAATATAATTGACTATAATAATTATAATAGATGGGGAAAATAATCAGATGGAATTTTTATAAAAAAAGGTTAATTGAGAATCATATAATTTGAATGAACAAATATTATTTTTTCAACAATATATATATCAAATTATCATAAATTCCGTTTCTCAATAATATAATGAAATTCCACATTAAGAAAAATAATTATAAGCATTAATCCATCCATGAGAAGCATCATTGATCTCATAACATCACATAGATCACCAATCTGTCAATATTAATTTACTGAATCCATGAACAAAAAATATAAATATAAATGCATAAAAGATGATAAAATAAATAAAAATGGATATGAGACAATAAGGGTTCCTCGTATTGAAAGAGAAAAAACATTGGAAGTTAGGTCTTTAGGAATTATGAAAAGAGCATACAATGATTTCTAAATGATGACATTAAGTCACCTACGGTCCAAGAGGATAACAAAATATAAAACCAATGGGATTTAATACCTAAATGTAACTTCAAAAATTGGATGTGTTGAGTAATGAGATGACATATAAAGTATCAGTGAGAAAAAAAAATTTAATACACTTACAAGGATCTTAACCCAATTTTCCTAGGAACATCACAAATTTAAAACTCAGTTAACTCCCACAAATTTGATATAATAAAGCAAGGTTGAAATATTAAAATATAACCATAAAATGATATATTATTTCCAAATAATTATACTCTAAACCTTGAATGACCAAAACATACCTAATAAACTGTATACCAAACTCACAACATTATGAGGTGAACATGCTGTAATGAAACTCAATAAAATAAAACCTAGAAATTAGTCACCTATGTCATCTCATGGTTACTCCAATTATCACTATATGAGAGAATATTGTGTAATAATATAAAAATATATAAGCTTTTCTTATTTATTTGTTACTCTTATTGTACACAAACAAATAGCTAGTAGTCAACTCTATATGGTGAAACACACTCGAACATGTTTTGTAAACCACCCCTCAACCAATAACATGAAAAACCATGAGAAATAAATGCCTCCCTTAAATAGAAAAAAATCATAACTATCATAACTATCATAACCTATAACCCTGTATATAAAAAAACATCACACCAGGTCTAGAGCATACTTGTCGTGTCTATTACCACCAGGTTTCATCATGCCTCTTCTAGCTGAAATTTTGACATGAACTCAATTTTCATCCCCACCAAACATCCACCAACACCCCTAGAGAACTACCCTTCCCAAAAAAATTAATCAAAATGGCTATATGATATTATGACCCTTTATTATGACTATATATTATTTGATAATATTTAATTTATTAATGATTAATAAGAGGTAATCTTCATAGAGAAATGGTTCTAATGGTTTTAAATTTTTTCTCATGAATTTCCATGAATTGTATATATTTTATATTGGTGAATAAAAAATGAAATTATTGTAGTAATTTTGGAATGAGGTGTTATAACAATATTTTTTTCTTGTTGATGATTAAATTTGAGTGAAATTTAATTGTATATATATTGTTAATGAAGCAAGGATAAATTTGATAATTTTTTGGTATTTTTTTGTTTTGGTTTTTCAGCTCCAATAAAAATTTTAATTGACTTGTTTGATTTTTTTGGAAGTTGTGCTAGAGTGTTAACATGTTGATAAATGTATTATTACATTTGATGTTATTTTAAAATCATGTATAGAATTAGATTAAATTATATAAAAAATTGTTGAACACACTACTTGAAAATACACAGTTGATAATATGAATTATTATATTTTTGTGAAACATGTATATTAAGGTATTGTGGGAATTCATTAATATTCTATTAACATTCCATAGATATGGGAAACGTTTTTTATATGTTGTGTAGTTATTTTAGGGGATTAAGTGTCTTGAATTGGTGATTTTTATTTTATTTTTTTATAATTGATATGTGTTTTTATTATTAAAATAAACATCACAATTATTTATTTAACTCTTTTATGAGGGGAATGTTTTAGAAAGGTTTCAACATATAGGGAGCCTTAGTTTAGAAATATATGTGATATATATTTTCTGACCCATGTTTTTATATTTTCCTTGAATTAGGAATTAGATATAATGTGATTCCTCCTGTTTGATATATGTGAAGATTTTATTTCATATGTTAGGAATATAAGATGATGGGGTAACATTTTTCAGTATATGAGATATTGATAATGTTAGATTTTTAGAATATAAGTTATCAACAATTTGGGTGTTGGGATATATATATAATGCTTACTATAATTGGGTGAGGTTATTATGTGTTTTTTGGTTAAATCATGAATAAAAAATAATTTATATGCATTTTGGAAATTATCTTATGAATATTCATTAATTTACACAATTTTTATGTTATATCAGTTAAATATATTTAATTAAGGTTGTTATAGTGTTGTACACTAAGGATTGTATTCTCGCTCTTTATTTGTAAACACTTTATGTGCATACTGATTATAAGAATAATATTATGGTAGATGAAATAATCCACTTTAAAATTTTATATGGTGTCATGTGGCATCCTTGCGCTGCATTTAATTTCATTATGATCTGTATAGAGGGTATTCTATAGTTAGTTGTTTTCTATTTTTGTTATTGTGGTTGTACCATGAAACAATGATTTTACTTATGAGTTGTGTTTAAATAAATTATATACATGGGAATCTAAAGGTTATAGATATGAAATATTAGTCTTGATAATGTAATTATTATATTAGTTATAATTATTGGGTGTATATCTTTTGTTACATTGATGTGATGGACCATTAAATAATAAATTACTCTTCAAAATACATCTTTTGATCATTGATTTTAGTTTCCAACTTTTAGTGATTAATTACTATACATGAGACTATTTATAATTTCTCTTCATTAGAATGGTCATGCTGGGGAATGGAGTTACATTATCATATCATATTAATTAATTATTATGGGGGTGATATTTCTGATTTAGTATATTAGAGATTTAGACTCATGATATATCATGAAATCTATGCATGTGTTCTTAGATATCAGAACCATAGTTTGAAGCCAATATTATAGAAGGTGTATTGGATTATATTTTCTCATCATAGAAAATGATTGTGTGGGTAGAATAGTTTCTTAGTTGAGGGTGAGTATTGGGGTATCCATCAACATTTTGGCATGTATGGTCATTCCATATATGTGTGTTTACATGTGTTTATGAATATTTTGTGATGATTTGTGTTTGGTAGATTTTGGATATGACATACTAATATTATGGGGTAAATGATCAATGATTTTTTTTAAGGATTTTTGGTCATTGTTAACCATCATGTGGGTTCATTTTATAATTATTCACCTATAAAGAGTGTTGATCCACCCCATGCGAAATAAGTTGGGAAGTAGAATTTCAATGATTTATATATAGAAGGGGATGTTCAACATGTTCCCTTAGTGGGTGACACAATGAATATACTAGGGGAAAATATAACTAATGTCATGTTGATGGTTATCTTGATTCTTAATGAATTAACATTAGAAGGTGAGTTTGTGGAATCCATTGTGATTTGTGAAGTTTATGAAAAACATTATTCTATCAATTGATATGTTATTGGGACATGGAGAGTAATGGAGTAAATTGAGGGGCTGGATTATATATTCTATATGATCAATCTCATCAGGAAATGAATTTTAAGAATTTTGTTTCTATGCTTGAGGGACTTTCTCAATAATGGTCGGATATGTTTGATCAAGTAAAGTGGTTTAAGGGGCTATCATGGGAGTTTTTTCATTTTACGTTTTTTTTGATAAATTACACCATTATATTATAAGTATTTATAGTGGAAAAAAATTTATAAAGTATAAGAAACTAAACATGTTAATTATTGAATATTCCTTTATGTTCATAGAGTTTTTCTATTTTTCAATGGATTTGGGAGGGAATTAGACCTGTAATTATAATCATGTCATGTATGTAATGATACTCAAGATTTTATTGATGTTTCATCCCTATTATTGACCATATATATGGAAGTGGTGAATAATTATCACATGGTAGTGAATGATATTAAATAATATATGGGATATTTAGAGAGGGAATGTGGATATGGTAGTTATAAGAAGAAGAACTTGGTTTTTTATTATAGAGATAGATAGGTCTCATGTTGTTATAGGAACAAAATTGATATTTCCTCTTCATAAGGGTGGGTGTCTTATTAGTGCTATTTGTGTGGCCAATGATTCCATACATCAATAATTTATCCCAATGAGAAAAAAGTGTGTCACTGTTTTGGAAAGATCATATTCAAAGGTTTTATATGAATAGACTTCATGTTAGTATAGTCTATGATTTATCATCCATATCGTCATAAGATGGATAAGAAAGTTTTTTTTTAAAATAACGAGATGTATTATATTTGGATGTCCTTTATGTAGTGGTGGGATAGGTTCTTAGTGACCGGTTCAACGTGGGGGAGAAATTTCGTGAGGTGAGGTTACCTAGGTGTATATTCAGATTTATTGATCATGTATTATTTTTTTAATTGATAAAAAATAGTGGATCTCGATGTGGGTTCTTTTATATTTCTATATACGATATTAGATACATATACCTTATATAGAATTTTATTTTATTCTGGTTATTCTCTTAATTTAATTTCTAATTGATTAATCAATGCTATAGATTAATTAGTGGTGTTTTTAACATAGATATTATTTGTGAAAATATCTCTTTAGAGGATTGAAGATTCTATTAGTAGTTATATGACTCGTGTCATTAAAAGTAGAGGATATAGTCATTATTAAGATTTATTTATATTAGAGATAAAATGATTTCATTTCATCATAGGGATGGATTAGATAACCTGTTTTTTAGCTCGGATTGATTGTTACTGGATTTGGTTGAATTTCCTTCCATATTTAGGGAGAACCTATAATTTTCTAGTGGAATAGATTTTGAATTCAGAAATAGATATAAAAATAGTGTAATATCCTGGACTCCATAATTCCCTAGATCATAGTTGTATTAAATTATTATTATAGAATATATGAGTTTATATGGATCAAATACGTGAGTCACAATGGATGACTATATACATACATAAATATCACTTTAAAATCATAATATAAAACATGAACACACTTCAAGAACAATATAATCCCATCCATAGTTTCTTTTAAAATAAATGAAATATTTTCCTCTAGGTTTTATTATGAAAGGAAATAAAATAAGGATGAGTTTAGATGATTAGTAATGAGTATCATAAAATATAATCTATTATAACATAAATATATAATACATTATATGATATGATTAAATAATGAAAATTTATCAAAAATATTATGAAATCTAGAGAAATATATATTTATGGGGATAAACAAGAAAACCTGGAAAATAATAATAAATGGTCTCATACAAATAGAATGCATAATTATTGATATACAGAACATGTTGATAAGGTCTTTTAGAAGTATACAATACTAATATGGGTAGATATACCCAAAAACCCAATTGATTTTTTCAAATGATGATTTTTAGTGAATCTAGGATTTATATATTATTCTCCTCCAAACTCGTAACCTTATAATGTCCAATGCATTCACCATAAGAGTCAAAAAGACCATTCATATCATTATCTAAGTAAACTCTCGCTAAATTAAAACATGGTTATCCATATAATTAAAATATATACATGAAAAATAATTCTACATTCAATTTAATAGTTAAGATTTCATAGAGAAAATCCATTTATTATATTATAATTTGTGGGGTATTTTTTTAAAGTAACACTAGTTGTCCTTATCAATGAAATATAGTGGATATGGTACATTAAATGTGATCAGTTATCCATGAATGATTGTAATTTGGTTCAATAGTATGAATTAGATGGATAATTATGATATGGATTAAAACCCTCTTCACCATGGTTAATAATGATTAAGTTAATCATTCATGGCATATCACTAGATATTTTCTATCCATGTGTATAGCTATAGGCCCCCTCATCGTCCACCTTAGTGATGATTGATTTGATTCTCAACCAAATATTATATGTCTAATTATCCGTAGAATCATCTATGACACAACTTTGTCTAATTTCCATTACCATGTCAGGGATGTATTTTTTGGGAAACCACTGACACATTTACATTAACAAAACATGAAATGGTTTCTCCAAAATGAAAAGATTTATTTTAACAATGGTTTGATAACTATTTGTGAAAAATAAAATTTGGGAGGGAAAATAGACTTCTAAATACTTGAAATTTCATGTGTAATATGTTATGAATTATTTCATGGAAATATAGTCACCACGTAAGTGGAATTAGGTGGTGAATAATACATGAGTCCTAGACAAAAAATTGATATACAGATACCCACATTTGGATTGGGTAATATTTCAATCGTAACGTCTTGAAATTGGGGAATTAAAATTGATCATAAAATTCCATGAACAAAGGAATTTCATGATATAAAAAATAAATTAGTAATTATATTCACCACATAAATAGAAGTAGGTGTATCATACAGCCCATGTGTCAATAGTGGTAATTTGAGATGGAAAATCCATTCCTATTGTCCTAAAATCCAAGAATGTACACTATTCTCTTATATAAAAACCATTTATAACCTAATCTATTAGTTATGATCCTTAATTTTATCTATTATTCTTTATCCTCATTATATGTATCCATTTTCTATACGAAATCAATCTATTTTTCGCATTTGGTTGTTATAGTTTCAATCATTTCACCTAGTATAATAATTGTGTGTTGATAATAATTATTTTTCAAAATTTTATCATTAGTAGTTCATTATATTTACTATTTTGGATGTTTTAAAATTAGTTATTTTTTATTAAATTACATTAATTAGTTTTTTAGTGTATATGCTTGAAGAAAAAATTGATTACAGGCGTGTATCAGTAAAACAAGATTATTAAAGGGTTTTTTATTAATTAATTAATTAAAAAATGATATTAAAACCAAAAATAAAAAATTAAATATATATGAATTTATATTATATTATTTCATAAATTGTGTTCCCATAGTCATTTACAGTATATATTCATTGTATTATTAATTTAGGTGGTTAAACAGTCCCAAAAATTTTCAAACCATGATTTAATGAATGATTTTGAAGATGTTTGGTAAAAGTATAGTTATTAATAAATCATAATGTTATAGTTTGTTATTAATTTTTATTATATATTATAATTAAAATTTATTTAGATAATTAATCAAATGACATGAAAATACTTCTAAACTAGATTTAAATATTTTCCTATGAGTATTCGAAATTTAAAGGATTGAATTAATAATGATCATTTATTGATAATATCATAATTAATTATTCAAATATTCCATAAAAATAAATAATTATATTATAAATATAACATTTCCTAAATAAATACATTATATTTATAATCAATTATTTGTTGAGATGAAAATTTAATTTTTGTACACTTTGGTTGATAGTTTTAATATACGCATGAACAATATTTTTATTTTTCATAATGGATGGGATAGATAAATAGAATATGATAATAATATTAATATAGTAACATTAATGTTTCTAAATGATACAAATAAATTTTTATAAGTGTGTCTATAATAGATTTAAATGATGAAAATTTATAAAAAAAGTTAAGTGTTTGATAATACTCACATCTAGGACTCAAATTCTCATTGGAATTATTCTTGGAAATGAACGGATTATGATGACTTGAATTCTCATTGGAATTAAAGTTATTATTCAATAGTCTGTGAAGATAAATAGATAAAATATGATGACCAGGATAGTGTGTATATAAAAACACCTCACACACTCTATTTTGTGACATCTTTGATTTTTTAGTTCTTTTATATTATCATTTTGTTATTTTACAAAAAAAAATTATTTTTCCTTTTTAATTATTTTCAACCAAATAATAAATATCAATCAGAATAATTTTGATTTAACCTTTTAAAAAATTTAATCATTATGACTTAATATATTTAAATAAATCAATAGAATAAAATTTTGTATTGTTTCAAATGGATATAAAAAAATGTAATGAAACATAAAACTACTTTTTTAAAAAATATATTTTTATGGAATTAAATTTATAAAATATAAAAAATAATCTTCGGTGATGATATTAAGAATAAAAATTGATTTATTATAAAACTACAAGAGGGTTTTTTTATTTAAATTCAATATGATACAAAATATCACCTTTAAAATATATTATTTCTGTAAAATATTTTTTATTCAATCATCATTTTAATCAGTTCTAAAAATGCATGACATATATTTTATATATTGAAAAAATAATTTAATATAAATAAATTTATTCATGAAATGAATATTTTATTACCTAAAATTATTTCTCATTTTTTATTTTATGTAAAATTTATATTGATTTTATAATATTTGTGGTTTTGTAAAAAATATTATTTTCAGTATTCATAAAAAATACTTTTTGAAAAAACCCGAAAAAATCATTTTAATATAATATCATTATGATGATTTAGAAAATAATGTTCATTTTTTCAAAATAATATTCATTTTTTAAAGGAAATTTAAAATATACTCATCAATAGCAGCTATTTAGAGTGAACATTGTGTTATATTTCGGATATGGTGTTCACACATAGTTGAAGGTTCATAAGTTTTGCATTCTTGACCAATTAAATAATTTCACCATCAGCATTTGGATATACATATATATATATATATATAACCTATTCAACAATCGTGGATATTACATCCTTATATCATCTTTATAAAAACATGTTTCCTCTTTTAATTTTTTAATTCTCCAATTGAATTTCAACAATTGAGTTTTCCAATTACACAATTATTTCCTTATACTTTTAAGTATCCTAATAGGCCCTTAATTATAATACAAGTAGTGATGAAAATATATTCCCTCATATGAGGTCACATGAGTGGGGTATGTTATTAATTTCCATTTCAATGAATCAGGGAATACTTCATGTACTTTAAAAATATTGGGTGGTGCAACCAACAGGTAGACTATAACACCATTCTTTTAAGTATTTCAATAGGCCCAATGTATATACAGCTTAACATTCCCTTTTTACTAAATAAAAAATCTCTCTTTCATTGAGAAAAAATCAAGGATACATGATCACAATGTTTAATTTACAATTTCATCCCTTTATTATCTACATTGAGTTTGTTTCTTTCAGTAGATACAATAATATGGTTCTCAATAGTCCATACTTTAATACATATATCATATACATGATATGGCCCACTAATACTATTTTTCCATATGACTACAAATAGGTTAGTGTATATAAAATAATCACATACTATGTTTCATATAGTTACTTTAGGTATTTCAAATGGGTTCTATTATTGTATGAAATTTTCAAAGAATGATATTGACCCCACATACCTTTGAATTCTTGAGAACATGTTATCACCATGTCTTTTGTTGTTTAGAAAGTACTTTTATATTTCAAATTAGTATGGGGAATATATGAATCACATAAATTTATATCATTGTCATGATACCTTTAAAGAAACTTTTATATTTTTTATTTGAACCATGGATCATGATCAGATACAATTGATAGAGGTTCCCCATGAAGCCTTACGATTTCATTGATATAGAGCTTGGAAAGATTCATATGTGGTAGATCCTCACATATCTCAATGAAAAGAGTAAACATGGTAACAATATCAATGATGATCCATATAAAATCATTATTCTTTAGATACTTTGTGAGTCCATCATTAACCACTTCTATATAGGTAGAGGTAGAGAATTCATGACCCCATTGTTATGTTTTCATATAGACTTCACCATCTGGCATACTAAACAACTGGAAACCTAGTATGTAATTTATTTATAAACACCTTATATTCCTATAATATGTTGGTAAAAATATACTATATTTTTTCTAGCATAGTATAGTGATATACTAGGTTCTTCTCATTTGAGTATTTTCACAGTTTACCACATACTAATTCAAATTCATATATTGTAACTATTTTTATGTTTTTTGATTCTGTAAATTTAATTAAAATTGTGGGTTTTAAAATGCATTAAAAACAAAAATATAATAATATTTTTTCATTAATAAACATAATTAATTAATGAAATAAAATAAAGTAAGTTCACTTAAGTGATTCCACTATGTAGAATCTTCATCATGTAGTTTTTATCTACACAAAGAACACACTACAACAAATATTCTAAATCCATATTCTACCAATTTTGTGAATAAAAATTGTAGTCTACATTCACTAACTAAACCATATATTCACCTCCTTAATTGATATAGAATTTTTGTATGTTATTAATTCAACCCTAAAAACCACATGGAATATCGAAAAAATTGCATATCAACTTTAGATTGACCTAATATAGACATTAAATATGGAATGTGGTTTAATACCAAATTACTACAATAGGAGATTTCTCTGGTGATTTGATCATCATAATGTATATTTATTTTCATGGTGGATAAATACTTAGATAAAGAGAGGGATGGATAGAGAGGAATTGTAAATAAATTAATAAAATATGTTGAAAGTGATTCATGAGGATGAAAAATGAAAACAAATGTAGTATGTAAAAAAGAATCCAATTCTAGATTCCCAGTCGTGAAGTCTATCTACCTTTAGTATCATGAAACCACTGTATTTTTGTTCATCAAACCCTCCATTATTTGAAACTAAAATCTCAAAATATTTTACATATTCTCTTAATTATTTATTATCTTTGAGTTTCATCAATGATTCCTTATTTAATTCCAATTTAAAATCCTATTTTAAATTATCCATTAATTCTATATGATAGAGATGAATTGTATTTTACCAATCCACATTTTCATATCATTACACCGTAAAAAATAAAATTTCATTTTATTTCATCACCTTTTTAGATTAATTAATTTCCCCCATGGAATCATAATAATCTACTTCCTCGGATTGTATGTGTATTTAATTTTGTCCGAAAAAATATTTGAGAATGTATGGAAGCAAGATGAAGTGGTTCTGGTTGAATATGAGGGAATACTGAAACTTCCCATTTCCATGTAGGAAAATTTTGAAATGAAATATCATATAACCATTCCATATATCCATTTTTTGTGGTTGGAAATATATATAGTTTGTAAGACTAGTTGTTTTCCTTTAAAAAATATCCAATGTTCTCCACATAGCTAATTTATAATTTTCACTACATTCCTAGAAATACTTAAATATCTTGTAAAACCTCTACATCACATTATATGAATATGGAATCCATAGTTTAATCATTTATTTTTAAACCCTAACAATTTCAACCTTCTCTAGTATCCATGAAATAAGGCCAACCTATAATGTAGTGTTTTTGAATTCTCTATGGTTCTGGGCCCCCCTTTAGCTTCCATAGATATCTCTATCAAATAAAATTGTTTGAAATATGTATCAATGGTGGTAGAGATACCCTAACATGTCCACTTTTATCCACGAGTTAACCTTACAGAGTATTGAGAAAAATAAGCATACATTTACACATCTCTTAAAATACCATCGGTGCCTTTATGAAACTTTATTTTACCTTACATAGCTCTTTATTGATTGATTTAGTATGTATTGCCCTTAACTAGAACTTCCTATTACTCTTTCAAATCCTTTTCATACCATTAAACAACATATAACCTCCTTTATAATGCCTTTAAAATCGATTGGTTACCCATACATATATTCTTTATTTTATTTATTGAGGATATGAATGTCTATTGTTACCCATACACAATTATGGAAATCGGTGGGTACCATTGTCTAGTGGTTCTATTACCTTACATAGAAAATGGCTTCCTTTACATAACCTATTTGATTTTAGAGATACCATTACATGGTTCTTAAAACCATCCATCATAAAGGTATGGGACTTCTTACCCTGACACAACACCTAGGATATTTGTAAGGGTAATTAGGAACTTACATGTTTTCCAAAATCAAAATAGAATCTCCAAATTAAATGGTTTTAATTCATTATTTATCCAAATTAATTATTCAATTGAAAATTTTCCACATTTTAATAAATCAAAAAATTACATGTGTGAAATATTTTAAAAATAAAAAAATTCATCTTAAAATGATAAAAAATCAACCAAATTATTTTCATTAAAAATCACCACATGAGAACAATGATTTTCCTAATGAATTGATTATAAATATTAAATCTCTAAGGAGACCAAAGATAGCAATATAAAATTTCATATCATTTAAATGAAACAATTATCATTAGTAAAATAATATTTCACATTTGATAAAAAATTATACTTTTAACTTCCCATTTTACTAAGAAACTAATCAAACAATGTACATTAATTTGTCCAATTAGAAAATAGTTGATATTCTCCTTCAATGAATTCATTTTTTTAATTTATTATTATTAAACATGGCTGTGTTTTATATACATGACATTTATTTTTTTCTCTAATCACTGATGATATAAATTCAGGTAGACTTATGCTCATAAAATGATTTCATTCTCCTTTTCCATATTAATTTGAAGGATACTCCTCATCTACATTATAATGAAAAATAACATGAAAACATAAGGACAAAGAAAAAATGGTTTTTATGAATCAGCAACAAAATGTGGAAGGGACTGATGTTCATAAAATTATGGCATAAAATAGGTCAACTTAAAATAAAAATTAATTATATTAATATAATCAAACTAATTTAAATATTACCTTGAAATTGAATACTCCCACTTCTAAAACTAATAGTGAAGGTCATGACCAATGAAATCTCAATGAAACATTTACACCTTCTTGAATATTATCTGTATTTTAGTTCATTTCCCTATCAAACTATATTTTCAAATTTATTTATTTTTTGAATGATATTACTATAATGAATCCAATATCCACCACCCAACCCCAATTGAAAAAATCATCTCCCCGGTAAAAAATATTTTTTATTATATCATGTAAAAATAAATTAGTTTTTTCTATAATTTTCTATGTTTTATTGAATTTGAAATATTAAAATTAAAATTAATGATTCATGATACTTTATCAATTCCAAAAAAATCATTTTATCAATTATTCTTTAAAATATATTGTATCCCTTCCACTATGCTCTCAATCAGCGCGAAACATTTACATTAAAAAATCATAAAAAACACTCGGAGGAGGGTTATAATGTATATGAATGGATTTATTTTTGGATTATTCCTAATGAGTACATTCAAGTATTTTATAGGATAAAAAACTATTGATAAGAAATTTGGTCTCAATGATAAGTATATAGTTAATAGAAATACTCAATCATTTGAAATGTGACTATGTATAGGCATTTTTTTAATAAGTTCCAATATAAGTTCTTGTAGGTGGCTCGCACCATGTTATCTTAAGAAAAAAACTCAACATGGAATTGAAAAAATATTTATAGAATTACTATTAGTAATGGACCATTTAAAATTGTACAATATGTCATGTAATGTCTAATAATAAAAAATCAATCCACAAGAATTTCATAAATTAAATCTATAAGAATGGTAAGGAAGTTTTATTTACATGGATCATATAATTCCCTCAAATCATGATTCATCAAATTTATACATATAGATTACTATAATAATTCAATTATCCATCATATTCACTAAATATAATTATAAACATCATATCATCTTGGGAAACCTATGAACCTCATATATCCTTGAAAATTAAAATAATTATGAATTTCCTTATTTTGGATGAAATTTAATTTTTATAGCTAAGAAGAATTTTAAATATTGTAAGTTGTTATAAGTTTAAGAGTTTAGAATCAAGATCCATTTTAAATGATTATCCAAACCACATTTTTATTATTTAGGGATATTTTAGGTTATTGTAATGGTCATATAAAATAGAATCAATCATTAATTTATAAGAAAAATGTCATTATTGTACTAAAATAATTCAGGATATTGGCATGCACACGATATGTTGTGTAAACTCGCTCTTGAAAAATTAAAATATAATGAGATAGAAAGAAAACTTAATTAAAAAATAATAATTTTTGGGTTCATCCAACAAGTAGTCCTAAGTTGTTTACTATAACTCAAAAGTCAATAACATCTTTCATCCAATGTCTGCTTATGGGTGGTGTTTATTTTTATTTGACCATAAATAATCTTTCAATTCATATTTCATTATTTTTTTTCTTTTTATTGATGACTCCATGATTAAAATAAATCCAATGCAGCTCATGATAATATTCTAAAGCTTGGATGGAAGTGGATAGATAAAATATGGGTCATCATACTTCATTTTTTTGCATAAAGAACCTCTACATAACTCACTAGTTCTTTCTTAATGTATTTTGGATAAATATAGTAATAAAATTTAATTTTAGAATTTAATATTATTTTAAAAAACCATTTATAATTAATAACACATTATTCCTTATCATTATTGGATGAATGTATCTCTATTTCTATAGTAAGACACACCCAGATCTCATCATGTACATTATCTATTAATGGTTCTATTTATTTGAGGTGGTTCATATATTCCTCATCAGGTTCATCTTCTTTTATATCAACATCCTGCAATTAAAAAAATATTAAGGAAAGTATAAAAATTACAAATATTAGTTTGTGAAAATAAATTATTTTTCATTATTATTTGATAATATTGAAGTTATTAAAATATCATATTCTTTAGTTAGTTTAGAATCAATATATTGATCAGAGGAAATATACACATGGAGTTGAATAGTTGAAGGAGGTGATATGTTTTCAAGATACACTATATTCTAATGAAATTCTCCCACATGGGTGTTTTCTTCTTCTTCCAATGATAGGGATTTATATATAGGTGTTCATGATTTATCTTTGTTAAGGATGGGAAGTATATGTATCATTTCCACATTTCCCTACATACTGTAAATTTTATCTAAATAATATTGATACCTCACATGTACATCAACATTTGAGTATTAATCATCAGTATCTAACTCTTTATGTTATCATCAGACTGACATATTGATATGGTTAGTATACAGATATTAATTATGTAATGCCTCATCATTTATAACTTCATTGTAAAAATTTGGAGGATCCCATGGTACATCCTCATTGTGATTCGGTATTTGAACATTTTCTTTGATCGGATGTAGTATTCTCATAAATTACTAATTATATATAAATATGTGTACGCCATTCATAATCTTTTTTTCCGGGATAGGGTGATTGTAAACCATTTATTGGAGAGCCTCCATAATATTTCCATCCACATTACCTTGATATTTCAGCTATGAATAATTATTCCATACAGAATGATAGTAATTTGAGTACACCATGTTAATAAACATAATAATTTTCTTATGAATTTTTTTGATTAATGTTTATTGAAAAAGTTAGTGATCAACTAATTAGATCCCAATAAAAAAACATGTTTTGAAATTCATATTATAGAGTGATAGAAATGCTACTAAATTTTTCCTAGTGTAGCATAGTTGCTGACCATGGTTCTCTCACATGATGAGATTTGTAGTTAGTCATTCAAAAATTAGAATTCACATAAAACATGTTATGTTTAGTTTTCTTATTCTATGAATCAAATGAAAAGGATGGTGGTTTTATAATACAATTAAAAACTAATTTTAATTATATAGATTCCATGAAAAATTGAATGGTGGATTCTTAGCATATAATAGATGTTATTCTATAAGAATCATCTATAATGAAACTTTATCATTGGTTTTTATATATACTAAATGAATACACTCCATCGAATGTGTTCTTACATATTAGTGAAAATTTATAGTAATATAATCAGGAAGTACAGTATACATTCATCACCTCAATCAAGGTAGAATAATTAGGGATTAAAATTTTAACTCATAGATAAAAATAGTGAGTATTACACACATTTTAGATCTTACCTAGATTAACTAAATATTTATCTGAAGCATCTACTATAGTTTAGTTGAAATTACACCCCCATGGTATTCCTCTGGTTGGTTACATTGTATCATGAATATTGAAGTTTATAGTGGATAAAGAGATATATATAGGGAGTAATGAAAGAAAAAAACTCCAATACAAATGCATAAAGATTCATATGTGTAAAAAAAATATAAGAAAAAATTCACATAATAAATAAAAATCCAAATTGAGTGGGTTCCCCCCCCCCACACCATAGAGTCAATGTATTAATAGATATCCATCCCCCATTTTCTAGTCTTCAAATATCGTAGTCTCATCTTGAAAATCTTAAACATCTCTTCCCTTTTAATTTATTAAAATTTTTCTATTTTAATTACATTTAATGACAAACATTTAAATTTTACTCTAATTTTAAATTTGGAAGATATCATTAATTTTACCTTATCATATTTCAATATATTTACCATCGACTATATCATGATTTAATTTTACATCATAATATTTTTTGAAAAATTCATTTTCCATAAGGTTATATGGATCTTCAATATCCTCAAATTTCTTTTACATGGAATGAAGTGTCATTAATGTTCATTAGGGAAGGGAATGAGTTCTTCCAAAGCGGTTCAAATTTATTTAACTTAATCTTGTAATTTTCTATATTTATGTAATTAACTTGTTAGATTAATGCTCTGGTTTCCTTTTAATGTATGTATTTTTTATATTGATTAAAACTACATAGTGGAAGTATAATGTTTCTATTTTCTAAAAAATTTAAAATATTATTGATTTATGCAATTAAAAGATTTCACTAAATTCATAATAATCCTGACATCAATTATAAACCTCGACTTCATATTAAATGATAAGGCATCCATGTATCATTCTTCTATTCGAAAATCCAATCTATTTCATCCCATATTAGCTTCAATGATTTATAATATTCAAGTTGTGTACTCTGAGTGAAAACAAAACTAGATTTTGATATCACTACACTACCCATGGAATTGACTAAAAAAATTAATAGCAGAAAGAACATATCAGTGGTGGTCGTAATAAACATATGAATCATTTATTATCAATGAGTTACCATTAAGTAGTTGTAATAAAATTTATCTTACCAAAATAAAAGACATTAAAATACATGGGTACCATTAAATAAAATTATTTTATCTTTACACATCTCTATCTACTTTTACATAGATTGATTTAACATTTTAAATGGTTCTTTCTACCCTTACAAAGCCTATCCTAACTTTTACATAGTCGCCCTCAACCTTTATGTGGCATTTGAAATACATAACTTCCACTATTTTAGAAACGTTATTATAATTATGTAACACATGAATATCCATTTTTACCTGAATTTATTATTATAAATTATTGTGTACCCTAATATTTTAGATGGATAGCATTATTTTATGTCCTGATACCTTTATGTAACATGGACGATTTTCTAGATACCATTATGTAGCACCTAAAACCTCTCTAGAATAATGGTAAGAAAATTATTAGACTTACCAAACCCCTAGGCCATCCTTTACGGTGAAAAATAATTTCTAAACTTTATAGATTCAAAATCATAATCCAAAATTAATTATTTTTAATTTATTTAACCACAAATTAATTATTCAACTCTAAATATTACCCATTTTAATAAATCATCTTCTTATACCGTAAAATGATTGAAAAATGTAATATTGAATATAAAAATGTTGTAATATTTTTATTCAAATTATTAGAATCAATATCTTCTCACCATAAATGTTCTTATAAATCCATTTACTTCATTTTACTACTATCGAATAGAGTAATATTTGAGTTTTTTGGTTCCCCTATCAATTCCCTCTTTAATTTCCATATGGAAGGAACACATAACCTCTCGCCAAAAATTGAAAATAAATACATATAGATTATGTTTATCAATATGCAATCGTTTACTGGTTTCAAATTCCACTGTATATTAACATTATCGTAATGATACCTCTCTTCCTTCTAGAGTAAGGATGGTTTAAGAATTTATTAGAAAAGAAAAAATGGATACCTTTTCTTATAACTAAAACTATATTTAAATTATATTAATAAATTTGAAATTGTTAAATCATCATCAGGGTATGAACTCTTTGAACTATATTTCTTAATCCATCAACGACCATGTTGTCCTTCCCAATAGGTAGTGTATTGATCAACCACTATACTTGAGTAATTCCAAACATCTTCTTCTCACCATGTTGTGTTCCTTTTAAAAATATATATAATTCAAAATATTTTAATCCATATATATATATATATATGTATATAAATATATATATTATATCTTCCATCAAAGAGGTAATTTATCCACATTTTAAAAACAAAGATTATTTCTACCAACTCAAGTTCATAAATTGTATCATTTTATTTGTGGATTTTCAATTTCGATGATCCATATGAAATAATTTTATCATTCTAAATAGGTACAAAACTTACTCCATTATTAAATGCATCACTATATTTTTCAAATACTTACATTCCATATGGTATTGTAAATACCATGGAATTACTTAGTATATATTTATTATTTCAAAAAATTCCTTATAATCCTTTGAAAATTTGAATTTAACCACATTACATGATAACATGGTTATAATGTTTCCCGTGTGGCAAAAACTAAACCAAACCATAGGTATTATACTAAAAAATCCTAGAAACCATAGATCTCTATTATATTTAAATGTGTAGGTAATTCATTAGCTGCATTTTTCATCGATGGTAAAATAGATTTTCCATCCTTAGAAACAATATGTCCATAAAACGAAACCTTAATAATCAAAAAAAATTCATAACTATATTTCCCAAAAAAAATTTAGGGTCTCCAAAAATATTTTCAGATTACTCTAATTATTCACAGATCATATAGTACGAATATTAAAATTTCAAACTGAATGAACATATTTGTGAATTTTTATAATGTATATTTTAGTGAATTGGATAATAAAACTATAATGTTAATAATAAATATTTTTGTTAAATTCTATAAGGATTTATTTTTATAAAATAAAATTTTTATTGTAATTAACATATCAAATTGTTTTTGGTGGTTGTTTTTATTATTATGAGAAAACATGAATTTTTAGTTGAATATTAACAAAATTGTTTCTAAAATTACTGATGTTTTAAAATGCAATATTCATGTAATGCTGATTTTATAAATCCTATAATGGTTATCTCTACCATAAAAAATAAAAAAATATTCTAATACTTGAAAACTAATTTCATAACTATCAAAATTTAAATATTTAATTTAAAAAAAATATTTTTCATTTTCATTTATTCTAGTTTTTAACTAATTTACATTATGTATAAATTTTTTTAATCTAATAAAATCATATATTTTTAGAAAAATATGATTAAAATCACTAAAACTATTATTTAAGATTGTTTTAGCTTAGAAAAAAACTTATTCAATATATTTTCCAAAACATACTCCTATGAATTATAAATTCCCTCTCACAATTCAATTCTCAAATAAATACCCATATACTTATAAAATTTCAATATCCAGTTAATTCCCACGAATATAGTCAATTTTTAACTTTTAGGATGTTTATGAGTAATCCAACCTCAATCCATTACAAATTTATCAAAGTAGTAAATCGTTAATGATGAAGTTGTTGATCCAATGACTTTATTCTTAATTTTGTTTCTAAAAATAAAAAAAATTATATATATTATTTATTTAACTTGACATTAATTATGTAAAATTTTGAAGTACTTAATTCATTGTAATTATGTTCAAATAGGATTAAATTTTATTAGAAATGGATTATTGTGAATGGATGGATTAATTTTATTAGATGAATAAAAATTTTGATGACTTCATAAGATAATATTTGGTTTTCTCTTTATTCCATAAAAGATGAACCATATGTTTTCATAATATCAAATTTAGAACTTTTTCATTAAATATATATTTCTTGATCATAGATCGTAAGAGAATTTCACTACCCGTATAGCATGCGATCATTTTGATACATAAAAGGGTTATTATTTTATGTGATTTTGATATTGTTTTACTTTTTGTAGTATGTTATTATATAAAAAAAATTAGGTTTATTTATAATTTATATGAGATTATTCTCTAAATTAACCTTATTTCTGATTGTGATGAATGAGGACCTTCTAGTGTGTGGAATTGGTCTTTTACGATCGTGTTGATTGAGAGTGTTACAAAGATAGGAATAGGGTTTTATCCTTTGGGATAATGATGATATTATTATTATAGGAATATACTACCCACCATTGTGTTAATGAATCTTTGGGTTGTTGAAGCCTATGTTTTGGACTGTTCCATCGGAGGACATTCAGGCATGGAAGTGGATCCATTGTGTAAGGTCAGATGATCCCTTTCCACTATTGGTTAAATAAATGACCTCTATTATTATAGGGCCATTCATTTTATAATATCATTTATCGAAGTTTTTAGATTATAATTTGGTACAACACATTTTATTTTTGTTCTATTTCATTTAATATATTTATTTTTAATACGATTATCTCGATTTTCCCTGATTGTTTAATTTATGATTTGTTTATTTACATCAAATTGTATATTAATCATAATTCTATAATTCTTCATGAATTGAATACTTGGGTGGGATAAATAAATTAATTCTTATACTATAACAAACCACACCATGTATAGTAAACCAACATTATTTTTGTGATAATACAAAGGTAACCATGAAATTATCTATATATATCATTCTCCTCTATTCATATTTATACTCCATAAATCTATATAATTTTTCTAAATTTGAAACATATTTCATATAGAATTACATATAATATTAATGATATTATGATACATATATAACCATTTTATACTATTTCTAATATATATTCTCCATCTCCACTTATTTTTGACTCATCTTATTAATGATCTGTTTGATCTGCCTATAAGGATATTTCAATACAGTACATATCACTTCAATTACATCTTCTTAGTTTATACTATAATATATATATATATATGTAATTTAATATGTTTTATTCATATAAAATTATTTTAATAAATTAAAATGTTTGTTGAATAAAAAAAAGATAATAAAATTAAAAAAAGTTAATTAAACGAAATATGAGAATCAATAAATTTAATCATTAATAAAAAATATATTTTATGGTTATAATTGTTTAGAAATAAAATAAATTAATTGAATATAATTAAGTGTCAGTGTTTTTATAAATATAATTTTATCTTATATGATGAATAAACACATGGAACCAAAATGAAACCTAATTTAATTGGACTCTCCATCACCTATTTTGTTTTCGTTTTATCTTCTATTATTATATATTTTTACCATGGATATTCTAAAAATTATCATGTGACTATATTTAAATTTTATTTTTATATTTTATTTTA
Source organism: Viscum album (assembly GCA_963277665.1). Classification (NCBI taxonomy): domain Eukaryota; kingdom Viridiplantae; phylum Streptophyta; class Magnoliopsida; order Santalales; family Viscaceae; genus Viscum; species Viscum album. Next base: position 1,435,288,085 of record OY728128.1, read on the forward strand.
TTTATATTCATTATTCAACATCATTGAATTTTTTTATTAACTGTGTTCATTTTTATTAAGGCTCTTTTTTTAATCCACATCAACTATTATTATATTTATATATTATTCTCTCCATGAAATATGATTTTATATTTATAACTCAAACGATTCATGAAAACAATAATTTTTTTATTCATATATTTGGATCCATTATCTATATTATTTTTCATATTATATATGACATCATAATGGAAGATATTCATTTCCTATGGGTTAATTTAGAGTATATTTTTTATGTATATTACCTTTTCAATGTGTCTTTCATGATTTTTTAAATTTTATGTATTGATTGTTGTGTCCAAAATTATATATCACTAAAAATAATTGTACAATGTGATATATATCATGTTATTATGTTTATTATGAATTAACATAATGCTCACATTTTTATAATATATATATTTATGATTTGTACAGATATATTATGCATGTACATAATGCTATTTTTTTCAAAATATCTATTTGGGGATTAAAAAAAATGTTATGTTGTTTCAATATTTTTATAATTACACATTCCATGTCTATTTCATTTTATTTATTCATGTTTATTTTTGATGTCCTTTTATTATTATATGATGATGATTATCATTATCACCTATGTATTTTTTCCCAAGTCCCATGTTCAATTTTTAATATTTTTATTCTAACAAGAATTTTAGTAGAAATTATGATCAATTATGTCCTTGGTTTAGTACATGTACTAATGACAATATAAAATCTCATAAGAGGACTAAGTAGATGAAATTAATTACATTTTAATGTTTTTGTAATTATTATGTTTTATGAATCTAATTTACTCATGATAATGCACCTTTCAATTTTGGTATATATATTATTAATATAATGATTTTATCATAAAATTGATGAAATATTCACATGTGAAATAAGTGGGTTACTATAAATAGATCCACTGAAAATCCTCCATAATTAAAAATACCTTAGTGTAAATTGGTTGTTGTTACTGTTAATTGAATGAAATTCATTTAGATTTTGTAAAAAGGGAAGGTTGATGTTTGGGTTATCATTGATTAGTTGGCTAAAGTTTCTCAATTTCTTGTTATTAATGATGCTATATTAGTTTTTTTGTCATGGAATGAATGTTTTCATGGAAGATGTATAACTACATTTGTTACCCAATAATATTGTATAATATCACAATGAAGCATTCACATAAAAATTCAAGAATAGTTTATAAAAGGTATCAGATTCATAATGAATCTATGTATATCATATCTTCTAGAGTTTCATGGCCAGTTTGACCACACTCTAGAATTATTAGGGAGATATTTTCAAACTATATTCATGTTTTTTGGGTTTAATGAGAGGATCATGTGGTTTATTAGAATTTATTAAATATATTAGCTTCCTAGAATCAACTCACAAGGAACAATTTGTTGTTTTACATTTTATTTCATGTTAATATCCTTTGTGATTGATGGAATATACTGAGGTTTCATTCATTGGTCCTATATACTGTTTTTTAGTATAAGGGAAGCATAATGTGGGAACCTGATTTTTATTTTTAATATTTTCATAAAATAAATTATAAAAAACATGATTAATGATCCTCAAAAATCTATAGATTGTATAACATTACCACAAACACAATTCACCACCACTATGATGACATTGAAAATGTTACACACCACAAGCACGCTTCCCAATATTTTAGAGTCTATAGAATAATAGAGATTGTCTATGCATGTGGTAGGGAGAATATACCATCAGGTTAAGATTAAAATAATTCACAATCGATGTAAAATCCATGTCAAATTATAGTGAATAAAAAATACGGAATTATGGTTAAATAAAAACCTCAAAAGATACTTTTAACCAATGTAATTATAATTTGAGCTAATCTAAAATTCTAGGAAGGTATACAATAACCGGGTAGTTGTTTAGGGGTCAATCACGTGTATAATAATCCCAAGGGTATAAATTAGGGTACTATTACAACCCAAGGTTCTAAGTTCATGTATCCACCCACCATTACATAACACCTACCAAGATCTTATAGCTCACCCATCATGTTTAGTTCCCTTGTTCCTTTCAATACACGTGACTACGAGATCTTCTTAGGTACAAAGAAACTCATGTAGGTCATGATTATAACTCCTTATTCAACCAATAAATGTTTCCATAAAAAATATAGTATATATATGTTTATTTAAATTTTGATATGCTCTTAAATTTTTGTTAGGTTGTTTAAAAAATAATAAATATTTCCAAAACATGGTTACAACTAACCCAACTATATAAAACACTAGTTAGATTTGAAAGTTTTTTGGTGTCTCCAAAAATAAAAAAATGTACCCATATGTAGTCATGACCCAAGATAAAGGCATGGTAATAGCATTCCATCATAATATATCTAATAAATCATTGGAAGAATATCTCGATAAGAAAAATGAAATTAAGATGAATATCATCCCAAAACATCATATTAGTCCTTACGTGGCTATTATATCCTAGAAACCATGTTAGAAGTGTAGGAATAGTTACTCAAAAATAATTCTCTAGAAGATAACATAGTTCTCTTGAATGATAATATAATTGAGGGAGTTATTCCCTTTATCATAATATAATAGTGGGAACCACATCCTAAAATTTCAATTATGAATAGGCATAATGTTCCAATCTAGTATCAAAATAATAGGAATCAAAACCCATTAAATATGTACTTAAGGGTAAGAACATCCCATACCCATAGGACAAATCAAATAGAAGGGAATTTTATCCTGAAATTATTGATACACAAAAAAATGTCATTTCCCTATTCATGGAAGTTAGACATCGTGGGAAATAAATCCCACTTCCAATGGTTATAATTTGAACTAGACATTACATCTCTTTTTTCAACATCATTAAAGTCACATAGGATGTTTCTTAAATTTCCTTGTGAATAGAATCTCAGACATAACCATGAAATATTATTGGCATTGCATCCCTAATTATAAAAATACTTTTATAAATGTGGGTTGGGTACCTAAAATAGGCATTGATATCCTGAGGAAAAATCATCCCATATACATCACATTAAGCATAACATGCTATATCAGTTAGCTCAAAAATAGAATAGAAATGTTATTTTTTGTTTTAAAAGCGTCCAACACATTATAAGTCAAGTATAGGTTATACCATAAAAATAGTAACCAATTCAAAAATATCAAAACATGATATAAAATACCCATTATATTATTGTTAGGGGGTAGGAACCCCCACACATTAAATTCCATACCATTCCAACTAGGGACTACGGTGAACTTAAATGTTTAACATTAATCAATCCTCAAGTTGGGAACAACCATTCATGAAAATATCTATTGTCATAGTGGAAAAGAGAACCTATATTGTTTAAAAAAACATCACATAATTAATCAAAGCCCCATTTATGTCCTAATATTATTAACCAACAGAATTTATTTCATATTGATGTCCGTCAAAGGATATAAAATAAAACACATAATAGAGAAACCCATCATGGACCTAAAAATCATAACAAATTCAAAATTTATAAATAAAATATTTTAATATTAATTTTGGTGTAGATCACATATATGTTACAATAAATTTTACAAACAACTATAAAAACCAGTATAAACCATCAGGATAACATAGAGACCTCCTGCCATGACGTTTTGAGATCCAACTCATTTAATATAAATGATTATTTTCACTTCAATAAATGGGTTACCAAATTTCTAGAAAATAATATAAATAATTAATTTAAGGTTGTGTTTAATGTTGATACGAAGATAGACACTATGATTTAAGAGAAGTGTATTATTTTTCTCACTTTTCGTATTGAAATGAAATGATCAAAAATCGATTCAGCTAAGACATGAGGTTAAAGAAAAAAATCATCCTCTAATGTGGGAGTTCATGCGGGTGGTTTGTACATGGGACAAGTAGTACAATAATTATTAATAGAGGCTCAAACCTAAAAAGGATATCATTTAATCATCTAAAAAATAGGTTCTCTTTTCCCCATTGAGACTCCTGTTGTAGTGGAATATTTACTAGTACTTTCCTAGGTCCACCTGAGTATTAGTGAACCTCTAATTGATGGCTAGTTATATGTAAAATTGAACAAACCATTGTCTAGTATCACCAAAAACAATTTGGATGACTATTGGGTTTATGGTGGGAAATATTCTATAATGAATATTTAAATTTTTTAATTCATTCTCTTGTAAATTAAAATTATATTTTTAGTAGAACCATTCTATAGACAATATAGGTTTATTTAATCATGGTTTTCAAAAATAATAAATTCAAATGGTAACTCAAATTCACACAGAGCATCATAAAATCCCCAACATAGGGAAATAAAAACAAAATATATATCCCTATTTGTGTTTAATAAAAAATTATGCCCGCTTTACTAAAATATCATCATCACATTATAATGTCTCCTACTATAAATTCATATACCAATAATTCACATGCACTAAAGTTACAATGTTATCATAAAAAACTTTCTCACTCTGATATGAGAGAGAATTTTATCATTCCATGAATGATGCATTAGGATCCAATGCAACATCATTAGTACTAAACTAATGAGATGTGTTAGGTTGGTATAACCTAAGAATAAAATAATTGAATATTCAAGGTAGTGTTAATCAGTACTCTACATTATTATTACACATAGAAACATCAAACAAACCCACATATATTGGAACTAAATTCCCTTCTCTCCAAATACAATTTTATCTGAATAAGGTAACACCCATAGGAAAATTTAGTCTCCCACCATAAACATAACAGTATGGTAGATCTTGTATTCCTCATATCATTACCTAATATAAGAAATTTCAATCCTCAACTATATTAAACATACATACTGTAAATTATTTTATATAAGAATAAACCCAATAAAAGTGTACTCCTCTATGTACCAATATCACATAATATATAAGAACAACCATCTATATTAGGCCTCAAAAGGATCAATCAGAATAAATTATTCTTAACAATTCTTATAGGAATAATTTGATAAAGAAACAGTACTCTCCCATGAATGACCTAAATCAAGAATACCTTCCTCAAAAAAATTGACCAATAATCGACATGGTATTCTTTGGATACCATTCTATATAAGGATAACGGGTATTGCTAATTTGAACCTTTGTATAAATATCTTTTTTCAAAACCATTTGAGATCAAGATGTAAAATGAATTCCCATGTAAGAAATTTTTCTCATGGTAACCCCTACATAAAGGTTTTAATAGTGATATATAAATCATTCCCATCTCATAGATATAAAATGGCTCTTGGATCTGGAGGATATTCAAAACCTTCGTTAACCAATGTATGATAACCTATACCACATAACATTCTTAAAACATCCTAGAATGTTCAATGAAAAAATAAATCATCATATGATGACACTTCTTCTTGAGAAAGTGTAGAGCCTTGGTAATACACATGTTTTTTGGTTATCGAAATTGGCCAAAATATTGGTTATATAGCACAGACCAAAAACAATAATATCATTATCCATGTTAAGTTGCTAATACTAAATTTTAAATTTCATGGTATATGTTTTTAATCCTTCGGTGAACTTCCCTTCTCGTAGAATTTGTATCCCATATAACATTCCTCTATTGAACCATAGAATCCAAAATTCAGACTCACACACATAAAACCTCATAAAAATATAAAGATAAATCACTTTTAAACTACCATCCATGTATTTAATATCTCTTTATAGGGGACCTATTTTCTTGGTATTTTTCTTTTTTATATTAAGGTATCAACATGTAGTAGGAATACTAGAATCGAGTTGGAGAAAGAATTTAAAATTTGAATTATATACTAAAAATGTTTTTAAATTTAAATATTTAATTATGATTCACGACAAGAGTGGTTTTGAGGTGGTATTCGACTTTTTTCCCATAAATAATTTCTATTGTGAATCAGTCATTGATATTGAGAAATTTTTGTCCAGATATATAATAAGGGAAAATAAATTCAGACAGATATGGAATTTGAAATTTTTTTACCTGTATTATTATATTATAATGTTAATATGGATTTTTCTAGACTTTTTATAAATTGTGAAACCCCAAAAATTCAATTAGTCTACCTATCAACTCCCAATCCCAAGGCCGGCATAAAATAATTTCGAAGACCATTGAATCCCCTTCAATTATATTCCCCCTCAATTTTCTATAAATAAATGTATCAAGATCCGAAGGGGTTTTTTCCCTTTCGTAGTCATGTTTTTCTCTTGAGTTATATATCCCAGTGTTATGAATGCATGGATTCTATTTTTTTAATGGTTTTTTAATTGTTTGGCCAGATCTAGAGGAATTGTGACTCATTTTGGTTGTTTGTTTTGAGTTTCATTATTCTATATTGTCTGGAAAATAAATTATCAATGTTATATCATGAGGTTAGGGAATATTTAACACAATTTAATTTATAGTGATGATGAAATATTATCAGGTGTTAATAATGAGGAATTTTTCTTAAATAACTGAATAAAATTAATAATGTTGAATTAATTAAAAGAGGTTTTATTTTTATTGGTTTTTTGATTTCATAAATAACATTATATGTTATTATTTTCCCAATTTTCACTAGATTGTGTTCTTTATTTATGTCAAGATTATTATTATTCTTATTAGGGTTCTTTATCTAGAAATATAAAACAAATAAAAACAAAAAATATATTATAATTATTTGATTAAATAAATATATTATTAAATTGATAGTTGTTATTGATTATTATTGAGGTAATCTGTATGTAGTTGTACACACATTCTTATGTTTTTCATAGTTATTGATGACATATAATTTATAATTTTTTATTTATTTAAAACTATGCATAATAAAAATGTTTATTCAATTATATCTTGATAATTCCTCTTGAAAAATTAATGTTGAATGTAGTTAAATTCATGACACATCACACAAACATAGATTCTATTCTAGAGTAGGATGCAGTGGAAATCCAATATCCTCTATTCAGGGAAACTAATAAAATGATCTAGAAGATAAGTAGTAATGGGTTTTTTTATTTCATAGACCACTATAAGATTGAAGGTCCGAGATCAACCATGATACCATCATGGTTGACTAAGTTAATGGTTCAAATTATTCTGCCCCGGAGATATATCTTTATATAGATAATTTGGAAAAACATATTTCGAATGCATGATCAGTTGATGAAATATAAAAGATATATTATCTCAAAATTCCATATATTCTTACGTCTTGATGAATCTATGCAACAAAAATGTTTCCTCAACCTGGTGGATACTATATGAGAAATTTTTTGATAAACATGCACTATCTATTAATGTTCAAACAATGGCCATGAAAAATTAAATACAAACAATTTCACATGTAAAAGTGGGTGTGATGCATACAACTATAAATAACCGAAATATTTTATTTGGTCTTGGTGTGGTAATAAGATCAAGATAGCCACTTGTTCCCAAATTCCTAAGATGGATTCCCTGATTGAGTCTTGTATAAAGGATAATGTTACTATCGTGGCCTCCAGAGTTCCAAGACCTTCAGTATGTGGAGGTATTTTCTAGACTCAATGTAGATTTCTCAAAAAAATTTCCAGAATTATATTGGTATAGGAAGTAGGTAGGATGATAATTTATGGGAGATGATATTTTATTTTAAACATGGTGTCAATCATAAGTTGGATACTTTATAGATTGAATTATATTAGGAGAATTTTTTCATGGATCATAGAGAGAGAATAAGGAATGTATAATGGAAAGTTCGGTTAAATTGTATTTATTTCATGTGAACTATCACAAAACATAAATTTATGGTATCCCATGCATATAAGGAATGTATCTTGAAGTTATATTTCTTGTTAAATGGGTTAATCAGGGAAAAAGGTATGATGTAGCTTTTGAAAGCTCATAATTATTTTGATTTATTGGTAGATAAGGATATACAAGGATTTTTTTCACCTTCCTCTTTTCTAAAATCCCGTATAACACCTAAACATGTTACCATGAATGTTTAATTTTTCATTAATGATTTTTTTGACTTTCTTTGTTCATATGTTGTATCTTCAAGGTGAAATGTTTGATTTAAAAAAATTCTTTTTGGTTATGTGATCATTTTTATATTGTGTAAGCATCTATTTATTGGTTTTATGTCCTCATTTTCATTTTTATTGTAGAATATACATTTAAAATAATTCATTACTATATAACTTTTAGAGCGTGGTTGTACTTTTTGGAAAATAATGTTCTCTTGGATTTATTGATGAGTACTAGATTAGATCCCTAAGTCTATTTTGACAAATGAGGATTATGATAGATGAACAATGGGAAAGGATCCAAGCCTATTGTGATGGTTAATTCTATTGATTGAGGGATAATTCAATGTTATGAAAAATTGTGTGGGATACCAAGGTATTCATTTTTTTTAGAGAATGTATGTGTTATAAATACTTACATCATGTTCTACTTTTCTGTGGTTCTAGTTGGATGGATTCAACATATTATTGGGTTCCCACTACTCGGTGTAGTTATAACCTGTGCACTATGAGTGAGTATTTGATATCGTACTTAAGGAAGAGTCCTAGAGTACCTAAATAATTTATTAATGATACATAGATAAATAAATTACACATTAGATTGGGTGTTATTATAAGTCATGATGTTATATTATCTATATATTCACAATGAAAATCATGTTACAGTTTAATAGTATTCATGATGAATCGTGCATTTAAAAATATGAAATTTTGTATGGATTAAAATTTTTAATCCATATTTCATTATAATGATATTATTCCATATATAAATAATATAATTTATTATGTTATCAGAACATTTGAAACAAATATTAATAAGATAATATTGATAAATGAATGATGATATCATACTAATAATTGTTTTATTATTTAATTAATAATTAACTATTTTTTGTATAATTTTAAAAAGTCTGTAACTTAGTAGTGGAATCTAGGGGTCATATACGAAAATGGTGTTCCATGTGTCTAAGGTTATGTATTTCCCTATATGTTTTTTTTTGAGTTATATTATTCATTATTCTATTATTTCAGACACTTCGTCTCTAATATTTGATGGGAAACTCCTGGACAAATGTTTTGGGGGAAATTATCTCCAATATCTAAGATGTATAGGGAATGGATGACTAAAATATCTATATCCCCTACTATCCAGTAAGATATAGATATGAATTGAAATATTCCGACCAAAATGGTTTGTGGTATAGTCTTCAGTCCAAAGAGGTTGTAATAGATCATTTTTTAATTATAAATTTATGTGCCATATATATTTAGTTGAGGTATAAAACAAATTTATATCTCATCATGGTTTCAAAATATCATAATGGGTGTGCATTTGTGGGATATTATGGATTTAGTTATAATGAATTTACCTATGTTGTAGTGGAATCATGTTAAATACTTAGTTACAGATAGAGTGATGTTGATGATGATATATATATGTGGACTGATCCCAACAAGATAAGTTGGGTCCTTGGTTCAAGTAGTGGCTCACATATGGGATGACAAACTTTTGGAAGGGATGAGAACATGTTGTGTGATATTTATATATGACAGTGAAAATAGTGGGGAAATGGATTTTTGCTACAATTTTTATATATATGCCTTTTATATATAATGGTTTAATTTTATTTGATATTTGGTGAGTGGCCCATAGTGATTATGTGAAGTATATGTTCATCGTTCTAGGTGATGAGTTAGAAGTATTTATTTATTAATGATCTTCAGTATTATTATTTCACATTTTGAGTGAGATGATTTAGATAGGATCTTACTAAGTATAATAGTTATTCTCACCCTATGTATATATAATCTATTTTATAGGTCATTAAGAGTATTTTAGTGATATATATGGGTTGCACGAGCTCAGAGTTGTAATTGAGAAGCTCCCATAAGTTATTGGGGAATGTCCTCACTATTTACATTAAAATTTAGAACATTTTGTTATCGCTTTTTTTCTATTATCTATGACATCACATGTATTGGGATTTATGTTTTTTTACATGGTGACAGTTTGTTGTTATTCATGTCTTATGTCATGCACTGTAGATAAAATAGTGGGTAATTCTAACCACGTGTGTGGTTGATAAACCCATATAGCTAAATGTTAACCCATAGCCTATTAGTGGAGGGATTTGGTGATTATTGTCTCTCATTATTCATTTATGTCTAAGGAGGGGTACCATTGGTGTAAGGGGGTAATGATATAGTTGCATAAAAAGTGAAGTGTGATAGATAATATACTGTTTAAATATAGGAATTGGTGATGATGTGTAGTATAATAAGGAAATTATATCAACTGGTATTAGTGTCTTTTGTTAACAAAGAAAGACTAGCTAGAAATGGGAAATTATAGCCACATGTGATCTAAGATAAAGACAATCTTATTTAATGGATACATTATCCAATGTGATTCATCTAGATAGATAAAGGCCTACGTAAGTATAATGTATCATTATTTTCTATTCCTATGTTACAATTTATGTTAAAATTTACAACATAGGTTCATATGTATTAATTAAGGGACCATATAATGTTCCTTTGTCTTTGGATTAGGGTCACTAAAACAAGTTCATTTGAATATATGTATATGGTAATTGTATTTGTAACATTCATGCTGAATATTTTTTGTAGTATATTATTATATCCATACATTGAGTAGAGGCCAATGATAATGAAACGTGGTGGATAAAACAATGTGACCTATTTAACCACTCTCTAAAGATACTTTAGGGATCAATTTATGACTATAAAATAGAGGATTGGATAGAGGATGTAGATATAGACTCCAATTCACTGTATCCTCATCATGATCACTATGTTTTACTAATGTTGTCTCAATTTTCCAGATAATAGTGGATTTTTTCCAAGGGGATCACAAGGAGACTTTTTCTAAATGTAATTATTTATGGATCAGGTTCTGGATAATTTTTTATCTTTGATTGTCTTTATGGTTTTTCATATGGAAATCCTTATCATTCAATTGGGAGTACCAGGTTTTAAGCTTTTATCACACACTATAATAATATTCTACTTTATTAATTATATATTCTTCTAGATTATGATTTGAGGTACATTCATTTTAATGACAATTTGTATATATATAAATATAGAAATTGTCACTATATTTATGTATAAGACCTCTACTCAAGTACCTATGAAGGAAAATTTCATTGAGTGGATTTTTTCTAGGACAATATTATTATAAGATGGGATTCATTAAGAAAATTAATGGACTGGATCTTTTATTGATGGATAAAAGTTACCTAATAACAAGATGTTTTTGTTGACATGGATCAGGCTTAAACCCTCCCCATCCCACCTCAATAGATATATATGTTTTTTTCATTTTCAGATGGTTGGTTAGGGTTTTATTTTTGTTTATATGACATTTCTATCATAAGTAAGAGTTCTTGAACTTTAAATATTTTTAATGTATGGCTAGTGGACCATTTTAGTCAATTTCATTCAAATAGTTTCAACAAAGGGTATAATATAATATATTTATTGATTTAAAATCATTTCATGTGTGAAGAGACTAAGAGATCGTGCCAGTGTTACAACAATCTTGGGGATAATTACAATATTTACAAATGAAACAGTATGACATCATTCCTACCATGGAATTTCATTATTCAATGAATGATATCTTGGATTTAATTGGTATGTGCATCATATTATATGTTGCTGATAGAGGCTAGGTATTTTTTATTGCTGGGAGAGACCTTTATATGGGTCAGTGGCATATATACCCAATTACAACCTTGTTGGATGGGAAGATTAGGAGTTTTTTTGAGTTTTAACAAGTGGGGTTTCCTTGGTATATTGATGTGTATGAGGATGTATTCCTTGAAATTGATGTTATGATATAACCTTATTAAGAGTTAATGTTTGTGGAAGATTTACATCTTAGGGTTTTAATTATATTGATTCCTCCATATTAGATTACCCCTTGACTGTTGCGGTTGGTACAAAACAATGTTAAAGATATATTGTATAGTATACTTATTTAGCCTAGTGTGTGGTGTTGGGGAGCTCTCGTATAGTTTGTGAAGAAGGATTATTGTATATTTTTAGTGTTTAATGATTATCATATATTATAATATGTAATAAAGAATAATATGTATCTTATCGCATAGATTGATGATTTATCAAATTTAATTAATGGAGAAAGCATGTTCTCCAAGATCAACCCATGGACTGGATATAACATGATGTGATTAATGGATAATGATATTACCAATTATTTTTAATGTTGGTATTATGTGATTGAAATGTTAATTGTTTAATTTCATTCTGAAAAAAACCATTGATTTATGTTCATGGGGTTGATGAATGAACTGTTCAATGAGTTCAAAGACTAGTTCATAGTGGTATTTATATATGTTATACCTATATTTGAAGTGTAATATGAGGCTAAAAAAGAGAATTTGTGGGTCATGTTGGAATTTTTTTGTTTTCATTTGTTGTTCCGGAAGCAATCAATGTGTTAGCTTTGTTCTTCTGTGTTCTATTTCATTCCGAATATCATATATTATTATAGAATAGTTTTAGATCATTAAGGGATTTAGGAGATAGTAATGTATACATAACCAAATTATATTATAGTTGTTGAGAGTTTCCTTGGACATGCTAAATATTATAGGTGGTTTAAAATCATCTTCTCTCAGATTGGTACACTTATGAACATGGTTAAAATAAAAGATTATGAATTTATTTAAACATACCAGTACCTATATTATTATTAGTATTAAATGATGAAGTTTGATAATTTTATGGTTTCATATTTATTGGGGGAGGACACTGCATTTCATATTTATTATGATTCTTCACATACTTGTTTAAGATATTTTTGGATTCAGTATGTATATATTATCTCTTTTTGGTGTATAAAGTTTTGACCTCATGAAGGTGACTAAACTAACCATGGAATTGAGAAGATGTATTAGGGTTTTCTATAAATTGTTTTAGTTAGAATATAATTTTGGTTTGCATTATCGTCTTCTCTGAAATCCATAATCTAATGAAAATCATGTCATGGAATGACTAGAATTTTATGTGGCGATGAAGGGTGGAGTTCTTAAAGGACTAATGATTCATTATTTCCTATACACCAATTAATATAAATATTATAGAAGATGTTATTATCAGGTAGTTCTATGTTTATGCATTTTTTGAGTCTACAGACTCTTGTTGATTCATGTAATTGTAATAATCATTACATCTTATAAAGGGGGGAGTCATGGAAGACATTTTCGTTAATGGATGACAACACATTAGTCATTAGTGTAGAAGGTAAGAGGGTCCCACGTAGGGTATTCCATTCCACGGTTTAGAATTATCAAAAAAAAAATCAATTCTCACAAAGGATGGTATGAGGATGGATAACATCTAGTGCTATTAAAGGAAATTATTTTTATTCCCTCAAAAATGTGTGAGGTGGTTTTGAGTTCTATAGTCCACCATTAAAACTATATCTTGGTGTAATAATTATGTATCATGTTTTGAGAGATCAGTTTTGTTTGTTAGGTCTAAAGCACATAATTTCCTTGTTTTATTCCTACATTTAATCTTCCGTAGTGTGATTGATAAGCATATTATTACTAGTAGATTGCATTAGATGCTTCATATTTTCTAGTAAAAGCTAGTGGAAATTTTTATTCACGTCACCACCAATTTACATAATAATAAGTTTGGTAACAATTCTATATGAGATAGCATATATCATTTTCTGATATAATCTAACTTATCATTGATTAAGAGGTAGAGATCAATATATTTTTTATTTATTAATTTTCTAGAGAGGATAGTGTGCCTTCAAGAGGTCCTAATATTATATTCACTGACAATGATCACTATTTTACCTCAAAGGTGTTGAAATTTCACAAATATACTTTGAACTATAAGTTATTACTTTTCATAAAAACATCTATAAATAGAAAGATAGATATAGTGGATAATCTGTATAATAGAAGACATGATTTACATGTACGTTATGGATTTTAATTGTTTTTTGGGGTGAAACATAGCCATCATATATTTTTTCATACAAGAATAGTTATCACACCACTAGTGGGATAAAACCATTAAAATTGAATTATGCCTTCCATTTCAAATCAATATTATGTTGGGAGGTTGTTGGGGAGTCTAATGACTAAGGAATATAAATAGTTCATTTCATTAAAAACATATTATAGGTTATTTATGACAGATATAATTTTTTCCATGATCATTAGAAAACATATCGTAATCATAAGATGAGTCCCTAAGAGTTTGAAATCATAGATCACATGTTCTTAAAGGTATCTCAACATTATCTCTTGTAATGGTTAGGTCATGTGAGTAATCTCTCTCCCATGTACATTTCACCTTTTGAGGTGTTTTCCTAGGGTAAAGCTATGAATTTTCACTTACCATTACCCACATCAATGAGCTATATTAATGATGTCTTCTATGTATCCAAAAATGAAGATATCTTCATAATTATTTTCATGTAATCACTTGGACGATCTATATGTAGAAGATTGTGTGACGATACAGGTGTATCTGTTCAAGATTCTGTACCATCAGGGAATGGTTATTCACTCATGTGATATTAGTTTCATGTGTTTATATGGTGGAATAGTGTCCTGGATGACATAAAATTGGAGAGGGATTCTCATATGCACACTAAATGTTATGAGTTATCTGATTCTTGATCATTATTTCTCCCATTATTTGTTGGATACATTCTAGTATTCTTCACACTCCCAATGTTGTTTTATGAAATTGAATATCTTTATCAGTGTCATTATTTTTTTATCCACTCCCTTGAAAGGTACCTCTACTGGGAGTGTGTTTTGTGGTTGGTTTAGGATGTCATGTACTTTGGTGGCTGGATGATTATTTTGAAAGCCATTGAGACCATTTGATTGGATTCCACCCCCATCTTCAATGAGTCAATATATGGTGATCTGAGTAATTTTTTCCTCTGCATATTGATAGTTTTTTCTCTTCCATTCTAAATCACCATGTTATAGATTCATAGTTACATTATTTCCCCAGAAATTTCAATGGGTTTTTTCTTATCTATATCACAATGATACTTTTCTTATCAACTTTCTCGAGTCCTTCTCGGATGAATTTTCTCATAATGATTTTTTATATTCTCTCATGGGGAAGGTGGTTTATAATATCTCATTGATTTATAATGTAAGTGTGAGAATCAGATTATTTAATCTATTATTTAATGGTGTAATCAATATAATAAATACTGGAATGTAGAATTAACTAATTGTGTCTTGTTTTGTGATCTTATGTATTTCTCGCAATATTATTCTTACCTATTATTTTTATAGATAGAATTATACATATATGTTTTGGTTGTAATTGATAATAACATGGATAATTTTAAAAAACATGGATAAAAACTCAAAATACATAGTAATTTTGAATATGTGATTAAACATAATGGCATAGATATTAATAGATAATCTTCATTGATTTTTGGATATTATGAATGTAATTAAAAATTAATGTTTATACTATTTCATAGCTTTTGATTACTTATATGTTATATGTTCTGTATTTCTAAAATATATGAATAATAGTTGAATTTGTTAAATATGGTAATAATAAAAGTTTTTCAAAAAGGAAAATTCAATAGAATTTGATATTATAGATAATTCATTGGGAAAATAAGTTTTTCAAGGTGAGTTCATAGTGGTGCTTACTCATAAAATTTTACTTCTTAGTTGATAAATTCTATGAGGTTGGGTCTCTATATTTGTTTTCTTTCCGTCATCCTACTGGTTAATTTAGTCATACTCTATGCATTGTGAGGACATCTTTAATGTGGTTACATAGGAAATTCCATATAGTTAACGAATAATTCATGTTTCATAAATTAATAAAAAAATAACCCATGGGATTGTGTATTTAGATTTAAATTTACGATAATTGATCTATCTCATGTTAATGGGAACCATAGAATGGTTGAACAATATTATCCCAGGAGTATGGGAAAAAAGTATAAAATTCATAATGTGGAATAACATAGGATGTTTTTTGTAAATAAATGATCAAATTAGAATTGATTATGATTACATACATGATGATATAAAAGAATTCAAATAATATTGTCATTGAAACTGATCTTAAAAAGATTAAACTGTTGTTATTAGGAAATGAATCATGTAATCCAAATAATTAGTGGTTAATTAATTATTAATGAACATAAATCATGTACTCTTTTTTGATATATTGACTATAGTAGTGATAGTTGGGGTCATGTTCAACGATAATGGTTTATGATTCAAAGGTGAGGAATTTCCCTTAGTGTGGTTTGTATGTAATATTATTCTATATTTTCTGATTATAGGTGTGACCCCACCCACATTAGTAGAGAAATGGACACCCAAATAGTGTAGTAAGTATTTTATATGACATCCTAGATGGTGAGGGAATATATATTTTACTTCACCTCTCTATCAAACGCTCGTTTGATGTAGATATGACTAGGTTTATCCCACACTAAAATAGCGTATGCTATACGATGAATTCAATCCCATGATATGATAGGTCATTGATTGAACATAAATTTATGTTTATGGTATAATTGAATGAGGTATGGGGTATAGGTTAAACAATTCATCATGTCTATGACATCCCATTGGTGTGTGTGGATGGTATTTGAAAGCTGGATGTATTCTTCATTTTCATAAACCATAGTGGCATCCAAATATATACTTGGTTACAGATGGGATGTTTTTGGTGAGGATATGGATTGGTATATTGATCCTTGAATAAGATGTTTGGACTTATATTATATTGAGTTAAATCGAGATGAGTCCCGAATCATATAAGGGATGAGTTACTTATAGATGGGATGATCATATCAAGGGTGGAATTAGGTCATGAGAGAAACAAACTAGTTGGTAGGTGGAATATAGGTAGTTGGTTTATATGTATGACCTTGATAAAGAATGGTATATTTATATGTCTTAATTTTTGAGTGAAACATTATTATTATTGGAAACATAGTTATATAGCTTTAAGAGATAATTTTGTTTCAAATTCTTTTTCAATGGGATTTAATAAGGTTCCCTCACATTTTTTACTAGAGGTTTTTGCGATCATCAAACTGATTATACAAATTATTATCCCTATATTTATATATTAAATTATTTTGAGTTCAACATGAGTAGTTTGGTATGATATCCATATTTCTAAATGAGAGGGGTTTTCATGCATTTGTTAGTTGTTTCAAGGGGTTGTGTTTGGTGGGGTTTTTGGCCATTGCCTAGTTTTACTTTTGACACATTGTTTTTTCCTTAAGTTGTTATGTTATGTATAGAATTACATGTATCTGGATTTATTCTCTTATTTATGCATGGTTCTGTTCAATGGTTCATCCCTTCTTATAACATAATCTATAGACTTTATATATGGTAATTTCTTATATGTGAGTGACTTATATACCAAAATTGATAGTTTATGACTCATGGCATGTTGGAGGAGGGAATCAGGGGAAAATAACTCTTTATCTTCCAAGGATTCCCAAGAGGGGTACCATTATAGGGAGGGGTGAGGCAAAGTAACATAATATATTTATATATTACATTATGTTAGATGGATAAATAATACCTCAAATAATTATACATTCCCAAGAACCATAATGGTTTAGTTCCTTTGTAGACTACACGCATAAGCATCATATTTACCAAAAAATGTTCAATGTATCCTGAACTATTCTCTACAATAGTAAATTCATTATAAAAATGATAATAAGTCATAAAAATGGTATATAAACATGAAAAGTTAATTAAATATCAATAATCAGGAGTCATTTCATAAGGTGTTTTCAAAACAAAAAAATCAGAAAAGTATGGAATCATAAATATTAAATCATGAGCTAGGATAGAAAATATAAATTATTGGAATGTGGTAAAAAAAATAACAAGATATAATTTTGAATATGTTTTAATATTTATTGGTTCACTCATTAAGTTAATGATATGAAATTAGGTCATCTCTTAACTTATGTACAAGAAATCATGACCACACATAATCTTATGTACAATAAATAAGGACCACATATAATGTTGTGAACTTGAAATTATGTTCATCTATAATATTTTTATCATATTTGTTCTCATACATTAACCAATACATTAGAGAGATATAATGGAACCAACCATTATATAACCATCAGCCATAAACATTCCATGATATTATAAAAACGTTAATATTTTTATCATAATATAATGTCGGGAAATAATGTGCATTAGATAGATTTTTACTTAACATATTTAACCCATATGAAAGAAATGAGTATCATATAATCTTCTATAAAGCATCCACATTAAAAAATATTCATATAAAATAAGTGTAGGGTATCATTAAATAATATTTATAAGAGATAAAAATTAACATCAAATGATGTTATCATAAATGAAACTTCCATCAAAAGACAACTAGATTTTTTATTGAGGAAAATTCTTTTTCATTTTGGAAAAAAATTATTTAAAATAAAAAAATAATATGGAAAATAATATGGAAAATATTTTCATTTAAAATAAATATGTGATATTTTAATGTAATCATCAATGTAAATATTAGTTGTGATAATCGTAGAATATGTTCATGTGATATAAATTTAAAATGTTTCCATTAATAGATTTAGTAAATATTCCAACATTTTGAAATTAAAAAAAAAAGAAAATTTTTAAAATGATTATAAAAAGGAATATATTGTTAAATTTTACATTAATCATTCAATTTATCATAATAAATTAATAGAAAATATTGTAATTATAATATGTACGTAGAAGTGAAATATTCTTAACCAAAGAAAGAATAAAGTCAACCTTTCATTAATATTATTTATAGAACATTTTGAGTATCTATGAGCAAAAAATTATACTATTATAAGAAAATATTAAGAAAATTAATTTTATACTATAATATATTGGTTTTAATATATTTGAACTATATAATTTTCTATGAGTGTAATTTAGCATAGACACCCTCAAAAAGAAATTATATTCGAACACAACCCCTTATGTCATGTTTCATCTAGATTTGTATGGGTTCAATCATAAAATATAATAAATATATAATTATTATAATTATTATTCAGAACTATATTCATATATATCATACAATATATTAATTAATTATAAAATTTAATCATTCGTTTATTAACAAATATTTTTTAAAATTATACCAGGTGAAAACATTTCATTTTTTAGCAATGATTTTGTTTAAAAATTATATTATATGAACCTTGGAAATGTTTTTATAATATCCATAATCATATTCATTATATAGTATTAATATTAATTTATTATATAATTTTTATAATCATTCATAAAAATTATTGGAGAAAAATGAATTACATTAGTTCATAAAGATTGTAGTTTGTATGTAAGGATGATTGATACATTCACTTTTAGAAGGATAAAATAAATAAAGGATAAATAATAATTAAAATTTCTATAATAAAATTTCTATCATAAATCAAAAATATATTGATTAAATATATTCCAATTACCATCCATTTAATTAATAAACAAAATATGACTCATATAACTTTGTAGAGGTGGCAGTTCACACGTACAGATGACCGATGTTAACATTTCATGGTGGGAATAAAGGTAACAGGATAGATACTATTTTATATTTCTAAAAGTATAATAATTTTATAAATATAATATATAAACATTAAATCCATCATAATAACTACCTATGAATGATGGTAATGGAAAATTAATAATATCACGATGTGGAGGTAATACTCCTTACATACACATGAGTGATATACTCATTTCCCATTTGATGGAATGGATGATAAAATATAATACCAATAATAATAACAACATATAATTGTAATTATTATAATGGTTTAAATATTTTAGGATATATAAATTAAATGTAGATGAAGTATATGAATAAATAAACATTGAAAGAGACAGGTAAAAGGATTATATATTCATTGAGAGACTTCATTTGTCTTCCACCTTAACCCATCATTTTCTTGACATAGGGTAAGACAATTAGATCCATAACTATGTGAATGAACGTAATAAGTTTTTTGATTAAATTTGAATGTGCTACGAGAATAAAATTTTCTACATAAGAGAGGATAAAATGTAACATTTTATAAGTGCGGGTATGGGCACACATTAAATTAAATAAAATATTAAAATAATATATAGTCATTCTCTTATGTATGTTTCACAAATAGGAAAATGTAATGAATTTAAGATAATATAATGTTGAAATAGTTTTGTCTAGTAATATTTTCAATTGTTCTTTTGTAATTTATAATGTTTTATCTTAGTTTAGCATCCCCTATTTAACACATTTTAACTGTAACCATGGTAATAAACTACAGTTTTTACATTTCATTTTGAAAAAAAATTACGTTCAACTTATTAAATTATATTCATTATTAATATAATAAATTTGGAAACAATTTTAAATGATTAAATTGTAATAATTTTCATAAATTGAATTTAAAATAAGTGTGATAAAGGAAATAAAATAATTTTAAATAAAAGGAATTTTTAGAGTAAAAATGATTTTATTATTTGTTAATGCATAGTACAAACCATTATATAAAAGTAAAAAATATTTGGTTGAAAATATTATCTAAAAAATTCATTAAAATAATTCATCAATAGTTATTAATTTAATTTATTAATTCAAAAAAATCATTACACACATTAAGATTATTTTTCAGAAAAACATGCATCTTTTACTTTCAAATGTTTTTATTTTCATTTCTAAACAACTAAAAAACAATTTAATAATTTTCAAAATTTATAGAAAAATAAATTCCCATAATATTTTTTGTTTTACTTATACTCACAAATCTAATCTATTTAAGATAATGATAACATCAAATAATTTTATTTCAATATTATATTGCATTATGTAAAAACCTAGCTTCATATATAAATAAAACTATCAAAGGAATTAAATTTATTTAATGTGGATATATAATAAATACATCAGATTACATTGGGTATATTAATATATCTGGTGGGTACTATTAATCATAAAACAAACACCCTTTCACCATCTCAAAGAGTTAGTAGGTAATATCCATGACACTGGGGTCCTGCTTCTCTAATACCCTCATATTTTGATAATCATCTTAATGAAAATGATCCTAAAACACTACATCCTACTTTCCTAAAGAGACCAATAGATATGATTCATTTTAATCAATTCATAAACCATAATATTCCCCTTTTATGGTCATATTACACCTCAATATAAAAGGTTAATAGTTATTCAATATGCTTCCTCTCCTCCGGGTTTAGGTTGGTCTTCATGAATGTATTTCAACCTCTCTGTTGGTCTTTATAAACAAAAAACATCATCCCAAAAAATTATTGATTACATACCCCTAATGTTTACACAAACACAAAAAAAAACTCTATATCATTAAATAGGTAATTATTCTACTAAGGTGTTAATTTCCTAGAACAATTAGTAACCACACACCGAACATGTATTGTAACTCTTCCAGGGCCAAAGTCCACTGAAACACCATAGATTGTATAAAAATTAACTACTATAGGTAATAATAAAAATATCACATATGTCATAATTCACATAAAATATTGAAAATATAACTTATAAGAATCATTCAACATGAACCCCACTCATGAAAAATGTTATAACCATCACATCCAATCAGGAGATGTCATGGATAAATCTCTTGTACTAACATGGAAATCCTAGGAAACTAAAAATAGACAAAAATTATATTACGAAACTTCTTATAAATCATATAAATGTCAATATTTTTTCAGTTGATATTCATTTATGAGATATCCTTTTCTCCGTGAAATTAACATATCTTATCAAAACCTCATTTTTGAGTGTTTGGAAAATGTTAGGTTACCTCTTAATATACCTAAAACAAATTCAAAATTGAGTAATTATCTTCTCATCACTAGGATTACATTTGAATATAATCTACATAGATTAACTCAAAATGATCAATATATTAATAAACTAAAAAATTGATCGTTGATATAACCACTACTTGTAGGTTTATCAAACTAAACAACATTAAAAAATACAAGTAAAACCTATACCTAATAATTAATATATTATGAAGAATCTCATCTGGGCTCACCCAAAATTTATTATAAGGTAAAAATATTATCTTATAGAACCATTTTTCTACTCATGGTAGGTTAATAAGATTGGCATTAGGATGAAGATAATAAACATTTGTGACTGAAACTTAGTTAACAATCTAATAATGCATACATAAACTAGATGAAAAATCACCCTTCATAATGAATAAAATTTATGAATTCCATGTGGAAGTGCTAAGGGGAATATATTATTTCTCTATAAATTCCACTAGTTAATCATACAAATATATATTATTTGATGATGCCATCCAATATACCAGAATGAATATTCCATCCAAAACTATAATGTTATCTATAATTATATCAAACAACCCCTAGAAATTAAATCCTGATAATTCTTTATGAAATATGTTCTTGATATTGTAAAAAATATGAAGAAAAGTTATTTTATGGATTTCTCCACTACTAATAAATCACTAAAAGAACGAAAAAAATTTCTCTCAAATAGTGAAGATGTTTTTCTTCAATAGACTACCTAAAAATAATAAGTATTAACATAGTGATAATAATTTCCATAAAATAAAATAAAATATAATCATTGGTCATAGAAATATATGGTGACTAAATAATTAGCTAACCCATCAAATGAAATGTCCACATTAAAATTTTTGTATGTAATATATATAAATCCATGATATTATTAGGACCATATATCATGATGGATCATTCTATACCCCTATTAGTATAATAGGACCACACACCTAATAATGAATCATTAGATTTCATCCCAAATAAGTTCTCCATAACCAACCCCATTCCAAAAACAAAATGTTCAGATATAGTTAAGTATGAAGAATAAATATCAATTAAAACTGACACTAAGGTATATTACCCAATAATTATTCTAAAAATTTTATAAAAACTATCAAATTGACTAGAAGAATCCTACTACATATATTTAACTTACCTAGGCATATGTCGTATACTTTGCCTCTGTCTAGCTGACTTGAATGAGGTGCTCTACACTACATCATTGTATACTAAGAAACATGACCTTTTTAGCACCATGATCAATTAGAATAGATCTTAAAAAAACATTCTTGTTCCATATCATAACAAAATAGGATTCTATTATCCTTAAGTTCATAGTTTCTTCTAACCAATTTTGAATAATTCAGATAAAAAATTTGATGTTTCCCCATTTATCCACACAAATGACACTAAATGGGTGGTTGATCTCACTATGCTTCCATATGTCCCTTCATACTCAAAATGATTACAAACTAGAAGAGTCCTCGTACACATAGATGCTGAATAACTTTTATGATATCATGAATTCATATCTACACTCTAATGAAAATCATTACAAAATTTCCTTCCACTTTAAATTTATCCACATTCAAGCCATGTATAAAGTCTAGAATTACCATAAGAACTAGCATCAACCAAATATCTCTAAATAATTATGGCATCATTCATGACCTATAAAAAATAGAAACAAATACTCACTTTAAACTGAATTGAATTCCCTAGACTATCCTTAATATGGATTAATTAATAGTCATTTAACTCCCCAAAAATGGATATAAATGACACAAAATAGTAAAATGAATGACATCATACATCATGACATGATTCACTTGACCGGATTCATTATATATTATGCTCTTCTGTATATTAATGTTTGGGGAAATTAAATATAAAAAATATATCCTATAATTATTCATTGAAAAAACAACCATATTGAGCATCAATGTCTTATTCATCCTAATAGAGCATCAATGGTCCTCAAAAATATAAAAATATATCCATCCACATATCAAGGGATCTTTATTCATGATAAAAAATATCAAACAATGTTGTAAAAAATCTTGGAAGCCTGAGGAAAACCATATAATGTTAATAAACAGTATTCTATATTTGAAACTATTAGGTTTGATCTAATATTTATGGATCACATAGTCTGCAATTTATAACAAATAGACTCGATTACATCAGCAATATCTCATAACATTATAGTTTGATATGATGAATTGGAACAACCGGGTGTCCATGTTCAATAATTAGTGATGTATTAGAATCATCATCAACCAGGAGATCATATATAATAAATAATTGTGAAAATTAATTATAATAACAATAATACTTTAAAAAAACAGATGAAATTAGAATTTTTTATATTGGAGTTGAAATGTTTTTGTAGAAGTCTCATCACATTGTGACTATGTAGGCTCCACTAATAGAATGGACCTCATATATCATCCCAACTTATCCTAAAGTCTCACTCATTGAAAATATCCGTTAGTTATTGGGATTACTATGTGCGGTTGAGGGATCACATCATATCTAGGATTTCATATTGTGGTGAAGACCATTTGGTATTGGAACATTGAAATAGGTTGGTCCCTTAACTATTTTTTGGGGGTCATTATATTTTTTCATTTTTTTATGTTAGAAAAGGATTTAACACCATTACCTATACACAAAATAATGAATGGTGTCTCATGGGTTGGTGTTTGTGGATGAGATTATAGGTATAATAGTATAGGTAGAAAACAATTCTATCAAAAATTATTGGGATTTTTTCTCAATCCAAGGGAGATGTCTCACCCTATAACCCGTGATGGTATGTTTTCATAGGTAATTTTGAGAGTGCATAAACAAATAACCGTTAATTATTTTTCTATAACTGGAATCATTTCTTTTTATTATTAATTATAATAATATTTATAATTTCTAGTTACACTTCTATATTATTTTAGGCCACAGGTAAATTAGAGGAGATCCATTTTGGTTTGATCTTCCACCATTTTTCCCTCATTCAACCCCCCCCCCCCCATAGTGAGGGTGACTGAGAGGTGTTTTGTGGTAGATTTAAGGTTTTTTCCTCCCATCATTTCCTTATGTCCTTATTTTCAATTGTTTTACATGATTTTAAACTCATTGTCTAGGTTTTTAGAGAATATTCCATCATAGTATTATGGAGATCATCCCATAGAAATGGTATTTTCTTCAGCATGGATAAAGAATATACAAAATAGTTTAAGGCGTAATAATATTTTCATTTACATTTTATGTCATGAAACAATGATTTTTTAAAATATTGTCCCCATATTCATTAAATTGTGTAACTAATTAAAACATTTCAAAACAAATTTTTGAAATGTTTCAAACTTTAGATATGTGCTTTTATAATGATACACACATGGATGAGGCAAGAACAATCATCGCTGATATTAAGTGGTGCATCAAGATGATGTTAACATTGTGGTTGAGGTAGGTTTTCCCTCTAATAAAATACTATATTCTTATTCATTATTTTTTTTGTAATACCTATATTAAATTATCGTTGTGATATAGAAGGTATAGGGACTGAGGGCCCTCTTAGTAAGAGATAAGATGACATTAAGCCTCTCACAGTTGGAGTAACTGACCTTCTTCACATTGGGTATTTTTGGAATCACCAAAATACTATACATATGAGGGGTTGATGATACCAATAAAGGTTATAATAGAGTCAACAAATGCATTTAGGACTGAGATGAGTTGTTAATTTTCTAGGTTTTTTTCATATAGCTCATTAGTATGTAATGAGATTCTAAGGCCTATTGGTGATGCATGGAATGGTATTATTATCTCATGAATGAATTGAAAAATACCCCTTAAGTCTAGAGTGGATACATGTTATGTAATAATGGTGGGATATTTCCTATGAATGTTGACATAGTGTTACATGGATGGTTTTCTCAAGGAGGGATTTAGATATCTCTAATGGGTGATGTGAAATTGGACAAAATTGAAGTACATATAAATAGTTTATATGACTTCACATAGGGTTTCAATGAATCTTTGTGTGAGTTATTTTATACTTTTATTTGTTTATTATTATAGTGTTATGATATATAATGGGAAGACGATTTGAGCCAATCCTATTGTGGCTACATTCAGAATTAGATATTGAGATATAATTTATCATGGATTGATGCGTATTATGGGGTAACTATGTGAATAAATGAATATTATAGTTATATATATAATACATAGATATTTCATCATAATAAATTAATTCTCATTACATACTATTTCAATCCATTCTATATTTTCTTAGGTCTAGTATCATTGGAAACATTGAAACATAAAAAAATATTTAACAAAATTTCAACATCGTTTCCCAATTATTTATTTATAATTATCACCATTCATAGGCATACCATACTTAATAAGTTCATTTATATCACAGGTAAAGGAAGAATAATAAAAGGGTGAGGTTATATGCTTAGTATGGGAAAATAAGAAAGATATCAATGATCACATAAGATAAAACCTCTGTATAAGGTTTTTAGAAGATAAATGTAACATTTAAAAACCCTATTCTATATATTAAATATCATAATATTAATTCATGACATAAATAATAGACATTTATAAGATATGAATAATAGGGGATTCAAAGGATATAATCCATAAATGCATAATATAGTTCTCATAAATTGATTCACGACATGCAGATAAGCATTGGAAATTATTTCCTTAGTCGCCAATTATCATTTCAACGGTTTTAATAGTGAAATAGAATCACCAACCCCCCCCCCCAACATTCACAGTAGTCATGGATAACTCCCAATACATTCATAATTTACCTAACCCTTTACAGAAGTAGATTTGATCCCCATTCCAGCATTGTTTATCAATTGAGATATGAATATTTTCACAATCAATTGGGGAGATATATATCTCCCACCCATAAAATAATAAAAATCATACATATGTTTTTCATATGAATATAAATAATTTATCATATCAGAATACATCAAAATAAATGGGTTTCATAAACATTTCTTTATAATATAACCTTTTGAAATGAAATGGGTTTCATAAACATTTCACATTCTCGTTGAAAACAAAATCCAGCCAGAGAAAAAATATAGATGATATACTTGGATCATAACCCTATTAATCATTTTGTAACAACAATGAATTTCATCATAGATGGATATTTATTATTAAATACCATATGGAATAATTATTAAGGAAAATAACTTTCCCATTTTTAAATCATTTCATTTCTAAAAAGTTTTGAAATTATAAATGATTGATTTTTCGTTTATAAAACATGTAATAATGTAAAGGATTTATTAAATACATATTCAGGATGGTTTTAAAAAAAATTTATTCTGCAGAATTTAAAAACTCATTCCTTCAATATTTTTTTAGAAAAAGTCACAATATACCTTGTTTGAAAAAAAAATAATTCCTTTCAAACCATTTTGTAAAAATTAAAACAAGGTTATAATTAATTTAAACTATAATAGGACAATGGTAAAATAAATTCCTATAAAACATGTTTGTAGAAGGGAAATATCCTTAAATACAATTAAACATAAATAATCTTAAATATTGATGACATTGTGAATTAAACCCTTATCTTGAGTTTTTCTTACTTCAAAATAACTCTAATATCCTATATATTAAATTAAAATTTATTAAAACTCTAAACTAGATAAATTTTCAATGATATAATATATGATATTATTTCTTATAACATTTCAACACTACCGTTTATCAATAATTCCTTATTAGAATCATCATTTATATGTGTAAACTGTTATATTTTCATGAGTATTTCAATTCAATAGTTTTGGTCATTTTACATTTATATTAATTCAATAACCACACAAATATAAATAATGATATACATATTATATATATATTTTATACATATTTATTGGCATTCATAATGTTTAGATATATAAAACCTAATTACAATGATCTTGGAAATAGTAGGTTGTGCGTACAAATGAATATTGATTTAATTTTTGATGTATTAGAATAAATAAAAGTAAATATTAATCGACCATTATAGGATAATTGTTATATATTATATATCAAATATATTGAGAAAATGCTTCTAAATTTCAATCCAAGAATAATATAAATTAAAAACAAATCACATCACTTTGTGGAGGTGGATATCTACTTTCTTGAACGAACAACATTATCATGTCCCCAATGATTGGATGGTATGTAGGTAACTATGATATTATAATTAAAGTATATATATAGTAATTATCATAAAAAAATTAAACCCATAATAATAATCCTAATTTAAATATGGTTATGAAAAAAATTATTGTATTTCTACATAGAGATTCTAAGACGTACCTATGAATGAATGACACTTTCACTGTTGGTTTGATGGGAATTAGTGTTTATAATCATGATTTCATTTTTACAATAACATAATGAAACATTAAGAATGCTGAATTTATTATTTTTAAAAACTGAAACATATTTATATGAGTTAATGAATAGTAGAAATGAAAATGATCAGTAAGTTATATTACATGTTCTTTGGAATGACTTCTTCTAATATCAAATAAAGGGCTCTAGGGTTGGTAATTTGCGAAGTAACAAAACCCCCTAATATGGGGATATAGAACTTTTTAAGGTAAATTGGTAGATTTTTGTTTATATATAATGATCAATGTGGTATAAAAAATTTATGGGATGATATTTCATATTGTAATTTAGCTTTGGGGAACATGTAATATTTGTCCAGAGATTCAATTATTATAAATCAATTCTCTAGAAAATTCCTCAAAATGAAAATGTATTAAAATATATGAAAGTATAGGGTTCTAATACCATCAAATAATATAAATTAATTTATATATGGTTTTAATTTAAACCTTATCAAATGGATTTTCCCTTAGTTAACAAATTAAATTTTAACTACCATAACACATTATACATTATTAAAGTGTTTTAGTTTCTGAATATAAGAATAAATTGTCCAATGAATAGAAAAGTTATGAATTTCTAAATTATAAATTTTCTAGAATGTCTTATTTCATGATTTTAATGATTTTTAAATAATTTTATAAAATATTATTTTTATAAAATTTCATTGTTGACAATTTTGACACAATTCATTTATATTAACATTAAATATAAAAACAATAATTCGGAATTAGAATATAATCCACTAACACTGCCCTAATATGTCATATAGTTTTATTAAATGTTTGGTTTACATTAACTCATTCAAAATACATTACTTTTAAAAAATTTAAAATCATTTATTTAAATGAAGATATACTACATCATTGCATCATAAGGTAATATGGTGATTGTAAAATTAAAAATATTAAAATAAATTTTTATCATAAATAAAATATTATTAATATCTAAATAAACACTCATAATATTTCATAACATACTTTTCTAACTATGTGTACACATAAAAGATATTAAAAACAAGTTAGTGGCATTTTGTATCAATATTTTATTTAAATAATATATAAGTTAAATTAATGATAAAGTGTCCATTAAATAACTATTTTCATGATTATTGGGTTAAAGGTATAATTATTTTCATGAAATAATATTTTCTATGTATAATTATTTCCTTAACAATTATTTTCAATCTATAATAACATGATTTACCATTTATTAAGGTGATTAATTTTACCACGGTTATTATTCAAATTAGCCAAAAATAAAATGGGCCTATTTATGAATTTAGAGCCTCATGATTTTAAATATTAAATTATGTTTATTAAATTAAATATCTATAAATTTATGAAATTAATTTTAATATATTTGAAGAAAAACTGTCAAAACAACTTTTTTAGAAAGAAAACATAAAAATGAATTTGTTCTAATACATTATATCAAAAAAATATTTTCTGTTTTTTAGAAACATTAATCCATTATAAAATATAAAAATTTAATTAAAATGATTCAACAAGGGTGATGAATTTAATTAATTAATAATAATATATTTATTGAATAAAAATTATATTTTAGTAAAATAATTTTTTTTCTTTCAAATGATTTTTTAATTTGTTTTCTGTTAATATACAATGAATAAATTATGTAAATGAAAAAACAAATTTAGTTAATTTAGTTAATTCTATTCATATTCTCTATTCCAATATATATGTGATAAATATCATTTAAAAAAAATTTATTATATTATAAAGGATTATTTAATCTATGTGTTGCATGCAACATAATCTATCTAATAAATAAACTATTTCACATATAAATATTTAAACAAAATTATTTATTAACATTATACCCCACATAAAATGAATTATATCTTGAAATTCATCACTCTGATACAAATAGATGAGGATACCTCTACCTAATTACATCATCAGTTCCCCACATAACATCCTCAATTTTGTGGTTTGTCTACAAACACTTGAATAGGTGAGCGGTATGGTTTCATATAAAATTATATTAATAATAAATAATATCTATAGTTTTTATTCATAATAATGATCTTCTTCCAGTGGTACAACCTATGATTTAACTACTTCTAAAAGATAGTGTATGTACTTCCTTTTGGGAGATACATGGAACATATCATGAACTTGGGATAGATTAGGTTGAATATAAAATTGATACATTATCATCCTGATATGTTAAATAATTCTAGAATGATATATATAATTATGGATAATATTTCAATGCTTTCAAAATCTCCCCACCATTTTCCAAGAAGAAATTCATAGGAGTACCTTATCTTTAACTTCAATCTGAATATCTTTCTGACGGTTTCCTATATTTCTTTTTTATCGACTCTAATATCCTAATATTTATTTCTGAATAAATCTAAAATTTTATACCATTTACTTATGTAGATCACATCCCAATAGATTCTTTTCTATAATATTATTCTATCATCTTGCAGTTTTTCCTTTCCTACCATAGAGGGATTCATATGGAGTCCTTTAAATGCAAGAGTGAAAGCTATTATTCTATAAAAATTTGGCTAAAGGAAAATATTGATATCAAATACCATTTAAATACATATAGAAAAATCTAAACATTACTTCTAGATTATTTATTTTCCTTTTTGACTTACAGTATATATATGGATTATAAGAATTGATGAAATATAACTCTATATCGGGAGAATAATAAATACTTATCTAAAGAATTGAGGTAAATAATGGATCCTGAGTAGATACAATTGATAGTGGTACCCCATGAAATCTAATAACTTTCTTAATGTATCATCAAGTAATTAGATTGAGAGAGTATTCTTTTCTAATGGAGATCATGTGTGCAGACATCATAAGATGATCATGTACTACCCAAATTGAATTATTCCCTTTAGATAATCCATGGAGTCTAATGAAGAAAACATGGTGATGTTTTATCATTTCTATTTTGGTATGGGTAATGTTTGTAACATAAACTTGGACTTCTATCTCTCAGCCTTAACTTTCTTAAAAATCATGAAATTTGATACAAACTCTACAATATCACCATTCATTCCATCCCACCAGAAGTACTCATTCAAATATATATACATCTACATATTTTCTGGAAAATAGTAAATGAGGAAATATGATATTCATCCAACAGATCCTTCAAATATGATACCTAAGGGACACATGTATAGTTTCATAACCATATTAGTCCATCACAATCAAGGTTGAATTCAATAGAAATTGTCACCAAATTTTTCATATCTAAAATTTCCTTATGCGAATCATTAATCATTACATGGATAGTTTGTTTAAAACACATTTCATTAAGATAAAATTTATCCCCTTTATTTAGGATTTCAAGATCCATCTTTTAATGTCCAAAAATATCATATCGTTGGTGATCCTCAACATAGAAAAAGTAGCATGATCTTTTTAACAAACAACGTCTTCCACCCAATTCATTTTTTAAGGACAGAAAGGTATAAATTAGTCTAAACATATCATAAACACCAAACATATTACTTGTTTCAGGAAAACATATTTATTAGTGAAAATATACTATAAAATTTTATGATCAGTATATACATGACACCTTTCTAGGTAGAGATATAGCCTTTGTTTCTTTAATGAAAAATATTGTTATAGATTACTCCAAATCGTGATTTCAGTAAATTTTATAATGCAAATTCCATTGTAATTTTACATAATTAATAATCAAATGATTCTTAATGATTACACATCTATGTCATATAAATAATTATTCACTATAGATTAAAAAACATTTTCCACTATAGTGTTGTGTAATAATAGTTATGCTGAATATCCAAATTTTTTGATCTATAAAACATCCCTCACATATATCTGCCCATTGGAACACGGATCACATTCTTGTACCTATGGTTATTAGATTATATTTATATGAAACAATATCTAATTATGAAAAATAATATCATTTTTAATATATAAAAACTATGGATTTTAGTCAATATTTTTGGTTTAGGCTACTGTTTAATAACATATTCTTTTGAAGGGTCCTATGATATACCCTCACCATTGATTATATGAAAAATTAATTAAAAATTTCAATAACAAAATTCACTTATGTTATTTGTTTCCTAAATATTTTCCTAGTTAGGGTATTCGTCTCAATTATCAAATGATCATCATGTTACTCCTTGGACTTTTAATTAAAAAGAATATCATCTATAAAGACTACCACACTTTCCTCAAGATATAATCTAAAGACCCTATTCATTAAATCAATGATGATGTAGGGGAAATTAGTAATTCCAAATTGAATCATAATAAATTGACAGTTTCCATTACTTGTAATGGATGCTTACTTCATTATATCATCCTTTGTGACCCTCAATTGATGATATCAAAAACAAATAATCAACTTGGATAAGTATTTTCTCAATATAATTGGTCAGAAAAATCCCCCAATATAGGGTGGATGATAATTTTTCTTGATAGTGGTCTTGTAAAGTTATTGATAATCGATTTAGACTTACATTGATCAGTCTAACATCTACACCAATTGAATATGTGTATCCTCGGGGGACAAAATTGGTCTAATAAATCCCTTGTCAATACTTTTCTAGAGTTTCTTCATAAATTGTTGAAACTGAAGAGGGTGTATTCTATATATATCCTTTCAAATAATATTATCACCAGGTATCAAATATATTGAAAAATAAAATTTACTTTTTAGTGGATGACCACAAAACACATCTGGAAAGACCTCAATATACCCTCTAACATTAGGAATATCATTAATTTTGAGTTTCTACCCGACTATTAGAGATAAATTTACATTTTGATTAGAAATCAGGACCCATAAAATAGAAGTAATTTCCATTGAAATTTTATTTTTGTTATCGCGCTAATAGTTGATCACAGGTTGGATCATAATATAAAATGTAACTTCCCATCCACAGTAATTAATGTGGTTTTTAATTGAATAATTCCAATTCATTCACAAAATAACAACAAATTCCACTATATAACATTTGAAAAGAGTTTTTGGAAATACATTTCCACAATGTTACACCATGGAAGAATTATAGACATCGAATGTGATAATCACACCATTACGGGTTTTTACCACAAACTCAACTTCAAATTTTTGAGGTGGTACTAAGATTCCATTTCATATTATGTATATGTAAATGTGTTGGTGGATTTAAATTCATATTGGGTATTAATATTTCATGAATGAATAATAAGTGTACATTTCACTACTTGGTTATCATATTCCTCATTAAGAACTGTGATAAAAAGATATTCCCCAGTTTTTTATTGGATTAAGAGGTTTCCAACATAAATCCTTGCCATTTTCCATTGGATTTGGGGACTGCCTAACAAAATTCCCTAACTCATTATATTTAATACATTAGAGTGTTAGTTCTCCATTCTATGGATATTTCTAAATATTCAAATCATTATTTAACATCTTCTCATCACATTGGAAAGAAATTTACGATGGACATTCCTCTACACATTAGAAACATTTACCAGTTCCCTTCAGAAAACATCACCCATGTTTACTTCCACATTTTGAGAATAACAGAAATCTTGTTTTCTTATCTCCTTGGTTTTTATAAGGTCCATTGATTTTTATTTTTATTTTTTTATCAAACCTATAAAATTTATGGGTAACTACAATCTACACATCAACCATGACAGCATATAGAAATATTTCATTATGGTTATTGATGTCCCTTATGGATAACTGCATTCAGAGACTTGTTTTTATGCCACTAAACTATCAATCAACCATATGTTCAAGTTGAATGATAATACCCAAATATTACCTCATAAGTGTTGTAAAATTTTTCCCATAAGTACCAATAGATTCATCATCCTTCTCATTTAACTCATAAAATTAATTATTCATTTTATAATAAGAATATGATGAAGATAAATATTGAAAAATAAAATATTTAATTATTCCCACTCCATATATTCAATTTTATATTGTTTTCCCATGTTCATGATAAGATTCTCCCATAGATCTTATTCTCCATGAAAATGATAAATTAAAAAAATATAACATTTTCTATTTTTAAACATTACAGTAAATAAAATATATATTAAATGGTAATGATCCATTTATAATCAACTAGTGGATCAATAGACCAAATAAAATTATATGGTCATTGACTCAAAAAGGACCCAATATAATATTGGTCCCTCTTTTTATTAATTGGAAGCTCTTCCTGATTCATCTCTTGTGAATGTTGTCCTATTGTAGAAACAATATTTTTCATTATAACTCCCATAACATTAGGTTTCAAATAATAAAAATAATTGCATCATCCATATCATTTGGAATTTATATGATTCGTTTAGGTTCTAACCATTGACAAAAACCAAAAAAATATTAGTGTTTGAAACAATAATCATAGTGGAAAACAACATAATAACAAAAAATCATTTATTGGATGTCTAAATTTTTACACCTTCATCTATGAAACCGTAGGTTTAACCTAGTTCATTCATGATCTATAACAAAAGAATAATATTGTATCATATAATTTTATTTATACCTATGGCTCTTGGAAACATTTTCTCATCCTAGTTTCCCATGATTAGCAAAAAAATTCAATGATACAAACTATATCTGAAAATATTTTCATACATATAAATTACATCATAATATATGAATAATTATTATATAACATTTCAATCCATGCCATCATATTTTTGTTTGAGTATATTTGGTAATATTGAAATATAAACAACTAGATCACAAAATATCTATATTATCTCCCACTTATTTCTTCATAACTATAAACCTTCATAGATATATCATACTTAATGTCATTAATCATAACATGGTGAGAGGATTGGTAAGAAATGGGTGATATCAGATTCCCAGTTTGTGTAAAAAAGGGGGATATAATTGATCAAAAAATAATAAGATGAGAATAAGGGTATAATATCATGATCATAAGGATTTAAGACCATGACCTTATTGTAAATGATATTTCATAGAATAAAATGTGGTAGTTCATAAGAGTTTAATCATAAGGGAATCATTGAACATGAATCTTGTAAGATTAATATAGGGATTAGATAATGATATTTAGAATGCACATAAAAATATATAATTCTTTATTTATCATTAAAGTCTCATTTACAGGTTAATTGTATTGGAATGGGTTCACTCCCCTAACCATCATAGTAGTCAATTTTCCAATCCATCACTATCATAATATAAATAGTCACTTTCTGAACTATGTTCACTTCCCAGTTCTATCTTGTTTATCTCATTAGATATCAATATTTACCCACTGCATTTCTTGGTATATTGGTCTCATACATCACATAATGAAAATCATTATTATGTGTGAAACTTTATTTTAAAAAATTTATCATATCAGAACCCATGAAATTAAATAGTTATCATAAACATTTCAATGTATCATAACCCATGGAAAATAAATGGGATTTATAAACATTTAAAATTCTCATTATAAACAAAAAACATTAAGAGAAGGAATTAATATTTTTTCTTTGGATAATATCCATTGTAATTCTTATGATACATAAAATTATTTCATCTATCTTGGAAAATGATTTTAAAATATTACCTGGAATAATTATTGATAAAAACAACCGTACATATTGAAGTATTCTTTTTATTAAAAAAGAGGCACAATCATAAATTAAAACATTTTAATTGAATATTAGTTTTTAAACTTGTGATGGATGATTAAATGAAAAATTATTCATGATTCATGGAAAATAATATCATTCCTAACATGTATATGAACATTCCTTCTATAATTTGGTTGAAAAAGACACAAAATTCCTTGATTGGAAACACAATGATATTATGTGAAAAATATTTTATAAAAATGAATTCATGGGAAAATAAAAACAAGTAATCATATAATAGTGGTAATTTTTTTATATGGAAATAAATTTTCCCTATCGGAGACATAAAAAAATACAATCCAAAATATTAATAAGATTGGGAAAAAACTAGCTCCTCATGTTTTCATTTCTTATAAAGTGTTATAATCTAAATTTTAACAATTTTAAACATATTATAATTCTATAATAAATTATTTTTTATAATTAAAATATCAGATCTAATACTATTATAACATTTCATCACCCACTTTTTTCAACAACTCCTTACTAAATTCATCATTTCTCGCTATTAAATATTTCATTTATCATTATTATTTATGAGCATTAGTTCTAGTGATTTTACATATATCGTAGTTACATTAATTAAATAATAAAAATAATGATATTAATATAATATATATTCTTATAATATATATATTTATATTTGTATATAAATTTTAGTGATAGAAAAATTAATTACTCCATTCAAGGATATGGTAGGTCATACGTACTGATGAACTTTATTTTCATTTTTTGATTGATAGACAGAAAGAAAGGAAAATATTAATTCCCAATTGAAGGATAATTATTATATCATAAATTCAATATATATTCATCATATTAGTCCTCATTACCATCAATGCGAAATATAAATTAAAAACAAATCAAATCATTTCATGGAGGTCGTTATCCACACAGATGCTTAAACGATGATGTCATTTCCACAAGAATTTTATGGTGTGCCAGTAAATATGAGTTTTTAAATAAAATATAATTTTTATCTCATAAATATCATAAATAAACATAAAAATTTTCATAATAACCATCCATTAATTTTTTTGATGTAAAATTAAATGTATCGCCATGTAGAGATGGAATGCCATATGTATGCATGTGAGATAATTTCACCTCTCATTTGATAGAAAAAATTGTTTATAATTTTGTACTAATAATCATAAAAAATTACAATAATATGTATTATACTGAATTTACTATGTTATAATAAATAAAATTTATTTAAAATATGTAAAGAAGAGTATATTAGAAAATGTTTGTTAATGTTGATTACCAATTATTTTGAATGACTTCATTATATATCCCCTACAAGTATTTAGGGTTAGTACTTTTGGAAGGAAAAAACATATAGTATGTTGATAGGGAGGTTTATAAATGATTTAATTAGATTATTTTTGGTATAGAGGCATCCAAATTGTGTAAATGTGTGGGGGAAGAGGTTCCTTGTTATACTTTATGTGAGGGGTACTTTTTGAATTTCTCAAAAATAAAATTATTATAAAATAATTATCATGAAAAATTCATCCCAATTATCATTTATTCACATTTAATATATTATTGGTTTCTAATTATATAATAAAATATAATTTTTACATTTTTTGGATTCATTTTAAACCATATAATTTTGATAAACCCTTCGTTAACCAAATTTAATTGTTCCTTTGTTAAATCATTTTTCAATAAAAAAGGGTTGTAATTATTAATTTTAATGTAAAAATTATCCCATTAATATCCAATTTATTAAATTTTTAACCATATCATGTCCACCTTATCATATTTCAAGTGTTTTATGATTTTTAAAAAATTTATCAAAATATTATTTTGATAAAATATCACTATATTCAATTTTGATAGAATTAATTTAACATAATATTTAAAATAAAATGAAAACGGGTGAACTAAAATATTGTGAATTAAAACACCCCTAAAATTTTATATAGATATAACTTTTTTTCATAACAACCCATTCAAATTATATAACTTTTAATATTCTTGAAATACTTTTTTATAATTTTTTATTAAATAGATAGATAATATGTTTGTGTTTTATAGACAATTGAGTCCATCATATAATTGTTTAAAATTAATAGTAAATTTATATACTCATAGTAATATTTTTAATATCAATATAAACACTTATATTCATTCATAACATATTTTTGTTCCTATATGGAAACATAAATGACACTGAAAACAAAGACAATGTCATTTTAAAACATTTATTGATTTAAATAATATATAAGCCATTTTCCAAATCCAGTTTAAATTAAACTACTTAATTTCATGACAAAATAGTTAAAGGATTTATTTCATTATTAAAAAATATATATTGGATGAATAAATATGTTCTTATCAATTATTTTAAATTGAGATTACCTATTTTTACACCTCACTAAGGTGATAAAGTTTACCATGTTTACAACCTATATTGACCAAAACACAAATGGCCCAATTTACCAAATTCGATCCTCTTAATTAGAAAGATTTATTTCATTTTATTTAATTCAATAACAATAAATAGAGAAAATAAAATTTAAATTAAGAGCACGAAATGTGACAAAAAAATTATTTTTAGAAAATTGATAATTCATAGCATAAACCATTATTTATTATAATCCTATGTCTAGAAAATTATTTTTTGATTATTTAAAACAATTAAATAATTTAATTTTTTCATTTTTTCATTAAAATTATCACTAATAGTGAATAATTTATTTTATTAATAAAGATTAATTTCTCACAAAAATACTATTTTCTGAAAAAACAATATTTTTCATTGAAGTGATTTTTATTTTTATTTATAACTAAATTATGTCCAATGAAATAATTTTATTTATATATAACCACATATTTTTTGTTATCCTTATTCACACCCACAAAATGGCTACGTGATAACTCTCATTCTAAATTGATATATTAAAAAATACATTGGTGATTGTTTAAACTTGGTGCTACATGTAACGTAAGTTATCAAATTAATAAAAATATAAAAATATAAATATTTCATAAAAATTCCAATGAATTATTGAGATAGGTCTAATAGATCATGTATATTCCCCCTTGATAAATATTTGGATTATGGTAGGATTGACATGATGTGATTGTATGGATGAGTATGTTGATAAGAGATTTTTTGTTTGATATAAATAGTTGATGAGACATTCATAGAGATATAGGGTATCGTCCTGGTTAACTAGAACTCTTGTGAGGATTTTGTGAGGTCTTATAATTGTAAACACTTCTCCACATGGTTTTGTAATCATTTTATTAGTTATATATTATTTGATGATGATACATGATGGATTGTAACACCCAGAGAGTTTATGAGAATTATCCTTTTTAATTTCTTTGATGTCTTTTGTTGTTCGCATTACAAAGATTAGCTTTCGTTATATGCAACACTATATTAGCTTGTAGTATATGCAATACAATTCATCGCTTGTGATGCACACAATTTCATGATGTTTTGAATAACATTAATTTTACACAACACCAAATATATATATTTTGATCAATTTATAACTAAACTATATTTTGAGTATGTTATACGCAACACAAAAGGAATATTTCCCTACACGCAACCCTGACTTTCTGTGCGCTACACGCAAGAGATACCTTCCTCGATAGCTTGTGTTTTACGCAACATCGAGTTCTACTAAGCAACGATATGTTATTAAAATATTATATAAACTAGTCATTATGATTGGTAATTCTAACTCTTTTAAAATTTTATAAAATTTATCTTTCAAAATGGACTTCATTTTTGGATTCCGAATATCAAAATTATCCAAGGGTCAAATTTTGGTATTTTTCTGAAAACATTAAATTTTTGATGAATAGTGAAAAACATTGAGTTATAGTTTAAAACCAAATATTTATTTATTTATTTATTTATTTTTTTAAAATTTATTTCATTTAAACATTGATACATAATACCTATATAACTTCAATTTAATTCATTAGAGTCATTTTATAATAATTTTAGATATATCCAATTTTTATTGAACTTTTCGCTGTATTTTACCCACCTCCTAGGAGAATTTTAAATTTTACATAAAACGTAATTTTATTGCTTCTGTAAGTGGAATTTCAAAAATATGAGACACCCGGTTAATATCAAGGTGTAAAATTTGGTTCAATAGGACAAAAATAATTTTTCTGAATAGTAACTTTTTACTTTTATTTACCACGGTTAAAAGTAAATAGGGTAATTAAGGGTAAAATTGATATTATTAATACCCTAAAACATGTCCTAATTCTATTGGATATGTTTAATTCGACCATAAACAGCCTTAGGAATAATATATTACCCTTTAGGTCCACTTTAATTAGATTAGGACATTTATTATTATTTTATTTAAAGAAGAGTTAAAATAGTTAAAATCAAAGTTTAATAACCAAAAAAAATTTAATATAGGGATATACATTAGATAAATTACAATATAAATATTAGTTATAAAGATAAAACTATTTCCTACATAATGGTATTTTATTTTTAATTTTTATACATTATATAATTAAATTTATTTATGACACAATGGTTATTTAGTAATTACCTAATTAATGAAATATAAAACTAATTGATATTATAAATACCCAAATAAATTTAATTTGAGACCTTTTTTGAATTACACTAATTTATAGGTTAATATAACATATTAGGGTTGGTTAGATGGATTTTTTTTGAAGTAATAATGGTTTTTTAAATTTTGAAAAAAAATACCAAATAGTGTCAAAATTTACATAAAAGTGTTTTAAAAAACAATATTATATTATTAATTGATATTTTATTCCTAAAAATATTTTTTTCTGCAAAAATACTTATATAATAATATATATGTCATTAATTAACCAATTGGGGTTCTATTGGCAGTTTATAGTATGTTTATTAACCATATATTGTAAGAATAGAAGAAGACATGGTAAAAGTTAAACTATTTAACTTAGAGTTAAATCTAAATGATAAGGTTAAAATGGTTACCTAAACATGTCTAAAACCTATTTGTTGAGAATACTTATACCCATCCCCACCCTAGCCTCGAAATAAGTCACTTTGGAGCCATTATAAAACGAATATGAATTTATTATAAAATAATATTTTAAGTTTTTCCTAGGGTGCCCCTCACCCTTCTTATAAAAGTGCACCTCCTCCCTCTCAACTTCACAAAAATTTTAGCCTTCATGATCGGCCAACCCCTACCCATTTTACTTTTCCAATTCTATATAAATCTACTAGAGGTCCTGGTCTTCTTCAAAGACCAACATTAGTGCCCTAAGAAGAGGTTAAGAGGAGGCATGTCGAAGAAAAGGTAATCTCTTCTATCGATTCTTTCATGTTTCTTTCGTCTTCTACTTCCACTTCCTTCAATTTTTCATTATAATGTAATGAAATAAGTAATTATAATATAATTATATGTTATTATAAATATTAAACAACCACATTTAACCTTTTATCCATCCTATGGAAA
Organism: Viscum album; assembly: GCA_963277665.1. Classification (NCBI taxonomy): domain Eukaryota; kingdom Viridiplantae; phylum Streptophyta; class Magnoliopsida; order Santalales; family Viscaceae; genus Viscum; species Viscum album. The sequence goes on from OY728128.1 coordinate 1,435,329,595, forward strand.
ATGAAATTATCGCCCGTGCGTACGTACAGAATACCATCTCCACGCCGTGGTGTAATCTATTTTTCCACCACCACCTTACCTGGAAAGGTATAATGGTGTAAATAATAACTTTATATGGTTATTATAACATCATAATTATTCTGATTTATTATATCATCCACTCCAATTCCATTCAATAATTATGGGAACGATGTCATCGCTCGTGTGTATGTACGGATTACCGTCTCCATGAAGCGATGAGATTCATTCTCCATATTAACCATTCAAGAATGATTATAAAGTATATATAATGAATAATAATGATATATATGACAAAATAATGATACTTTATTTATGTATATATTTTTCATCTACCTACTTCCATTCAAGTCAATATGGAAAGAAAAACAGCATTCATGCATACATGCGGCCTACCGTCTCCTTGAACGGTGTGTTTCATTTCATTTATCTATATATTATATATATATATATATATACTGAATATATATGATATATAAATCATGTTTTACATTATAGTATTATTTAAATCATTATATAAGTAATAATAATATCAAGAACCACAAGTCACAAACATATACGATAAATGAAATGATTTTACCCAAAACGTTGCTTTAACATGGAATTGACAAAAGAAAAGGTATTATAAAGTCATAAGTGAATCATATATGATATAATAGATATTTTTATGGTTCTTTTAGAAGTTAATAATATGACTAAACCAACTATATAGGATTTTCGGACAAGTCTGGGAGAAATTGGACCTAAGTTAAGGGATAACTTTTCCAATCTCTTTCTATCCGAGATTGTTTATTCCTAATTATTTACTGGGGTCATAATTATCATCCACATCCATGTTTACTCAATATTTAATATTATTTATCCTTATACAATTTCATAAATCCAATTTTAATTATTTTTTATCTTTTATTGAAATATATTAAAGGAATCTTTTGTTGTTTTCAGTACGAGACACTTTTTGACTTTTCCGGTCAAAGTACGAGAAGAATTTTTTTTAACTTATATGGAAAGAATGGATTTTTACAGTTTTATAATGCCTTATTTTCATGAAGCATAATCTACAATATTTCATTACTATTTTCAAAAAATTCCTTTTCATTTAAAATTTCATGGAATTTTTTGAAAAAAAAATATTTTGAAGAAGAAAGGATATTTCCCTCAAAAATTAATTTCAAGTGTTTTATCAAAACCATTTTCTATATAAGATGCGTTATTTTATAAGTGTATGTTTCACGTATAATGCCTCTATTATTTACAAGGATTCACTTTTCTGATGATGAAATGATATCCATTTTTTTTATATGGACTATGTTATGATGGGATGATGTTTATGAAACACATTTTATTCTTTGGGTTATGAAGAATTATTTATGTTTATGTTGTGGCACATGTAAGAATGATTTCATTATGAGATGGGTGGGACCTATATATCACTTCAATGAATTGGGTACAGATTTACATCTCATGAGATAGACATGGTTAGAATGGAAAGTTAATCTGGTTCAATGATATAGGACTGTAACGAGGAGTGAACTCGATTCAATAAGGGACGTTGTCCACTATGATGGTCTTGGAAGCAATGCCTTTGATACTATGGGAATCATAACATGTGCTTAATGGTTTCCACAATTAAATGTTTTATTACCATTCTATTTTATCATGGTTAATGTTCCTTTTTTATCTATGCCTTTTTCACTTCCAAGATTTATGTCATTACTCATCATTTTGATGTTTTATGTTCATGTTCTTACGTTCAAATGTTTGCGGATTATTTTATGTTCTCAATGTTTACGCTAACTGAGAATTTGAGCTCACCATTTTGATGTTTTCTTTTCCCCGGGATATAAAGAAAGGTATTAGGTAAGAAAACCAACGGGGAAGATATTTATGGGTGATGTTGAAGATCTTTCACCAGGATTATAAGATTATGTTCCGAGTTTCTGAAGACACTAAACTAATACGGTCTTTGGGTGTATATATTTTTAATTTATTATGTATTACGCAGAAGTAATGTAATGTATATATACATCAAGTATGTGTCTCTACAGTTGGTATCAGGGAAAAGGTATAGTTAGCCTTTAAAAACTAGGATGCGATATCTTTAGTGAAATCCCTTGGGATATTTCTAAGGTATGTCTAGGTATGTCTCTAAGGTTAAGTATATGTATAGGATACAGTCCTAGAATTACGGTAATGATCATATAATTAAACCTAAGATGTTATATATTGAAGTTAATCCCCCTTTATTATGTTGTTTTCCTTGCATGATTTTTTCCTCTCACACTATTCCTCTTGGGTTTTAGAAAATGGCTGGAAAAAGGATGATTCATGATAATGGAGGATATGATGGACAATGGAATGATATTCTCCATGAACAACCAAATGAAACGGGATTTGGAAGTCCAAACATCGTTATTATGCATAATCATCAATATCATAATATGATCAATAATCTCAACTTTGGTAAGTATCTCAACTCATCTAATAAGAAAAAGATGGAGTTTCATGATGATCATAGAGGTAAGAAAGTTCAATTCCCCTCCTGTAAATCATGTGGGAAGAGGAATCAGGGAGAATGTTTCAATTGAACTGGAATATTCTTTGGGTGTGAAAAAGAAGGACACAAAGCCAGTAATTGAAAAGGAAAAGGTTTAGTTAACACCATAGAAAAGGATAATTGTATTCCTAAGTAATAAACAATGGTTAAATGTTTTAAATGTGGAATGTATGGGAATTATGCAAACCAATTCCCTAAGGGAAAGTCTCATGAAGAGAATTATCATGTTCATATGGGTAGTATTTATATTGATGAAGATGAAGGGAATAAAAATGATATGTGTGATGAAAGAATTGTTGAATCTAGGTAAATTTATTAAGAAGGTAGTGGAATTATTTGTGTTTATCAAGAGTTATGTTGTATAGGTAATGGTACTATGGAATAAAGACACATCTAAGGGTTATTACACTATTTTTTTCCTAAAGTATTTTTAAGTATATGTTGAAAGGTACTGGTAACCATGAAACGTTATTCAGATATTTTTAGAAACTAGATGATATTCCCATAATGAATGGATAAGAAGATAATGAGATGTTTGATAGTATTAATGAGCACATGACTGATGTAAGGAAAATGTGATATCATGGTTTGAGTATACAGAAATTTTTGGTTTTTGGTATGTGGAAAGAGTTATCTTTTGACAGAATTCATGTTTTCACTAAGGTTCTTTGGTAATTTATGTTTCAAGAGAATACATGATTAATGTATTCACATGTTTGGAATTCGATACACAATATATATCCTATGATATATGGGGGATAAATTTTGGTATTCATGTGCTTTTTTTGTGACCTTTCCAGTAATCGTTTTCTTTATACTATGATATTGGACATATCTATTTTAGATAAGTCTAAAGATTGGAAAGGATTATGTCAGACATCAGATAGTATCGTTTAAGACTAGAAATGTTTTTCTATATTATTTCATTAATGTTGTAATAGTGTATTTTTAGAAAGAGGACATCCTACATGACGGGAGATAACTCGTTGCATCGGACACGGTTGCCGGAATCAAACCAAAAACCAAAGTGTGACAGGCCTTTATCGCCTACCACTGGCCTACAAGAAGTCCCTGGTTAGTAGATACTAGTTTTATTTTATAATGTAGGATGACAGATGAATTATAAGCCCATTTTTGGATCCATATATGATTAATCTCACCATAGATGGAATTATCTATATAACTTTTGATAACCCTATCTTCGAGATAGATGGATTGACCTATCATTATATTGCATGATCTACTAACACTTTATGAATGGAAAATTCAACTTCATTTCTTTAAGAGATGAATTGTAAATTGTTCATGGAATGACCAACGATGAGATTGTACCAAAATCAATTAAGTATTTCTTCTAATTACATTCATCAACTTTTGGGGAATGATCTTGAAAACCAAAAATGTTGTCCTAGATGGTACCTTAGATCATCAAAAATTTATGGCTTTGTGATTGTTGGAATTTTTAAAGCCATGTTCTCTACCACACTCCATCAGAACTTGATGGTTATATTTCTCTTCTATATCCATATTTTCACCTATGTTTTCTTATGTGGAAACATAGTGATGAGTTAATTTGGGTAACTGTTACATTTTATACTTTATTTTTAAAATTAAGTTTTAGTTTAACTTTTTATTATGTGGGTTTCTATAAATGAAACTTTCAAGTAGTAAACCATTTATAACTTCGAAGAATTTTGAGGGTGAAATTCATTTTATGGGGGGTAGAATGTAACACATAATGATTTTATGAGAATTAATCTTTTTAATTTCCATGATGTTTTTTTGTACGCTTCACCAAGATTAGCTTGCTCTATATGCAACACCCTGTTAGCTTTTAGTATACACTACACTATTCTTGGATTGTGATTCACACAATTTCAAGTTCTTTTGAATAACATTCATTTTACACAACTCCAAGTATAAATTTTGATCAATGGATAACTGAAAAATATTTTGAGTAGGTTATATGCAACACCAAAGGAAGTGTTTCATACAGACAACCACGACTTTCCCTGCATTACACGCAAGAGCTACCTTCCCCGATAGCTTCTGTTGTACGCAATACCAAGTTTCATTAAACAACAATATATTATTATAATAGTATATAAATTGCCGTTATGAATAGTAATACCCACTTTTTGAAATTCTATAAATTCTATCTTTCAAAATGGACTTCATTTTTGGATTTGGAATGTCGAAATTAGCCAAGGGTGAATTTTTGGTATTTTTCAGAAAGCTTTCAATTTTTTATGAATAGGGAAAAACATTGAGTTATAGATTAAAACCGAATTTTAATAAAAAAAATTATTTATTTTATTTATATTTAGTTTAGTTCAAATTTGATACATAATACCTATATAATTTCAAAGTAATTCATTGGATTCATTTTATAATAATTTTAGATATATAAAACTTTTACTGAACTTTTCACCGCCTTTTACCCACTTCCCATGAGAATTTACATATTTACATAAAACATAATTTTACCACATTTGTGAGTGGAAATTCTAAAATCTCCGACACACAGTTAATATCAAGGAGTAAAATCTGGTTCAGTAAGATAAAAATAATTTTTGGTGAATAGTATCTTTTTACTTTTATTTACCACGGTTAAAAGTAAATAGGGTAATTAAGGGTATAAATGATATTATTATATCCCTAACACATGTCCTAATTATATTAGTTTAGTGTAATTCTACCAAAAACAACCTTAGGAATAAAATATTACCCTTTTGGTCCACTTGGATTAGATTAGGACATTTATTATTATTTTATTTAATGAAGAGTTAAAATAGTTAAAATCAATGTTTAATAACGAAAAAATATTTAATTGAGGGTGAAACATAAGATAAATTCGACTATAAATATTCATTATAAAGATAAAAATATTTCTTACATAATGGTGTTTTATTTAGAATTTTTTGACATTAAATAGTTAAATTTATTTATGACACAATGGTGATGTAGTAATTACCTAATTAATGAAATATTAAAATAATTGATATTATAAATACACAAATAAATTTAATTTGAGTCTTTTTATGAATTAAACCAATTTTATAGGTTAATATAACATATTTTTGTTGGATAGAGAAATGTTCATCGAAGTAATAACGCTTTTATGAATTTAGAAAAAACAAAATTTCAAATAGTGTCAAAATTGACATAAAAGAGTTTTTAAACAAATATTATATTATTAATTGATATTATATTCCTAAAAAAATAAGTTTCGTACAATAGACATATATAATAATATATATGACATTAATGAACCAATTTGGGTTCGATTGGTACTTTATAGTACCTTTATTAACCATATAGTGTAAGAATAAGACATGGTAAAAGTTAAATTATTTATCTTGGAGTTAAATCTAAATGATAAGGTTAAAATGATAACCAAAACACGTCTAAAACATATTGGTTGAGAGTATTTGGACCCCTCCCCACCATATCCAAGAAATAAGTCTCTTTTGAGCCATTATAAACTGAATATTAATTTATTATAAAATAATATTTCATGTTTTTCCTAAGGTTCCCCTCGCCCCTCTTATAAAAGGGCACCTCCTCCCTCTCCTATTCACACAAATTTGAGCCTTCAAGATCGGCCTACCCCTGACCATTTCACTTCTCCACTTCCATAGAAACCTACTAGATGTCTTGTTCTTCTTCAAAACCCACTTTTAGTTCCCTATGAGGAGGTTAAGAGGAGGCATGTCGGAGAAGAGGTAATCTCTTCTGTCGATTCTTTCACATTTTTTTATTCTTCTACTTTCTCATCATTAGTTGTCTCATTATAAAGTAATGAAATAATTATAAATAATATATTGTTATGTTATTATAAATATCAAACAACCCCATTTCATCTTCTATCCATCTTTTGGGAAAAAAATCGCCGTGCATGCGGACGTACGGAATATTGTCTCTACGCCATGGTCTATTCTGTATTTCCACCACCACCTTACTTGGATGGGTATAATGGTGTAAAGAATTACTATATGTGGTTATTATAACATCATAATGATTCTGATATATTATATCATCCACTCAAATTCCATTCAATAATTATGAGAATGATATCATTTCTCGTGCGTACGTACAGATTACCGTCTCCATGACACGATGAGATTCATTCTCCATATTAACCATTCAAAAATGATAATAAAGTATATATAAGGAATAAAAATTATATATATTACATAATAATTCTACTTTATTTATGTATATATATATATATTTCATCTACTTACTTTCATTCAAGTCAATAAGGAATGGAAAACAGCGTTCATGCGTACGTACGGCCTACCGTCTCCATTAACAGTGTATTTCATTTCATTTATCTATATTATATATATATATACTGAATATATATTATATATAAATCATTTATTACATTATAATATTATGTAAATCATGATATGAGTAATAATAATATCATGAACAACAAGTCCAAACATGTATGATAAGTGAAATGATATTTATCCAAAATGCTGCTTTAATATGGAATTGAAAAAAGAACGGGTAATATAAAGTCATAATTGAATCATATATGATATCATTAATTTTATTATGGTTCTGTTACAAGTTAATAATATTTTTTAACCCACTATATAGTATGTTTGGACACGTACGAAAGAAATTGGACCTAAGGTAATGGATAACTTTTCCAATCTCTTTCTATCTGAGATTGTTTATTCGTAAGTATTTACTGGGGTTATAATTATCATCCACATCCATGTTTCCACAATATGTAATATTATTTATACTTATACAATTATTTAAATCCAATTTTACATATTGGTGAACTTTTAGTAAAATATATGAAAGGAATCTTTTTTGTTTTCAGTATGAGACACTTTTTGACTTTTTTGGCCAAAGTACGAGAAGAACGTTTTTTAACCTATACAGCAGGAACGGATTTTTTTGGTTTTATAACACTTTATTTTCATGAACCTTAATCTAAAATATTTCATGAACATTTTCAACAAAATACTTTTCATATAAAATTTCATGGCATTTTTTGAAATGAAAATGATTTTTAAGAAGAAATGATATTTTCCTCAAGAATTCATTTCAAGTGTTTTATCAAAACCATTTTCCCTCTAAGATGACATTATTTCATATGTGAATTTTTAAAGTATAATGTCTCTATGATTTACATGGTTTCACTTTTCTTATGATGAAATGATATCCATTTGTTTTATAAGGATTATGTTATGATGGAATGATTTTTATGAAACCCATTTTTTCTTTGGGTTATGATGAATGATTTATTTTTATGTTCTGGTACATGTAAGAATGATTTAATTATGAGATGGTTGGGACCTATATCTCACTCCAATGCATTGGGTAAATATTTATATCTCATGATGTATAAATGGATGGAATGACATGTTAATCCAGTTTAGTTATACAGGACTAGAACGAGGCGTGAACTCTATTCGGTAAGGGACTTTGTCCACTATGATGGTCTTGGCAGCAACGCCTTCGATACTATGGAAATCATAACATGTTCTTAATGGTTTCAAAAATTACATGTTTTATTCCCATCCAATTTTATCATGGTTAATGTTCCTTTTTGTTCTATGCCTTATTCACTGCCAATATTTATCTCATTACTCAGGATTTTGATGTTTTATGTTAATGTAATTACGTTCAAATGTTTAGGGATTATTTTCGGTTCTCCATGTTTACCCATACTGAGCATTTAATCTCACCCTTTTTATTTTTTCATTTCCCCAGGATATAAAGAACGGTTTTAGGTAAGAAAACAAAATGTGAAGATCTTTATGGGAGATGTTTAAGATCATTCATCATGATTAGAATATTATGTTCCGAGTTTCAAAGGACACTAAACTAATACAGTCTTTGGGCATCTGTTTTTGTATTGTATTAAGTATTCCGAAAAAGTAATGTAATGTATATGTATATAAAGTATGGGTCTCTACAAGGATGGACTCACATTTTGTGAGAAATTTCATACAAATCCTGACTTGAGTGATAAGTTATTATTTCAGATATAAGACATAAACTTATATTGAGTGAGAAGGAAGTGGTCCAAATCTCTTGGAATGGTATCACATTATGAATAAAAGTACTTGTAGGACAACATTTATTTAAAACATATGGCTCAATGATATGATGTGAAATTTGATGTTATATAATATCTCAACCTATGGTGTCATTGAATGTGAGGAGGTATCACTAAGATTTTATTTAGTAAGATGATGTGGTTCATGTTTTTATCTGGTATGGGTCCAACCAATAGTGATAGAGGTGTGATTAATATGATGTGTCATGGGATACAAATGTATAAACGTTCTTTTATGGAGACAGTGTGCCCATAGATACTTGCATCATTGGATACTGACTCATGGTTTGATTTTTTATTCCAATGCTAGGGGATAGTGTAAAATATGTTACATTATACTCTATGGATGATGGTTTTTTAATGGAAAATACCCTAAGAGATTGAGTAGTGGGATGTAAATTGTGAGGTACCCTATAATGCATCATTGGGTATGGTTCGGGACATTGTAATTCACTATACCCTCCATCTTTAAGTATCAAATGATATATTTTACAAATCCCTACCCTTAGTCCTCATGTATGTGCGAATAAAAGATATGGAACCCTAATATGAGTATTGTTGTTTTGGTAGGAATGTTTTTCATCGGTAATATCCCTCTTTAATATAATAAAGATATTAAATTTGGGTGTAATTGCGTCCTAATTTTTACATGAAACCCCAACATTAATTCTTTTGTATTGATTTTTTTTTTAGTTTTCCAAATTTATAAATGTTAATATTATGAAATATAATTGAGGAACTTGTTTAAACCTTATCTCTATGTATTACTCAAAATATGAATGGGCATCCTAGGGTGCATTGAAAACTTTTTATTATTATATAAATTTGATACTAATTATGGTAGTATATCAAGATGGAGCATCCCAATTGTGATTTACAAAGTGGGATAAAGATGAGTCTTGGGAATTCTAGTGGGGCCTCATTATGTATTTTTTTATTATCTATTTTGAAAATGTAATCAGCCATGTGGGAGAACAGTTGAAATATATTGTTGTATAACTATACATCATTTGATATAAGATTATTATATTATATATTCTATAAGCACTAATGGAATACTTAGGATATTCATTTATTATTTTTATTATCATTGATGTTTACAAAAAATAGGTAGCACCATACTAATGCTGTTATTTAGTCCATATCTGTTATTACGAAGACTCTATAATACTATGTTGTACTCCAAATGAATTGTGACATTCTAACTAAGTCATTGAAGAGTGGTTTTAAACAATAGTAATGCATAATGGTATATGATTTTTCATATATCTTACTATTTGAGATATGATTGACTAAGAATAGGGATGTGTTAAAGATTGTGACAGAACATAGAGTGTTGAGTCCTAGAAACCATTCTGGATGGAATTCCATGTTACCTAGTTTAAATGAATATTGTTATGATTTTGGACTGTAAATTAATATTTTTTATATAGTTTTATCATTGTATTTTATTTTTATATTTATTTTTTGGCTCATGGTTCATGGTGGAATGAATCCTATGAACATCCAACCTGGATGGAATATTGGATTCACATGACATATGTGGTATTGTATGTGATTGATATCACTAATGATATTTGGTTCAATTAGTTAATTTGTCAACAAAAAGTTATATATTGTTTTTATATAATATGTTTGTGTAATTATAATCACCATAAGCACAATATTTTTCTCTGATGATAGTTCAAGTATATAATCAATTGGTATGTTCTCTGATGAATGTTATATGATCAACCTATGTAAGTTATATAGAGAGAAATTATGTGTCTTAGTTATAAATTAGATTCCTTAGAGAAAATTCCATTATGGTAATTATTTTAATTTTTTGTTGTAGATACCCCTATTATTGTAGAATAACTTTTTGGACTATTGTTTGAATTTTGAGATGTAATATAATTAGAGTTCTTGTGGTATTGAGAATGGGTTCAGTATTAAGGGTCAATTGGATTCACATATTATTTATTTTAGGTGTGTTTAACATTTAAATAGTTATTCAATATCATAGTTGGTTGGATCTAGGATCAATAAAGACCATGTAGATACTTATTGTTTTAAAAAAGACACACATGTTGTGGTGCATCATGTAGTTCTCCATCCAATGACAAGGATTCCTCAGGCTTGATTGAAATAAACCATTAATGGTTTATTTTATATTGATAATTTTGACATGCTATGATAGAATGGTCAATTTTAAGGGGTATTATTCTATTTTTTTTTTGCATTTGACTCATTAGAACATGAGTCCAGATGGAAAATTGGGTGTAAATTGAGAATACACAAATTGGAATTGAATGGGACCGATATGAATAAGTAGTGAAATGTTGTGAGATGGTACTTTAAGAGGTTATCTTTAATTTTCAGTTGAATTGATGGTAGGAATATGTTGTCATAAAAAATATCTAATCGTAAGGTAACATGATTGGTGTGTTTTGAAGGTTCTCATTTGGTTTTTTGATCGGTGAGAATCCTAGTGTGATTTGAGGACCTATGGATGTAATGATATTCTAATTGGAATGGTGGCCTAATGTTTTGATTATGTTATTATGTGTCCCTCTATAAGAATTTGAGATATCAGACATTGATCTGAGTACATTCGTGCAATGTATACATGAATATTCTTTAAATGGGGTTGTCCAGCTGTGATGAGTGTGGCATAGGTAAATTTAAATGTGTATGATGCTAGAAATATTCATGTGTTGTCTATAAGGGGTAGTGTAAAGAAATATATATGGTTGATATGGAACCAGTTTTTATTTGGGTGCATGACCACCTTTGGGGGTGATTTCTTGTAAATGTTAGGGATGATAATCATAGTAATTTAATATCTAGTAGTAATGTTTGATTCATGTAATAAATTGAGGATTAGAAGGTTGGTCTTGAATATAAATAAGTTCTATAATACAGTTTATTAGGGACATGAAAATCAATATTAATATTTCAGTAGAGGAATTTCAATGATAATTATATTGTGGTGAGAATTGAATATATTGACGATGTATAAACATTATGTTAGTAGGTTCATTGATATGGTGAAACAGATTGGTGGAGGACTATGATGAAATCATGTTAATGAATACGAGGTATATCTTATTTTATCTAGTTATCTTATAAATACTAGATTATGGACATGAATATGGTGAGTTATAAATTTTGGTTTTTGGGGGTTTTCAATGGAAATATGATAGAATCCAATAGTAAGATAGATATTAAAGTCCTCTGTACATATAGAGGGAGTTAAATGGTGTATTTTGTTTCCCAAGGATCTACCCAAGTAACTTCATTATGTTTTATGTTTTAAATTCAGTGCACGTGTTTGGATGTTCATGTGATGCATCAAATAATTTAGGCAACATGATTGAGAGATGTGATTTTGTGTCGGTGAGTAGAAGTGAGTCATTTTTGGGAATGGTTACCATAGACGGATCAATTATTTTTATTTTAATATTTATTGATCTTTGAAAATACTAATATATTCAATAACATACAAAATACACAACACCATGTGTCAATGAAGTGTGAAATATTATAATTAAAATGTGTTGATATAACACATCAATTAAATTAGAATGTTTAAATACGAATAAATAATTTGGAAATATATATAAATATTTTGGGTAATAAGAATGTATTAAATAATTACAAAAAAACAATGACTAATTTTTTTGTAAATTCATTTTATTTTTCACGAATAAAATTTCTTGAAAAGGGAGTTTTATTAATTTTTATGAGAAAATATTATAATTAGTTTTTGAAAAATTTATTAAATATATTTGATGTAATTATGTTCATTTTCCAATTAAAAATATTAGAAATATTAAATATTATATTTTGACATTTTTTGAAAAAAATTGATTATTCAATGAATAGTGGAAATAACATTTTGAATTGAAAAATGCATTTATTTTTAAAGTATATTTAAAAATAAATTTTAATTTTGTTGTATTTTTAAAATATAATTACTTAAATATAATTTAAAATAATAAAATTATGGTTTCTTAAGTATATATTATACCATAATTTTTTATAAAAACATATTCTATTAAAAATATATTTTTTTCTAAAAACTATTTTATTAGAATTTTTCATGATTAATTTTAAATTAAATTCAACCAATTCTGTGTTTTGAATTTTGAAAAATGGATTCCAAATTTATAATTATTTCCCAAAACTTTTTAAATTATCATCCTCTTACTTTTGTCCAATATGAATAGTAACCTTATTAATTTTTTTACGACAGTAAAAGGTAAATCGAGTAATTATTGTTAAAAATAAAATTATATGGACTAAAACCTAACCCTTTCACATGAATTAAATTTTTTAATGAGTATATATCTTCCATATGTATCCATATGATTAATATAAGAAATTATTCAATTTTATTTGATTATAAAATTCATAATAGTTTATGTAATTAAAATTCAAAAATACCACACTCTTCATTTTTAAAAAATATAATATTTTTGTAAAATTGAGATAACTATATGATATGTTCTTTTGAAAATAATCACATAAATTCACAATGATTTATCTTTATTGTGATAATTTATTATTGATTCTTAATTATTATATAATTATTTTGAATTCTTATACAACGCTAACTCAATAATTAATCAATAAATAGAAAAATAAAAAATGACATTAGAAAAAATAAAATTATTAAAATTTTGAATAATTAATGTAAACCAGAAATTTTACACAAAACAAATGCCAATTTATATACATTTTTTTGAATTTTATTAAATTTATTTGTTGTTATGATGTTATTATAGTCAATGTAAATAAATAGTACTAAAATTGACATCATTGATATTTTATAATAAATAATTTATTATTAAATGATTTAAAATTCATAAAAATCATAGATTTAGCATAATTAATGTAATATTGTTAATAATATCAACCGTGATACATTTAAATGTGTCTTTTTATTTTATAATAACATTATCAACCCTTAAAATGGTATAAAACATTAATATTATGATAATTTAAAAGGTGTTAATGAGGTTTTTGAAAAAACAGATAAGGGTAAAAATTCAGTCTAATTGTGTTAAAATATTATAGAATGTGATTATTTGTACCCATCATCATCCTATTTTCTAAATAAATTGGTTTCTTTCGAATTTAAAATTAATTTTTATTTAAATTAATTTAATATTTTTTAAATTTCCTAGAGTTCCCCTCTCTTGTAAAAGGGAATCTCTTATTCTCTTTACATTACAATTAAAAACACATTTTACTCAAAAAAATAACTACAAAACTCCCTTTAATAATCACTACCCTTATGTAGACACATTATTTTGGACATAACACCAATTCTAGAGATCTTAAGGTGTTAATAAAAATAATAATGAATATGTAAATATTTAAACCATGTGTTTTACTTTTATTTATTATTACATGTACCTAAAATATTATTCAACAATGATATAATAAATATAATAGTATCTTAAATACAATTGGATGTTATTATTTCTATTTAATATTATATAACCATCTTCATCCTTCGTCAAATTAGAACATAATATATATTTCATGTGTATGGAGGACTACCTCTTAGGGAATTGATGTAATTCATTACTCATCAATATATATCATGTATGGTAATAAAAATATATTTATGTTATATATATATATATATGATATTAAGGACATATTAATCATCCTATAATGATAATATGACACATTTTTTCTTACCTTTCCATACACTAGAGGACTCCTCAGGGTTTGTGGGTTTGCGGTGTCTCCTAATCGGCGACGGTGACGGTGGCGGACGCTGTGCAGGTTCCTCCCCCTCTGGGGGAGATAACTTTGCCATGGCACACTAGATCGTAAGGCCCTTTTCTCCCTTTCTCCAACCTGGACTTACTTCCTCCTTTCCATGGAATCTTTCTGAGCCCTAAGGTTCCAGATCTACGCGATGGACGTCCTACTCTCCCGCTCTCGGTTGTAGAGTTTAATGAAGCCTCGGAACATCATAGTTTGACTCTGGTTTCCCATTTTTGGAAGAGAAGACCCTCGGTTGATATGTTCAATCGATTTTTCTTCAGTTCTTGGGGTTTTCAAGGGAATGAAACGGTAGGTTCGTTAGACAACAGGAACATCTCGATTCGGTTTGCTTCAGAAGAAGACTTGATTAGGGCCTGGTCGAGTGCCCCTCGCATCTACAACAGATCGTGGTTCTATCTGTTCTGTTGGTCGTATGATATCCATATGCGGCGTGATTTACCTTCGATGGCGATTTGGGTTAGTTTTCCAGTTCTCCCTTTAACTTTTCAAAATCCATCAATTGTTAGAATGCTTGGGAACCTACTGGGGAGATTTCTCTGTTCCGATAGCTGGACCACTACTGTCTGCCACCTGGTTAATCCTAGAATGTGTGTGGAGGTGGATGTATCAAAGGCTCTGTTGGACTTCGTTTGGATCACCGTCGGTGAAGAGCTCCGGTGTAAACAACTGGTTGTGTATGAATCTTGGACTAATTTTTGTTCGGATTGCAAATGGCTAGGCCATTCACTGGAGAATTGCATAAGGATGGCAAGGGATATTAACTCTTAGATGATTAAAAGAAATGGTGATTGTAGCATCTCTGGGAATGTGAGGGCTGATGTTCGCAGCACCTCAGAGAACCACATGGCGGGGAATTCGTTGGTGGATGTTTCTTGTGAAGATCCCCTCAACAGAACCCCTGAAGGTAGTGACTCTGGCCTTGCCCACAGGGTCCAGATTGTTGGTGTGGTCCAATAGGAACAAGAAGTAGGTGATCTGTCAATTGGCCCAGGCTCAACGTTTATAGGTGCAAGTCTTCAGGCGAGGTCAGAGAACCCTCATGTGTTGTCTGTTTCTGTTTCGTCTGAAAATGAAATTGGCAGGTCTGGACAGGACAAACATGCAGATGCTTCTCAACCAGTTTTCAACAAGGGAAGGTCTAAGGAGAATGTTTTTGTGAAAACTGTGAGGTGACATCAGTGGAAATGTTTAGGCATCAACAGTTCATGGGGCGCGGCCTCTCACAGGACAACCAGATTGAGGCAGATAGTCAACTTGTGTTTGTCGAGGAGGCTGGTTTGGGTACTCCGAAGAAGAACCCAGGTGGCAGTGGCTCTATCTCTAGAAGGGAGCTTCAAATTATGGATGATAGCAGGGGTCTGGGCTTGATTTAGCTTCCAGTTCCCCTATGTAACAGATTTGAAGGCCTGTCAGAGGATAATATGATTTTAGAGCTTATTACACTAGGTGAGGGAGATGAGGTTGGCTTGGAGGAAGCCATCCTAGGTGAACTGGACAACTCGACTGAAGAGGTTTCAACCCCAAAGGGACAAATGAGTTTTAAAAAGAAGAAGAGGAAGAAGAATTACTCCTTTCTTCCCCCTCCCCTGGAGATCCACTCCGCGAAGAAGGTACCGGTGTTATTGCCTAGCGCGGTGGAGGTGGATTCTTAGGTTTCAGTTAAGGGAAACACCAATGAAATGGGAAGACCTACTGAAAAGGTAAAAAACATTAAGGAAACCATCCTTTGTACTGAGGAGGACATGGTAGAAGAGTTTCTCTATGTTGACATTCCACAGGAAGAGGCTAACATGATGGGAAGAGCTGTTAGAGTGGAGGTCAAAAATGAGCGGGCTAAGTGGATTGACAAAAAGATCTGATATTAATGAGAGGCTTCAATGATCGGAAAATCAGAAAAGAAGAATATATCCGAACATTGGAAAAAATGACAGACCATTTGGAAGACATTATTGGGGAAGATCTTAATACTAAGGTATTTCTAATGAAATGGAATCTTTATAGGGAGGTAAGAAGTAATAGGTTAAGGATATGTTTTGGTAATTTTTCCTTTTCATATGAGGCTTCACCACCGGTCTGATTTGGGAAGTGTAGTATGGAAATTTTCATTGGGCTGGAGAAATCTGCCACCACTTTTTCATGCCATTTGGGATACGGCTGATTTGGAGGGATGGAAACATTGGGAGGGACTATGCTTGCATGGGATCGCCGAGTGTCATGTATGGGGACGGTGGTTATTGTTGTGGCTTGAATGAGGTGATCCTATTTCTTTCATTCCTTTTCTGTTTGGTGTTGTTTGGGTGTTTTTTTGGACTCTTTGGTTTCTCACTTTTCCCATAAAAGTGTTTTCCTTAATAAAAAATAATTTTCAGTCAGTGAGTTATACACAAGATAATGATAATTTCATTTATGTATAGGTATGGACTACCAAATCCATGATATGATGTTATTATTTTTTCATTACAACATCACATTGATGATGTATATAAATATAATAATTAAATAATATTATACTGAATATATTATGATAATTCTTTAATGATAAATTTAACATACATTCTTTCCATTGTGATAATTAAAAAATAGAAATGTTTCTCATCAGTATATATGGTTTACTATCACCGTGATTGAAATATATTCCATTTTTTATAGGTATAACAAAATTATTGGATTAAAACAATAATATTTATATAAAAATAAAATTATTTTATTATTTTTATTATATGTATGATGGAATACTAACCAAAATGAAAATTTTCAACCAATATAAGTAATTTTGGACTTGTGTACCCAATATCATTAAAACATCTGATGTGAACATAAATTATTAAATAATCATATATAATATTGTAATAAGTGATGCAAAAGGAATAATTAAATTAAAATTTTCTCTTATGTTTCAAAAAAAAATACATAAGTTTATTATTTAATGTCATAACGATTTTATGTGACAATTCAAAATCAAGGAAAGGGACATTATTCTCAAAATCATAATTTAATGTTTCCAAGAAAACATATTCTCCATCCATATCAATATTTTTAAAATTTATTTTATGTATGTATTCATATAAAAATTAATGATTCATGAAGTAAATTTTATGTCAACATTTTCATTCATTAAAAGGTTTAGAAAATGAATGTTTTTATATAATGTTTTCACAATATTTACAAAAATATTAAAATAATGTTTTACTTTAATGTATATGATGAAAATGAACTTTCATGCTAATGTAAGAATTGTTTTATGATATTCTATTTTATAATTTTTTTTATTCCATGAAATATAAACATTCACTTTCATCTATGAACTTTGGATTTGAAAATTGGATTTTAATGAAAAGGGATATATGAATATTAAAAAAGTATTTCTTATGAGTGAAAAAATATTTTTATGATGAAAGATTATATTTTTATGATTCTATTATGGTTATTGGTAATTTTATATGAATAATTTTTTTCTATTCTAAAAAAATGTTGTGTGATTCAATGATAAACCAATATTGGTTGATCCCATTATATCTCTCCTATAAATTGGGTAATGGGATGTAGATAATTGAGAAGGTTTATCCTAAGAGAAAATGAGAATATACATTGATGGATATTCCAAATATGCGGTAGATATTACATATTATGTGTCTATAAAGATATTATTGGAACATAAATTTGTGGTATTCAAAATTTATTATGTGTTTAACTATTTTGGTTCCTAATAAGAGTTTATGGGAATATACTATGATTGTATTCTAATAAAACTGTGATGGTTATTTCCAGTGTAACTGTGATGGTTACTCCAATTTTATAAATGATGGTTATTCAATGTGTAAACATGAGGGTCTCTCCATATATAAGAGTGATATTAAAATATCTATCAACATACCAACAGGATTTATCTATAATTTCTATTAGTTATTGACAACCCCACAGGGCATCGTTCATTCCCAGCGGTGCCATACAAAAATAAAATTTATAAAATACTATCGAAACCTACTTAAATATGTAGTATCTGGTATGTCCTAATATCAAACCCATAGAGACGATCTTTATGTTCTGTCATAATTTAGAAATTGAAATTGAAATTGATTGGTTGTTTGTGAGAAAAGATAAACAATAACAGGATTGGTTGGTAATTCAATATGGGATTCATTCCAGGATTAGTGAAATTTAGGTTTGGGTTCTAGGATTCAATTTATTATGGACTTATTCTTGTTTTGTGTCAAAATTGTGTTAGAAGGGATCCTAGGCCAGGGTGTCCCATCCTACTCCTTTGATTGGATAGTTGGAATGGTCATCTACTAGACTCAATCACAAGGGTAGCTTTCCCAAAACCTTGTATAAACATAACTGACCTATGTTAAGTAATATTTATACCAAAAATAGTTCAATTAAATCATGGAATTAAATAATACTCTTCAAATAACTAGATATTGTCTTGAATTTTTAAAAATAATGAGATTTGGAATTAAAATAATGTGTTGGATAAATCCAAAAACATGAATAACATATAGAAAATAATCCCTGAGCACACATCCCCCTACAAATCACATCACCTGGTACTATATGGACTACTCACTCATCGTGGGAGTGAGCATCATGCTTAATATAGTGTCATGAAACAAAAAAATCATTTTCTTACATTATTTTGGTGGAAAATTGTTGCTTAATAGATGTGTCCACTTTGTAATATATGTGCTTGATATGTAATATTTATATCCTAACACCCTAAAATAAAAAAACTGACTGATATTGGGAATGTAATAAATTTAATTATAGTTTAAATTCAATAGAATATGTATTGTTTAAGGATAGGTAATTACATTTGGTATCAGAGATGAGTTTATATTACTTTAGAGCTTATGTTGTTATTTGAACATAATTGTAATGTCCTCTATAACGAAAAATTATAGAATGTTATGGTAAATTATTTTCAATTTATAAATATTAAAATTGTTTAAAATTATTTGTTAAATAATATATTTTGTTGTATCATACGTATAATATAGTTTATTTTGATTTTATTTGTATGATCACAGTTACTATTTTTGGATTCAATAAATGGTTGGATCTAGAAGTAACCAATATTATAATGGATGAGAAAGGAAATACAGTGGTTTTTTGAATGTGTAACCAAATGAAATGGGGTCTATAATGAGATATATTTTGGTTATTATTAACCAGTTTCCACTTTTTATGATTAAAAAATTAACTTATGGGAGTTTCAAAACACATAAAATAAGACATAAATTATGTTCCATGTAATTTCAGGTGAAAAAGATCATATAGTAAAAAAATAATGAAATATATTTTTTCATTATTATTGAAATAAGAACACATGAAAATGTATCAAAATAATGGTAATATTTTTTATATGTTGTAAAGGATTGCATAAAGAAATAATATTCCAAGGAAAAATGGGAAACATTATATCTCACTATGAAAATGAATAAACTTCCTCCCATGGAATCCATTGAATGTTTTTAATTTGGGGAGTATCGGAAATATTAAAAAAGAATTCAAAGGTGGAAATATAAAGAATGTGATCATCAAAACCATATATATTAATGTTTAGCAGTGCACAATTATTTTATTATTCAAGATGAAGAAACAAAAAATAGCATATGAAATATATGAATAATATCATGTCATATGTATTGATATTATTAAATGTTAGGAAATTATCCATATTTTTTATAGGAATAAATTATTAAGGAATAAGGTGGATATGAATGGTTAATAATGTAATTCTTGATTTTAATGTTTACAAGGTATTGATAGAGTGGTCGATCATAAGTTCAAAAATAAAATTCTCTCATTCTATGTTTTTATATTATATAAATACATTGATATACATTTCGTTAATTTTAGTATATTCTTGAGATATATATAACATGATAAAACATTATATAATAAATAAATATTGTACCATTTTATAAAAAATCATATTAAATATATTGATCACTATTAGGGTTCATATGATCATTGAACTATAATATTAATTTTTAGTATGTTCATCATATTTTTGGGAATTTTTTTTTTATCATAACCAAGGGATTTTAGTGTGATTTTTTTATAATCTGATTTCAAAATAAGTTCAATAATTTTTGTAACATTATTTTATTTAGGTAAATTAAATCTTAAGGGATTTTAGTTTAGTATTAAATAATGAATTTTTATTTGGAAGCGCATGTGATTTAATGTGAGTTTATATTTATTTAGGTTATTTATGGAAAATATTTCTATATCATGGACATGTTTTTATTATTACATATACATTTATGGTAGAAAACATTAAAAGATATTATTGTTTTTTAGAGAGAAATGTTAAATTTTTCATGGAAAGATATGTGATAAAATCATAATAATTTATGAAATTCAATCATGGGCAGCAATATGTTAATGAATTTTTATTCTAGAAACTTTTTAAATTATCTATGTTAGTATTTGGGTGGTGTTTTTTAGTCTTTGGTGATTAATGTCGTATTACTTTTTATGATGTTTTATTCATTTTTAGAATTATATTTCACTATGCTAACAATCTGGGAGTTGGTTAATTTCTAAAAATAAGATAAATAACTTTTTATTATTATATCAAATAATTTTATTAGATAGGAGTAAATTTTTGTGCATCGGGTATGAAAAATGTATCATGAATACTCATTGCTTTGATAAAGATATAATATTTTTGAAAAAAAAATAATCAATAAATAAAATCCAAATTTTCAGCTAAGTAAATTTCCTTGTGAATTTAATATAAATGATGAAGTAAATCCACAATTTTAATAATAGTATCTTCAAATGAAATTATCCTTTTTTAATTTTATTGCAATGAAATCAATTGTCTTTTAACACATCACATATTTACTATTTTCTATGTTTAACATACTCAAGAACATTTTACTTATCACTCTTTATCAATCCATGACTGTTATTTTTTCTTCCATTTCCATTTATTCATTTCCAATTAATCTATTCTAGTTTGGAATCTTATTTACATGTTATTGTATATGGAATTCCTACTTCCCTTTTCATCCATTTTATTTTAATATTTTATTAATAGTTTTTACAATGTGAGATTTGAAAAAGGGCATATTGAAAAGTACAAACCTTAGTTTATGATCACTATTTCAAATTTTAGGGATAAAATTTATATAAAGGTAGAGGAAATAATATCATTAATTTTTTTAAAATAAGACTATGTTAAATGGAGTATAAAATACAATCATCGAGCACAAATAAATGTTAAATATTATAATTTAATTATTGCTATTAAAACCTAACCATTAAATTGGGCAGTATGAAAAGGGTTATCCAATTTTTTTAAATATATATATATATATATAAATATTATAACACATACAAATTTATTGATTATTTTTTAGTAAATAAGTTTTCAATTTTTCGTAAAGTAGTTTTATTTTTCAAAAATACACTTTTTTTAATAAAAATAATTCTAAATGATTTTTAAAAAGATAATATTATCAATACTCTTTGATAAAATTAGATAATGTATTAGAAAATAATAACTTCTATTTTAAATAGTCCTACCAAAATTATCACATCTATACATTATGATATTTTTCTAAAAAATAGACTTTTCAAGGAATAGTTCAAAATATAGATTTTTGTTAAAAATTGTGCCTTATTTTATTGTGTTAATATGTTAAATTATATATTATAATTTATTAAATTATGTGTTTAATTTTTATTTAATATTATAAAAGTATGTTTTTTTATATTAATCATTTAGATTAATTTATTATGAAAAACATTTATAGTTAAAAATGTATTTTATATGTAAAACATTTTTTCATCTTTTTATTCTAGTTTAATTTTAGATAAAATTCATCCACTTTTGTGTTTGGAATTTTTTAAAAATTTTAAAATATTTACAATCATGAGTTTGAATTTTCAAAATAAATCCCTTATATTTTTTTAATGCTGACCTTGTAAATTTTTTTGTTATCATAAAGAGTAATTCTCATAAATCTTTTTAAAAATAAAATTATAAGGACTAACAAAGGTCCTTAACAATTTCATTTATTTTAATTTATGAGTATCTATCAACAATAATCATCAAAAATATTAATATATATCCACTTTATTCTATTTGTATGTTATTATAGGATTTATAAAATTTTTTGTAAAGAAAAGTAAACCATTTAAAAATATTGGCTTCAATAATTATATTATTTTTAACATGTTAATAACCAGTGGATATGTATGGTTATAAATAAGAATTTAAATATACATTATTTAACTTAATATTGGGAATTTATTTTTAATTATTATTTAACAAACAATAATCATATATCTTTCACAATGCCAATATAATAATTATTGAATTAATGGAAATATAAAATAAAAGATAACCAAATTATTAAAAGTAGTGTAATTTGAAGAGTTTTACATGAACAAAAAAAATTCAAGATAAAAATAATATATTATATAGTATTTTTTCATTTTATTATAATTAATTTATTTTCAAGATGTAATTAATATCATTATAAATGAATAGAACTAAAATCAACATTAATGATGTTTTATACTAAATTATTTTATTCAATGGTGTAAAATTAATCTATTTATTATATTTAAAAACATTAATATAATATGGTTATATAAATTAATTATGATACATTTATTAGTATTGTTTAATTTTATAGTAACATTAATAAACCCTTAAAGGGTATAAAACCAAAATATTAGGTTAATTTTAATATAAGTTAATGAAGGATTAATACAATAAAAAAAATTAGAAATGATATCTAATCTTGTAAAATAATAATTTTATGAATTATTAACACTTTAAAATATCCTTTATTAGAAATTAATCGGTTTGGATACATTTATAATAGAATATTAATTTATATTTTTTTAATATTTTTTTATTTTCCATGAGTTCCCATCCCATCTCTTGTACAATTGAATGTATTATTCTTATTACGTCACACAAAAAAATAATTTTTTGAGACAATATCTACCAAAATCCATTCCTAAAATATATGCTCATTTTATAAAGGACGTATATTGGATTTAATACTAATCATATAAGTCTAATGTCGTTAAGAAAATATGATTTTACAAAGAAGAGGTACAGTTTTCAATGATATGTTATAGTTTTATTTCTTCATCCACACACTTAAAATATTCTTAATCCATTATAATATAAAAAATATATAATCCTCTATATAATTATATGTTTTTCTGTTAATTTAATAACTTATATCCATCTCTAAACTCCATTATATTGGAATGTAATTTATCATTTGTCTATAAGATGGACTACCACGTCCTGAACTGATGTAATTCAATTTCCATAACTGTCTCCCATATATGGTAATAATTATGTATTAATGTTATATATATATATATATTACATTAATGAAATATTTTCCAATTTTTAATGAAAATATGATACATAATTTCTTACATTTCAATACATTAGATAATGGTAACATCATTCATGTGTATGTGTGGATTGTCGACTCCATGACACGATGTTGTTTATTATTCTTTACATCCTAAAAAGGGGTTTACATATAATTAAAATTAATTAAATTTAATGATATTTATGATATGATAATAATAAAATAAGTATAAAATTGTAATTTCTTTCTTCCCATAAATATCATGGAAAAATAGAAATGATAATAATGCATATATATGACCTACAGTCTCCATGAATATAATATATTTCAATTTTCATAGCCATAAATAATTATTTTTATTTATAATTTAATTTTATGTATGAAAAAGATGACAATTTCATTATTATTATTATTGTGGATATTATTTAATAAAGACATATTTAACCATAGTGAATCTACTGATGTCATTTCGGACTTACATACCGAATATCGTCAAGACACCTGACATGAAATTAAATGGTTATGTAATTGCATATAACATGGAAGAAAGATATATAAAAATAATAATTAACTTTAAAATGTTTCTTATGTATGAAAATATTTAACATAAGTATAAAATTCAATATGAAAAAAAACATATAAGACAAGTCGGGCCCATGTTAAGATACTTTCTTTTAAAAATATTATAAAAAAGATTACCTTGAAACTATATTATTATTCAATATAAATATTTTTAAATTTATGATATTTTTGTTATTATATTGATATAAATTATTTATAAATAAAATTTCATGCCACCTTTTTACATTCCTCCACAACATTTGAATTTTAATATTTTTACATTTTTTCTGACTTTCATCAAAAAAAGTCCAAAAAATGTTCTATTTTAATGGATATGGTGACAAAACAATTTCCCACCACAATAATTATTATTTTATTATTGGATACCCATATAATTATCTATGTTTTATTTAATTAAAAACTACCTTTCACATTATTTTGCGAATTTTATTTTTAAAAATTCTGTTTTATTGAAAAAGGATATATCAATATCTGAAAATACATTATTATTAGTAAAAAATGTTTTTATGAATAAATATTTTATATACAATAAATATGTTATGGTTTTAATAATTTATTTAAATATGGGTTATTATGTTATAAACTATGGACATATGGTCCCTTTATAATCCAATGATGGTTGATCCTGTTATAAATCACCAATGCTTTGGATAAAGTGTTTGAGTTAACTGATTAAGTTCCTCTTAAGAAAATATTCTAATATATTGAGATAGTTTTTATAAGTATGGGATAGAGTTAACTAAGAAGGATTCTTCTAAAAATATGATAATATACTATGTTGGTGATTCAAAAAACAGAACGAAGTTAACTACTTTGTTTTATCCTATGAAAATATGAGAACAAAATATGATAGTTATTCCGTGTATAGTAGTGATTGGTTTTCCATTTTTATATGTTATAGTTAATCCATGTATTACCATGATGGTTATTCTATGTTTAACTATGTGTGTAAAACTATATTTATGAGTGATATGAAAATCATTCAAAAGAGGCCTAGAATTTTTATCAAACCCTGATATGAGTTTTTATGAAAATAATATTGTTTCAAAAGGTAAAAGAAAATATTTGATACTTTGAAATGTATAACATTTTAAAAATGTTATTATGTGTTTTTATTGATTTCAATGAAACCATTATGAGCATTACTATTCCGTTATAATTTCTTATGAAATATTTTTTTAAACCTATGGGTAGAGAAAAGGATTTCTTAGGTAATAAAATATTCACCTTAAGGCTAAATATTATCTTGAAAATAGAATTTTTCTATAAGTATTCATTGACTAATAGTTTTTTTCATTAATTTTATTTCCCTTATTGATATTTTCTATAACCATCCTAGGTTTTAAAATGTTTTTTATAGGAAAATTAGGGATAAATATGAGGTTATTATAAAATTTGTGATGATGTTAATTGAAAAAGATACCTTGTTTCCTTGTTTTTGTTTATTTGGTTGAAAAATGGAAACTAAATAGAAGTGTACACCTTCTAATATATGGGTTTTTTATATATGATTTATGACATAAATATTTAAATTACTAAACCTAAAAAATATTTTGGAATGAAAGAAATGTAATTATATATTAAAGTCACTTTAATGTATAATTTTAATTTATGGTTCCTTATTTAACATTAATATAATTGAATGTGTTGAGGTGGAAAAATAATTATTTATTTACAATGAAAGAAATATTTTCATAATAAAACAGTGTCATTTCAATGGAAATATAGTGTATTTGGGATTATTTTATCGATGAATGAAATTTTTGAAATTCGTTTTATAATTAAAAATACATATTAGTGTTATAAATAACCAACCATAATTCAATCCATAATATCATTTTAAATAATTATACATCTTCATAAATTCCCAACGAACTTCTTAGGGTAATAGATTTCATGAATGTTTCCATATCTCTTAAATAACAAAACCATGTATTACAAGATATATGCATACTCTTAGTGTCTATTTTTTCCACAAAATAATAAATTTTATATAAAAATTATTTTGTTTAAGAAAAATCATTATTATTTCCAACATGTCCTCTTGTTTTTCATTAATCATCACTAAAAACTATTAAAAAATTGTTAAAATGGGTAATGAGAACAAAAACATAATAAAGGGAAACACAAAAAATGATAAAATAAACTCATTAATAAATTTTAAAACCACGATATTATAAAAGATAATTTTCCTATATGATAATAGAATTTGAACATAAAGCATCATTAATATACACAAGAAATATTTTTTAATACCCAATGATGTTCAGAAAACAAATTATATTAATACATAATTGAAAAATCATAATCAATATAGTTTTTTATAAAACCTGAGAATCCATGAAAAAAATTCTTCAAATAGACATTTTTACACAAAAAGGGTATAATCCTTTATTTAGAACATAATATTATTATAATTTATATTTTAAATCAAATTATTTACATTAATATCATTAATAAAAATATAAAATTCTTGTAGGTTCCCCCAGATTTCATCTCTATAAAATCATTACAGGAACCCTTACAAGTGGAATAACCAATATAAACATCGTGAATCATAATTATCCAAATAAAGTTATCATTAACCAATGTATTAGACAAATATACCAAGCCTAATCACTATCATAAATAATTCAGATGGACTATATCATTAATTAATCAATTAATTCTTCTTAAATTTTCAAATATATCCCTTGTAAAATATTTTTTAATATATATATATAACACATTTATATATCAAAATACCCATTGAAATTTTTTTCTCAAAACTAAAATTTTAAAGAAAAAGTGAATGATGGATATTCATTGAAGAAAAATGGAAGAATTTAAATGAATCCAATATATAAATAATGGTTTTGGTGGTGGAAAAATTTGTTGACCTTGTATACATTAAAATATATCATTTAATACTCATTTTGTAAAGTGTAATGACCCAAAATGTCATTAATTAAAATTCAACCTTATAAAATTAAATGTCTTATTAGGTAAAATGGTTATATTAAATGTGAACTTCTTTGGTTTTAGGTAATAAATCAAGTTTAAGTGTGTAATAAAGCACAGGGTTGTTATAGTAGGTATTAGAGGATATGCTTAGTTATTTTTGGGATTATGATTATTAAACCCTAATAAAAGACTTTGGAATAAGACAGAGAAAAATAAAAACGTACCTAAAATTTGGTGAGTATTGAGTAAGTGGTTTATCAAGATAATCCAACCTTTTCTAGATAAGAGTAGGTAGAGGCCGCTCTGGCATAGATGTATTTGGAGGTAAAACTGAAAAACACCACTTTCTGCTAGACATGAACGGGAACTGTTTCACAACAATGGGTCTTACTAAACTCTTGGTTATGACACTCCCAGGAGATATGCTTTGTTAAATTCATAATCTTTGTATGAACCATTATTAATTGAATTAAAAAAATCCCCTCAGAATATATGTTGGAAAGTAGATCATGGATAACATAGATTGAAGCCTTTAAATTCAAATGTTAAGGAATGAATGTAATTTATAATTCATCTATTTCTACATTTGTATTACCCTTTATGTGTTACCCCTAAATTTCTTTTTATTATATTCAATGGCCGATAATAAGAGGACACAAGCTAACAACTGATGTAAAGATCATTGTGATGACCATTCTAATGAGATGCCCAATACGATCAGAGTGGGAAGCACAAAATCTTTCACAATACTCTCTCATTAAACTCATGTTTCGAATAGAAACCTAGGACAAAATAAAAAATTCAACCCCCTAAAAATAACAAGTCGCAATCAAGAGATTCATGAGATATTGGTCTTCTACTTTTAATGGAACATATGATCCCTCAATCCTCAAACAATGGATCAACTCCATTGATAAGAACATCTATGTCCTTCAGTTTATGAATAAGATACGGTACATATGGTTTCTTATCATATGGAGGGTCCAGCTAAACCATATAGGAAATTAATAAAAAATAAGAATCCTGAGGAGGAGATCGAGGCATTGGAATAGAAGGATTTACAGAAAATGTATTTCAACAAATATTTTCCTCGCACCCTCTCACTTAAGATGGATAGGGACTTCCTTTCCCACATGAAAAAAGATAACAAATCCATCAAAGCGTACGAGGAAAAATTTAGAAGCCTTGCACGATATGACTCTCGATATATCATTATCCCCAAATTCAAGGTTGACTATTTCTTTGGTGGGAAAAATCCTAGCCTACGAAAATACCTAGTGATATGTTACTTTGATAGCTATGAGGAAATTTTTTGATTTCCATCAAAGCGGAAATGGTCATCAGATAATATTAAGGGTATAATGGGGATAAGAATGGTAAGGTAGAATTCAATTCTAGATTTCTGATGTATAAATCAAACGGTGCTAAAATAATCAAGCACCCCATTTTCCAAAGGTGAGGAAAGAAGCACCCAATAAATTGCTTGAAGGGGACGAGGAAATGATATAGGTGTTGAATAGAAAGGAACCTAGATATTAACTACCAAAAATAAAAAAAATGAAGCTACAACAGTGGAAAGGAACACTCCATTTGATGCTCAACGCATTGTTCATTGCATCAACTACAAATAACCAGGTCCCTTTTCAAATTAGTTCCCTAAGACAATGGTTTTTAGCGGAAACCAACAACCTCCAAGGTAGCAAGGGAGAGCTTTTACAATCACATCCACCGAAGTGAACCTTGACAATAAAGTGGTGACATGTACACTAGTTATTCACTCATGAATAGTGAATGTAATTTTTTTTCTAGTTCTACACATTAATTTACATCCCGAATGTTTAGTAAAAAATCCTAACACCACCACAAATCATGGAAGTCAGGATTTTGATGAGTAGAGAATAAGGCTTTATAAAACCGTAAAAATCCTTTCATGCCGTATACATTAAAAAAAACTTTCTTCTCGTCCTTTTGTCGGAAAAGTCAAAAAAAATGCCTCGTAATGTAAACAAAAGAAATATTCCTTACATACCATGTAGTAAAATTCAAAAATGGTTAAAAAGAAATTTAAACATACATGAAAACACTTTTATAAAACATGGACATGGATGATAGCAATAACCCCAGAAAATACTTACGAATAAGCAATATCGGATAAAAATGAGATTTGAAAATTTATCCCTTACCTTAGGTTCGATATGCTTCGTACGTATCCAAACCTCCTGTATAATGATTTAAATAATGTAATTGACTTATTACAGAATCATATTCATTATTATTATATCATATATGGTTCACTTATGACTTTATATTACCCGTTCTTTTGTAAATTCATGTTAAAGTAGCGTTTTGGGTAAAATCGTTTCATTTGTCGTTCGTGTTTTAACTTGTAATTATTCATATGATTACTTAGATAATGATTAATTACATCCAGAATGTAAAACATGATTTATATATAATATATATTCATAATATATATATATATAATGGATCGATAAATGGAAAGAAATACACCGTTCATGGAGACGGTAGGTCGTACGTACGCATGAACGTTGTTTTCGTTTCCTTATTGAATTGAATGGAATTTAGTAGATGACATAAATATATATATACATAAATCCAGTAGCATTATTATGTCATATATTTCATGATTAATTATTATATATACTTTATAATCATTCTTGAATGGTTATCATGGAGAGTGAATCTCATCGCGTCGTGGAGATGGTATTCTGTATGTACGCACGAGCGATGATATCATTCCCATGATCGTGGAATTGTATTAAAGTGTATGTATAATATTAAATAATCAATATCACTTTACAATAATCATATATATTCATTACTTTCACCATTATACCCATCCATGTAAGGTGGTGGTGGAAAATATCTTACACCACGGCGTAGAGACGGTATTCCGTACGTACGCACGCGCGGTGATTTTGTTTTCCGTAGGATGGATATATGGTGAAATAGGGTTGTTTCATACTTATAATAACATATAAGTATATTATTTATACTGATGTTATTACTTCATAATGAAACAACTAAAGAATAAGTGGAAGAAGAAATAAAGTTGAAATAATCGGTAACGGACATTACCTCTTCTTTGAAGCGTCTCTTTGAAACCTACTCTTAGGGAACTAAATATGGTCTTTGAAGAAGACCAGGACCTATAGGATATTTATAGGGAAGTGGAGAAGAGAATTTGGCAGGGTTTGGGCGAGCTTGAAGGCTCAAAGTGGTGTGAGGAAGAGAGGGAGTATATGCCCATTTATAAGGGAGGAGAGGGGCACCTTTGGAATTCTTAAAAATATTAATTTCTAATAAATCTAACCCCACTTAAAAACCTCCAAAAATGACTCATATCCTAATTTTAGATGAGATAGGGTTGTAATATCATAAACCAATCAAATTTAGACATTTTAGGAATTTATTTTAAACATTATCAACTTGATTTGTCCTTATTTAATCAATTTAATTTTAGCTGTGGTAATAACATTCTAAATTTTAAATTATAAAAAATAATTACTTATTTGTTGTTAATTGTCCATAATTGGATACTTTATAACATATTAGACTATATAAATTTAAATTTATAATTGTTAAATATTTTTGTGATTTTTAAACAATTTTATAATATGTTATTTTTATAAAATAACAATAGTGTCAATTTTGACACTATTCATTTATTTGAATTTAAATAAAATATATAAAAAAGATATGTTCGAACTAAAAGCTTTAATAGATTAATAAATTTTCATATGTATCTATAAAATTAGTGGAGCACGTTAAATAGTTCATATAATATTTATTTTATTATTTTTAAAACCATTTATTTGGTTTATCTCTTAATAAAATAATTACTACATCATTTTTTTATAATTATTTAATATACTTATTTGTTGCATAAAAATTAAAACTAAAATCTTATGATGAATATAAATCTATTACCTATCACAATAATACTTTTACTCCAATTTATCATCTTAAAATAAAAATATTTAAATTGTTATATTTATTAAATTATGAAGGTGACAACTTTGGCATCATTTAAAATAAACTAATATAAGTGTCATAATCGCTTTTATAAGGCTCAAAATGGTGAAATATTCGACAATTGGATGATTATGGTTTACATTTACATTACCAATAATTTTTGGTCAGGGTTTTGTGCCTTTTATGGTCACTATTAGCTTAATAAAAACTATATTCTTGATTTTTCACTAGATAAACAATTTTCTGCATCACTATTGTGTCACAATTAATGATAATTATTTAATCATTAAAATTTATAAATAAATTCATATGATTTAGATAATTTCATTAGCTTTCTGGAGACTATTCATGTTCAAAGTTTCATTTATTTTATCACTAAATTAAAATTAATATACTTATAAGATTTAAGAGAGTGAATGTTGTCACTTTCTTTGGTTTTAATAATAATTAAGTTATTTTCATGGACAAAAGTCCATTAAATGATTCTAATCTGACCCTTAGGTGATATGGGTAGAATTTTAGTCATACAACAGGATTTTTACAGGTGTTAGGGTAATTTTATAATCTTATATTTACCCTTAATTACCTGATTTACCTTTAACTATGGTAAATAAAATTTACCATAGTTACTATTCATAATGCCCAAAAATAAAAAGTAGATTATTAACATAATTTGGACCCACTGATTCTAAATATGGAATAAATTTTTCAAAATTCAATATACAAAAGTTTCAGAAATTAAATTAAAATTAATCTCGTTGTCGAAAGAAAACGGGTTTTTGTTTAAAACATTGCAAAAGATTGAATTGATTTATCCTACGAATTCAAGGTAAAATCAATGATAATGACATAAATTATATTAAATGTTAAAAATATATTCTATTTATACTTTAAAACCATTCAATATTATAATTTAACCACATAAATTATTACGATGAAAAAAAAGTTGTTTTTAATTAAAATATAGCGTGTTTTTACTATTCATTAAAATATGAAAGTTATTAGAAAAACATGAAAAATTTATCCAAGGTAAAATTTTATATCTTGATTCCAAAGAATAATTTTATTTTGTAAAATTGAACTTATAAACATGTCAAAAATTAAATTTAAAATGGGTGCGCCATCAAAAGGCCGCAAAACTGCATTTTTGAAAAATACTTATTTTACCCGAAAAATTTATTTTGTTCTTATACCATGTTCTAGAAAATGTGTAAGATGAATAATAATGTTATAAAATTCAAAATTTAGTTAATACTATTCATAACAGCTAGTTCATAAAAATATTATAATAATATATCTTTGTTTAGTAAAACTCGGTATTGCGTACAACACACGCCATCGTGGAAGGTCGTGATTGCGTGTAATGCAAGCCAAGTCAGGGATGTGTGTTGTGAAAGCTCCTTTTGTTGTAGCGTACAACACAAGACATTAATGAAATTAAAAATAATATTTTTCATAAAATCTCGGGGTGTTACATTCTACCCCCCTTAAAATGAATTTCGCCCTCGAAATTCGTTGGGGTTATAAATGGTTTCCTACTCGAAAGTTTCTTTAATAGAAATACACATCGTAAAAAGGAATACCAAAACTTGGCTTTAAAAACTAAAGTATGAAACGTAACGGTTACCCAAATTAACGCATCACTGGGTTTCCACGTAGGAGAACATAGGTGAAAATATGGATATGAAAGACAAATCTAACCATCAAGTTCTTGATGGAGAGTGGTAGAGAACATGGCTATGAAAAAGCCATCAGTCACAAATCCATAGATTTGTGATGATCTAAGGTACCATCTGATTCATCGGATATAAGGTAACTAGGACAACATTTTTGGTTTTCAAGATCATTTCCCTAAAGTTGAAAATTTTGAATTAGAAGAAATAATTGCTTGATTTTGGTACAATCTCACTGTTGTTCGTTCTTTGAACAATTTCCACTTCATCTCTTAAATAAATGAAGTTGAATTTGTTATTCATGAAGAGTTAGAAGATCATGTGATAGAATGATGGGTCATTCTAACTATTTCAAGCAAAAGTTATCAAATATACATAAGTCCATCTATGGTGAGGTTAGTCATATACGATTCCAAAAATGAACTTATACTTCATATATCATACTGCTTAATAAAATAAAACTAGTTTCTACTAACCAGGGACTTCCTGTAGGCTAGTGGTAGGTGATAAAGGCCAGTCGCACTTCGGTTGTGGGTTCGATTCCCACAGCCTTGTCCGACGTGATGGGATGTCGCCCATCCTACAGGTTGTCCTTTTTCTAAAACTATATAACATTCCATCAATAATATCGAAAAAAGTTATATCCTTAAACAATACTAACTTATGTCCAACATAATCCATTCAAATCTTTAGGATTATCTAAAATACTTCATTCCAAGCTCATATTATAAAGAAAATAATTACTAGAAAGGTTATCTACCAAGAATGTGAATACAAGCATTTATCCCACATATATCATAAGATATATCTTGTTGGTTTCATTCCAAACACATTAATACCTTAGTCATATATTCTCTTGAAACATAATTTACCATAGAATCTTAGTGAAAACATGAATACTATCAAAAGGTAACTCTTTCCACATACCAAAATCCCAAAAATCAATATAATCAAACCATGATATCACTTAGTCCTTATATCAGTCATGAGCTCATGAATACAATCAAACATCTCATTATCTTCTTATCCCTTCATTATGCGCATATCATCTACTTTCCAAAAATATCTGAATAACCATTCATGGTTACCGGTATATACTTTCAAATACTTTAGGAAAAACAATAGTGTAGCAATCCTTAGATGATTCTTTATTCCACAGTATCGTTAACTATACAACATAACTCTTGATAAACATACAATCATTCCACTACCTTCTTAAACCATTGACCGAGATTCAGCAATTCTTTCATCTCACATATCATTTGTAGTCTCTTCATCATCATCAACATAAATACTACCCATATGACCGTACTAATTATCTTCATGAGACTTTCCCTTAGGGCATTGGTTTGAATAATGCTCGTACATTCCACATTTAAAACATTTAACCATTGTTGATGTCGTAGAAATACCATTATCCACATCCATGGTGTTAACTGAACCTTTTCCTTTGCACTTACTGTCTTTGTGTCCTTCTTTTCCACACCCAAAGCATCTTCCAGTTCCTTTGAAACAATATCCCCGATGCCTCTTCCCACATGATTTACATGAGGGAAATTGATCTTTCTTTTCTCTATGATCATCATGAAACTCGATCTTTCTCTTATTATCTGATTCGGTAAACTTACCAAAGTTGAGATTATTGATCATATTATGAGATTGCTGATTAGGCATAATAATGATGTTTGGACTTCCAAATCCTGTTTCATTTTGTTTCTCATGAAGAATATCATTCCACTGTCCATCATATCCTCCATTATCGGGAATCTTCCTGTTTCCATCCATTTTCTAAAACCCAAAAAGAATAGTGTGAGAGTCAAAAATCATGCTAGGGAAAACAACATAGTAAAGGGGGAGAACCCTCAATATCTAACATCTTAGGTTAAATTCGAAGATCGTTACCGTAGTTCTAGGACTATATCCTATATGTATACTTATCCTTAGGTGCATCCCTAGACATACCTTAGAAATATCTCTAGGGATTTCACTAACGTTTTCATATCCTAGTTTCCAAAGGTTGACTAAACCTATCCTCTGATACTAACTGTAGAGACCCGAATCTTGAAGTACATGGACATTTCATTAATTTTGCGAAATAATTAATACATAACAAAAACAGACACACAAGGACTGTAATAGTTTAGTGTCTTTGGAAACTTGGAACGTAATCTTCAAATCATGGTGAAAGATCTTCAACATCTCCCTTAAAGATCTTCCCTTTTTTTTCTTACCTAAAACCTTTCTTTATATCCTGGGGAAAAAACATAAAAAGGGTTAGCTCAAATTCTCAGTAAGGGTAATCATGGATAAAATAAAACATACCATATACATTTGAACTTAAAAACATGAACATAATGTTTAAACATCAAAAGCTTGAGCAATGTCCTAAAACATGGAAGTACGTAAGGCATAGATTATAAAGAAACATTAAGAATGATAAAATAGCATGGGAATAAAACATTTAATTTTGGAAACCATTAATCACATGATATTAATTCCATATTATCCAAGGAATTGCTGCCAAGACTATCTTAGTGGACAAAGTCCCTTTCTAAATCGAGTTCACTCCTCGTTCCAGTCTTGTATTACTAAACCGGTTTAACTTTCCGTTCCATCCATGTCTATCTCATGAGATATAAATCTTTACCCAATGCATTGGAGGGAGATATAGGTACCACCCATCTCATAATGAAATCATTCTTAATTGTGCCACAAAATAAACATACATCATTCATAATAACCCAACAAATGAAATGGGTTTCAAAAACATCATCCCATCATCACATAATCCATATAAAATAAATGGATATCATTTCATAATAAGAAAAGTGAAACCATGTAAATCATAGAGACATTATATATGAAACATACACATATGAAATAATGTCATCTTAGATGAAAAAAAATGGTTTTGATAAAACACTTGAAATGAATTCTTGAGGAAAATATCCTTTCTTCTTTAAAATCAATTTCTTTTCACAAAACATCATGCAATTTTAAAATAAAGAGATATTTCTTAAAATAGTCATAAAATATTTTGGAGGAATCTTCATTAAAATAAGGCTTTATAAAACCGTAAAAATCCTTTCATGCCGTATACATTATTAAAACATTCTTCTCATACTTTTGTTGGAAAAGTCAAAAAAAAATACCTCGTAACGTGAACAAAAGAAAGATTCCTTACATACCATGTAGTAAAAGTCAAAAATGGGTAAAAAGGACTTTAAATATACATGAAAACACTTTTATAAAACATGGACATGGATGATAGCAATAACCCCAGTAAATACTTACGAATAAGCAATATCGGATAAAAATGAGATTTGCAAATTTATCCCTTACCTTAGGTCTGATATGCTTCGTACATATCCAAACCTCCTATATAATGATTTAAATAATGTCATTGACTTATTACAGAATCATATTCATTATTATTGTATCATATATTGTTCACTTATGACTTTATATTACCCGTTCTTTTGTAAATTCATGTTAAAGTAGCATTTTGGGTAAAATTGTTTCATTTGTCGTTCGTGTTTTAACTTGTAATTATTCATATGATTAATTAGATCATGATTACTTACATCCAGAATGTAAAAAATTATTTATATATAATATATATTTAGAATATATATATATAATGGATCGATAAATGGAAATAAATACACCGTTCATGGAGACAGTAGGTTGTGCGTACGCATGAATGCAGTTTTCGTTTCCTTATTGAATTGAATGGAAATAAGTAGATGACATAAATATATATATACATAAATCCAGTAGAATTATTATGTAATATATTTCATGATTACTTATTATATATACTTTATAATCATTCTTGAATGGTTATCATGGAGAGTGAATCTCATCGCGTCGTGGAGACGGTATTCTGTACGTACGCACGAGTGATGATATCATTCTCATGATCGTGGAATTGTATTAAAGTGTATGTATAATATTACAGAATCAATATCACTTTAAATTAATCATATATATTCTTTACTTTCACCATTATACCCATCCATTTAAGGTGGTGGTGGAAAATAGAATACACCACGGCGTCGAGACGGTATTCCGTACGTACGCACGCGCGGTGATTTCATTTTCCGTAGGATGGATAGATGGTGAAATAGGGTTTTTTCATACTTATAATAACATATCAGTATATGAGTTATTCTGATGTTATTACTTCATAATGAAACAACTAAAGAAGAAGTGGAAGAATAAATAAAGTTGAAATAATCGGTAACGGACATTACCTCTTCTTTGAAGCGCCTCTTTGAAACCTACTCTTAGGGCACTAAAATTGGTCTTTGAAGAAGACCAGGACCTATAAGATGTTTCTAGGGAAGTGGAGAAGAGAATTTTTTAGGGTTTGGCCGAGCTTGAAGGCTCAAAGTGGTGTGAGGAAGAGAGGGAGGAGATGCCCTTTTATAAGGGATGAGAGGGGCACCTTTGGAATTCTTAAAAATATTAATTTATAATAAATCTAAACCCACTTAAAACCCTCCAAAAATGACTCATATCCGAATATTTTATGAGATAGGGTTGTAATATCATCAACCAATAAAATTTAGACATGTTAGGAATTTATTTTAAACATTATCAACTTGATTTATCCTTATTTAATCAATTTAATTTTATTTGTGGTAATAACATTCTAAATTTTAAATTATAACAAATAATTACTTATTTGTTGTGAATTTTCCATAATTGGATACTTTATAACATTATAGACCATATTAATTTAAATTTATAATTTTTAGATATTTTTGTGATTTTTAAACAATTTTATAACATGTTATTTTTATAAAATAACAATATTGTCAATTTTGACACTATTCATTTATTTGAATTTAAATAAAATATATACAAAATATATGTTCGAAATAAAAGCTTTAATAGATTCATAAAAGTTAATATGTATCTAGAAAATTAGTGGAGCACATTAAATAGTTCATATAATATTTATTTTATTATTTTTAAAACCATTTATTTGGTTTATCTCTTAATAAAATAATTACTACATCATTTTTTTATAATTATTTAATATACTTATTTGTCACATAAAAATTAAAACTAAAATATTATGATAAATATAAATCTATTAACTCTCACAATAATACTTTTACTCAAATTTATCATCTTAAAATCACAATATTTAAATTGTTATATTTATTAAATTATGAAGGTGACAATTTTGGCATCATTTAAAATAAACTAATATAAGTGTCATAATCGCTTCTATAAGGCTCAAAATGGTCAAATATTATACCATTGGATGATTATGGTTTACATTTACATTACTAATATGTTTTATTCATGGTTTTGTGCCTTTTATGGTCACTATTAGTTTAATAAAAACTATATTTTTTATTTTTCACTAGATAATCAATTTTCTGCATCACTATTGTGTCACAATTAATGATAATTATTTAATCCCTAAAAATTGTAAATAAATTCATATGATGTATATAATTTAATTATATTTCTTGAGACTATTCATGTTCTATGTTTCATAAATTTTATCACTAAATTAAAATTAATATACTAATAAGATTTAAGAGAGTGACATGTTGTCACTTTCTTTGGTTTTAATAATAATTAAGTTATTTTCATGGAAAAAGGTCCATTAAATGATTCTAATCCGACCCTTAGGTGATATGGGTCGACTTTTAGTCATCCAATAGGATTTTTACAGGTGTTAGGGTAATTTTATAATCTTATATTTACCCTTAATTTCCCGATTTACCTTCAACTATGGTAAATAAAATTTACCGTAGTTACTATTCATAATGCCCAAAAATAAAAAGTAGCTTATTAACATAATTTGGACCCACTGATTATAAATATGGAATCTATTTTTCCAAATTCAATACACAAAAGTTTCAGAAATTAAATTAAAATTAATCCCATTGTCGAAAGAAAACGGGTTTTTGTTTAAAACATTGCAAAAGATTGAATTGATTTATCCTACGAATTCAAGGTAAAATCAATGCTAATGACATAAATTATATTGAATGGTAAAAATATATTATATTTATACTTTAAAACCATAAAATATTATAATTTAACCACATAAATTATTACGATGAAAAAAAGTTGTTTTTAATTAAAATATAGCATGTTTTTACTATTCATTAAAATATGAAAGTTATCAGAATAACATGAAAATTTTATCCAAGGTAAAATTTTATATCCTGATTCCAAATAATAATTTTATTTTGTAAAATTGAACTTATAAACATGTCAATAATTAAATTTAAAATGGGTACACCAACAAAAGGCGGCAAAACTGCATTTTTGAAAAATACTTATTTTACCCGAAAAATTTATTTTGTTCTTATACCATGTTCTAGAAAATTTTTAAGATGAATAAAAATGTTATAAAATTCAAAATTTAGTTAATATTATTCATAACGACTAGTTCATAATAATTTATATTAATATATCGTTGTTTAGTAAAAATCGGTATTGCGTACAACACACGCAATCGTGGAAGGTCGCGATTGCGTGTAATGCAAGCCAAGTCAGGGATGCGTGTTTTGAAAGCTCCTTTTTGTGTAGCGTACAACACAAGACATTAATGAAATTAAAAAGAATATCTTTCATAAAATCTCGGGTGTTACATTCTACCCCCCTTAAAATGAATTTCGCCCTCGAAATTCGTTGGGGTTATAAATGGTTTACTACTCGAAAGTTTCTTTAATAGAAATCCACATCGTAAAAAGGAATACCAAAATTTGGTTTTAAAAACTAATGTATGAAATGTAACGGTTACCCAAATTAACTCATCACTAGGTTTCCACGTAGGAGAACATAGCTGAAAATATGGATATGGAAGAAAAATCTAACCATCAAGTTCTTCATGGAGAGTGGTAGAGAACATGGCTATGAAAAATCCATCAATCACAAAGCCATATATTTGTGATGATCTAAGGTACCATCTGATTCATCGGATATAAGGGAACTAGGAAAACATTTTTGGTTTTCAAGATCATTTCCCTAAAGTTGAAAATTTTGAATTAGAAGAAATACTTGCTTGATTTTGGTACAATCTCACTGTTGTTCGTTCTTTGAGCAATTTCCACTTCATATCTTAAAGAAATGAAGTTGAATTTTTTATTCGTGAAGAGTTAGCAGATCATGTGATAGAATGATGGGTCATTCCAACTGTTTCAAGAAAAAGTTATCAAATATACATAAGTCCATCTATGATGAGGTTAATCATATACGATTCCAAAAATGAACTTATACTTCATATATCATACCACTTAATAAAATAAAACTAGTTTCTACTAACCAGGGACTTCCTGTAGGCCAGTGGTAGGCAATAAAGGCCAGTCGCACTTCGGTTGTGGGTTCGATTCCAACATCCTTGTCCGACACGATGGGATGTCTCCCATTTTACAGGTTTTCCTTTTTCTAAAACTATATAACATCCAATAAATAATATAGAAAAAAATTTCTATCCTTAAACAATACTAACTTATGTCCAACATAATCCATTCTAATCTTTAGCCTTATCTAAAATACATCGGTCCAAGCTCGTAGTATAAAGAAAACAATTACTAGAAAGGTTATCTACCAAGAATGTGAATACAAGCATTTATCCCACATATATCATAAGATATATCTTGTTGTTTGCATTCCAAACACATGAATACATTAGTCATATATTCTCTTGAAACATAATTTACCATAGAACCTTAGTGAAAACATGAATACTGTCAAAAGGTAACTCTTTCAACATACCAAAATCCCAAAAAATCTATATAATCAAACCATGATATCACTTAGTCCTTATATCAGTCATGAGATCATGAATACAATCAAACATCTCATTATCTTCTTATCCCTTCATTATGCGCATATCATATACTTTCCAAAAATATATGAATAACCTTTCATGGTTACCGGTATATACATTCAAATACTTTAGGAAAAACAATAGTGTAGCAATCCTTAGATGATTCTTTATTCCATAGTACCGTTAACTATACAACATAACTCTTGATAAACATACAATCATTCCACTACCTTCTTAAACCATTGACTGAGCTTCAACAATTCTTTCATCTCACATATCATTTGTAGTCTCTTCATCATCATCAACATAAATACTACCCATATGACCGTACTGATTCTCTTCATGAGACTTTCCCTTAGGGAATTGGTTTTCATAATGCCCGTACATTCCACATTTAAAACATTTAACCATTGTTGATGTCGTAGCAATACCATTATCCTCATCCATGGTGTTAACTGAACCTTTTCCTTTGCACTTACGGGCTTTGTGTCCTTCTTTTCCACACCCAAAGCATCTTACAGTTCCTTTGAAACAATATCCCCGATTCCTCTTCCCACATGATTTACATGAGGGAAATTGAACTTTCTTTCCTCTATGATCATCATGAAACTCCATATTTCTCTTATTATCTGAGTCGGGAAACTTACCAAAGTTGAGATTATTGATCATATTGTGAGATTGCTGATTAGGAATAATAACGATGTTTGGAATTCCAAATCCCATTTCATTTTGTTTCTCATGAATAATATCATTCCATTGTCCATCGTATCCTCCATTATCGTGAATCCTCCTGTTTCCAGCCATTTTCTAAAACCCAAAAAGAATAGTGTGAGAGGCAAAAATAATGCTAGGGAAAACAACATAGTAAAGGGGGATCACCCTCAATATCTAACTTCTTAGGTTAAATTCTTATATCATTACCGTAGTTCTAAGACTATATCCTATACGTATACTTATCCTTAGGCACATCCCTAGACATACCTTAGAAATATCTCTAGGGATTTCACTAACGTTTTCGCATCCTAGTTTCCAAAGGTTGACTAAACCTTTCCTCTGATACCAACTGTAGAGACCCGAAGCTTGACATACATGGACATTACATTACTTTTGTGGAATACTTAATACATAACAAAAAAAGACACACAAGGACCGTAATAGTTTAGTGTCTTTGGAAACTTGGAACGTAAGCTTCTAATCATGGTGAAAGATCTTCAACATCTCCCATAAAGATCTTCCCTTTTTTTCTTACCTAACACCTTCCTTTATATCCTGGGGAGGAAAAACATAAAAAGGGTGAGCTAAATTGCTCAGTAAGGGTAATCATGGATAAAATAAAACATACCATATACATTTGAACTTAAAAACATGAACATAATGTTTAGACATCAAAATCTTGAGCAACGACATAAAACATGGAAGTACATAAGGCATAGATCCTAAATAAACATTTAGAATGATAAAATAGCATTGGAATAAAACATGTAATTGTGGAAACCATTAAGCACATGATATAATTTCCATATTAGCCAAGGCATTGCTGCCAAGACCATCTTAGTGGACAAAGTCCCTTTCTGAATCGAGTTCACTCCTCGTTCCAGTCCTGTATTACTGAACTGGTTTAACTTTTCGTTCCAGCCATGTCTATCTCATGAGATATAAATCTTTTCCCAATGAATTGGAGGGAGATATAGGTCCCACACATCTCATAATGAAATCATTCTTACTTGTGCCACAAAATAAACATCCATCATTCACAATAACCCAACAAATGAAATGGGTTTCAAAAACATCATCCCATCATCACATAATCCATATAAAATAAATGGATATCATTTCATAATAAGAAAATTGAAACCATATAAATCATAGAGACATTATACTTGAAACATACACATATGAAATAATGTCATCTTATATGAAAAAAATGGTTTTGATAAAACACTTGAAATGAATTCTTGAGGAAAATATCCTTTCTTCTTCAAAATCAATTTATTTTCACAAAACGTTATGCAATTTTAAAAGAAAGAGATATTTTTTAAAATAGTCATGAAATCATTAGGAGGAATATTCATTAAAATAAGGCTTTATAAAACCGTAAAAATCTTTTCATGTCGTATACGTTAAAAAAACATTCTTCTCGTACTTTTGTCAGATTAGTCAAAAAAATACCTTGTAACGTAAACAAAAGAAAGATTACTTAGATACCATGTAGTAAAATTCAAAAATGGGTAAAAAGAACTTTAAACATACATGAAAACACTTTTATAAAACATTCACATGGATGATAGCAATAACCCCAGTAAATACTTACGAATAAGCAATATCGGATAAAAATGAGATTTGCAAATTTATCCCTTACCTTAGGTCTGATATGCTTCGTACATTTCCAAACCTCCTGTATAATGATTTAAATAATTTAATTGACTTATTACAGAATCATATTCATTATTATTATATCATATATGGTTCACTTATTACTTTATATTACCCGTTCTTTTGTAAATTCATGTTAAAGTATCGTTTTGGGTAAAATCGTTTCATTTGTCATTCGTGTTTTAACTTGTAATTATTCATATGATTACTTAGATCATGATTACTTACATCCAGAATGTAAATCATGATTTATATATAATATATATTCATAATATATATATAATGGATCGATAAATGGAAAGAAAGACACCGTTCATGGAGACGGTAGGTCGTACGTACGCATGAACGCTGTTTTCATTTCCTTATTGAATTGAATGGAATTAAGTAGATGAAATAAATATATATATATATATACATAAATATAGTATCATTATTATGTCATATATTTCATGATTACTTATTATATATACTTTATAATCATTCTTGAATGGTTATCATGGAGAGTGAATCTCATCGCGTCGTGGAGACGGTATTCTGTACGTACGCACGAGCGATGATATCATTCCCATGATTGTGTAATTGTATTAAAGTGTATGTATAATATTAAAGAATCAATATAAATTTACAATAATCATATATATTCATTACTTTCACCATTATACCCATCCATGTAAGGTGGTGGCGGAAAATAGATTACACCACGGCGTGGAGACGGTATTCTGTACGTACGCACGCGCGGTGATTTCATTTTCCGTGGGATGGATAGATGGTGAAATAGGGTTGTTTCATACTTATAATAGCATATAATTATATGAGTGATACTGATGTTATTACTTCATAATTAAACAACTAAATAAGAAGTGGAAGAAGAAATAAAGTTGAAATAATCGGTAACGGACATTACCTCTTCTTTGAAGCGCCTCTTTGAAACCTACTCTTAGGGCACTAAAATTGGTATTTGAAGAAGACCAGGACCTCTAGAATGTTTCTAGGGAAGTGTAGAAGATAATTTGGTAGGGTTTTTCCGAGATTGAAGGCTCAAAGTGGTGTGAGGAAGAGAGGGAGGAGATTCCCTTTTATAAGGGAGGAGAAGGGCACCTTTGGAATTCTAAAAAATATTAATTTATAATAAATCTAACCCCACTTAAAAACCTCCAAAAATTACTAATATCCTAATATTAGATTATATAGGGTTTTAATTTTATCAAAAAATAAAATTTAGACATGTTAGGAATTTATTTTAAACATTATCAACTTGATTTATCCTTATTTAATCAATTTAATTTTATTTGTGGTAATAACATTCTAAATTTTAAATTATAAAAAATAATTACTTATTTGTTGTGAATTGTCCATAATTGGATACTTTATAACATTTTTGACCATATAAATTTAAATTTATAATTTTTAAATATTTTTGT
This sequence comes from Viscum album, assembly GCA_963277665.1. NCBI lineage: Eukaryota > Viridiplantae > Streptophyta > Magnoliopsida > Santalales > Viscaceae > Viscum > Viscum album. Next base: position 1,435,374,202 of record OY728128.1, read on the forward strand.
GATTTTTAAACAATTTTATAATATGTTATTTTTATAAAATAACAATAGTGTCAATTTTGACACTATTCATTTATTTGAATTTAAATAAAATATATACAAAATATATGTTCAAAATAAAAGCTTTAATAGATTCATAAAAGTTCATATGTATCTATAAAATTAGTGTATCACATTAAATAGTTCATATAAAATTTATTTTATTATTTTTAAAACCATTTATTTGGTTTATCTCTTAATAAAATAATTACTACATCGTTTTTTTATAATTATTTAATATACTTATTTGTTTCATAAAAATTAAAAATAAAATCCTATAATGAATATAAATCTATTACCTCTCACAATAATAATTTTACTCGAATTTATCATCTTAAAATCACAATATTTAAATTGTTATATTTATTAAATTATGAAGGTGACAACTTTGGCATCATTTAAAATAAACTAATATAAGTGTCATAATCGCTTTTATAAGGCTCCAAATGGTCAAATATTCTACCATTGGATTATTATGGTTTAAATTTACATTACCAATAAGTTTTGGTCAGGGTTTTGTGCCTTTTATGGTCACTATTAGTTTAATAAAAACTATATTCTTGATTTTTCACTAGATAAACAATTTTCTGCATCACTATTATGTCACAATTAATGATAAATATTTAATCCCTAAAAATTATAAATAAATTCATATGATGTAGATAATTTCAATATATTTCTGGAGACTATTCATGTTCTAAGTTTCATGAAGTTTATCACTAAATTAAAATTAATATACTTATAAGATTTAAGAGAGTGACATGTTGTCACTTTCTTTGGTTTTAATAATAATTAAGTGATTTTCATGGAAAAAAGTCCATTAAATGATTCTAATACAACCCTTAGGTGATATGGGTCGACTTTTAGTCATCCAATAGGATTTTGACAGGTGTTAGGGTAATTTTATAATCTTTTATTTACTCTTAATTACCCGATTTACCTTTAACAATGGTAAATAAAATTTACCGTAGTTACTATTCATAATGCCCAAAAATAAAAACTAGCTTATTAACATAATTTGGACCCACTGATTCTAAATATGGAATCCATTTTTCCAAATTAAATACACAAAAGTTTTAGTAATTAAATTAAAATTAATCCCATTGTCAAAAGAAAATGGGTTTTTGTTTAAAACATTGCAAAAGATTGAATTGATTTATCCTACGAATTCAAGGTAAAATCAATTCTAATGACATACATTATATTAAATGGTAAAAATATATTATATTTATACTTTAAAACCATTAAATATTATAATTTCACCACATAAATTATTACGATGAAAAAAATTTGTTTTTAATTAAAATATAGTGTGTTTTTACTCTTCATTAAAATATTAAAGTTATCAGAATAACATGAAAAATTTATCCAAGGTAAAATTTTATATCCTGATTCCAAATAATAATTTTATTTTGTAAAATTGAACTTATAAACATGTCAAAAATTAAATTTAAAATGGGTGTGCCATCAAAAGACGGCAAAACTGCATTTTTGAAAAATACTTATTTTACCTGAAAAATTTATTTTTTTCTTATACCATGTTCTAGAAAATGTGTAAGATGTATAATAATGTTATAAAATTAAAATTTTATTTAATACTATTCATAACTTCTAGTTCATAATAATATTATAATAATATATCGTTGTTTAGTAAAACTCGGTATTGTGTACAACACACGCCATCGTGGAAGGTCGCGATTGCGTGTAATGTAAGCCAAGTCAGGGATGTGTGTTATGCAAGCTCCTTTTGGTGTAGAGTACAACACAAGACATTAATGAAATTAAAAAGAATATTTTTCATAAAATCTCAGGGTGTTACATTCTACCCCCCTTAAAATGAATTTCGCCCTCGAAATTCATTGGGGTTATAAATGGTTTACTACTCAAAAGTTTCTTTAATAGAAATACACATCGTAAAAAGGAATACCAAAACATGGCTTTAAAAACTAAAGTATGAAACATAACGGTTACCCAAATTAACTCATCACTGGGTTTCCAGGTAGGAGAACATAGGTGAAAATATGGATATGGAAGAGAAATCTAACCATCAAGTTATTGATGGAGAGTGGTAGAGAACATGGCTATGAAAAAGCCATCAATCACAAAGCCATAGATTTGTGATGATATAAGGTACCATCTGATTCATTGGATATAAGGGAACTAGGACAACATTTTTGGTTTTCAAGATCATTTCCCTAAAGTTGAAAATTTTAAATTAGAAGAAATACTTCCTTGATTTTGGTACAATCTCACTGTTGTTCATTCTTTGAACAATTTACACTTCATCTCTTAAGGAAATAAAGTTGAATTTGTTATTCGTGAAGAGTTAGCAGATCATGTGATAGAATTATGGTTCATTCCAACTATTTTAAGAAAAAGTTATCAAATATACATAAGTCCATCTATGGTGAGGTTAATCATATATGATTCCAAAAATGAACATATACTTCATATATCATACCTCTTAATAAAATAAAACTAGTTTCTACTAACCAGGGACTTCCTGTAGGCCATTGGTAGGCGATAAAGACCAATCTCACTTTGGATGTGGGTTCTATTCCCACAGCCTTGTCCGACGCGATGGTATGTCTCTCATCCTGAAGGTTGTCCTTTTTCTAAAACTATATCACATCCCATCAATAATATCGAAAAAAAGTTCTTTCCTTAAACAATACTAACTTATGTCCAACATAATCCATTCCAATCTTTAGGCTTATCTAAAATACTTCGGTCCATGCTCATAGTATAAAGAAAACAATTACTAGAAATGTTATCAACCAAGAATGTGAATACAAGCATTTATCCCACATATATCATAAGATATATCTTGTTGGTTGCATTCCAAACACATTAATACCTTAGTCATATATTCTCTTGAAACATAATTTACCATAGAACCTTAGTGAAAACATGAATACTATCAAAAGGTAACTCTTTTCACATACCAAAATCCCAAAAAATCTATATAATCAAACCATGATATCACTTAGTCCTTATATCAGTCATGAGCTCATGAATACAATCAAACATCTCATTATCTTCTTATACCTTCATTATGCGCATATCATCTACTTTCCAAAAATATCTGAATAACCTTTCATGGTTACCGGTATATACTTTCAAATACTTTAGGAAAAACAATAGTGTATCAATCCTTAGATGATTCTTTATTCCATAGTATCGTTAACTATACAACATAACTCTTGATAAACATACAATCATTCCACTGCCTTCTTAAACCATTGACCGAGCTTCAACAATTCTTTCATCTCACATATCATTTGTAGTCTCTTCATCATCATCAACATAAATACTACCCATATGACCGTACTGATTCTCTTCATGAGACTTTCCCTTAGAGAATTGGTTTGCATAATGCCTGTACATTCTACATTTAAAACATTTAACCATTGTTGATGTCGTAGTAATACCATTATCCTCATCCATGGTGTTAACTGAAACTTTTCCTTTGCACTTACTTGCTTTTTGTCCTTCTTTTCCACACCCAAAGCATATTCCAGTTCCTTTGAAACAATATCCCCGATGCCTCTTCCCACATGATTTACATGAGGGGAATTGAACTTTATTTCCTCTATGATCATCATGAAACTCCATCTTTCTCTTATTATCTGAGTCGGGAAACTTACCAAAGTTGAGATTATTGATCATATTATGAGATTGCTGATTAGGCATAATAATGATGTTTGGACTTCCAAATCTCGTTTCATTTTGTTTCTCTTGAAAAATATCATTCCATTTTCCATCGTATCCTCCATTATCGTGAATCTTCCCGTTTCCATCCATTTTCTAAAACCCAAAAAGAATAGTGTGAGAGGAAAAAATCATGCTAGGGAAAACAACATAGTAAAGGGGGATAACCCTCAATATCTAACATCTTAGGTTAAATTCTAAGATTGTTACCGTATTTCTAGGACTATATCCTATACGTATACTTATCCTTAGGTACATCCCTAGACATACATTAGAAATATCTCTAGGGATTTCACTAAAGTTTTTGTATCCTAGTTTCCAAAGGTTGACTAAACCTTTCCTCTGATACCAACTGCAGAGACCCTAAGCTTGACGTACATGGAAATTACATTAGTTTTTCGGAATAATTAATACATAAAAAAATAGACACACAAGGACCGTAATAGTTTAGTGTCTTTGGAAACATGGAACGTAATCTTCTAATCATGGTGAAAGATCTTCAACATCTCCCATAAAGATCTTCCCTTTTTTTTCTTACCTAAAACCTTTATTTATATCCTGGGGAAAAAACATAAAAATGGTGAGCTCAAATGCTCAGTAAGGGTAAGCATGGATAAAATTAAACATACCATATACATTTGAACTTAAAAACATGAACATAATGTTTAAACATCAAAAGATTTAGCAATGACATAAAACATGGAAGTACGTGAGGAATAGATCATAAAGAAACATTAAGAATGATAAAATATCATGGGAATAAAACATGTAATTGTGGAAACCATTAAGCACATGATATGATTTCCATATTAGCCAAGGCATTTCTGCCAAGACCATCTTAGTGGACAAAGTCCCTTTCTAAATCTAGTTCACTCCCTGTTCCAGTCCTATATTACTGAACCGGTTTAACTTGCCATTCCAGCCATGTCTATCTCATGAGATATAAAACTTTACCCAATGCATTGGAGGGAGATATAGGTCCCACCCATCTCATAATGAAATCCTTCTTACTTGTGCCACAAAATAAACATACATCATTCATAATAACCCAACAAATAAAATGGTTTTCAAAAACATCATCCCATCATCAGATAATCCGTATAAACTAAATGGATATCATTTCATAATAATAAAATTGAAACCATGTAAATCAGAGAGACATTATACTTGAAACATACACATATTAAATAATGTCATCTTAGATGAAAAAAATGGTTTTGATAAAACACTTGAAATGAATTCTTGAGGAAAATATCCTTTCTTCTTCAAAATCAATTTCTTTTCACAAAACTTCATGCAATTTTAAAATAAAGAGATATTTTTGAAAATAGTCATGAAATAATTTGTAGGAATATTCATTAAAATAAGGCATTATAAAACAGTAAAAATCCTTTCAAGCCGTATACGTTAAAAAAACATTCTTCTCGTACTTTTGTCGGAAAAGTCAATAAAATACCTCGTAACGTAAACAAAAGAAAGATTCCATACATACCTTGTAGTAAAAGTCAAAAATGGGTAAAAAGGACTTTAAAAATACATGAAAACACTTTTATAAAACATGGACATGGATGATAGCAATAACCCCAGTAAATACTTATGAATAAGAAATATCGGATAAAAATGAGATTTGCAAATTTATCCCTTACCTTAGGTCCGATATGCTTCGTACGTATCCAAAACTCCTGTATAATGATTTAAATAATGTCATTGACTTATTAAATAATCATATTCATTATTATTATATCATATATGGTTCACTTATTACTTTATATTACCCGTTCTTTTGTAAATTCATGTTAAAGTAGCGTTTTGGGTAAAATCATTTCATTTGTCGTTCGTTTTTTAACTTGTAATTATTCATATGATTACTTATATCATGATTACTTACATCTAGAATGTAAAACATGATTTATATATAATATATATTCAGAATATATATATAATGGATCGATAAATGGAAAGAAATACATCGTTCATGGAGACGGTAGGCCGTACGTATGCATGAACGCTGTTTTCGTTTCCTTATTGAATTGAATGGAATTAAGTAGATGAAATAAATATATATATACATAAATATAGTAGCATTATTATGTCATATATTTCATGATTACTTATTATATATACTTTATAATCATTCTTGAATGGTTATCATGGAGAGTGAATCTCATCGAGTCGTGGAGATGGTATTCCGTACGTACGCACGAGCGATGATATCATTCCCATGATCGTGGAATTGTATTAAAGTGTATGTATAATATTACAGAATCAATATCACTTTACAATAATCATATATATTCGTTACTTTCACCATTATACCAATCCATGTAAGGTGGTGGTGGAAAATAGATTACACCACAACGTGGAGACGATATTCTGCACGTACGCACGCGTGGTGATTTCATTTTCCGTAGGATGGATAGATAATGAAATAAAATTGTTTCATAATTATAATAACATATCATTATATGAGTGATACTGATGTTATTACTTCATAATTAAACAACTAAATAAGAAGTGTAAGAAGAAATAAAGTTGAAATAATCGGTAACGGACATTACCTCTTCTTTGAAGCGCCTCTTTGAAACTTACTCTTAGGGAACTAAAATTGGTCTTTGAAGAAGACCAGGACCTATAGGATGTTTCTAGGGAAGTGTAGAAGATAATTTGACATGTTTTGGCCGAGCTTGAAGGCTCAAAGTGGTGTGAGGAAGAGAGGGAGGAGATGCCCTTTTATAAGGGAGGAGAGGGGCACCTTTGGAATTCTTAAAAATATTAATTTATAATAAATATAACCCCACTTAAAAACCTCCAAAAAATGACTCATATCCTAATATTAGATGAGATAGGGTTGTAATATCATCAACCAATCAAATTTAGACATGTTAGGAATTTATTTTAAACATTATCAACTTGATTTATCCTTATTTAATCAATTTAATTTTATTTGTGGTAATAACATTCTAAATTTTAAATTATAACAAATAATTACTTATTTGTTGTGAATTTTCCATAATTGGATACTTTATAAAATTTTAGACCATATAAATTTAAATTTATAATTTTTAAATATTTTTGTAATTTTTAAACAATTTTATAATATGTTATTTTTATAAAATAACAATAGTGTCAATTTTGACACTATTCATTTATTTGAATTTAAATACAATATATACAAAAGATATGTTCAAACTAAAAGATTTAATAGATTTATAAAAGTTCATATGTATCTATGAAATTAGTTGATCACATTAAATAGTTCATATAATATTTATTTTATTATTTTGAAAACCATTTATTTGATTTATCTCTTAATAAAATAATTACTACATCATTTTTTTATAATAATTTAATATACTTATTTGTTGCATAAAAATTAAAAATAAAATCCTATGATGAATATAAATCTATTAACTCTCACAATAATACTTTTACTCGAATTTATCTTCTTAAAATCACAATATTTAAATTGTTATATTTATTAAATTATGAAGGTGACAACTTTGGCATCATTTAAAATAAACTAATATAAGTGTCATAATCACTTTTATAAGGATCCAAATGGTCAAATATTCGACCATTGGATGATTATGGTTTAAATTTACATTACCAATAAGTTTTGGTCGGGGTTTTGTGCCTTTTATTGTCACTATTATTTAATAAAAACTATATTCTTGATTTTTTACTAGATAAACAATTTTCTGCATCACTATTGTGTCACAATTAATGATAATTATTTAATCCCTAAAAATTATAAATAAATTCATATGATGTATATAATTTCATTAGATTTCTGTAGACTATTCATGTTCGAAGTTTCATGAAGTTTATCACTAAATTAAAATTAATATACTTATAAGATTTAAGAGAGTGACATGTTGTCACTTTCTTTGGTTTTAATAATAATTAAGTTATTTTCATGGACAAAAGTCCATTAAATGATTATAATCCTACCCTTAGGTGATATGGGTCTACTTTTAGTCATCCAAAAGTATTTTTACAGGTGTTATGGTAATTTTATAATCTTATATTTACCTTTAATTACCCGATTTACCTTTAACAATGTTGAATAAAATTTACCATGGTTACTATTCATAATGCCCAAAAATAAAAAAGTAAATCATTAACATAATTTGGACCCACTGATTCTAAATATGGAATCCATTTTTCAAAATTCAATACACAAAAGTTTCAGAAATTAAATTAAAATTAATCCTGTTCTCGAAAGAAAACGGGTTTTTGTTTAAAACATTGCAAAAGATTGAATTGATTTATCCTACGAATTCAAGGTAAAATCAATGCTAATGACATACATTATATTAAATGGTAAAAATATATTCTATTTATACTTTAAAACCATTCAATATTATAATTTAACCACATAAATTATTATGATGAAAAAAAGTTGTTTTTAATTAAAATATAGCGTGTTTTTACTATTCATTAAAATATGAAAGTTATCAGAATAACATGAAAAATTTATCCAAGGTAAAATTTTATATCCTGATTCCAAAGAATAATTTTATTTTGTAAAATTTAACTTATAAACATGTCAAAAATTAAATTTAAAATGGGTTCTCCATCAAAAGGCGGCAAAACTGCATTTTTGAAAAATACTTATTTTACCCGAAAAATTTATTTTGTTCTTATACCATGTTCTAGAAAATGTGTAAGATGAATAATAATGTTATAAAATTCAAAATTTAGTTAATACTATTCATAACTGCTAGTTCATAATAATATTATAATAATATATCGTTGTTTAGTAAAACTCGGTATTGCGTACAACACACGCTATCGTGGAAGGTCGTGATTGCTTGTAATGCAAGCCAAGTCAGAGATGCGTGTTGTGCAAGATCCTTTTGGTGTAGCGTACAACACAAGACATTAATGAAATTAAAAATAATATTTTTCATAAAATCTCAGGGTGGTATAATATGATCACTATTTTCAACTAATATTGAGTCACCATGATCAGTGACTATAAAACCATATTATTCTAATTCTTTAACCTCTCTTGTACTCCTATATAGAATTTTAATCTTCATATCATCTTCTTCTTCCATGGGTATTTGTGGAATATTTTCTTGTACTAACTCTTGTGTATCTTGATCCTTGACTTTATCTATGTCTATCTTTCTCCCATTATCTCTTTGATACATGCTCTCCCGCTCAATTAATATGGTGTTTCTTGTGAATATTTCCTTTTTTAGGGGTCATATAGGTAATACCCCCTTGTTTTTTTAGGTTATACTATAATGGTACACTTATGACTCGGGGTGCAAGATTGTTTCCTGAAGAGGACTTAACAAATGCTTCACTACCACTCACATGTAAATTTGATAACATGGTTTTTCTTCCACTCCAAAGTTAGTATAGAATACCATTAAACAATTTAGTTGGTGCTTGGTTTAGTATGTTAATTGATTTTTATAATGTGTATCCCCAAAAGGATAATAGAAGACTCACATAAATCATCATTGTTCGGGTCATGTCTAACAAGGTTTGGGTACTTCTTTCACTTACACCATTCCATTGAGGTGTATAAGGAGTAGTTAGTTGAGATAAAACCCCAAAATCTTCTAAATAATCAATGAAGTCTTGATTAGGATATTTTCTACCACATTCTAAGAAAAAAAATCTTATTAGCAATAAGGTTCTCAATTTAAATATGTTATAACTAGAATTTATCAAATGAATATGACATATACCTAATTAAATAGACTTTTTTTTAAAAGATAAAGTAACAAGGCTTCATATAACTAAAGGAAAGAAACATGGGTTACAAAAGTCTAAAGGAAGGAAGTTTACATTTATCTCTATAAAGGATAGGGAGCAACTCACGAGGAGTGTTGGAATGATAGGTGTAAGTGTCACCAGAGGATCTCATGTTTGCAAGGAAATCAGCAAGTTGATTGGCTTCCCGGTAGACATGTGTAATGATATAATGCATTGAAGTAAGTATGTCAAGGCACTTAATCCATTTTGATGTTATTTTCCAAGACGGGTGAATTTGACCCATTCTAACCACTTGAACAACTGTGACAGAATCACTTTCAAACCAGATATTCATCCAATTATTTCTTTAATCAAAATAAACTGCTTTGATGAGAGCCATCATCTCTGATTCAAGATTCGTGGCCAGTCCACATGTACCATGACCCCCATCTAGGAAGTCACCATATTGATTTATAAAGACAAAACCATATCCATCAGGACCTAGATTACCTCTCGAGGCTCCATCCGAGTTGCATTTAATACATCCTGCAAAAGGAGGTAACCTGAAAACTTCCATGGTTCCAAGAGGATGAGGATAATTACCTTGCACGTTCAGTTTTTTCATAACAGTGAAATACCTTACTAAGTTGTGACCATTTTCAACATGTAAACTATTTTCCTGTTGATCCACCAACACAATTTCAGAGATCAGAAACCTGTTGTTGATTCCATCATTTGTGTGGTGGGCCTTGTTTCTGCACTTCCACAGGACGTGAATGACTTCAGCACATGCGTCAAGGAAGAGAATTTGAACCTTCTTCAATAATTGTATCGTCGGGAGTAGCAGCAGAAGGTCCGCAATGCTATTCACATGTGGAGGTTGAATCTCAATCCAGGTAAAAATTGTGTTCTAGAGTGAGGATTCTATTTTACTAGACATGAACAAATGATTAATATCATCATGGTGCAGATGACATAGGTCACATCTGGAGAAGAGGGAGATCCCAACCCACTACAGATTATTGTCCACTGGAAGTTTATTGAGATGGAGGTGCCAAAAGAGTGTAGCTCGAGATGGAAGCAACCATTTTTTGTTTTATTTCACAATTCCATTACCGATACCTTGAATAAGAGTTTTGTAGAATAATTTGGAGTTCATAATTCCATTTGAGCTCGATTCCCATATAATAATGTCATATGTGTCCATAAAATCATAGGAGGAGACCATGTGTGCAATCTGAGGTGGAAGATGATGATATTGCTCAATATGATTTTTAATAGTGGCATTATAGTTTGTATACAGGTCATGCATCTCCACACTATCAATCATGGGGGTACCAGTCCAGTTGTCTCTCCAGAATTGGAGGGATGAATTTCTACTAACCAACCAGTGAGACTGCATTTTAACCTTCTGGAAAGTTTTTTTAAGACCTGGCCAAACCGAGGATTGTATTTAATTCATGTTTCCTACAATCAGACTTCTTATAAGTTTAGTTCTAAGTAAATCTAGGGACTCAGATTTATCATTGATGAGATTCCATATAAAATGTGCTTGAAGAGATTGGTTAAAGAGCTTAATGTTTTTTATTCCGAGGCCTCCCATTTTATGTGGAAAGCAGAAAATCTTCCATGGAGCTGTTATAATTTTCCTTTCAAGTTTACTTCCACTCCACAAAAAGTTCCTCATGAGTTTGTTGATACTTTTAAGGGTGGAGGTCGGCCAGGAGTACACCATGAAGGAGTAAACCAGCTTTCAGACAATCACATGCTTAACCAGGCAGATTCTCCCTGCCATTGAGAGTGCCTTACCCTTCAAGGTGGAGAGAGTTCTTCTAACTTGGATCACAACATCATAAAAATAAGAGGTCTTAGGTTTTCCAAGAAACATCGGTACTCCAAGGTAAATGAAAGAAAGGGACCCTTCCCTTATGCCCAGCTCATGAACCATGCATTGCTTCCTTGAGGCCGAGATGTTTCTCCCAAATAAAATAAATGACTTGCTCCAATTGACTTCTTGACCAGAATCTTTTTCATAGTGAAGAAGAGTTATCTTGATATTTTTAAGGTTCCTTCTGTCTCCCTGAGTAAACAGAATGATGTCATTAGCAAAAAGGAGATGAGGGGGGGGGGCAGAAATACCTCGGGCAGCAGGGATTGCTTTGATCTCTCCTTTGTTAACTCTATCAAGGATAATACGACTGAGATAATCCTCAGAAATTGCAAAAATAATATTAGACAAAGGGTCCCCTTGCCTCACTCCTCTAGATCATTTAAAGTAACCTTTCAGAGCTCCATTAAGAAAAATAGAAATATATGCAGAACCAATCAAAGCATTAACCCAATGAATAAATTTGGTTGTGGAATCCAAACTCATGTAGGATATATCCAATGAAACCCCAGTCAATGGTGTCAAAGACCTTATTAATATCAATCTTTAGAGAAATGTTTCCACCCCATGTGGTCTTTTGAAGAATATTTATACATTCAGAGGCATTTATAAGGCAATCTTAAATCCTTCTTCCTTTGATATAACCAAACTAGTTCCATGAGACAATTCTATCAGAAATATGAGCAAGGCAAATGGTTGGGATTTTGGTGATGATCTTGTGGATAGTATTGATGAGAGAAATAGGCTGGAACTGAACAATATCACTTGCATTCTCCACCTTAGTAATTAATGCAATAAACTGAGCATTGAAGCCTTGAGTGTGAGATCCTTCTGTGAAGAAATGATTAACCATTTTAGAGATATCATATTGTATGACCTCCTAATAGAATTGGAAGAAATGATTAGTGAAACAATCTGGCCCTATTGAGCTTTCTTTCTTAAGACCAGAATCTTCTTCCCTGATCTCTATATCCGTTGAAGTCGTGGTAAGAAAGGTGTTATCTGTATCAGTGACCAGATTTGGGATAATTCCATCGATCAATTCTTCATTTATTGTGGGGTCGTTGAAAAGATTGAAATATAAGAAGACAATGTGATTTGAGAGACTTTGTCTCTCATTAATTATAGAGTCTCCATCCTTCATAAGAGATAGAGGACTATTGACTTTTTTATCTCATTAAAGTGAATTAAAAAAATTGGTATTCTTGTCATCATCAATAAGCCACTAAACTTTGATCAAGTATTTCTGAATATTTTCCCCATGCACAATGAGTTTCTGGAGCTCAGAGGATACTTTCTTTTCTCAGTAATCATTTCTAGGGAAGTTGTTGAGATTAATTGATTCTTTAATATCATGGAGTGTTGTTTCTAGAGAATCAATTTACTGGTCAAGAAGGCTGAACTTATTATTTCTCCAATGCTTTATTTTCTTCTTAAGGATCCAAAGATTGAAAACACAAGAAAGTGGATTGTGATTATATTCCTATATGGCCCAAGTATCTCTAAAAATCATGGAACAATATGGTAGGGTGGTCCAAGCATTGTTAAAACTAAAAGGAAGAGGTAGTTTTTCTCTCTCGTCAATGAAATTAGCCAGAATTAGATGATGATCTGAATTATGTCGTGCAAGAGTAACACATGAAATGGTTTTCCAGTCCTTAAGCATATGTATGTTAACAAAAGCAAGGTAAATTTTGTTTTCCCTCATTCCATTCAAATGTAATCTGTACCAAGTGTACTTAGCTCCCAAAAAAATTAATTTAGTCATATTAGAATCTTCAATAAAAACTCTGAAGTCTGTGATGGAAGCGGTACTTGTAACATACCTGAGCTTTTCATCTGCATGTAGAATGGTATTGAAATCCCCCATGATAATCCATGGGTCCAAGATGGAACAAGATAGATTTTTAATATGACTCTATAAATACCTTCTATTAATATAGTTGTTAGAGGCATAAACCATCGAGCATAGAATGTTTCTGCCATAGTATGTAAACCTACATGTGAGGGCTTGTTCATGCTCAGAGATTAAAAGAGGGTTAACCATATTATTTTGAGCAAAAAGCCATAATCTATCATGACTATAATCTTGTATAGAACCAAACATTAAATAACCCTTTCCTTGAATAAAATAACCATTATTGTGTTTCTTGGTCTTAGGCTTGGATATCCCAATAATTTCAGGCTTATATTTACTTATTAGCAGCCTAAGGGAACAAAGAGTGTTAGGGTTGGCCAATCCCTAACAATTCCATAATAGAACTTTTATTTTGACTTAAGTTTGGGGTTAAGACCCCTTTTTCCCATGTCAAGGGTGTCTTATGTGATCCATACCTTCTCAGGTCCTCCTTCTTGGAAACTAAATTACTTCTTGCAGGAATGGATTCAGTGCAGTCCCCGCTGTCATCTCCATTTTTAGTTTTAAACTCTGCCTCTGAGGGGATGTCTTGATCTCCACTTTTAGTGCCAGCCTCTTCCTTTGTGAAAGTGGCCTCATTCATATGTTGAGTTGGGTTGGGAGGAATGGTGTTCATCGGTGTCTAACTATAAGGGAGAATGATGTTAACAGTATCATCAGAATCTATGTCTAGTGCCTCATTAATTCCGAAACTAATCAGATTTAAAACAAGTTCCTCCTTTTGCATACTAAACACAAGAGTAAAGATCTCCTCTACTGATGTTTGAGGATCCTTCTCTATAACTTTCTCTTCCACTGTTATAACTGCTGATTTATCATGGACAACACTTTCATTTTGGAGATAATGTTGTTCTTCCTCTTTAGAAAGATACACCCAATTCTTGCTTGATCTCACCATTTTATCACATGCAACCTGTTTTGAATCCCCTTTATCACTCCTTTTAACATACTACATAGTGGCAGCATCCTTCCTTCTAGGAATCTCCTGCCATGATCCGTTCTTTGATGTCGGCTATACAATTTTTTGTACAATACGACATTTATCAATCATATACCCAACCATTAAACAGTGCTCAAAATATTTAGGAAGGTTTTAAAATTTAAATCTAACTTCAATAAGGTGATCATTGGAATCCAGTGCAACCCGATTAGGAGGTGAGGTCTTCATATCAATTTCAATGAGGACCCTAGCGTAAATTCCAAGACCTCTATTAATTGTTTGTTGATCAATCTTAAAAGGTGTTCCAATACCAGAGGCAAGTTCATTGAGAATTTTAGGATGCCAGTACATCCATGGAAGTCCATGGATTCTTTCCCATACTTGAGAAATGGATTGTTTCTACGTGTAGGTATTAAAATTGGCATCCCATTCTAAGAGGTGGAAGATCCCAAGATTCAAGTTAAGGGTTCTGAGCTTCCATATTGAATTTAATTCCTCCTGCTTCTGTAGTATTATATGGAAGTAACCTTTTCCGAGGGGAATCGGTCTCCAATTGAAGAAATTCCAACAAAGTGAAATACGCTGTTTAAGATCAACAAAAGACCAAGGCTTCGTTCCTTTTTCATAGGAAATACGTCCGAGCACTGAGAATCTACAGACCTCAAGTCTCTACTTGATCGCCTCGGGGTCATCTACCACCGTGATGGCTCCATCTCCATATAGTTTTATTATAGGGGGGTTATTCTGAAGTGGAAAGACTGATGAGGTTCCTGCAAGGATTTCCGTGAAAGATAATGCTTTACATGGGAGAGATCCCAGATCTGAGCATATTTTAGGTTCAAATTGATGAGGCAGGAACGATCTTTCCTATTCTGTGTTGAACGTGTCCATTGAGAAGGAAGATTCGACCAAGATCCGATCATCATTTCTTCGGTCAATTTGAAATGAACAAGATCCCACACGAAGCATCCTCATGATCTTCTTAATGAGTTAATCACTACATCTTACGTAGACTTATCCATATCTACTATAATCATAAATAAAAGTTATGAAGTATGAGTACCCACACATTTCCTTAATAGGAAATGGTCCACACACATCGGTATAAACTAATTCAATAAGCTCTTTGGTCCTTTGATCTTTCCTACTAGATGGGTCTTTATTCATTTTACCTTGTAAATATGCATGACATACACCAAGTGGTTTTAGTTCAAAGGAATATAAATATCCATCTTGGTGTAATTTACTCAATTATTTTGTTTACATAACATATTCAATGATTCCAATGTTGGGTTTGGTATGATTTATGTGAAGTAGTTTTGTTATCGATTGCCATTACTTGGTTTGTGTAGTCCAATATATAAAGTATGTTATTCAAATATTACTTACCATAAAAAATGATATATTTATAAAATAAGAAAAATTTATTCCTAATATTGAAAATAAATCCATCCATATCCAGTCTAGATATAGAAATAATGTTTTTGGTAATTGATGTAATATAATAACAACCTTTAAAAACCAAGATCATTATAGTTGGAAATGTGAGGTGGTATTCCCTAATAGCTATAATAATAATTTTAGATTCATTATCTACTAATATATCTACCACCCCTAAGTCAATATTTTTTAATATACTTGGTTATTCTATTTGAATACATATGTGATCACTATAAGTTGTATCTAATACCCAATTTGTAGAAACAAATAAATTGGAATTGATAAAAAAACACACCTAAAACTTCCCCTTTATTCATTGGCTTGGTGTAGTTTTTCATCTAGTGTACCTTCCTTCCTTATGAAAAATAAATAGGATCCTACTTCCTTACTTTCATATTGATCATTCTTTTCTTGGAAGGGTGTGAAGAAGATTTGGGCTTAGAGATCTTCCATTTCCCTTTCCATTTTTTCACCATAAGGATGAATGGAATTTCACCCTTAATATCTTTATCCATATGTTGAATTAGAGTAATCAAATATGGGATATATTTACCAATGTTTTTTTATTAAAATTAAAACCAAAACTGGATAATCTCTAAGGGAGTGATGTAAGAATTAGATTTTTGACCAGTTCTTCATGGGGTTTAAACCCTAGAACCTATAGACACTCAATGTATCCAATGATCTTGAATATATGAGACCTATATAGGGAACCCTATATAATATTTATATGAAAATAATCCTTGAATATCTCAGACTCTTCTTTTCTATACATCTCTAGGTATAGACAACAAAGATGCTCGAGTATGCTATAAGAATCTAGGTTTTCTTTAGAATTTATAAGTTCACTATACATAGATGATAAAATCAAACATTGAATGTTGACTGCATCATTCATATGTGTTTCATATATAAGTAACTCTTTATCACTTTCCTCCTTATCAAGAGGATCATGAATAGAGGATCTAGCATGTAAGATTTCCCTTCACAGTGCAGCATAACCCAAAGGCATTTGGACCACTCTTGGAAGTTACTTCTAGTGAGGAGATGGCCTTTATCCAATATAGATCATAGTTATAGGGTGGATTATGAACTTTAAATTTATTTTACAATTTAAAGAGGCAATATTATTTGTACTTTTATTGATTATAAATTATGTGAGAAATAATAATTATTAAAATTTTATTAAATATACCATTGATTTATCGGGTCCCAAAGCCCCCTCCATTTAACTCGGAGTGCCTGGTTACTAGGAAATTTAAGTGGAAGGGATCCATTTTCCCCTTAATATAATCCCAACAAGGTTTGGTCAAGCTACTTAAGGGTATTTAGGTATTCAGGTATTTTCCAACAGTGGGATTATAGATGCTTTATTCATTGAGTGGATTCCCCGGTCCTGAAATCCTGACATTGATTTCTTCAACACTTTCCTCCAAATTACATGATGTCCTGAAAGGGATAATACTCTTGATTTAAAACGGTTAACTCAACCCAAAACCTTTATAATAACTCCCCTTATAAAAGTAAGTTTCAAACAAGGGTTGGTTAAACACTTATTTCTATTGAGTTTCATTCTTAATCAAGTAATTTAAGTCCAAGTCTAACTTGATATTTAGTTGAGGGATTTTATTTTATTATGCATAAATTTTATCTTGTTTTATACTTTATATAAATTGTTAATATTATGTGGATTTTACATAATTAATTAACCATGTTGGATAAAAAAATGAGACACAATCTATTTATTTAAATTCTTTCTTTGCTCATTGATTCATTTATTTATGTGATAGAAATATTGCATCCATTAAAAAAATAATGCATAATATATAAATAATTAATTAATTAAATGACCTGGACATGAGCTTATGTAATGGTTGATCTATTTAGTAGACAATAAATCAACCTTTGACATAGGGGAATAACTCCTTTTGTCATTCTTGGAATGAGTTGTAGGATTCTACCTATCCACATGTGAATCACCTGAGTTGGCATCATTATGGTTCTATATTGAACCACCTATACACACCTTGGTATACTCCATTAATTACATGTATTTATTACTCATACACAGGTTATGGGAACCAAATGGGGATTATATAAATAATCATGAACATGAAGGTCCTACATGATAATGGAGGGAGGGATGAATCGCAGACCATCAATTTTATTTAATAACTAATAATTGAAAACCCATAAAAAATTAAATAAAATAAATTCCAACACATACATAGGTCTTGTTCAAGCTCATGATTAGTCAAACGTGCAATGAATATTGAAAATTATTTGGATAAAATTCATTTTTTGTTTGTTCTTTATTATTAAGATAAACATGCTTGCATTAATTAATAAATTAATTAATTGATTCCATTTTATCTTAATGACCATCCAAATTCATTTAGAGATACCCATCATTAACGGAATTCATGGAAAATAAATGGTCAAACTAATAATTATAGATTTATTACAATAAACTAATTGATAATTTAAAATTATTTAAAACCATTATTTAATTTTCAAAAACAACAGGTTTAAATCAATAAAATAAAGTTTTAATACTAAAATTTTAAATTTAATGTAATTAAATTCCTCTATTAATTGGGATACTATATGTAATGTACTATCAATCTACATGTTTTGCATCTCGGTTGTCATGTATCTAGGGTACATGTTTGGGGCTTTAGTGTGTACCTCATCCAAACCACATGGTGAATACAATCTAGCTACACGCCATGTATTCCACTTGTCATGTGTCGAGGATACATGTATGGGTATTTAGTGTGCATCTCAGTAGATTGCATGGTGTTTACATTCTAGCTATATACTGTGTGGTCAGAATGTCATTTTCCCCTGCAAACCACCGAAAGACTCGGCGTGTTCTCGGACAAGAGACTACACTATGTGTACAATCCAGCTATATGTTATGTATCTCTTATTCCATGTGTCCTATTTTCTTACTAAATGGGACGGCGTTTATTTTGGATGAGGGAAATTATTAAATACCTATCATTTACATGACATACACACTATTTATATCATTAATTCTCCAACCAATCCGTCTCATGTGGTTTGATCATGTATAATGACCACATGCATTTTGTGAATTTATATGATTACCCATGTAGACTACACAGCATGTACGCAAGATACATGTCATGTAATACAGTATGTTGTGTTCCAGGTTGTCCTAGTCTACACACAGTGTGTAATTAAGGCACTACATGTAATTAACTACTCAACGTGTCATTTATCTCATGACATGTCCTAGTGTAGTGCACTTGGGTACATGGTGTGTAGTATGGCTACAAGTCGTGTAATCCCATACTATCTTGCTAGATTCCTCGTCACTTCCCAATGGAATCTCCATTAATTCCTTATCTATTCTTATACCTTTAACAAAATTAAACAAAGAAAAAATATGATTAATACTTCAATGAAATGTTAATTCAAATAGTATTAAAGATAGAATAATATTGAATGAAAATCTAACCAATATTTCACATAGATCAACAATCAAATAAATAATTATAAATTTTAAATGTAACTGATCTAATACTGCTTGAAGGTTCTAAGTGTAGTGGAATCACGTTTGGTGGGTGTTAAATTTAGATTTATTTTAATTTATAGTTTCTCAAAATCCAAATAGAGGATCATTCACATTATAATTATAATTAATTTATTTAGATATGAAGAAAGTAATCACATCATCATAGGATACTTTATTCATTGATGATGTTTATCATCTAAAAAACCCTTCTCGGATTTTATTTTTGAAAATGTTATGATCTAAGGGTAGAATCCATCTATTGATGATCCACATGTGCTCCTTTTATCTCCAAGAAACACAAATTTATTTCCAGGTGTTAATTCAGTGAATCAATTGTCGTGTGTCATTCATATTGATCACTCGTACATCAATCTTAAAGTAATATCACTTGTGTTTCTCATTCTTGATAGGGGGAGAGAAAAATAAATTCTAGAGAGAATTTTTTGTGTGCAAAAATTATCTATATCTCGATTAACCCTTCACAATATACATAACCATCTATTTATAGAGTTAGGGTTTTGATTATAATATTATTTAATTTCATTCTGACCATTAAATAATATAATAATATTTATTAAATCTCATGTTAATAATAATAATAGTAATAATAATAATAATTTATGATACACATACTAACTTAAAAAATAAAAAATATCATTTAACAAATGTGTAAATTAATATTTTTTATCTGAAACGAACTGGTATGTTCTAAATCCTCTAGAATTTATTGAACACCCAAATAAATATATATTAAATATATTATTCATCAATAAATATTTATGATCAATAATACATGAATAAAAAATATTCCTAGGTCTTGATAATAGTACTTATTACATTAAGTAAATTCAAATATAATTTAATCAAGATCAATAGAAACACTTAGTGTGCCCTCTATGATTATTTCTCATTGGCATTAAGCAGGTTCACCTAAAGTCCAAGATTATTTTCTAGAAATAGTTCAAGAAACCCAAGAGAAAGAACATAATTTCACAATGATGACAACCACATACAAATACTCATTGTGTAATATAATATCTTTGTCTCAAAATCTCATCGATCAGGTTTCACAAATGTGTCACTAACTTATACGCTTGATATTTCTTTCTTTGAATATTTGAAATAAACATTTTGTTTTACCATGGATATGGAATTTAATGTGGTGGTTTTATTCCAATCAAAGGGTTGATATATAATTTTCCATAAAATGGATGGGAAAAATATTTCCTTGACTAATCATTAATAACATATCATTCCTGATGCACCCAACATACCCTACTTACCACCAGCATATGTAATGATAGTTTTCATCAAGAAATATAAGTGTGTGATTCATGACATGCATTGATTATAATCTTAAAGTATCAGGATCATTGCACATGCTCATAGATAGGAATATCTGATGACACTAAAATATATGGAATTCTTATTAGAAGGTCTATTCTCATAATCTCTCATCTTGGAGATTACCAAGTGTGACCTTTATGAGAAGAAGCCTCATTTGCTTATGAATACTCACACCTGACAGTCACTCTCTATGTTTCCCATCTTAGAATATTATATAAATGTAGAACTATATTTATGTATATTGTCATGGAATTTGAAGGTTCTCGTCATTGATGGGAAATAATATGACCTTATCAATGAGATATATATTCTAGGACATTATTACATTAAATTAATTCAGAATAATAAAAAAATATGTATTAAGATATTTTATTAATATTTAAATCACAAATATATATGTGATCAAAGTATAAAAAGTTATTCCTTGGACACCGACTCCAAAAAAGACGTTATGTACTCAGTTCAACTATGGGGGAAAGGCCAAGTGGTGGGAAACCTAGCCAACCCTTCATATGATTTGGAAAGTCCTAATGAACCTTAGGGATAGTTTTTTTCCCCATCCAAATCTCCAAAATCCTCATCATGGGGAGACTCTTAGGAAAACATGGTCTCCTTGATCAAAATCCAAAGGCCTATGAATTCAGTCCACATAATATTTTTCTATCAACTCTAGGCTATCCTCATATGCTCATAGATCACCCAAACCCTCTTCTTCATCTCCTTCACTAGTTCTAGCCCAACCAGATATGACTCTCCAATCTTACTAAAACATAACGATGGCCTATAGGGTCTCCCATATAGTGCCACAAAATGTTTCATTCTAATTTTAGAGTGATATTTGTCATTATAATTGTACTCTAATAATGTTAAGTGGTCCTCCTAACTTTGTATAAGTACAACACATATTCTCCTAGTATATCCTCTAAAATATGGATGGTCATTTTTGTCTGGCCATCTGTATGGGGGTGAAATATCATTCTCATCTGTAATGGTGTCCCAAAATCCTCTTACAAGCCCCTACACAACCATGAAATGGATCAAGAATCGCGTTCTGAGATGATAATCATGGGTACCCTATGAATCTATACAATCTCATACACATACTACTACCCTAAACTCTCAATTGAACTCTTCTCCCTAATGGAAATAAAGTGTTCTGACTTGGTAAAAGGGTAGACAATCACCTAGATGGTTTTGTGGAAATTCATTGTATATTGAATCCCCATCACAAAAACTATTGATATTGCATCCCAATTCCATTTTGGAATCTTAATATGTTCATTATAATATATTGGATCCTAATATTTATCATTTACCTATAGACATGTGTGGCCTAAAGAAACAAACTCGATGATTCCCCACCTCTTTCCATCCCACCAAAACTATCATTGAATGTCTTTGTATCTCTTTTCCACACCCTAATGCACAAAAAAGGTGGAGGTACAGAACTCCCTCAACAAATCCCCATACAACCTGATTTTAACTATTTTTCTTCCCTAAAAATGATGATGTACTACCTTTCTTAAGAAAATCCATCTTGTGCATCTCTTAGATATATCTAGTCACGCAAAACCTCACAGTTGACATCTCCCAGCTTAGCTTATCTCACACCTTGAAGAAGCGATGGAGTAACCACCATTGACTAATGGTAAGCATAACCCCACTCATCTAATATGGTTAGTTGTAATGAGTTCAACAGCTATGACTCCTCCTCCACCAATAGAGAATGGAATTTCTTGCTAAGGGAATCTTCCATTACCTTTACCTTACCTTGAGTGTAGACTATATCAAATTCATAATCCTTTAGTAAGTATAACTAAGGAATATGTATTAGGTTAATCTTTGGTTGAAGATGTATTTGAGACTCTAGTGATCTGTGTAAATAATGATTTAATCACCCAGATGATAATGTATTCACATCTTTAGGTCGAAGACAACTGATACTAACTCCATGTCATGGGATATATAGTTTTACTCATGGGGACCCAACTAGATTGACCTATAAGTGATCACATGTTTCCTATTCATAAAAAAACATCTGATCCTATCTCCAGAGGCATCAAAAAACATTATTTACTTGTCACCCTATTTCGGTAGTCTCAAAATAGGAGCACTAGTCAACCTCTACCTCAACTCCTCAAAGGCTCTCTGATACTGCTCAGTCTAAGAAAATAGTTCCCCCTTATATGTCAAGGAATTTAAAGGATCTATTGTCTTAGAAAATTATTCCCTGAAATCTATTAGTACCTCAATTTAACATTATTCATTTAACATGATCTTGGGTGGTTCCCAAACAAGAACCACATCAATCTTCACTAAATCCACAACTATACCATCCATAGAGATGACATGCCCCAAAAAATGAACCTCTCAAATCCAAAACTAACACTTTGAGAGATTAACGTATAGCTAGTGATCCCAAGTTAATTCTAGGACCATCCTCAAGTTCACTACATGCTCCTATTTAGATATGGATTATATGATAATTTCATCGATAAAGATAACTATGAATCAGTCCAAGTATGGCTATAATATTTGGTTCATATCCATCCATCCAAATAAAATTTTTATTCAAAACAGAGTACAAAAGAGTGTAAAATAAGGCATAGGACTAAGGGGCCTGAAATAGTGAAAGTCGAGGGAATCCCCTATGACCAAATTCACACCCTATGGTTTTAGGCAATGCATAGTGAGGAGACAAGTACTAATTGAGCTATGGTCCGCCACATAAGCCATGTGATCCGCAACCCTATTTCCCTCACGCCAAGTATGAGTCACTCGGATGTTGCCACCAAGAAGGGATATACATTTGCAAACTATATAGGTTATTAACCAAGGATAATATCGTATACCGTGCAGGGCATCATGAAGTATTAAGGAGTCATTCTCCAACTGAGTAATGACTAGATTTTCCTGCATGCATAGGGTGAGCCCGGTGAGCATCGCATTGGCCTCGACCTTAAGGGAGGTATCATTTCCATAAAATGAAGTGTAGTCTAGAACCAAATTTCCCCTTTATATGCATACCACTCCCCCTCCACTCATGGCACCCATATTACAAGACCCATTCGAATTAAATTTAAGGCCACTGGCGGGAGGGTACCAACAAATCCATTTCCCTTGCGTTTTATCAAGGTCAGGATATGAGGAATTAATCCTGACCTGAATCAAACTCAAAGAAGGATCACCCCACCATTCAGTGATGAGGGAGACCAAATCCACCATCAAGAAATGAGTATACGCAATAATGGACCTCACTGAAGGAGTAGGGCCATCATATCTAGCCTGGTTCCTAACTTGCCACGGACACCAGCACCTAGAAATAAAAATCACAGCCTTATCCATTCATTCCATGCTTGAGTCTATTGAATAATGAAACCATATAACCAAGAAAGGAGTATCCCTAAGATCACTCGAGGCGAAGGTAATGAGGCCTCCAAAGAAAGTCCACACTGCCTGGGCCCATTCCCCATCGTAGAAAAGATGGTGAGAGTTCTCCTCCCACCCGGTACTATAGCAAAGGCACCTAGATGCCAGACTAACTCCCACCTTCTTGATATTCTCATTTGTGGTAATGGATGGGTTCCTGATGCACCAGGACAAGAAGTTATACTTCACTGGAATCTTGTTGCACCACATCACATCATTCCAATTATCAAGAGGAATCTGCATAGAAACCATTCAGTGGAAATTCCTAGTAGATAAAATGCCTGTGGAAGAAGGAATAAACACACACTTGAATAGATCTGTATTAAACATGATGGATTCAAGAATTCCCTTCTATTCCTCATCCAGTGCTGCCTTATTAAAACTGGGATAAAGGCTCGCTTCCTTAACCATGATCAATGGTGTAGGGAAACCAGGGAAGCCTAGAACAGAGCCCGTCCAGTTATGCCTCTAGAAGGAGATATCCCCCACACCAATCATTCAACAAGATTTCTACTGAAGATTCTGATATATAGGGTAGATGATCGACTAGAAAGGAGAATCATATCCTCACACAGCCTCCACATAACCCCCGTATATAATAAACATGGACTTACCCCACATCATGCGCTCCTTAAGAATCTCCCATTCAATCTTGGAATGCATGCACTAAATCGTAGTCTGAAGACACCTCACATTGATCCCCCCATCATGAATGGGTCTCTCCAACCTATCCCACGAGGTCCAATGTATCTTACCTTCAGACTTAGTGTCCCAGATAAAACTACAAAAAACCTTGTCAATAATGTGAATAAATCCTCACGGAACATTGATGGATGCCAACCCAGGGATAGGAATGGAAAAAAAATATGCTATTAAGTAGGTAAATTTGGACACCAAATGATAGGAAGTGGTTCTTCCAGTTGAAAAGAGGCTTGCAATCATGTTATTATTTGATCGAAGTCTCAAACACGGAGTCGACCTGAGGAAATGGGAGAACCCAGGTACTCTGTGGGGAAAACTCCATGTTGTATGTTGAGGTGGCTACACAGAGAGAAAACCCTTCTAGTTTCACACCTGTGAGAGATAAAGATGTTACTTTTTTAATTACTGATAACTTTCCCACTCAAGCAGCAGTTATCATCTAGGATTTTCTTGATGCCTCACATAGAAATTCTTCATCCATTTGGGAAGATGACTATAGCATCCACAAATACCAGATGGGAGATCATTGGGAGGTTCATATTCATTCTATAGGGTAGAATATCTCTGTTAGATAGGCCTCGATTGATAAGGAGGATAAGGATATCCTATTCCAGAATGAATTTACTGGGAGAGATTGGATCTCCCTACCGAAGGCCCCTCGTAGCCTTAAAGAAATAGTTATACTTTCCCAAGAAAGAAACCGCCATCCACAAAGAGCTAAAACTCTAGAAAAATATGTCTAAATCCCTAGATGATAAACCCAAAGCCACAATAACTCTGTTGATAAAACTCTATTCTATCTGATCATATGCTTTATTCGTATCCAATTTGATCACCAGGTTGGAGATGTGGGTCTTTAGGTTAATAACTTACATCACCTCCTGAGCTAGAGCAATAGTTCCCTGAATGGAGAGCCCTCTAACAAATCTATGTTTCTCAATTGATATACACCGAGGGAGAATTTTATATAGTCTTCGATTAATCACGCTCGCTGGGATATTGTAGGGGAAATTACATAAACTCACTGGTTGATAGTGTAAAAGAGAAGAAGGGTCCTTGATCTTTGGGATGAGAATCATATTAGTAGCACATGCAACCAGAGGAAGAATCCCTCCACGAAAATAGTCCTATATAGCTTCAATGATGCCCCCCTTAACCACATCCCACACCCCCTATAAAATGAGCCTGGGATCTTATCCGGTCCGGGTGCACTCTCAGGATTAAGATTCATCATTTCCAAGTGAATTTAATACTTATCTAGGATCTCCACCATGCTTTCATTGTCCTGGTTAGATACTACCATGGGAATTGCCTCCCAAAGATTAGCAATTCCACTTGGGTATCCACTAGGTATCCTCAAGTTAGGGCCAGCAAGGAGATCCCTGAAGAACGTATGCTCCAAGATCCCAACAATGTATCTATCCTCGGTGTAAGTGCCATCCTCGAGTTGAATATTGGGCTTGTTCATCCTCCTCCTCTAACCGATACAAGCATGGAAAAAAGTTGCGTTTTATCCCCCTTGTATAGCTATTTTATCCTCATGAACCCTCAACTGATGGTAGTTGTATTTGAGATTAATATTTGAAAATCAACTCATACATTTAAATTAGTCAAAAAGTCTTCAATACTTGATAATGGGTACATGTTCTTGATTTTCACATGGTTCATGTGATGATAATCAATGAAAAGTCTCAATATCTTTTCCACAATTTTTTCAAATAACACTAGAGATACCTAGGGGGAACACTGGGTATAATAAAACCTTTCTCTTTAAGGTATTTCAACTGCGCTCTCATCTCCCGGAGCTCGGTAGGGGCCATCCAATATACCACAGAATATATCAGTGAGGTCTCAGGGTGTAAGTTGATATAGAAGTCAATCTCCCAACTAAAAGTTAGTCTTGGGATATATTTAATAAAGAAGCCCATATAATACTCCACTATCATTGGAAGTCAAATTCTTGAAGATAAAACTATGAAAAGGACCAAACTATCCAACTGATGGGTGATAGGTTGCAGCTTCCTGTTCACAATACCCTCTCATTCAGCTATAAGATCTCTCTCACTCATGAAGGAGAATATTTTCCCATTTATACAAATTCATCTAACTCTCTTGAAAAGATAGTATATTTGTGCACACACCATAGAAAACCATTTCAAACCCAGGATGACACCATAAGGTTTCAGCACAAAGAAAAATAGGTCCCATAAGAAACTCTCTCAAATGAGCACCAACATGTACGATTAGAAGATGTTAATTGTAGGAAAATCGCTCCCTGTAGGAACCTCTATCCATTAATGATAAGATAAAGACTCTACAGGAATCTATATCTCTCACACAATGGATACATAGATAAATGAATGACTCATGTCGGTGTCTAAAATTACTAGAGATAAAGTGGAGAATATAAAAATTGTACCTTGAATAATTTCAAGAGAAAACTAATCATACCCCTCCATAGCCTTCAACTGACTAATCCCTCTACCACTAACACTCTAATCCTGGCATGTTCTACATGGTGTTTGTGGTGGGAATAGGTAGTATAAATGTCCTCATACTGAATCTCCTCCCTTTAGTTATCCACTTGCCCCTATATTAGCACCACCTCTCTAGGGCCACCCTAACCATGCATGAGAGATCTGTGATCATGATAATGTCTCTATCAGAGAGTTCTATCCACTTCCTAACTACCAACTAAAACATGATGAGTCATACAATCACAAACCATGTGACCACACCCATAACAAGTGGAAAATTGTCCCTATTTGGGATGATTGCACCCTCTACACAAATTGTATGCTAAAGATCCATGTGTTTGAGAATGGAAATGAGTATGCCTCCTATTCCAATACATTGATAACTGATGAATAATGACTATTAGTTAATGTTGATGCCTCAGCCTCACGATGTCTATTGTTGGATGAAGATGCATGAATTCCCTCTTCCAGAAAGTTCTTCATAACCAAATCCTACTCCATCACTCCATAACAAGTTAGAATTAAAAAGGAGACCATGATATATTTGATTTATTTTTAAATTACATTATCATATTTACATAATTTAAAGTATCCATCTCAAACCATATCAAGATAATAGAGTATGAGGTTGATAAAACTCAAGGCGTACTCAAAAACTGACATATCTTCCTATCATAACTCAAGAATCTTCTGGATATGCATATATTGAAAACCTGAAGTGTAGTACACATACTAGAACAACTTTAGAAATTATGTCTATTATGGAATCATGTCATCAATGGTAGGAGTGATCAGGCTCCACCAGCTCCCTATTACTCCATAAAGAAGAGTGGTTCCAAGTGCAACCATCGGATTAGTAGGGGTTCATACAAGATAGAAAACACAGAACACTACCTTGAGATAATCCTTTGATACTTAAGTGTATGGATCATCATGAAACCTGATTAGTCTCTTTAATTTTATATTATGTAACTTCCTAATACTCTATGCATCATTGTCTTAGACTACTGGAGCTATTGGTTTCCCAACATGCAGTAGATCATCCACCTAGGCCATTGGATATAGATATATTTTCTTCCCATTAGGTAGAAGCACTAATTAATTCCCCTAGGGGAAACACATCATGGAAATTCCCTAAAATAAGGCATCATAACTCAAAAAGTCATCATCACAACCCTATATCAGTATCCTATCTGGCTGTCGTTGCGGAGGCATCCTGAAACTTAACAATATATACAATGGTTAGTTATCAAATTTGGGTAGATTACTCAAGAATGAAATGGAATTCAAAATACCCAATCCTATATGATGCATGAACCATTGGTTTCCTTGAAACTAATGCATAAGTATAGAGAGTCAACAAACTGGTAGATAGAGTCCTAACATATGGATATGACAGCCACCGCACAATCACTAGGTTCCCTGACCTGAGATCCAAACTCAAGACACTATAAAATCGTTTACCTAAGTTCCAAAACCAATCTTTGAGAAATGTCCAAATCCAACACTAACCTATGTAAAAATATCTTTTTATACAACTCTATCATAACTCGACCCGTTGAGACCCCACCAGGGCTGGAAGTAGGCCGAGGGTGACACCCCATGTAACACCTAAAAATATTAAAATAATAACATTGTGTTCAATATAATATATGACAAGTAACACTTATCTTAGATGATAATTTAACACCCAAATATTTTATGATATATTTCTTTTTAAATAATTTTATCTCTTCGATAGCTTGCGGAACATGCAACCCTAAGTCTAAATGAACCATAATATAGTATATCATTATAACCTGGCTGTTAAATTAGAGGGTATGAATAGTAATAATTAAATTATTAAAATTATATGTTTTTTACATGTATAAAAAAATAATTGGTTATCTATTTATTATTAATAAAATAAGAATCTTTTGAAAGGAAAAGAAATGTTTTCTAAAAAATTGTATTTTTCTAAAGGACAATTTAGTCATGCTTTTCATACATAATTTAAAATTAATTTTTACCACTTTTAGAATATTTATTTGATAAAATGAAATTTATTTTTTAAATCATAATATCAAAATTAACTTAAGTTTACTTTTTTTGATTTTTATGAAATATTTCATTTTTTAGTGAATAGTGAAAATACTGAATTTTATTGAAAACTGCATTTTAATTTAAATTATTGACATAGATAAATTAATTAGAAATTGGTTTTAAAGTAATATTAGTTAAATTATATTACAATTTAAATAATTTATTTAATTATAATAAACTTTATATTGAATTTTGTTATTAAATCCTTCTATACTAATCATAATTTTCTCTTTGAAAACCTATTTTTCATCACGTGTATAGGTATAATTATAAATCAGATTCTGCGAATTCTATGAATTGAATTTGGAAAAATCGATTATATATTTTTAATAATAATAATTTATATTATCTAATAATTCCGACTTACTTTTTTACCAATATGAATAGTAAAAGCAGTAAAAATTAATTACCACGGTTATGGTAAAAACCAATTTCTATGGGGTTAAACAAAATATATAAGGGTTAAAATGACCAATCAACTTTTCCAAAATCCATTTTATATCCATATTTATACCTTATCACCTATAATTTTCTATAATGACCCTTTTTTATACTTTTTTCATGATAAAAGAATGGGTTTAATTGAATCTTTTCAAAAAAAAATCTGTGTGTCATCTTCTACGCTTATAAAAGGATACCCCACTATCCTCCCTTATTCACACTTAAAAATCCATTTAGTTTGGAAAATACCTATCCAAATAAATTATTTACTCCTCTAA
This sequence comes from Viscum album, assembly GCA_963277665.1. NCBI lineage: Eukaryota > Viridiplantae > Streptophyta > Magnoliopsida > Santalales > Viscaceae > Viscum > Viscum album. The sequence continues at coordinate 1,435,404,150 of OY728128.1, forward strand.
AAACATCCCAGATCATTTTATTTGATCATAAATCCAACCTTGTAAGTCTTTTCATGCAAACCTAAATAAGTTTTCCAAAGAAGAGGTAACATTCTTAGATGAGTGTTTTTATTTTGTTTCTTCTTCAACCTCCTTAAAATATTATTAACACATGATTATATAATAACCTCAGTATCTTACATATACTTAGATTTTATTATGCTAAGTTCATTACCTATATCTATATCCTCTTCCATCAAATGGGAAATGGAACTGTCGATCGTGTGTACAACGGACTGTCACCTCGCAAACTAATGTAACTCATTTTCCATCAACGCATCTCACGATTGTATATAATTATAGATTTAATATATATATATATATATAATATTTATAATATTATTATACTTTTTTAATTATAATATCACATGTTCCTTCTTAATTTACATGTCATTTAAATTATGATAGTGGCGCTCACATGTGTTGCGAACTACTGCCTCACAAAGCGATGTGATTCTTTTTTCACTTACATTTTACATAGAATGTAATAAGGATAAATTTAATGAATATATATGATATATATGAAATTATATTTATTCTTTAAAATTAATATATTACCTAATTCCTTACCCTTTCACCCACTAAATAAATGATAGCATCACTCATATGTACGTACGACCTACCCTCTCCACGAAGAAATGTGATCCATTCTCCATGTTTAAATTTCAATTATGATTATAAAATTACATATAATGAATAAAAATGATATTTATAACATTAATATTATTATTGATCTTATGTAACTATATAATATGCACAAGAACTAGAACTTTCATGATAAAACATGCATGATAAAACAAGGTAATTAACACCTAAAACAATGAAAATAATTGAAGTACCTAGTGAGGAGTTACACCACTGAGATGGGAAGTTGAATCAATGGTGATTTTTAAAATTTTTCATTCTTCTAAAATTAACCTATGTTGACCTACTATGATATTATCTACTCTTATGATATCTCTGCCTCTCCTGAATGTAGTGAAATAAATAGCACGGTAACACAATATTTTTACAAGGTTCAGTCTCAATATGAGCCTACTCATTATTGTGATTAGTTAGACTCCCCAATAACAGATTATCCACTATAATCAAAAGTGGCTACAACATACATTTCTCTACTAGTATATAGTCCAAATATACTTTCTATATTCCCACTGGGACAAAAATTTTCACACTATTTGTTACAAAAATGATTACAAACAGCACAAGAAATATCACTTCTGAATTTTGATTTCTTCTATAAGAATTTTTTGAACATATTTTCTTTTGAGACGTCAAGATAGATAAAATAGAATATGATCACTTTTTTAAGAGCATCAATAAAGTGTTTCTTCCTTGTTTTCTTAATTTTTACTTCTAAAAAAATATGTAGCTCATATAGTATGAGAAATGATCATTATGGACATAAAATAATTATCACATGGTAAATTTATGTTACAGTAAACTCTTTGTAAAAAAACTACTACTTTTTAAATTGATATCCACATGAGCAACAAAATATTTTCTTATAAAAATATACTCTGCACTTCAGTGGTCACACTTATGTCTCATCCCTTTCATCTCAGAATCATCCCAGAATTTATAGGCAATAATTCATTAATTATTATAGCAGTTATCCCACAATAATTATAAAAATGTGGTATGAAGTTTAAATTGATTAAATGGTATCTACATATATTTTCTGTATATAATTTTTAATCATCTTCACATGGAATTTTTTAATTATATTCATGTAGAAACTTCTATTTATTCACCTCAAACACTCACCACAATGCATCGTATCCACATAGAATAATTTATTATTTCATAGAATTTCATTTTCTATATGGATTCATAAAATATAATTAATCCACAAATCATGCATTATTTATTTTCCATCGTATCATTTCATGCCCTATGAGGTTTCATATCAGATCTTTGTATACCAACTCCCTCAAACATCACTTATTCAGTTAGTGTTTTTTTTCATGTTCGCATACTGGATGGTCACAACCCTTTATTTGTGAACTCATTTGTCCGTAATTTCTTATTACATTCATAGCGCTTCACCACACACTCAACTAGAAAATAGTAGTCCGCATAGAATTTTGTCATGCAGGTTCACATATCATTCAAGGTTCATCTGTATGGTAAAACCATTATCATGTAATACATGTCACTTTGATATCACATCTTCAAAGTAGTTATATCATCCCATAAACTCAAATTTATGCATATAATTCCTTTTCCTATGCAGATTTTCATAGGATCTTCATTGTGAATTGAAAAATAGTCCACAAACTTATCCTTGCAAAGTACTCTTCCCCGCAAGCTCATCATCGCAACGAATGTTTATTTCTTTGTAGAAAATCATCCTTATCCATTTTTTAAACTCCCACTAAGCTGGGTTGATATCATTTGGCGGCCGAGGTCCTTTAAAATTGATCATTTATGAAAGTATTCATTTGTGAAGGTATCATAAGTGAGAGGTTGGAGACAATCTCATGCCTGCATCAGTTGGATCAGATCAACTAAATTGATCAACCAGAATTATATCCATCCTTTTAATGGATTAGTGAACAGTACCCAGTTGTTGGTTGTCCCACATATAAATCTTGATGAATCATCACTCCACTTTATAATCAATTTTTTTCTAGTTGTACCTTTGAGCCAGCATAATGTTTGGCACCTAGATACACTGCACCTCATGCTATATGGGCTTTATCCCACCTATACACTAGGTATGAACCATACACCCATACTCTCCTCTTATGACCCTACAAACATCTCAAGCATGTGACTTACATATGGTCATGCACTGTGGGGGTTACACACAGCCTCTGCCACCTTCTAGATGGATCGGGATAGTTCCCTCAACTGTGGTTGACCTTTGATCCCCACATGTGGCTAGGGTTGATCTAGCTATGGATTTCTTAGATGGTTGGCCTAATTTTTTAGCTAATCTCACTATTAAAATACTTAGAAAAATATCTAAGCATAGAAATGTAATTCCAAATCCTTAGATAATATGCCAAGACAAATTCATCATCTTCTATTATTCTTCATGCATTTAAAATTTCTTTTTTCATGGTAAATATTCTTATAATCATGAAAATAAATACTTTCATTGTATTCCAATTGTTGTAGAAATGTGTAAACATTATATCACATTACTTTGATAATTAATATTAGCATAAACAATCATCAAATTTTTACCTAGATTAATTTTCCAAGTGTGACATCTAATTCCATAAGATGGATCCTTAAAAATTCTCTAGGAATCACCACTTTATTTATCAAAATTCTTCAGGCATCTCCACTTAATACAAAAAAAATATCTAGGCATCACCACTTTATCCAAACTCACCAAACACATATTGACACACTTTGACAAAAAATGAAACCCTTAGGTTCAATGATATCCCCCTTTGTATTTTTTTGACAGTGTCCCTTCATATAAAAGTAAATATGTATGTGTCATTGTTAATCCCCATTAATGAAAATTGAATTCAAAGGGTTATTGGGGTCTTCTTATCTCATCTTTCTTATAAAGAACCTCTTATTTTATTTTATTAAAATAAGTAATGAAATCACATGATACATGGTAAACATCCTTTAGTTAATCACCTATAAGTCTATGTGGGTGTACCCAGTGTATAAAACAAGTGAGAGATAACCAAGGGAATCTAAGTCATATTTTAAAAATCTATCCATGAGAAATAAATATCAGAATTTTTCAAATGAAATACAATATCTTTCACACACTTTATCAAACACATCAAAAATTTCAGGTTCCCAACAATAATTTCCCCTTTCCTAAAAATTTCATCAATCAAGCACTTTCCTTAACTAAATATAATTTATAATGAGATATGAGAGTGTGACTAGTGTACTCAAAATTCATGAAGGCTTTACCTCAATAAATGCATCCACTTTCATCATCATGGAATTAAATTAAATACATGATAAACAACACTTATCCTGTAATTCCCTATTATGTTAGAACAATACACATTAAATAATAGGGAATAAGAAGATACTTCTTGGTAGAATTAAAGTCATATGAGAAGGTTAAACATGATTTTTTAGCCTTAACTGAACAAACCTCTCTCTCAACATTACTTTGGTTGAAATATCTACAACCTGATCTTTTATATAAATGTATTCTAGCTTAATATCTCCACTTTCCACATTTTCCTTTATAAAATGATACATGATGTCAATATTATTGGATCTTGATTTTTGTACTATATTTTTAGACAACTCAATAGAACTTTGATTATCACATGAAATTTTCAGTGGTCTCTCATTCTTAATTTTTAAATCTGCCAACTGTACTTGTATACAAATCATATATGTACATGCATGTGTAGCTACAACATATTCAGACTCAACTGTGCTTAGTGTTATGGAATTATTCTCATTTCTATACCATCTGACACATCCTTGTCCAAAAAAAAAGGTTCCACCTGAAGTTGTTCTTCTATCTATACAATCACCTGCCCTGTCAGCATCTGTAAATCCCAACAATTTTAAATCTACATTGTTTCTATATAGAATATCATATTTTAAATTTAATTTTATATATATCATAATTATTTTATCATCAAACAAGTGATACTCTTTAGGGTTACTCTGAATTCTAGCACACAGAGTTACTCCATAAGTTATATTTGGCCATGATGTTGTTAGATAAAGTGAAATTCTAATGATTATTTTGAATTTTTTATGATTGAAACTATTTAAAGTTTCATCCTTGCATAAATTAGTTCCAACTTATCATAAACCAAGTTAGAGTTCAATCCAACCTGACACTTGACCTATCCTGATACATGTCCTGAAGGGCATTCATGATCACCACGGGCTAGAATCTAGTTCCTAGGTATCAAGAATACACTTTTTGGAATAATTTAACCCATGTATTTAATAATAAAAAATTGAAAAGAATGATACATCGTCACATAAAAAATAACCATAACCAAAAATGGGATACAAAAATTTCAGATTCAATGTTTTAAAACATTAACAAAAGACAAAATACCATAATGGAAAGAGAAAAAACTAAACCAAAACTCAAAAACCGGCATGAAATGAGAGGGACATCGCCCTAAATACACCACCACCAACACCTTCAAGAAGTGGAGGACTAGAAACTAGATCCACCACCACTGCCTTGGAATATATTTTCTTTACCTATGTCATACATAAAAAATTCTATATACACTCATGGGTGTATATAAGGTGTGATCCAAATCCAAGTAGGATTCCACCCAAAGAATGATTTCATTCCATAACATTAAAATACAATTCAACATACACATTTTCATAAAAACATTTGAAACATTTCTAAGAAAAAAAATTCAGGAAAACACTTTTAAGGGAAACCTTTCTCAAAAATAAACTTACATTTTAATTACAATGTACACAAGGTCCACTGCATACCAATAGTGACCTCCGTATCATAAAGAACCATGTCACAATATATAACCTTGGGAAATACCTATAGTTAACTATAACTAGTGGGCCCTAGATACCTCATACCTCGATGATAAGCTCCTCCAACCAGAACCCACAGCATCATCGTGCATGAGCCACTAGAGGGGAATGCATCCCAAAGTCTAGTGGTCTCCATCATAATCCAAAACCCACAACGTGCTCATGCATAAGATACAATATGGTAACTTGTTCCAAGGTATACTAGTCTCCGATCATATCACATGTTTAATTAGTGTTATTGTGTCAATCCTACTAGAATAAACTAGGCCTCATCTCCACCAAATCAACTAGCATACTAGTTCTAGTTCACCCACCTAGATACCCAAGATTCCCTTTATGATCAATTTCCATTTTACATGTCACATAAATCATCACTTTCATATACACATGTCAAGAATCATGAACACCCATTAAAACCCATTTCTTTCACAAAAATTTTTGTCCAATAATAAAATATCACATGGAAACCACCATCTTATATAATCAAAACCACTTTAAATTTCACATGAACAATAAATCCTTTTTGGAAATAAATTTCACACCACTTTCACAATTCATAAAAAACATTTGGAAACACAACATGGATTATACATATTAAATCCAATAATTTCCATAATAAATTCCCCTTTCAAATCCATACACACACCAATTTCATTTTATAACTTTCTTAGTATCACTTTCACAATTCATATCACACATTTAAGAAACATAACAAAGAATATCACATGTAAAAAAACTCATACCCTTTAGAAAAACTAACTTTCATCACATATGTAACTCAAAAAAGTTTTAAAACATACTTATCACCTTTCATAATTAGTCCATAGAACATGTTCATGAAACTAAGAAATCATTCCAAATTCATCAAATAATGTAAAATAATGGAACCACCTACCTAAATATTGTAAACTTTTGAAATCTAGTGGAAACCCAAAACTATACCACATACTAACCCTATAAAGGAAAGATCAAACCACAAAAATCAATATTTCACCCAAAAACTCAATATCAAACCCTTATTAGTTTAAAAAACCTATTGGAAAATAAGAACACAAAGGTGGAGGAAGAGAAACCCTAAATTAAGGATGAAATTGAGAGAAAAGAGAATTTATTGATGATTTCTTGAAGAACTAAGGCCAAAACCACCCAAATATTGGAGTTCAAGGGGTCCAAGAAGAAGTAGAGGAAGATTATAGGGCTGAAAATACCATATGTATCAGATTAGGGGTGATTTAGGGTTAAAATGGAAGATTGAAAATGAGTAATTTATAACTTTTAATGATCTGGATAGGTCTCAAAGTTAGGCCAATATGTTTTCCAAACCATGTGGCAACTATGAATCCCTCTCTGTCAAAGAGGAAAGATGCCACATAGTTTCCTAGGGAAGTTCACATGCCTTTGCAGTTAGATGTGTGGAATGGATAGTGTCATTATCCTAGGAGAATGGTTTTCCTTGGGCTACCACACAATTTACCCTAACCATGAACCAACCATGCGCCACCTCCTGTAGGGTCCAAAAATTCAATTTTTCTCTAAAAAAATCTCAGGAAAACCAAAGGAAAAACATGAGACCAAAAACAAAAAAAAGGAATACCTCAGAATAAAATCAAGGATGAAACAATTCTCCCCACCATAAAAACTTCATTCCCCTAGAATGTAATTCCAAAGTCTGATCAAAGAACAAAAATGGATACTCCTCGTCAACCCCAAGACTTCCACTCCCATGTCTCATGCTCATCACTACCATGTTACAAAAGAACTTGAACTAATGGTATGGACTTCCCATGAATCACTTTCTTCGAAAAATCCACAATTCGCACTAGCCGATTGAACATAGAAAAATCATGATCTAACTCCAACTCCTCTCATTTAAGCACATGGGACAGATTCAGACTATACTTTGATAGGTGAGAGATGTGGAAAACATCATGAATGGATGTCAACTGGGAGGGAAAATACAATTATTATGCCACTTTAACAACTATCTCGGTGATCTCAAAAGGCCTGACATACCTCAGAGTTAGCTTCCCTTGATTACCATGATGACGATGACCCAAGAAAGGGGCCACTTTCATAAACACACAATCACCAACTGAGAAATTCAAGGCTCAGTTCCTCTGATCAGCATAAGACTTATGGAAGCTCTACATTATCAAAAAATGTTTCCTGATTAGATTGAATTTATTATAATTTTACTACCCAAGGGTCGGTCCCAACAATGATGTATCACCCACCTCAACCCAAAACAAAGTGGATCGACATGGCTGACCATAAAACACCTCAAAAGGATCCATTCAAATCGATGATTAGTAACTATTATTATATGTAAACTTCACCAACCCCAAATGGTTATCCCATGATCCTCTGAAATCCAAAACACATGCCCAAAGAATGTATTCTAAAATCTAATTTTCCCACTATGTATGACCATCCATTTGAGGTTGGTATATCATAATCATCCTGATCTATGAACCCATTAATTTCTGAAGACCTTCCCAAAACTATGAGGTAAAGTGAGGGTCCCTATCTGAAATGATTGTCGACGGTAGACCATGAAGTCTGGCTTACTTCTGAATATACAACCGGCCCAACTCGTCCACTTCAGCTGAATTCCTAGTCAGAATGAAATGGTCTAATTTGGTTAGATGATCAATCACAACCCAAGTATCATTCTATCCCCAAGGTGTATAAGGTAACCCAACAATAAATTCCATGGAGATCTCATCCCACTTCCAGGTAGGAATGGGTAGTTCCTGAAGCAAAATGGATGGCTTTGGTGCTCTTATTTAACCTACTAACATGTGTAACATCACAATACAAAGTCAGACACATTCCACCTCATACCTGGACACCAAAAATACCAATTCACATCATAAAACATCTTGGTGGTACCATGATGAATGTCCTAATGGTACTGGTGGCTATTTTGCATTACCACTATCTGTAATGACAATGACACCATGAAGCGACCTCTAAAGAAAAAAGCTACCTCAAGAGACAAAGACCATTCACAAGTAACCTCCCCACCATTTACGAACTACATATAATTATGTAATAGCTCATCACTTGGATTATCCTACCGAATCAACTCCAAAAGGGAAGGTTTCAGCTGAACACTGCCTAAGAACACACCTCCACTATGCTCCTTGGTCTCAAGATTTAATTGGGAAAAAGATACATAAAATTCCACTCATCATTGGACTCTTTCAATGCTTAAACTAGAAATTTTATACTCAAGGCATTTGCAACAACGTTTCCTTTTCTTCGGGTATAGAAGATATCAAAACTGATCCCCTTAAGGTACTCAAACCAGGGATGATGCTTCAAATTCATGTCCTTCTGGGAGAAAATATAGGCCAAGATCTTATATATATCAACCCTACTATTAATTACACACTTAAACAAGATTTATTACATAAAACCTTAACTTGATACAAAATATAATATTGATAGGTCTAGTGTATTTGGGGCTTAGGAACATTACATAACAACTTAAAACATGAAATACATATTTTTATTGAAAACTTCTTTTACATGAGCACACACATTCCTTCATAATTATCATTGCATGGGATAACCTCAGGATATGCATAAGAAAAGGGTGAGCTATAAAGCCCAGTAAGGGAGTGAAAAAGGCATAACATGAAGAATACATTACATGTTAGGCAATAGGAATATCAATGGAGCATAAAAGATACATGAACATAAAATCATGATATAGCATGATTATCAAAAACATAGAAATGTGGAAGCAACATTTAACATGATATTAGCATGAAGGATCATTGCACATGGAGCATGAGTAAACCCTAATTACACTTGAATTAGCAGGAGTAAACCCTAATTTCACTTGAAATATCATGATACTATTCTTTACCCAATGCATTGGAGCACTATCATGGTGCACCCTTCTTAATCATTTCATTTCATGCATAAGGGTGCCACATGGATCATATAACATAGATTCATTAAACATAATCATTTATCCATAATAAAGAAATTTGGAATTCATAAATGAAACTAAATAATCAATAAGTAAATGTAAATAAAGTTAAATATCCTTGATAGTGAAATGGGCATGGTATTCACTACACAATGACTTTGTCTTGGAAAATCGCGGTGCCATTTCGATAGCATAACAGTGTGACATAAGAATTATTAAAAATGGTTGATGAGAGGGAAAGGGTTTTATCATCATATTTACATATAATGGACACTAATGGGTTCATATATATACATGTCCCAACATATTTAACGTAATTTAGATTCATAATACAAAATAATTTCTTGAATGTAAATGAGAAGAGAGAAATTCCTTATGGAATTTCAACATGGTAACGGGTGTACATGGGAGGATTTAATGAGAAATAAATGGGTCTATAATCATTAAAAAATAATAAGGAAAGTATGAGGGAGGTGAAAAATTATACCCTAACATTTTTCATTGAAAATAAAATGGCATAACTACATAAGGAAATTTGGACAAAAATGAGAAAGGAAGAAATCCCTTACTTGGAAGTGTGATCCCAAATGGTTGGGAGAGGCTTTGAGAGATGATTCTTGGGAGATTAGGGAACCTTGGAAGGATTATATAGAGGGTATGGAAGAATTTGGTCGATCTCCAAATGATTTTAGTGAAGAGAAAGTGGGAGCTTGTGTGGTTTTATTTATGAAAAGAGAGAGAATTCTTTATTATTAAGGTTTTGGACACCACACATTAAACTAATCAAAACCAAAAACCAACCCTTGTTTTTCTCTAAAGGGGAGTGAAAAAATTATTTTATAATTCCAATGGACTAACTTCTTAAAATATTAGGCTTTCTTAGGTGGAGTTGAGTCACACTCTCAAGGAAATCAATTTAAAAAGTTAAAATGCTTTATAAGCCTTGGAGGGACCACTAAAACTTTTTAAAATAAATCAAACAAATCTAAAATCACATTATTTTAATGGTAAAACATATATTGTCTGAAAATCCCATTTATATTATTTTATTACATCACTATTATGTCATTATGATGTCATAAACCACGCTATATAATTAAACGTTATTTAAGTTTTACCCAAAAATTTGACGGTCTCAAACAATTATGAAAAATTCACCATTGGATAATTTTGACATTCTGATTCCCAAAATAATATTCATTTTATCTAAATAATTTCCTAATATGTGAAATTTTACTTTTAAAATAAAAATTTACATTTGTCTAAAATTCATGGGTTTTGACAAAAACGGCTTTCAAACATTAATAAAAATTACAATTGTATTCATAAAAATTATACGATAATTTATATTTAATAAAAATAATTTGGTAATAATAATATTTTATTAAAATATTATTTAATTACAAAAATCCATTAATTCATAAAAATATATTTCCTAATTGAATATTAACAAAAAATACTATTCGTGCTTTAAAAACTATTTACAAAGTAACAATGAATGTATATTCTTTATTCTATAAAAAAATAATGTACATAACCATATTGTTAGGGTCTTGTTACATAACCCCTTATAACACTCACATAAGACCTAAGGGTAAGGTGTGCGATGATGATAGACTCTTGGGGTGGGTTAGATAACATCGCTCGGGTGGTAATATCTATCAACTTACACTTCTCCCATAGTCAGTTCCATTCAAGCCTAATGTGTTAAAGATTGTATTGGGATTGGTCAAGAGAAAAGCCCAATGAAATCACCTCCTTTCTGAGCTCTGAAAAATGGGCTTCATACAGAACAATTCTACTGAATGAGGTCACCGCTTCCTTTTTCTGAGTAAATTGGATTTGTTAAATCCCTATATTTATACTAATAATGTGATCACTATTCAAAGACTATATTATCAATGGTCACAATTCTTAACTATATTTTAAAATCCAAAAACATAAAACCAAGGAAGATCATATGTTTTACATAACCATTTTTCATAATAAGACATTTAATTAGATCAATAAGAATTTTCATTGATGAATTTTTGGGTTTTTACAATATTCCCCCCTTAAGAAATTTCTCCCTCTAAATTTCATTTTCCCTCACTAAAACAGATAAGGGTAACTCTACTTCATCACTTCCTCTAATTCCCATTTTGCTTCTTCAAACTTTTGGTTTCGCCACAACACATTAACGAGGGGCATTGTCTTATTTTGTAGAACTCTTTCTCTAAAATCTAATATCTTCACCAGTTTCTCTTCATAGGATAGGTTATTTTCCAATGGTACCACCTATGGATTGAGTACATGCGATGGGACATGTATGTACTTCCTCAAGATTGATTCATGGAATATATCATGTACTTGGGATAGGTTCGATGGGAGTTTTAGTCGATAGGTCGCTTCTCCAATGCGATAAAGTATCTCAAAAGGGCCGATGTACCTTGGAATAAGCTTTCCCTTCTTCCCAAATCGCATAACTCTCTTCCACAGTGATATATAGAGGAATATCATGTCCCAAATATCAAACTCTAGGTTTCATCGATGATTATCATCATAGCTCTTTTTCCGACTTTGAGCAGCTCTAATGTGCTACTATATGGTCTTAACCTTCTCCGCCATTTCTTCAAAGATTTCTAGACCTAAGAGTTTTCACTCCCCAACTTCATCCCAACATGTCGGCGTTCTGCACCTCTTCCCATACAGGGCTTCATACAGATCCATTTGGATTCTTGAGTGGAAAATTTTTTTGTAAGAGAACTCAACAAAAGGAATATGTTGATCTCGTCCTCCTTTGAATTCCATTGAGTGTGATCTCAACATGTCCTCAAGTGTTTGGATAGTCTGCTCAGACTAGCCATCAGTTTGAGGATGATAAGCTGTACTGAAGTTCATCTCAATATCCAGAGCATGTTGAAGACTCTTCCAAAACATATAGGTGAATCTTGGATCTAGATCTGATATAATAGATAGTTTTACTCCATGAAACCTTACCACTTCTCTAACATATATCAGTGCCAATTGATCCAATGAGAAATCCTCCTAAATTTCAATGAAGTGTGCAGTCTTTGTAAGACAATCCACAACAACCCAGATAGCATTGTTTCCTTTGGATGTACTAGGAAGTCCAATGACAAAGTCCATGGTTATGTTCTCCCATTTCCATGTTGGTATGGGTAATGGTTGCATCGTCCCCTTAGACTTATTCCTCTCATACTTCACTTTCTGACATACCAGGCACATCGATGTATATTCATCGATCTTCTTCTTCATGTTATCCCACCAAAAATGATCTTGGAGATCTTGATACATCATTGTGTTTCCTAGGTGAATGGAGAAATTTGAACTATGTGAATCATCCAAAAGTTATCTCTTTAACTCTGAATTTAATGGAACGCATAGTCTTGTCCCAAATTTCACAATTCCTTCTTCATTAACATTGAACTTTGAGTATTTTGACTTTTCTAAAAGATTCCACTTTCTTCTGAATTCCCACATCATCCTTTTGGGAATCCTTTAACCTTTCCAAAAGAGACGGTTGAGCGGTAGTTTATGAAAGTATTGATGATTTTTCCTTCTTTATGATTCACATGTCCATCATCATCAAATATAATAAGATTGGATCCTTTTCAATTCTCATCAATGATAGAATTTCCGGTTCCTTTCTTCTTAGATCATCTACCACCTTGTTTACTTTCCCATGGTGGTAATGGATTTATCAGTAATAGTCTTTGATCAGCTCTAACCATCTTCGTTGGCGCATATTCAACTCTTTCTATGTGAATATATACTTGAGGATTTTGTGGTTTGTATATATTTCACACTTCTCCCCAAATAGGTAATGCCGCCAAATTTTTAAATCAAAGATTAGTGTATCCAATTCTAGATCATTTGTTGGATAGTTTTTCTCAGGAACATTCAATTGCCTTGAAGCATAGGCAATTACTTTGTCATTTTTCATCAACACACAGCCGATGCCCTTCTTCAAAGCATCACTGAATACCACAAAAAGTTCACTTGTGGGTAATGTGAGAACATTCACAGTGATAAGCCTCCTATTAAACTCCTTGAATCTATCTACGCATTCATCACTCCAAGAAAACTTTACTCCCTTCCATGTTATCAAGGTAAGAGGGTTGGAAAATCATGATAAATTTATCACAAATTGGAAACAATATCCAACTAACCCCAAGAAGCTACGGATATCCATTACCAATGTTGGCCTTAGCCATCCCTCAATTGCAGCTATCTTGGAGGGATCCATAAATATCTCATTGCTTGTGATGATATAACCCAAGAATGATACCTACTTTAACAAAAACTCACACTTGATGTACTTTGCATAGAGTTTCTCCTTTCTCAAGGTATCTAGTACAGTGATTAGATGTTCTTCATGATCCTCTTTGGTTTTGGATTATATTAGAATATCGTCAATAAATACTACCACACATTTGTCAAGGTAATATCTAAAGAATTTATTCATCAAGTCCATGAATATTTCTGGAGTATTAGTGAGTCTGGAAGGCATTACTATGAATTCATATTTCCCATATCTTGTACAAAAAGTAGTCATAGGGATATCCTCTTTCTTCACCCTTAATTGGTAATATCCCAAACACAAATCCACCTTGGAGAAGTATTTTTCTCCACATAGATGATCGAACAAGTCATGAATTCAGGTATATGATAGTTGTTATTTATTGTGATTTTTTTGAGCTCACAATAATGAATACAAAGGTGCATTGACCCGTCCTTCTTCTTGACAAAGAGGACTGGTGCACACCATGGTGAATCACTTGGGCATATAAACCCTTTATCCAGATTCTCTTGTGGTTGTTTCTTCATCTCCTTAAGCTCCAAAAATCCACTTTGTATAGAGTCTTGGATATTGGAAATGCCCCAAGTCTAATATCAATTAAGAATTAAACATCTCTTATAGGAGGAAGACCAGGAAATTCCTCAGGAAACAATCCAACGAATTCTCTCACAGTAGGCATGTCTTCAAGGATGGTTTCTTCCTTGGACTCCATCATTTGAGCCAGATATGCATGATCATAGGGTAGTAATATCCATGCTTGAGATGATGGTTCTAAATAAGATTCATCCTCCTCCTTTCACTTTTACAAAATCGGAGGTCGATTCACCATATGGAGAGTGGTTTATCTCTCACATAAATTTATGTTGGCTCTATATAAGGAAAGAAAATTCATGCCAAGAATTGCATCAAATTCTATCAAAGTGGGTATGATGAGGTTCTTTGGGAAGTTCAATCCACAAATTATGATATGGGAGGAGTTATATTCATGGTATGAAATGATTTACCTATTTTCATTCTCACCAAAATCTTCACTTACATGATTTTTTGTGGTGTTGGGATTGTTCTACTAAACTTTTGGGATATAAAAGAATGCATAGAACCAGAATCAAAAAGTACATTCACTATTATTAAATGAATAACTATATTACCTATCACCACTTTGTTGGCAGGGTTCACTTCAATGGTAGTGATGGGAAAATCTCTCCCTTGCTACCTTGGAGGTTATTGGTTGCCTCCGAAAACACTTGGATTAGGACATCGATTTGAAAAGTGCCCCAGTTATTTACAGTTGAAGTAATTAACAACGCGTTGAGCATCAAATGGATTATTCCTTTCCTTTATTTCAGTTGTTGATTTTTCTTGTTAGCAATTAATGGTCAGGTTCCCTTCTCTTCCACACCAAAAGCATTTCATCATCCCCTTTAGTAAATTTCTGGGGTGCTTATTTCCGCACCTTTGGAAAGTGGGGTGATGGATTTTCTTAGCACTATTGGATTTATCCATCAAACCACTAGAATTGAATTCCACCTTATGCTTCTTATCCCCATGATATACCTAAGATTTTCCAATCTCCATTTTGACTTTGAGGGTACATCGAACAATTTTCTCATAGCTCTCGAAGTCATAGATCGCTAGGGATTTCCATAGGATAGGTTTTAGCCCACCAAATAAGTGATTAACCTTGAATTTGGAGGTAAAAACTAATCTGAAGGCATATCATGCAATCTGTGTGAAGTTTTCCTCATACTCTCCAATGGATTCGTCATCTTTTTACTTGAGAAAAAGTAATTCCCTTTCCATTTTAAGTCGGAAGGTGTGAGGAAAATATTTGTCGAAAAACATTTTCTAGAAATCATTCCATTCAAATGACTCAATCTCCTCCTCAGGCTTTATATTTTTTATCAATGTCCACCATTGATCAGCTTCACCCTCCATACAATAAGTATCTATAAGTACCTTCTCTTGTTTAGAACATTGAATGATGGAGAAGATCTTCTCAATGGATTTGATCCATTGTTCGGCGATTGAGGGATCGGAAGATCCATTAAAAGTATGAGGAATTTGTCTCATAAAGCTCTCAATTGTGACTTTATATTTATTATGGGGGTTGAATTCGCCTCTTGACCCATGTTTCTATTAAAAACATGAGTTAACTGAGAGATTATCGTGACAAAGTTCACGATTCTCACTCCTATCAGATTGGGAATATCATTAGAGCATTCGTCACATTAATCTTCGCATCAGTTGTTAGCCTGAGTCCTCCAATTACCAACCATTGTATGGAATAAAAATAAATTTAGGGGTAACAAATAAAGGCTAATCCAAATCCAAAAATGGGTGACTTATAAATTACTTTTATTTCATTAACTTATGAATTTATAGGCTTCAATCTATGTTATCCATGATTGACTTCCCAACATATATTTTTAGGGGATTTTATTTTATTCCCTTAATAGTGGTTCATACTAAGATTTTGAATTTACCAAATTATATCCCCTGAGAGGGACATAACCAAGAGTGCAGCAAGGCCCATTTTTGTGCACCAGTTCCTATTCGAGTCTAGCTCAAAGTAGTGTTTTCAGGTTTTACCCCTAGATACATTTGTTCCAGAGTCACCTCTACCTGCTCGTATCCATATAGGGATATATTTTCATGATAAATCACTTAATAAATACTCACAAAATTTTAGGGATGTTTTTATTACACTTAGTCTTATCCCTAAGGCTTTCACTAGTGTTTTCTAATCCTAATCCCAAAAATAACTAAACCTATCATCTGATACCAACTATAAAAACCTTTCTCTTTATTACACACTTAAACATGATTTATTACATTAAAAAATCACTTGATAAGACATAGAATATTGAGATTTATAGTGTCTTTTTGGCTTAGTAACATTACATAACAACTTAAAACATGAAATACACATCTTTATTGAAATCTTCTTTTACATGAACTTGCACATTCCTTCGTACTTAGAATTGCATGGGATAACCTGAGGAAATGCATAAAAAAGGGTGATCTATAAATACTAGTAATAGATTAAACAAGGAATAACATGAATAATATAGTACATGTTAGGAAATAGGAATATAAATGGAGCATAAGAGATACATGAACATAAAGGCATGATATAGCATGATTATCAAAACATGGAAATGTGGCAGCAACATTTAACATGATATTAGCATGAGTCAAGGATCATTTCACATGGAGCATGATTAAAACCTCATTGAACTTGAATTATCATGTGTAAAATCTCATTTTACTTGACATATCATGATACTACTCTTTACCCAATGCATTGGAGATCTATCAGGGTGCACCCTTCTTAATCATTTCATTTCATGCATAAGTGTGCCACATGGATCATATAACATGGATTCATTAAACATAATAATTTATTCCACGATAAATAAATGTAGAATTCATAAATTAAACTCAATAATAAATAAGTAAATGTGTATAAAGTTTAATACCCTTGATAGATAAATGGGCATGGTATTCACTACACAATGACTTTGGCTTGGAAAATCGCAGTACCATTTTGGTAGCATAATGGCGTGACATAAGAATTCATAAAAATGGTTTATGAGAGGGAAATGGGTTTATCATCATATTTACATGTAATAGACAGTAATTGGGTCATATAGATACATTTCTCAACATATTTAATGTAATTTATATTCATAATACAAAATAATTGATTGAATGTAAATGAGAAGAGAGAAATTCCTTACAGAATTTCAACATGGTAACGAGTGTACATGGGGGATTTAATGAGAGATAAAGGGGTATATAATCATTGAAACATAAGTAGGGAAGTATGGGGGAGGTAAAAAATTATACCCCAACATTTTTAATTGAAAATAAAATTGCATAACAACATAAGGATATTTGGATAAAATTGAGAAAGGAAGAAATCTCTTACTTGGAAGTGTGATCCCAAAGGCTTGGGAGAGGCTTGAGAGAGGATTATTGGGAGCTTGGTGAACCTTGGGAGGATTATAGAGAGAGGAGGGTAGTGGTTGGTTGAGCTAAAAACTCTTTTAGTGAATAGGAAGTGGGATATTGGGTGGGTTTATATAGGAAAAGAGAGGGAATTCTTTACTATTTAGGTTTTGGACACCACACATTAAACTAATCAAAACCAAAAACCAATCCATGGTTTTTGAAAATCATTTTTGGAAAAGGGGAGTGTAAAAAATTATTTTATAAGTCCAATGGCATAACTTCTTAAAATATTAGGCTTTATTATGTGGATGTGAGTCACACTCTCAAGGAAATTAATTTAAAAGGTAAAAATGTTTTATAAGGCTTGGAGGGTCCACTAAAGGTTAGTAAAATAAATAAATAAAGCCTAAAATCACATTATTTTAATGGTAAAATATATATTTTCCGAAAATACCATTTATAGTATTTTATTACATCACTACTAGGTCATTATGATGTCATAAAACACATTATATAATTAAACGGTATTTAATTTTTACCCAAAAATTCAACTATCTCGGAAAATTATGAAAAATTCACTGTTGGATAATTTAAACATCCTGATTCAAAAAATAATATTCATTTTATATAAATAATTTTCTAAATATTTTAATTTTTACTTTTAAAATAAAAACCGATATTTGTCGAAAATTCATGGGTTATGACAAAAATGAATTTCAAACCTTAATAAAAATTACAATTGTATTCATAAAAATTATATGATCATTTATATTTAATAAAAAGTTATTTATTAATAATAATATTTTATTAAAATATTATTTAATTCCATAAATCCATTAATTCATCAAAATATATTTCTTAATTGAATATTAACTAAAAATATTGTTTGTGCTTTGAAAACTATTTATAAAGTAACAATGAATGTTTATTATTTATTATATACAAAAATAATGTACATAACCATAGTGATAAGGTATTATTATATAACCCCTTATAACACCCAAATAGGACCTAATGGAAAGGTGTTCAATGGTGATAAACTCTTGGGGTGGCTTAGATAACATTGCTCGGGTGGTAATCTCTATCAACTTAAACTTCTCCCGCAGGTGGTTCCATTCGAGATTAACGTGTTAAATATCAGCTTGGGATTGGTCAAGAGAGAAGCTCAATGACAACACATCCTTTACAAGCTCTGATAAATGGGATTAGTATGGAGCAATTCTACTGGATGAGACAATCACTTCCTTTTTTTGGGTAAATTGGATTTGTTAAAGCCCTATATTTATACTAATCATGTGATAACTATTCAACGGCTATATTAGCAATGGTAACAATTATTAATAATATTTTAAAATCCAAAAAAATAAAACCAAATAAGTGCATATTTTTTACATAACCATTTTGAATAATAATACATTTAATTAGATCAAGAGGAATTTTCATTGATAAATGTTTGGGTTATTACATTATAATCAGAATAAATTAAAAACTTCTCCCTGAAAATATAATAATACAGTGTATTTAATGCATGCATCACCGCTGCTAACTCCAGGTCATGGGTTGGGTAATTCTTTTCATGTGGTTGGAGTTGGTGTGAACCATTCACCACCACATAGTCATCCTGCATCAGTAAACACCCAAAACCCATACCAAAAGCATCAATATACACTACATATACCTTTCCATATTTTAGAATACACTTCCTCTTAAGCTCCTCAAAGGATGCTTGACACTCTGGGTTCCACTCAAACTTTACCCTTTTCTGGGTAAGCACATTCATGGATGAAGAAATCTAAGAGAAATCTCTAATGAACCACCTTTAATACCCTACTAGGCATAAAAATATTCTGATTTCAAAAATGTTCTTCAGCTATTCCCATAGCATCACTACACTGATCTTCTCAGGGTCCACTGAAACCCCTTGTTCTGAGATCACATTAGTCAGAAACTACACCTCCTTGATCTGTAAGGTGCACTTGGAAAACTTTGTATAGAGACGATGATCCCAAAGGGTTCCTAGAATAATCCTTAAATTCTGATCATGCTCCTCCTCAGTCCCATAATATACTAGGATATCATTCAAAAACACCATGGCATACGAGTTGAGATAATATTGGAAAACCATGTTCATAAGCACTATAAAGACCACTAGAGCATTCATCAACCTGAAACATATGACCAAATACTCAAAATGGTCATACCTTATTTAGAAGGATATTTTTGTAACATCTTCCTCTATAACTCTGACTTTGTGATACCCAAAATAAAAATATATCCTAGAGAACCACATTTCTCCCTTTAGATGATCAAAAAGTTCATAAATAAAAGAAAAAGGGTACTTGTTTTTGATTTTCACCTTATTTAACTTCTGTTAATTGATACACAACTGTAGAGATCCATCGGTCTTTTTCACAAACAGGATTGGGGTGTCCCAAGGTGAGATTCTTGGTCAAATGAATCATTTGGATTCCAAATTTTCCAGTTGTATATTTAATTCACTTAGCTCGATGGGGGAAATACAATATGAGGGAAGAGATGTCGATTGTATTCCCGGTACCAAATCAATATTGAACTCCACATCCCACTCTGGGGTAAACCCCAAGAAATAATTTGGAAATGCCTTGGGGAAATCATTAACCATGGGAGGTAATCTAGCTTCCAGACCACTATCACCATCCTCCAACATGAGGGATGAGATCTGACAAATGAGATTGTCCAATTCTGAAAGTTGAGATCTATTACATCTTAACTGAGGATCCCATTCACCTTGAAAAAACCTGATTACTTCCATCATGTTCCAAAAAAACTTACTCATTTCCAATAGTAATCAATGTGTGTCTGGAAATGCACCATCCAATCTATACTGAGAATCACCTCAAAGTGTTCTATTTCCAAAACCAGGAAATCCCATTCCAACTCGACCCCTAACATGGTAAGTGCGCAATATGAACACCTGAAAGCCTACTCTTGATTCTTACCAAGTAGCGTTACTAACTCCATCGAGTAAGTCATAAGCTTAGTTGAAAACTTTAACACATCTACTAGACGAGAAGAAATAAAATAAATAGATGAATCACTATCAAACAAAACAACAGCTAATGATGATGTAATAAGAATGGTACCTCGAACTGTCACAGGCCCTACATCTGATTCCATTAGAGCTTGATCTGCAGCATGAAGGTGTCATGTCTTTGTATGATCTTGATAACGATCACTAACATATGGCTCTTCCCTGAACAGATACTGGCTAGAATAGGATCCAGACTTACCGCCACAACCTCCAAACCAAGAACCCATTGTCCTAGATAGTTCTGACTAGGCTGACATCCCTTTGAAAGATATAGATCTTGAACCAACCTCATATGGACATGTCACCTTTCAAAATCATTGTAAATAACCCATAGATTCACATCGATGGTAGGGTCTGCGTAGGGTTGAACACGTCGATCGCATGTTCCCTGCCTTCCCACATTGATAGAACACAATAGACCCACCATTGAAATCCACAAACGAAGGCGACAGGGAGGTATGGCCTAAACTACCACCTCCCCTCCTCTCTTTCTTGTCTAGTTTCCTATTCTTCTCAGATAGGCTTCCAGTGCCCTGGACCACTACTAAAATTGATCCGGTGAACCCATACTTACCTCTATGATCAATGTCTACCATCAAAGCATGATCAACCACCTCAAAATAAGTCTTTAACTTGAATAATAAGAGTTGTTATCATATCTTTTATCACAAACCCATTTCAATATTTTTAGCCTCTATCTTCTCATTGGAAACAAGCTCGGGTGTGAACCGAACATACTCTGCGAAGTGGTTAGCATACTCCATCACACTCTAGTATCCCTAGGGAAGATCTAGAAACTCTTAGTACTTAGATAAGTCCAAGATCTTAGGGAAATACTTCTCATCAAATATGACATTAAAATCCTTTCAACCCACCTTCTCATGCTTCCCAGCTTGCACCACTGATTCCAACCACTCCTAAATGGGACCTTCTAACATGAATGAAGAACACTTTACCCTGAATACCATCAGAGTATCAAGAAAATCAAACACCCCCTCTATTTTCTCAAGCCAGTCCTTAGCTTTATGGGGATTTATTCTACCTTAGATGAAATAAGGCTTGTTCTTGAGGAACTCCTGATATTTTTCATTTCCAGGACCTATTTTGTCTTCTCCAACCTAAGTAGGACTAGATCCTACTCTATATTCTAATTATTGGATATCTTGAACCACTTCTTCCACTAGTATTTGATCAATTGGTGAGGGATAACTCTCTCCAGCCTCTTCCCTTAGTTTCATAGGAAGCCTCTGGGGAGGCATCTTGCTACAACAAGTAACAAACACAAAGGAAAACCATCAATACATCCATCAATGCAACATTTTGAAAAAATTTAGAGACAAAAAAATTCCCAAACACTTCCATAAATAAAAAAACCATATCTAATACAATAAAAATCCAAACCACT
Organism: Viscum album; assembly: GCA_963277665.1. Lineage (NCBI taxonomy): Eukaryota > Viridiplantae > Streptophyta > Magnoliopsida > Santalales > Viscaceae > Viscum > Viscum album. The sequence continues at coordinate 1,435,426,339 of OY728128.1, forward strand.
TCACCCCCACCCAGTGTCCATAAACAGTCTGCAGCCTTTACATCTCACCTTGAGGAGAAGTCAACCAAACTCTCCCAACATCCCATGGATACCTGAGTCCTATCACAAGGTTTTTTGGCCAAGAACCACACACATAACTAGAACCTCAAGCCCTAACAATACTAACTATAGTCTATCTAGACTCTTCCCAAATAACATGACCTACAAAAGAAAGTGAAACCTCCTATGATATGATTTTATCATGAACCAAGCTGAGGTGCCATCCAACTTGACACCTGACCTATCCTAAGACATGGCCTGAAGGGATAACTGCTCCTCGTGGGATAGAAAATAGTGCTTGGGTATCAAAAATACACTTTTGGGAATGATTTCACCCATGTATTTAAAAATAAAAAATTGACAAGAATGAGACATCATCACATAACAGATAACCATAACCAAAAAGTGGATACAACAATTTTAGATTCAACATTTTACAACTTTAACCAAAGACAAAATAACAAAATGGAAAGGGAAACAACTAAACCACAACTCAAAAACCATCATGCAATGAGAGGTCCATCACCATTAATCCACCACCACCACCTACAAGAAGTGGAACACTAGAAACTAGATCCACCATCACCACCACAGAAGATCTTGTCTTTACCTGGGTCACACATAAGAAAGTCTATATGCACCCAAGGGTGTATGTTGGGTGTGATAAAAATCTTAGTAGTATTCCACACAAAAAAAAATATTCCATGATATAATATTATAATACAATTCAACATGCACATTTTCATAAAATAATTTGAAACATTTCTAAGAAAACATTTTCAAGAAAACATTTTTAAGGGAAACCTTTCTCAAAAGAAAATTACTTTGAAATTTTAATGTACACATAGTCTACCGCATATCGACATTGAGAACCACGTTATAAATAACCATGTCACAAGAGAGAACATTTGGAGGATTTGGGTCGGTGTCGATGGTTGCATCGGGGGATGTTCAAGATAACCCTTTCTGAGGTTTGGCTAGTTTTTCTGATGTTCGTGTGCCCTGGTTCGTGGTTTCTTGGACATTTCCATTGGTTTATGATGTTTTTGTGTAATAGTGAAAGTGGTTGTATTGGAATAATGTAATGGGGTACCGGGAACCCATAAACCGGCCTTTGAAAATGAAAAAAAAAATGATTAGCACTCAAACAAAAGTTAGTATTGTAGCATCAATACTGCTAGAAGAAACCAGGACTCAGCCCCACCCAATCAACTAGCATACTAGTTCTAGTTTTTTCACCTAGATACCTAGGATTCCTAATGTGCTCAATTTCTATTTCACATGTCACATAAATCATCATTTTCATATACACATGTGAATCATCATGAACACCCATAAAAATTCATTTCTTTCAAAAAAACATTTATCCAACAATCAAAGCTCACATGGAAACCACAATTTTCCATAATCAAAAACACATTCAATTTCACACACACACCAAATCCTTTTTGGAAACACATTTCACACCACTTGAAAAATTCATAAAACCCATTTGGAAACACAAAAAGGAGTGTACACATGGAATCCAATAATTTCTATAAGAAAATACCATTTTAAATCCATACACACACCAATTCAATTTTAAAATGTGCTTTGCATCACTTTCACTATTCATATCACACATTTAAGGAACATAATAAAGAATCTCATGTGAAATAAAAACCCATTCCATTTATAAAAACCAACTTTCAACACATATGTACCTCAAACCCTTTTTAAAACATATTTTTCATCTTTCACAAATAATCCATTGAACAAATTTATGAAATTAATAAAGTATACAAAATTCATAAAATAATGTAAAAGAATGGAACCATCTAACTTAATCTTGGAAACTTCTAGAATCCAATGGAAAACCATACGTGCACCTCAAATGAGCCCTATAAAGGCAATATCAAACCAAAAAAATCAATATTTCCCCAAAAAAATGAAGATATAAATCTTATTAGGTCAAACAACCCGCTGGAATAGAAGAACCTAAATAGGTAGGAAGAGAAACCCTAAATGAAGGAAAAAATCAAGAGAAACAAGAGTTAATTGATGATTTCTTGAGGAAAAAAGGAAAAACTCACACAAATATTGAATTTAAAGGGGTCTAAGAAGGAGTAGAGGAAGACCCTAGGGATGAAAATCCCATTTGGCTCAGATTAGGGGTGATTTAGGGTTAAAATAAAAGAGGGAAAAAGAGTAATTTCCATATTTTAATGACCTGGATAGGTCGCATGGTGAGCCCAAATAGTTTTTATAAACCGTTTGGAAACCATGTGTCCCTCTCTATCTAAGAGGAACAAGGCAACATAGTATTCTGGATAAGGCCACATGCTCATGCATATAGTCATGTGGCCTAGATAGTGACACTACCCAGGCACACCATTTTCCTTAGGTTAGAACATGATTTACCCTAATCGTGCACCACCTGCATCAGGGTCCAAAAAATCAATTTTTCTCATAAAACTCCTGGGAAAACCAAAGGAAAAACAGGATACCAAAATTAAAAAAATGAATACCTTAGAATAAAATCATGGCTATGAAAAAACTGAAATGGGTTTTGAAACTTCTTTTACATTTTCTATTCCAAACTTTTTAGTAATTCTCTATCACGATTTTTCTATGATAGAAATATGGAATTTGTTTTATACTCAATCTAAAATCCTGGAAAATATGTTATCTAACCAAGCATGGAAATCTCAAAATTTCTATTCATTTTCTCAATAAACTCTTTACATATGAATTATTTTTCACCAGAAAATATGATTTCATCCACATATACAATGACTGAGAGTACCTTTGGACATTTCTCCCACATAAAGGTTACTCTGTCAACTTTACCTTTTATAAAATTCATATCCCTTAAACACCATCCAATTTAGAATACCAGGATATAGGGGCCTATTTCAAACCATAATAATCCTTCCTTAATCTGTATATCATGCTACCATTATTGTCTACTACATAACTATCAAGTTATTCAATATATAATTCTTCTTCAAGATCACCATTTATAAATGTATATTTCACATCAATTTGATAAAAATTATAATTTTTGTGTATTGATCCTTATAAGAACATTATAATATTTTCCATTCTTGATAATGGTGAAAATTTTTCTACAAATTCAATTACTTCCATTTGAGAATATCCTTTTCAAACCATCTTTGCTTTGCTTCTTGTTACTTCACCTTTATTATTTAGCTTGTTACTAAAAACCCACTTGGTACTAATAAAATTTTTATTTTTAGGTCTTGATACATGATCCCAAATATATGTATTCTCAATCAAATAAAGTTCCTCATTCATAGATTTTATTCATTCCTCATGCTCAACTGCTTCTTCCACTGTATGAGGTTCGGTTTCATAGATAAGTGCAGTTTGATCTTTAATTATCAATATTATTCTAGTTTGAATTGGAGCTTGTTGATTTCTAATGATATTTTTAATCTCAACATGTTTATTTAAAAAAATTACCATTTTTTATTATTTTAATCAGCTTCATATTCATCATTGGTATATTAAAAATCAATATCAGAAATGTTTTCCTCTTTCTCATTAACTTTATCATTATTTTATTTCATTTCCATACCACTTTATACCAAATATTCTAAATATGTATCGATAGATATATTGGATTTGTTCCTTTTTTAAATAATTTTTACGCCATCATAGTTAACTAACTTATACATCCTTTTGTTCCAACATTTATTTCCACTACTATTAGATAGATATATTCTAAAGATTCCTTCCTCAAATTTTTCTTCAAATTTTCCCAGATTAATGTTATTGATATTTATAATTCAAGGGATTACAAAAACTCTAAATCATTTAATAGTTATATTTTTCTTGTAAAACATTTCATATATAGTCTTTTTTGTTTCTAGTATCATTAGAAACCCGCTTTTTATGTGTATGGAAGTACATATAGATTTTATCTAGAAATACTTCAAGATGTTGTGTTTAGATGAAATATTCCTACCCATATCAACTATGCTATTATTATTTTTTAGATACCCCATTTTATAGTGGATTATATAGTGTACTGTACTAATGATTTATTCCATGTTTGGAAATATAACTTTCAAAATCATCACAAGTAAACTCCTTACCATTATCTGATATGAGTTTCTTAATATAGATACACATCTCCTTCTTATCTTTCATTCTAAAAATTTTGAACATTTTAGTTTCCTGTGACTTGTTCTTGATAAACATGACATTAGTCAACTGATTAAAATCGTCAATAAATGTAATGAAATACAGATCACTTCTGGTATACTTTTATCTCATTGGTCCATATAATTTAGTATGGATAATTTTAAGGGTTCTAGAGGATATAATATCCACCACTTTGTGTGAACTTTGATCCAATTTCCCTTTTTTAAATATTTCACATATTTCCTTCCTTTCACTCTTTAGCTTAGTAAAATCTCTTAAAATATCATTCTTCAAGATTTTACTTGTGATTTTTTTACCAAGTTTTTCAATACTTCTATGTCATAGGTTTTTTTTATCTTTGGAACTCAAGTAACATGAATTGATAGAATCACTAATTTGAAATAGATTACCATTGGTTCTTTTTCCTTGAGTGATAGTTATTCTATCCCTTGTGATTTTGATTATACATGAATATTTTTTGGAAAAAACCTCATATTCATCATCAAAATGTTGGATGATACTAATAAAATTGGACATCATCCCTTCATCAAATAACACATTATTAGACTTCAGATTTTGGGCTTCAATATCTGCTTTGAAAACTCCCTTAATTTTCAAGAAACAATCGTTTCCAAAGGTTATTTCTCTCCATTCATGATTCTCAATGTTCCTCATATTTTTTTATCACTAGTCATGTGTGATGAACATCCACTATAAATAATTTAGGGATTTTTTCTACTATATTTCAAATAAACCTCAGAAAAACATGATTTTTCTTCATTAATTTTTTGAAATCCCTTTCCTTTTATAATATTGGATGTTTTTTCAGGTATAATACCCATGTACATTTTTCAAAAATGAACTTTTTGATCACATCAACCATATATTTCTTCTAAATAGTCTAATTTTTTTGTATTAGCAAATAGGATGAATTCTAAATAACTACTAACATTGAAAATTTTCTCTTATTTTCTTAGAATAGATCCCCCTTGGTTCATGTCTCGTCTCTAGTAGGGAAATTTTATGCCAACATAAATATTATTTGTTCCAAAAAATTCTACAAAACTAGAAGTTTTCTTTAAACCTTTATCTTACCAACTAATAATAGACCTTTCTTGAATATTTGTGTTGTTTTCTTTCCATATATTGAGATTGTCTCTATATTGAGGGGAAAATATTCTTGGAAAATTTATTTCTTCCTTTGAATTAGAATATGATTTATCACTATTCTTCATGCTCCATACTTGTCCAGAATTTATTTCCAGACCTTCATTGTTAGAGATAACATATATATTTTGAGATTCATAGATTGCTGAATTAACCTACTTCTTTGAACTCCTATTTTCACGAGTTTTTGATGATTCTTACATGACCTCAATAGCCTTACTGAAATATTCTCATATTTTTTCAATCTATTAAATGCTTCAAGTCATTTAGATTGAGTCTTTGACTATTCTTCTTCTTTGAGAGAAAGTTTTTTTTTTCAAGTTCCTTTACCATATTTTCCATTTCAGCCACTTTATGTTTGTGTATTTTTTATTTCTTCAATGTAAATAATCTATTTCTTTTCACATTCTTCATTTTTGTAAGTTATCTTTTCTTTTTCTTTCAATAACAGTCTATTTTCATTCTCGATATTTTTTCTTTTCTCAAGACAAGATTCTAATTCATTTTTCTAAATGTTATCTAGATCTGTTCATTGACATTCATCTTCTTCACTTCCAGAGGTGTAAAAAACGTTTTCCATATGATCCATGAAGTTAGTTTCTTCTTTTGATTAGTTTCTTGAGATGGAGTGATCTTCATCTTCCTTTCTCACTAAACTTATTATTTTACTTTTAAATAATTTCTATTTTATTCCATCAAAATTGGTTGTTCTTTTTTATCTCTTCCCCCATTTATTTTTTTGTCGTTTCTCATTATCTATCTAAGGTTCCAAAAAATTATCTTTAGAAAATTTACACACACAAAATCCAATGTCATTATAGTTGTAGAAACTTAGTGGTAATTTAATTTTACCCTTAAACATTCCCTTCTTGAATATTTTTTATATACGTACAATGATTATATTAAAATATTTATCTTCATTTTCATCATCCAATTCACTAGATTCTAATATTTCATGATCACTAATTTTTAACTTTCTCATATCCTTAAAATACATATCATCTTTTATCTTATTTATTAAGACTATGATCTTTCACATTTCATATGAAATGAGTTTTTTATGTAATTAATCAAGAGTAATATCATTTATATCTTCTAAATATAATACGTTAGGATTAACCATGTCCAGAAAATTTCTCATAATTCTTTTGACAATAGTTGAATCATCAAGATTTTCAAAAAAACCCTAAATATTATTGACAATTTCATTGACTATTGTGAATTAGTCATCAACATTTTCTTCTTTTCCCATCTTGATATCTTCAAATTTTTGCCTCCAAATTTTTAATTCAGTCTTCTTAAGTTTCATGTTTCCTTCATAACTTCTTTCCAATTTATCCAAAATTTACTTGGAATTTTTTAGCCCCATAACCTTTGTGTGAACCTTCTCTAAAAGACACATAAAAATATAATTTGAGTTTTTCTATTAAATTCTATATTTATTTTATCAATAAAATTAATAATAGAATCTTTAGTGATATATGGGAATTCAAAACTAATTTCATCTTTAAGTTTAAGGTCAATAGATAGAAGATCAATAAACATCCTATTCTTCAAACTATTTAAGCTATTGTTATCAAAAGTTGGTACATTTTTACTATTGAAATAATTTAGATTATCCATCATCAATACTTAGTGGATCCTGGAAAAGGGAACCTGGAACTTTGATACCAATTTAAGTACCCAAGGAGGAGTTCCACCACTAATAAGGGGGTATTGAATCAGTGGTTATTTTTTAAAAAAATCTTTCTTTTGAAATTAACCTCTATTGACCTATTAGGATCTAATCCAATCTTAGGATAAGTCAACTTATCCTGAATGTGGAAAAATAAATGGAATTGTATCACAATATTTTTACAAGGTTCGGTCTCAAGATGAGCATACTCCTTGTTGTGATTGGTTAGACTCCACAATCTCATATTACTCACTATAATCATAATAGGGTACAACATAAATTTCTATACTATCATTGAGACCCACTATTCTATCCAAAGTCACACTAGAACAATAGTTTCACACTATCTATTACCAAAAAAATGACTACAAACAACACAAGAAATATCACTTCTCAATGTTGACTGCTTCTGCAATTATTTTTTAAGATATTTTCTTTTGAGCCATCAGGATAGATAAAATAGCATATGTTCAATTTCTAAATAACATCACTAAAGAGGTTCTTACTCGGTATCTTAATTTTGAATTCTCAGATATATGCTACTCATATAGTAGGTGGAATGATCATTATGCGCATAAAATAATTATCACATGGTAAATTTATGCTGAAACACAATCTTTGTACAAAAACTCTTACTGATTTGTAGACTGATATTTGCACGAGTGACAAAATATTTTCTTAGAAAATTTTTATCTGCACTTTAGCTCTCACAATCACATCTCACCTCTTTCATCTCAGAATCATCCTAGAATTTATAGGCAACAATTCACTATTTATTGAAGGATTTATCACATACTAATTTTTCAAATGTGGTAAGTATTTTAAAGTGGTTCAATAGTCTCCGCATAGCATTTTCTAATATCATGTTTAATCATATTCGCTTAGCATTTTTTAATTATGTTTGTGTAGAAACTTTCATTTCTTCACCAAAAAAACTCACTGAAAAGCATCGTATTCACATAACATAATTTATTCCCACGTAGAATTTCATTTTCTATGTGGAATCACATATTATAATTCATCTTCAAAGCATGCATTATTTATCTTACCACATATAATTTCATGTTTTATGCGGTTTCATATCGGATCTCTATATACCATCTCCCCCAAACATCACTTATCTGATTAGAAATTTTTTCATGGCCACATACTGGATGGCCAAAACCCTTTTTTGCAAACTCATATATACATACTATCATCTTACTTTCACAGCACTTCACTGCACACTCAACGTGAAAATAGTAGTCTATATAGCATTTTTTCATATGTGTTCGTATAACATTCGGAGTTTATCTATATAGTAAAACATTATCATGTACTATGTGGAACATTGATATCCCATCTACAAAGCAACTAGATCATCCTAAAAACTCAACAGTCTACATAGAATTCCTTTTCCTATGTGGTCTCACATAGGATCTTCACCTCAAACTGCAAAATAGTCTATAAACACCTCCTCGTAAAGCACTCTTCCCCACAAGCTCATCATCACAAATCATTTTTATTTCTTTTCATAAGATTATTCGTATCCATTTTTCAAACTCCCACTAAACCGGGTTGATCTTGCATGGAGTACAAGATCCTTTTCGGTTGCTCATTCTACAAACATTCATTTTTGAAGGTCTCTACACAGGAGGTTGAAGACAATATTCAGCCAAGATCAGACGGCTCATATCAAGATAATTGAATGACCAGTTCTATTTCCATCCTTTTAATGGATGGGTGAAAAGTAACCAACCACTAGTTTTCCCACATAAAAATCTCAATGTGGCATCGGTCTGCTTTATAAGATATTGTGTTCTGGTTGCACCTTTGATTTGGAATCAGGGTCAGTACCCAAATAAATTGCACCTTATGCTACATGGACTTCAACCCACCGGCACACTGGATGGACACCATCCACCCATCCACTCCTCTTGTTTTCCTACACATTTCCCAAGCATGTGACTTACACACAGGAATTCACAATAGGGAATATACACAACCTATGTCACCTTATAGTTGGCTTATGATGGTTCCCTCAACCACGTTTGACCTCCAAGTCTCACATGTGGATGGGGTTGAGTTGGCCTTATCTTTCTTAGAGGGTTGGCCTGATTTTTTAATTAATACTACTATTAAAATACTTATAAAAATATATAAATATATAAATGTAATTATAAAGCCTTATATAATATTCCAATCAAAACTTATCATCTTCTATTATTATTCATGCATTTAAAATTTCTTTTTGCATGGTAAATTCAACTCTTATTCTATTTATGAAAATAAATACTTTCATGGTATTCCTGTTTTTTTAAGTAATGTGAAAACTCTATAGAAAATGACTTTGAAAATTAATATCAACACAAACAATCATCACATTTTTACAAGGATGAATTTTCCAAGCATGACATCTAATTATACAAGATAGATCCATAATAATTATCCAGGAATCACCACTTCATAGATAACAATTCTTCAGGAATCACCACTTCATTCATAACAATTATCCAGGAATCACCACTTCATCCAAACTCACCAAACATATATTGACACACTTTGACAACAAATGTAACACTTAGGTTCACAATAATGAAATTAATGAACATGTGATAAAATGTCATAAAAGGAAAATATATGACATTATAAATATTAATATGGATCTATTATAATTTAATAAAAATTTTAAAACCATTATACAGGAGGTTAAATCATGTTAAACCACAAGGAATCCTGAGGTAAGAGACTTCGTCTCAATTTCCCTTCATTGAAGCATATTGTAATGTTATGTACCTAATTTCATTTATATAGTGTATATACTGCCCCTTTGAGATAAAATATCATGATTCCTTAATAATTCATGGTATTTTAAGTTTCGATTTTAATTATTTAATCCAAGTGTATTTTAATTAAAATTTACCAAGTGGTAAAGAATTTCATAACTCAATTTATTTTTATTGGGTTATATTACTTCTTCATTATATTTGATATTATAAGATTATGTGTGTAATAAATTTTTACTATATTATGTTGTATTTACACTTCTTTTATGTGGATTTACATTTGATACACATAATTTATTTAATGGTTAATTCTCACTTTAATATTATGATCTTTGTAAGGGTTTACTTTACGATCTCATTTTAATCAGGACTGCTTATGCTTAATTTTACATTAAAGATAACTATTTGGTCATTTAATAATAAAACCATTTAATTTTATTATCCTATGGTTATTCATGAATTTTTCAGGTAATAGTACTATATTTTCCACTTACTGGTACTTAAAATTGTTGAATTTTTTTAAAAAAAAAATCAGACTTCATTTTTATCTTCATTCAAAAATCATTTTTCTTCCAAATATATGTTATCTAAAAAAAATTTCAAAAAAAATAAACCTATTAAAAATTATTTATTAAATAAAATTTTACTTCTTTTGATTTTTTAAAAAATGTTTAAAATTAATATTCATATATTTTTCAAAACAATTCTCTTTTTTCTTTTACTGAAAAAAGAGAAAGGAATATTTGTTTTAACATATACGACATGAATGGGATTTCTAGCCATCATGACCACTCAATATTTTAAATATTATTTTATAATATTCAAAGTTAGTTTCAAATAAAATTATTTTCATTTTTTTAACCTTTAGTTTTAAAATGTGATTTTTAATGTTAAAAGAATATTTTCCTCAAGTGTTTTTAAATATATTTTTATGGTATTTTTATTTATCAATGAAAAAATCCCTTTATTTTACTTATACTCCACTAGTAATATGTTTTATTAATACCATCATTATTCTTTATAAGTATGGTTTATGATCATTTTGACCAAGGAAAATATTAACATTCAATTTCTTGATTCATTTTTGTAGTCATTAACATTCCCTTAAAATATCTACTTTCTTGTGATCATTGGGAATTAAATTTCCCCTAAACATCAATATTAATTATCATGGATATTATTATTGATTAAAATATATAAAATTTATATATAAGGTGTTATAAATTGAAAGTTATTTTTTTATCTTTGTAAATATTCATAAATATGTATTCTTTACCCAATACGGAAATCTAATGATAAGGCACATTATTCATGAATTAAATCGATTATTCAATTTCTGAGGAATGATTTGGATATATGGTGACATGTGGGGGATAGAATTATATATCCCATCTATTCATAAATAGTACCATGAGGAGAATCAATAAGAAATCATTAAATGGGTTTCTACCAGTATTTTTAAACCATCTTTTGAAATGTCTTAACAATAGAGGTATCTTGATGCCTGAGATCATGACATATAATAATTAAGCATTTCATTTATTGATAATTTAGTTATTATTATTATCCATAATATTTTCAAAATGATATTATCTATAGATTTACTTGATTCTCATATTATTTATTAAATGGAATGTGTTATTAGTTATTTACCTTTCCATATTGATTATTCCTTATCTATTCATAATATTAAATTTATTAACTAAATTTCATGTGTGTTAAGTCATTTACCCTTCCATATTTATTATTAATTATCTATTCATTATAGTCAATTTATTTAAATTAAATGTGTGTTCAGTTATTTAGCTTTTCATATTGATTATTCCTTACCTATTCATGATAATCAAGTTATTTAAATTGAATGTGTGTAGATTTATTTATGTTGGCTTATAGATTATTGTAAGGACCCAGTTGGAGTAATGAACCACTAAGAGGGGTTGAATTAGTGGTACCCCTTTTTCTTCTTTTAAGTTCCCTTAAAATGAGAACAACCTTTGTCTCCTGTTAGAGATATACTTCACTGCTGAGAAACAAACAAGGACACATCCAAAGGAACACAACAATTTACAAGGTTCACTATTCAATAATAATAGTTACATCCTTGGTATGGTTGGAAACAATCCATCACCATACAATCCACTAAGAAAATAATCCTTGGATTACAACGAGTAGGATATACCCTTACACTCATGAAGCACTGTGAAACAATCACTCCAGTGTGTCTGCACCCTCTTAGCACAATAGGGAAAGGTCTCGTTTCTTATAACAACTTATGTTACCTGCACTTCCTTTCAAATACACAAGTGTAAGCAAGTTCATCACAAATCTTCACTTCCTTACCCAGAAGAAAGGCAAGGACTACTTGGACTTGAGATAGATCAATTACAGTATGAACTTCCCATTCTGAATCTCCACTCCGAATTTTTCCAATCCGATTCTTCAATCTGAATCTTCATCAGTCTGAGAAACTCAATACGGTGACATCCAGTACTGATTCCCCATTCCGAATCTCCACTCTGAATTCTTCACTCTGAATTATTCACTCCAAATTTTCTTCTTCACTCTGATTCTTCAATCTGAGTCTTCCTTAGTCTGAGAAACTTAATACAGTGACAGCCAGTACTGATTCCCCATTCCGAATCTCCACTCCGAATTATTCACTCCAAATTTTTATTCTTCACTCTGAATTTTTCAATCTGAATCTCCACTCCGAATTTCCACTCTGAATTTCCACTCTGAATCTCCACTCCGAATCTCCACTCTGAATTCTTCACTTTCACTCTGATTCTTCAATCTGAGTTTTCTTTAATCCAAGAAACTCAATACAGTGTCAACTAGTATCAAATTCTCATTTCAATTGAAACTGCAATGAAAACTCAATTGGCCACACACTTATTTCTCTCTCTATATTATCAGAGCTTCTCTCACTACAGCATCATAAATCCATTTACTTAGTACTCTGATCTCCTTTTATAGGTGCTCCAAAGTGTGCTTATGCGGGAAACCAAAATAATTTTCCCGCTCACTTAAATTCACCCAAATCTTAATTTCTCCTGAAATCTCGGAGTAATTAAGACTTTGTTAATGCTTCTAGAATCTTCTCGAATCTTCTTACCCTTATCTTGATTTAGATCTTTGGACTTTTCCGAATCTGACCTTGTTATGCAGGTTTCTCAGAGTCACATTCTCAGATCCACTCTTCTGATTTCTTGGTATCACATTCTTGGATCCACTCTTTTTTGCTTCCTCAGCATGACACCATTTCAATTCTCAGTATGAACCTTCTTTATTCATCGATACCAAAGATTTTGAACTCTCGGTATGACTCCTATGGATCTCGATACGACTTCACTAGTTCTCGGTACGACATTCTGGTTCTCGGTACGGCTCTTCCTGATTCTCGGAACGGCTTTTCCTGATTCTCAGAACGGCTTTTGGTTCTTGATATGACTTCTTCAATTCTCGGTATGACTTCAGGTTCTCAGAACGGCTCTTCCTGATTCTCAGAACGGCTTCACCAGATTCTCGGTATGACTTCTCGATCCAACTTTTGCTTGCATCATGAGTACTTGCATATACTCAAAAATTAGAGTTACAAAACAGCAAAGCATCGTCACAATTAAGGCCTTTACATCTCCTTTCATCCATCTTTCAAGAATTTGCAATTTCCCAGTTCCGAACTTCTCAATTTCCAGACTTCGAATTCCAGACCCCGAATTTTTTGAAAACCAGGTTCTGAATGTTCAATATTCTAGGTTCCGAATCTTCAAACTTCCATCTTCTGAATTCTTATAAATTCAAGGTGTCTTTCCTTTATGAAAACTTCATCAAGTTCAACAAAAGACAATCCATGAAAACCATATTTTCCTTCATCTTGGTCCTAACAATCTCCCCCTTTGGATTTTGTTGTCAACCAAGTTTTCATAAATCACAAAACTTTGTAACCTCAAGCAATGGATTACTTATCAATAATTCTAAGCCTACATGAGCTAACTAATTGTAGGAAACAAGAATCATTGACAGCAAAACCATATTTTACATAGGTAGTGAAAAAAAACATCTTCAACTTCATACATCTTCAGCTTCATACATCTTGAAAACAACTTCAAGTTCTTTCCTATAACCACTCTAACAAATAGTTAGAATAGTTCACATACACAAGCAGTGTTGAGTTCACAGCTTACCCACAACTCTCTCTTTAAACAAATAGATTTATGATACAAACAACTTCTCCCCCTTGACAAAACAATCCAAAGGTAAGAAGAGAGAGGGGACGGAACAACATACCTTATCCTTGAAGAGAAAGAGGTTGGACACCCATGTTCAACCTCAATCTTGATAATGATTCCTTCGGTAAGGGTTTTGTGAAAATATCAGCAACTTGTTCAGCAGATGAAACATATTCAAGTTTCAGTTCATTCTTTTCCACATGCTCTTTGATGAAATGATATTTGATGTCAATATGCTTCGATCGAGAATGTTGGACTGGATCTTGGTGAGATTAATTGTGCTTTGATTATCACAGCCTAAAGCAAGGGCAGCTTCACTTCAACTAAAAAATCTTCCAACTGTGTCTTCATCCAGATAAGTTGAGTGGCGGTCGTGGTGGCAGCAACATATTCAGCTTCAGCCATACTAAGTGTCACAGAATTTTTCTTCTTCGAGTTCTATCCAACACAACTTTTTCCTATAAAGAACACTCCACCAGATGTGGATCGTCTATCATCAACATTTCCTGCCCAATCTGCATCTGAATATCCAAAAAAATCAATGTTATTTGAGCCACTATACTTGATTCCGAATTCTTCTATGCCTTTTATATATCTGAGAATTCTTTTTCCATCAACAGGATGTGATTATTTAGGAGAACTCTGAAATATTGTACATAAGGAAACAGCAAAAAAAATATCTGGTCTTCATGCAGTCAGGTACAACAAACTTCCAATCAGATTTCGATATTATTTCTGATCAACTTTTTTTCCTTCATCATCTTTGCTTATCTTCATTCCCACTAAGATAGGAGTTGATACAGGTTTTTAGTTTTCCATCCCAAACTTCTTAAGAAGTTCCTTAGCATACTTTCTTGGGAGAGAAAAATGAATTCTTTCTGTTGAAAAATTTGTAACCCAAGAAATTATCTCATTTTACCCAACATGTACATCTCAAAGACATTCTTTATTTCTTCATCAAACCTTTCACGGCTTCTTTCATCATTCCCAGCAAAAATAATGTCGTCAACATAAACAATCACAATGAGAGAAAGATCTTGGATTTCCTTGATGTACAGATTGTTGTCAACCCTCCCTTTCTTGAAGTTCATCTCCTTTAATCAAGTATCTAGTTTGGAATACCATGCTCTTGGAGCTTGCTTTAGCCCATACAAGGATTTCTTCAACCTGCACACATAACTTTCATTCTTCCCAACAACAAAGCCACATGGTTTCTCAATATAAACTTCTTCTTTGAGATCACCATTAAGAAATGCGGATTTAACATCCATTTGAAAGATTTTGTAGCCTTGTTGTGCAGCAACAACAAGAAAGATTCGGATAGTTTCTAATCTGGCTACCGGAGCAAAAGTTTATTCAAAGTCAATTCCTTCAATCTGAGATTAGCCTTTTCAAACCAATCTTGATTTATTTCTAATAACTCCACCTTCTTCATTCAACTTGTTCCGGAAGACCCATTTGGTGCCAATAATGTTCTTACTTTTAGGCTTGGGTACGAGTTCCCACATTTCATTCATATCAATCTAATCCAATTCTTCATTCATGGCTTGAACCCATTTCGGATGCTCAAAGGCTTATTTAACATCATTTGGTTCCACTTTGGAATACAAGGAAGTATGTGATATAGAATTACTTGTTATTCTTGTTTGAACCATGTGACATTGATCACCAATAATATTTTGGGCTTGCACTTGTTTCATCAGCCTTGGATAAGTTTTTTGTGTGCCTTCCTCATCACTTGATATGACTGAATCTGATTCTTCATATTGATTAGGATTACAATTCATTGCATCCTTATTAGAATCATTAACTTCATCTTCCTCGTCTTCCTTGTCTTTCTGGACATGCTTATCTTTTCCTAGGGTTTCAATGACTTTTACATCAACTACATCCACAATTATTCATGTTTCTTTGTTAAAGAATCTATAACCTCTTTCTTCTGGTGCATATCCAAGAAAAATTTTGTCTTCTCCTTTCTTCTCAAATTTTCCACTGCTTCCACCTTTCTTCTTTATAATGCATGGGCTCCCAAAAACTTTAGCATGTTTTATACTTTGAGTAATTCCATAGAAAAGTTCATATGAAGTCTTGTTTTATTGAGTCCTGTAGAAACATCGATTT
Source organism: Viscum album (assembly GCA_963277665.1). Classification (NCBI taxonomy): domain Eukaryota; kingdom Viridiplantae; phylum Streptophyta; class Magnoliopsida; order Santalales; family Viscaceae; genus Viscum; species Viscum album. The sequence continues at coordinate 1,435,442,484 of OY728128.1, forward strand.
TAAATTTAAACAGTTGTACGTGTAGCTTGCCTCCAAAAGTAATGAGTAAGGCCATGTTCAAGCTACATGGTTCTTCCCATTTCCACCAAGCTTCTGTTCTTCCTTTCAGCAACCCCATTTTGTTGAGGTGTATATGGAGCACTATATTCATGCTGAATCCCATGCTTCTCAAGATAGTCTTCAAATTCTTCACTTTTATACTCACCACCATTATCTGTTCTCAACTTCTTCATAGAGTACTCACATTCTTTCTTAGCTTTCCTTCTGAAGCTTTTAAACATTTTCAGGGCGTCTAACTTGTGCTTCATAAACATAACACACGTAATGTGAGTAAAATCATCAACAAAAGTGATGAAGTACTTGTATCAATTTGTTTATTGTTTGATCATCAACCCACATATATCAGAATGTATTAGTTCAAGGAGTTGTTTAGAAAAAATGTCAACCTTCTTATGCACAACACTTGTAATCTTTCCTTTATGACAGGTAGTGCAACACCAATCTCTTCTTCTTGGAAAATCTGGAATATCTCGAACACTATCCCTTTGAGATAACTTGCTCATATTACTCTGACACATGTGTCCAATTATTCTATGCCACAACTGATTTTTATTCCATTATGCTCATGTAACAAGAGTTTTGTGAATTTCCAACTTGAAACAGATTTCCTTTGGTTCATTGGCCTCTTGTAACAATCTACCCATCTTCTTCACTTTTCACAATAAATCCATATTTCTTGAATATAACTTGGTTACCCTTATCACACAATTGTGATACACTCAGCAAGTTGTGCTTCAGCCCATCAACATACAGAGTTTTCTTGGACTTTAATTTTTCCTTTCCAATGATGTCTAATCCAACACATTTTATTTTTAAAGATTCATCTTTTCCAAATGTCATTATGCCTTCTTTAAACTTATTCATATTCTTTATCAACTTCAAGTCTCCTATCATATGTGAAGAACACCCACTATCAAGTATCCAAGTTCGTTCTTCCTTTGTAACTTTTAGAGCAGTTTCAACAACAAGAGATTTTTCTTCTTTCACTTATTTCTTCACCTTCGGCTTCTAAAAATTAAGAACTTTTTTTTGAGCCGGTAACAGCACAAGACATCCTTTTGCAAGGTTTCCAGGTTATTCACACCTTTCACAAATGTTGTCCAGAGGTTGGAACCTATTTTTTGTCTTGACTTCATTCTTCTCAACTTTCTTCAAGAAAACATTTTCACTCTTCTTCCTTTGAGGAGATTGACTCCCCCTCAATCTCTGACTTTCATAACTCGTGGGGTGATGGTAATAATGTTGATTGAACCAAAACATATTTTTTGTATGCCCGAATTCACCACAATACCAACAGTACCCATAGAAGGAGTACCTTCCTCTAAAGATTTTGTTCTGATACTTCTTTGTTGCTCTTTCTTCATCCCCACTAACCATTCTTTTGATAGAAAGATTACTATGCTGGAATTCTTCCTTCTCTGATTTTTCTTGTTTTTCACTAGTGTTAGACTTAGGTTTCCTTGAAACTTCAGAGTTCCCAGTAACGCTGTTCTTGGCCACATATATAACTTTCTCAGCTTTCTTCTTCACAGAAACCACTTTATTTTTCTATTGAATTTTATCAGAATGTTATTTTTAAGAGCCTTCACCAACATCAGTATTTGAGTTTTGAAAACAAAAGTTTTTTTATTCAACTTTGGAGAGCTTCTTTTGAACGAGTTCTAATTCTTCCTATTTTTCCTTTAGCTTAACTCTCATGTGCTCATTTTGATTTTTCTCATCTTCAAGAGACTTTTTAAATTATTCAAGCTCTTTCTCAAGTTCTTATTTATCATTGTCTTGATTGGATGCTGAGAAACATTCATCTTATAACTTTTTGTTAAGCTTCTCCAGCCTTCTGATCTTCCTTAAACATTCCTTCAATTCTTCTTTCAGATGCATATCAAGCTGAGTTTCTTCTTCTTCCGAGCTGCTGCTTCCAAAATCCTCATCATTTACTATTGAAATGAAAGTATTCTCAACACCATGCTCAACTGATTTTTCAAATTCAGCATCACTTTCTTCATATTCTTCATTTATGGATAGAAATCTTTTTCTCTTGTATTCGAAGAACTTCTTTTCTTTCCCCGACTTTCCTTTACCACCCTGCTTCTTCTATAACTTTCTTGGATTTATTTCTTCTTCATAACTGTCTTCTTCATTATCCCTTTGAGGACAGTTATCTGCAATGGGCCAATGTCTCCACATTCAAAACACTTCAAGGGAATTTTTCCCTTGTATTTACCTGTGCCTCTTTTAACATTTTTTGAAAACAAGGATGAAATATCATTAAGATTTTTACATACCTCACTTTCAGAGTCAGATTCACCACCATCTTCTTTAATCAAGATCTTCTTAGAATTATCCTTCTTCATGGATTTGAAAGATAATCCTCTATCAACCTTTGTCTTGGCCTTCATAGCCTTTTCCCTTCTCATCTCATAAGTAATGAGTGTGCTATGCAAATCATAGAGAGATAGAGTCTCTGAGTCTCTGACTTCTAATGAAGATACCTTTGCATCAAATTTATCAGGAAGAATATTCAAGATTTTTTCCACCACAATAGAGTCTTTCAGCTCTTCACCAAGACATATGATGGTACTAACAATATCTTTTACCCTGGTGAAGAAATCCCCAACAGATTCATGCTCTCCCATCTTCAAGTCTTCATACTTCAATCTCCAGATTTGAAGTTTTTCCTTCTTAACTTTTGTATTTACTTCATATATGTTTTTAAGTTTGTCCCATATAACTTTGGCTGTGGCCACTCCTTTTACTCTTAAGAATTCACTTTGAGAAATTGAAGACAATATAGAATTCTTGGCTCTTACATCATTCTCAAGAAACTTTTTGTCAACAGGTGTAAGTGGAACATTATCTTCAATGGGGGGAAACCCAACTGTTGCAGCTTCAAGAACTTCATAACTAATATACATGAGATACGGTAGCATTCTATCCTTCCAGATGTGATAGTTCTTCCCATAGAATACCGGAATGCCTTTATTTTTCACACAATTCAGATTCTCCATCAGCAAGGAAAACAAAGGCAACCTCCCTCTAATACCACTTGTAAGGACCCAGTTGGAGTAATGAACCACTGAGAGGGGGGTGAATCAGTGGTACCCCTTTTTCTTCTTTTAAGTTCCCTTAAAATGAGAACAACCTTTGTATCCTGTTAAAGATATACTTCCCTGTTGAGAAACAAACAAGCACACATCCAAAGGAACACAGCAATTTATAAGGTTCACTATTCAATAAGAATAGTTGCATCCTTGGTATGGTTGGAAACAATCCATCACCATACAATCCACTAAGAAAATAATCCTTGGATTACAATGAGTAGGATATACCCTTACACTCGTGAAGCACTGTGAAACAATCACTCCAGTGTGTGTGCACCCTCTTAGCATAATAGGGCAATGTCCCGTTTCTTGTAACAGCTTATGTTACCTGTACTTCCTTTCAAATACACAAGTGTAAGAAAGTTCAGCACAAATCTTCACTTCCTTACCCAGAAGAAAGGCAAGGACTCCTTGAAATTGAGATAGATCAATTACAATCCGAAATTCCCATTCCAAATATCCACTCCGAATTTTTCCAATCCGATTCTTCAATTTGAATCTTCCTCAGTATGAGAAACTCAATACGGTGACAGCCAGTATTGATTCCCCAATCCAAATCTCCACTCCGAATTCTTCACTCTTAATTATTCACTCTGAATTTTCTTCTTCACTCTGATTCTTCAATCCGAGTCTTCCTCAATCTGAGAAACTCAATACGGTGACAGCCAGTACTGATTCCCCATTCCGAATCACTACTTCGAATTCTTCACTCCGAATTTCCACTCTGAATTTCCACTCAGAATCTCCACTTCGAATCTCCACTCCAAATTCTTCACTTTCACTCCGATTCTTCAATTTGTGTTTTCTTTAATCTGAGAAACTCAATACGGTGTCAACCAGTATCAAATTCTCGTTTCAATTGAAACTGTAATGAAAACTCAATCGGCCACACACTTCTTTCTCTCTCTAGATTATCAGATCTTCTCTCACTACAGCATCATCAATCCATTTAATTAGTACTCTCATCTCCTTTTATAGGTTCTCCAAAGTGTTCTTAGGCAGGAAACCAAAATAATTTTCCCTCTCACTTAAATTCACCCAAATCTTAATTTCTCCTGAAATCTTGGAGTAATTAAGACTTTTTCAATGCTTCTAGAATCTTCTAGAATCTTCTTCCCCTTCTCTTGATTTAGAGATTTGGACTTTTCCGGATCCGACCTTGTTACACAGGTTTCTCAGAGTCACATTCTCGGATCCACTCTTCTGATTTCTCGGTATCACATTCTCGGATCCACTCTTCTTTGCTTCCTCAGCATGACACCATTTCAATTCTCGGTATGACCCTTCTTTATTCATCGATACCAAAGATTTTGAACTCTCGGTATGACCCCTCTGGATCTCGATACGACTTCACCAGTTCTCAGTATGGAATTATGGTTATCGGTACGGCTCTTCCTGATTCTCGAAACGGCTTTTCCTGATTCTCGAAACGGATTTTGGTTCTCGATATGACTTCTTCAATTCTCGGTACGACTTCAGGTTCTCGGAACGGCTCTTCCTGATTCTCAGAATGGATTCATCAGATTATCGATATGACTTCTCGATCCAACTTTTTCTTGCATCGTGAGTACTTTCATATACTCACAAATTAGAGTTACAAAATAGCAAAGCATCGTCACAATTAAGGCCTTCACATCTCCTATCAGCCAGCTTTCAAGAATTTGCAATTTCCCAGTTCTGAACTTCTCAATTTCCAGACTCTGAATTCCAGACTCTGAATTCTTCGAACACTAGGTTCCAAATGATCAATATTATCGGGTTCTAAATATTCAAACTTCCATCTTCTGAATTCTTAGAAATTCAAGGTGTCTTTCCTTTATGAAAACTTCCCCAAGATCAAAAAAGACAATCCATGTAAACCATCTTTTCCTTCATCTTGGTCCTAACAATTATTCCTTATATATTCATGATGGTAAATTTATTTAAATGGAATGTGTGTTAAGTTATTTAACTTTATATATTGATTATTCATTATCTATTCATGATATTAAAGTTATTTAAAGGGAATGTGTGTCCAGTTATTTACCATTCCATATTGATTATTCATTATCTATTCATGATAGTCAAGTTATTTAAATGGAATATGTGTTTAGTTATTTACCTTACCATATTAATTATCACTTATCTAATAATTATAGTCAATTTATTGATTAAATGGAATGAGTGTTCAGATATTTACCTTTCTGTAGTGATTATTCTTTATTTACTCATGATAGTTTCTACTTTAAGAAACTCTTACTGAGCATATGAGCTCACACTACTAGAAATACAGTATTTTCCAATGGTTTAGAATCGTTGGGAAAGGTTGCAGAACCGTTGGTATATGTTATACCAACGATTCTGCAAACCGTAGGGAAGTAATCTGTTGGGAAAGATTTTCCCAACGGTTTACAGTGAACCGTTGGCATAGGGTGGAGAAAAATTACCCTACCCTAACGGTTCTACCAAACCGTTTGGAAAGATTTTCCCAACGGTTTATAACTGTTGGGATAGGGTGGAGAAAAATAACCCTATCCCAACGGTTCTGCCAAACCTTTGGGAATGTTTTTCCCAACGGTTTCTAAACTGTTGGGAAAAGTGTTTTACCAACAGTTCATGGAACCTTTGGTAAAACAGAACCCAGTGATGCTATTCTAATGGTTTCAAACTGTTGGCATAGCCTATGCTAGGCAAATTGCACAGCAGCTCTGCAATTTTCCCAGTAGGTCTCCAATTTGCCCACAAATTTGCCCACCGAGTCTCATTTTGTGGGTTCCCTCTCTTTTTAAATCTAATTATTATACCTTCAATAAACTAACACATACATATACAATTATTGTACCTACAATAACCAACTAACACATACATATAGAGACCAAATTCATACACATTTAACATATAATGCTCTAACTATACACATCCATAATTAAATTAGAATTCATAACATAATTATAAACATACATAATTCATTTAGAATTCAATTTAAAATTTAGATGACAATTATATGTGGAATCCGGAAGTCAATTCATAATTTGATCGGTTTTTTGTATACCATATATTTTTACCTAAAATGATGTCCATTTTAAACAAAATACATACACCTGGAGGGATACCGTCCACACTGCACCTCGGATTAAGGCAGGGTTGACTCATACACATCACATATGACCCATGGATCGTTCTCTTAAAGTTTCAATGGAAACCGAATGCGTTTGGCCGGTTTTTTGTATGCCAATTAATGTTTTTCAATTAAAATGGCGTCCTTTTGAAACAAAAGGCAGACACTTTGAGTGGTTCCAGCCACACCGCATCTCAGATTGAGGCGGGGTTGATTCTTACATGTCACATATGACCCATTAATCGTTCTCCTAAAGTTTCAATGGAAACCGAATGTGTTTGGTGGGTTTTCCGTATGTACTTAAAATGTTGTCCATTTTAAACAAAAGAGATCCACTTATAGTGATTCTGGACACAACGTGCCTCTGATTAAAGAGGGGTTGACTCGTACACATCACATATGACCCATGGATCGTTTTGATAAAGTATCGACACAATCCGAATGCGTTTGGTCAGTTTTACGTATGCCAGTTGATGTTTTTCACTTAAAATGACGTCCTTTTGAAACAAAAGACAGACACTTTGAGTGGTGGAGGCCACACCGCACCTCGTATTGAGGCGGGGTTGACTCGTACACATCACATAGGACCCATGTATTGTTTTTCTAAAGTATTGACACAATCCGAATGCGTTTGGTTGGTTTTCCGTATGCCAGTTGATATTTTTCAATTAAAATGACGTCCTTTTGAAACAAAAGGCAGACACTTTGAGTGGTGCTGGCCACACCGCATCACATATTGAGGCGAGTTTGATTCGTACACATCACATATGACCCATGAATTGTTCTCCTAAAGTTTCAACGAAAACCGAATGCGTTTGGTCGGTTTTCCGTATGTACTTAAAATGTTGTCCATTTTAAACAAAAGAGAGCCACTTAGAGTGATTCTGGCCACATCGTGGCTCATATTAAGACGGGATTGACTCTTACACATCACATTTTACCCATGGATAATTGTGCTAAAGTATCAACACAATCCGAATTCATTTGGTCGGTTTTCCATATGCCAGTTGATGTTTTTCACTACAAATGACGTCCTTTTGAAACAAAAGACAGACACTTTGAGTGGTGGTGGCCACACCGTGCCTCTTATTGAGGTGGGGTTGACTCTAACACGTCACATATGACCCATGGATCATTGTTCTAAAGTATCGACACAATAAGAATGCATCTGGTCGGTTTTCCGTATGCCAGTTGATGTTTTTCAATTAAAATGGCGTCCTTTTGAAACAAAAGGCAGACACTTTGAGTGGTGGCGGCCACACCGCACCTCAGATTGAGGCAGGGTTGACTTTTACATGTCACATATGACCCATGGATCGTTTTTCTAAAGTATTGATACAATAAAAATGCGTTTGGTCAGTTTTCCGTATGCCAGTTGATGTTTTTGAATTAAAATGACGTCCTTTTGAAACAGAAGACAGACACTTTGAGTGGTGTCGGCCACACCGCGCCTCGAATTGAAGCGGGGTTTAATATTACATGTCACATATGACCCATGGATAGTTCTCCTAAAGTTTCAATGGAAACATAATGTGCTTGGTCGGTCTTCCGTATGTACTTAAAATGTTGTCCATTTTAAACAAAAGAGAGCCAATTAGAGTGATTCCGGCCACACCATGCCTCATATTAAGGAGGGGTTGACTCGTACACATCACATATGACCCATGGATCGTTTTGATAAAGTATCAACACAATCTGAATGTGTTTGGTCGGTTTTTTGTATGTCAGTTGATGTTTTTCACTTAAAATGACGTCCTTTTGAAACAAAAGACAGACACTTTGAGTGGTGGCGGCCACACCGCGCCTCGGATTGAGGTGGGGTTGACTCGTACATGTCACATATGACCCATGGATCGTTTTGATAAAGTATCTAGACAATCTAAATGCGTTTGGTCGGTTTTCCATATGCTAGTTGATGCTTTTCAGTTAAAATGACATCCTTTTGAAACAAAAGGCAGACACTTTGAGTGGTTCCGGCCACACCGCATCTCAAATTAAGGCGGGGTTGATTTTTACACTTCACATATGACCCATGAATCGTTCTCCTAAAGTTTCAACGAAAACTGAATGCGTTTGGTCGGTTTTCCGTATGTACTTAAAATGTTGTCCATTTTAAACAAAAGAGAGCCACTTAGAGTGATTCTGGCCACACCGTGCCTCCGATTAAAACGGGGTTGACTCGTACATGACACATTTGACCCATGGATCATTGTGCTAAAGTATTGACACAATCTGAATGTGTTTGGTCAGTTTTCTGTATGACAGTTGATGTTTTTCACTTCAAATGATGTCCTTTTGAAACAAAAGACAGACACTTTGAGTGGTGGTGGCCACACTGTGCCTCTCATTGAGACAGGGTTGACTCGTACACATCACATATGACCCATGGATCGTTTTTCTAAAGTATCGACATAATCCGAATGTGTTTTTTCAGTTTTCCGTATTCCAGTTGATGTTTTTCAATTAAAATGACGTCCTTTTGAAACAAAAGGCAGACACTTTGAGTGGTGGCGGCCACACCGCGCCTCTTATGGAGGCGGGGTTGACTCGTACACGTCACATATGACCCATGGATCATTGTTCTAAAGTATCGACACAATCCGAATGCGTTTGGTCGGTTTTCCGTATGCCATTTGATGTTTTTCAATTAAAATGACGTCCTTTTGAAACAGAAGACAGACACTTTGAGTGGTGTCGGCCACACCATGCCTCGAATTGAGGCGGGGTTTACTCGTACAAGTTGCATATGACCCATTTATTGTTCTCTCAAAGTTTCAATAGAAACCGAATGATTTTGGTTAGTTTTCCGTATGTACTTAAAATGTTGTCCATTTTAAACAAAAGAGAGCCACTTATAGTGATTTCGGCCACATTGTGCCTCAGATTAAGGCGGGGTTGACTTTTACACGTCACATATGACTCATGGATCGTTGTGGTAAAGTATAGACACAATCCAAATGTGTTTGGTCACTTTTCCGTAATCCAGTTGATATTTTTCACTTAAAATGGCGTCCTTTTGAAACAAAAGAGAGACACTTTGAGTGGTGGCGGCCACACCGTGCCACGTATTGAGATGGGGTTGACTCGTACATGTCACATATGACCCATGGATCATTGTGCTAAAGTATCTAGATAATCTGAATGCGTTTGGTCGGTTTTCTGTATTCCAGTTGATGTTTTTCAATTAAAATGACGTCCTTTTGAAACAAAAGGCAGACACTGTGAGTGGTGTCGGCCACACCGCATCTCAGATTGAGGTGGGGTTGATTCTTACACGTCACATATGACCCATGAATCGTTCTCCTAAAGTTTCAACAAAAATCGAATGTGTTTGGTCGGTTTTTCATATGTACTTAAAATGTTGTCCATTTTAAACAAAAGAGAGCCACTTAGAGTGATTTTTGCCACACCGTACCTCTGATTAAGACGGAGTTTACTTGTACACATCACATTTTACCCATGGATCATTGTGCTAAAGTATCGACACAATCCGAATGTTTTTGGTCAGTTTTCCGTATGCCAGTTGATGTTTTTCACTTCAAATGACGTCCTTTTGAAACAAAAGACAAATATTTTGAGCGGTGGTGGCCACACCGCACCTTGGATTGAGGCGGGGTTGACTCGTACACGTCACATATGACCCATGGATTGTTTTTCTAAAGTATCGACACAATCCGAATGCGTTTGGTCGGTTTTTCGTATGCCAGTTGATGTTTTTCAATTAAAATGACATCCTTTTGAAACAAAAAGTAGATACTTTGAGTGGTGGAGGCCACACCACGCCTCATATTGAGGTGGGGTTGACTCTTACACGTCATATATTTATTTTTTTTGAACGTTATAAAAAAGGCAGGGGCCGGGAAACAATGCGGGTGATGGCCCAGCCCACGAGTGGTTACGTGGTCAGGCATGCAGTGGCCCGAAAATCCCCTACCTTCCCCAGGCCCACCCAAGGGGTGAAGCCCAGTTCCCCAACGGGGGCCGGCGCCGCGTAAACGCTTGGGTAACCGGCGTGCAATCGTGCACCGCGTGTGGTGAACATGCTTTTTATAGAATACCCCCTGACAGGGTTCGAACCCCCGACCTCCCCTGAGGGAAGCGGAGCCTTCGACCACTCCACCACTCCCACGGGGGAAAAAGTACACTGGGTTTTCAGGCCCAAGGGGTTACAAGGTATAGGTGGGCCGTCACCCACCACCGAGCGCCTCTATGTACTCCCCCAGCCGCAGGCCCAGGTGTAACGGCACCCAGGCTTTCAGGCCAGTTCCACACGGGGTAGAGGGGCCCACGAGTAATTCGCTGGCGTATAGTGCGCATTGCCTTTGCGAGGACTCGAACCCGGAACCTCGACGGCAGGACGCCACCGCCTTGAACCAACTCACCCATGCCCCGTGGGCAAAAAAAGTACACTGGGTTTTCAGGCCCAAGGGGTTACAAGGTATAGGTGGGCCGTCACCCACCACCGAGCGCCTCTATGTACTCCCCCAGCCGCAGGCCCAGGTGTAACGGCACCCAGGCTTTCAGGCCAGTTCCACACGGGGTAGAGGGGCCCACGAGTAATTCGCTGGCGTATAGTGCGTGTTGCCTTTGCGAGGACTCGAACCCGGAACCTCGACGGCAGGACGCCACCGCCTTGAACCAACTCACCCATGCCCTGTGGGCGAAAAAGTACACTGGGTTTTCAGGCCCAAGGGGTTACAAGGTATAGGTGGGCCGTCACCCACCACCGAGCGCCTCTATGTACTCCCCCAGCCGCAGGCCCAGGTGTAACGGCACCTAGGCTTTCAGTCCAGTTCCACACGGGGTAGAGGTGCCCACGAGTAATTCGCTGGCGTATAGTGCGCATTGCCTTTGCGAGGACTCGAACCCAGAACCTCGACGGCAGGACGCCACCGCCTTGAACCAACTCACCCATGCCCCGTGGGCAAAAGTACACTGGGTTTTCAGGCCCAAGGGGTTACAAGGTATAGGTGGGCCGTCACCCACCACCGAGCGCCTCTATGTACTCCCCCAGCCGCAGGCCCAGGTGTAACGGCACCCAGGCTTTCAGGACAGTTCCACACGGGGTAGAGGGGCCCACGAGTAATTCGCTGGCGTATAGTGCGCGTTGCCTTTGCGAGGACTCGAACCCGGAACCTCGACGGTAGGACGCCACCGCCTTGAACCAACTCACCCATGCCCCGTGGGCAAAAGTACACTGGGTTTTCAGGCTCAAGGGGTTACAAGGTATAGGTGGGCCATCACCCACCACCGAGCGCCTCTATGTACTCCCCCAGCCGCAGTCCCAGGTGCAACGGCACCCAGGCTTTCAGGCCAGTTCCACACGGGGTAGAGGGGCCCACGAGTAATTCGCTGGCGTATAGTGCGCGTTGCCTTTGCGAGGACTCGAACCCGGAACCTCGACGGCAGGACGCCACCGCCTTGAACCAACTCACCCATGCCCGGTGGGCAAAAGTACACTGGGTTTTCAGGCCCAAGGGGTTACAAGGTATAGGTGGGCCGTCACCCACCACCGAGCGCCTCTATGTACTCCCCCAGCCGCAGGCCCAGGTGTAACGGCACCTAGGCTTTCAGGCCAGTTCCACACGGGGTAGAGGGGCCCACGAGTAATTCGCTGGCGTATAGTGCGCGTTGCCTTTGCGAGGACTCGAACCCGGAACCTCGACGGCAGGACGCCACCGCCTTGAACCAACTCACCCATGCCCCATGGGCAAAAGTACACTGGGTTTTCAGGCCCAAGGGGTTACAAGGTATAGGTGGGCCGTCACCCACCACCGAGCGCCTCTATGTACTCCCCCAGCCGCAGGCCCAGGTGTAACGGCACCCAGGCTTTCAGGCCAGTTCCACACGGGGTAGAGGGGCCCACGAGTAATTCGCTGGCGTATAGTGCGCGTTGCCTTTGCGAGGACTCGAACCCGGAACCTCTACGGCAGGACGCCACCACCTTGAACCAACTCACCCATGCCCCGTGGGCAAAAGTACACTGGGTTTTCAGGCCCAAGGGGTTACAAGGTATAGGTGGGCCGTCACCCACCACCGACCGCCTCTATGTACTCCCCCAGCCGCAGGCCCAGGTGTAACGGCACCCAGGCTTTCAGGCCAGTTCCACACGGGGTAGAGGGGCCCACGAGTAATTCGCTGGCGTATAGTGCGCATTGCCTTTGCGAGGACTCGAACCCGGAACCTCGACGGCAGGACGCCACCGCCTTGAACCAACTCACCCATGCCCCGTGGGCAAAAAAGTACACTGGGTTTTCAGGCCCAAGGGGTTACAAGGTATAGGTGGGCCGTCACCCACCACCGAGCGCCTCTATGTACTCCCCCAGCCGCAGGCCCAGGTGTAACGGCACCCAGGCTTTCAGGCCAGTTCCACACGGGGTAGAGGGGCCCACGAGTAATTCGCTGGCGTATAGTGCACGTTGCCTTTGCGAGGACTCGAACCCGGAACCTCGACGGCAGGACGCCACTGCCTTGAACCAACTCACCCATGCCCCGTGGGCAAAAAAGTACACTGGGTTTTCAGGCCCAAGGGGTTACAAGGTATAGGTGGGCCGTCACCCACCACCGAGCGCCTCTATGTACTCCCCCAGCCGCAGGCCCAGGTGTAACGGCACCCAGGCTTTCAGGCCAGTTCCACACGGGGTAGAGGGGCCCACGAGTAATTCGCTGGCGTATAGTGCGCATTGCCTTTGCGAGGAATCGAACCCGGAACCTCGACGGCAGGACGCCACCGCCTTGAACCAACTCATCCATGCCCCGTGGGCAAAAGTACACTGGGTTTTCAGGCCCAAGGGGTTACAAGGTATAGGTGGGCCGTCACCCCCCACCGAGCGCCTCTATGTACTCCCCCAGCCGCAGGCCCAGGTGTAACGGCACCCAGGCCTTCAGGCCAGTTCCACACGGGGTAGAGGGGCCCACGAGTAATTCGCTGGCGTATAGTGCGCGTTGCCTTTGCGAGGACTCGAACCCGTAACCTCGACGGCAGGACGCCACCGCCTTGAACCAACTCACCCATGCCCCGTGGGCAAAAGTACACTGGGTTTTCAGGCCCAAGGGGTTACAAGGTATAGGTGGGCCGTCACCCACCACCGAGCGCCTCTATGTACTCCCCCAGCCGCAGGCCCAGGTGTAACGGCACCCAGGCTTTCAGGCCAGTTCCACACGGGGTAGAGGGGCCCACGAGTAATTCGCTGGCATATAGTGCGCGTTGCCTTTGCGAGGACTCGAACCCAGAACCTCGACGGCAGGACGCCACCGCCTTGAACCAACTCACCCATGCCCCGTGGGCAAAAGTACACTGGGTTTTCAGGCCCAAGGGGTTACAGGGTATAGGTGGGCCGTCACCCACCACCGAGCGCCTCTATGTACTCCCCCAGCCGCAGGCCCAGGTGTAACGGCACCCAGGCTTTCAGGCCAGTTCCACACGGGGTAGAGGGGGCCACGAGTAATTCGCTGGCGTATAGTGCGCGTTGCCTTTGCGAGGACTCGAACCCGGAACCTCGACGGCAGGACGCCACCGCCTTGAACCAACTCACCCATGCCCCGTGGGCAAAAAAGTACACTGGGTTTTCAGGCCAAAGGGGTTACAAGGTATAGGTGGGCCGTCACCCACCACCGAGCGCCTCTATGTACTCCCCCAGCCGCAGGCCCAGGTGTAACGGCACCCAGGCTTTCAGGCCAGTTCCACACGGGGTAGAGGGGCCCACGAGTAATTCGCTGGTGTATAGTGCGCGTTGCCTTTGCGAGGACTCGAACCCGGAACCTCGACGATAGGACGCCACCGCCTTGAACCAACTCACCCATGCCCCGTGGGCAAAAAAAAGTACACTGGGTTTTCAGGCCCAAGGGGTTACAAGGTATAGGTGGGCCTTCACCCACCACCGAGCGCCTCTATGTACTCCCCCAGCCGCAGGCCCAGGTGTAACGGCACCCAGGCTTTCAGGCCAGTTCCACACGGGGTAGAGGGGCCCATGAGTAATTCGCTGGCGTATAGTGCGCGTTGCCTTTGCGAGGACTCGAACCCGGATCCTCGACGGCAGGACGCCACCGCCTTGAACCAACTCACCCATGCCCCGTGGGCAAAAGTACACTGGGTTTTCAGGCCCAATGGGTTACAAGGTATAGGTGGGCCGTCACCCACCACCGAGCGCCTCTATGTACTCCCCCAGCCGCAGGCCCAGGTGTAACGGAACCCAGGCTTTCAGGCCAGTTCCACACGGGGTAGAGGGGCCCACGAGTAATTCGCTGGCGTATAGTGCGCGTTGCCTTTGCGAGGACTCGAACCCGGAACCTCGACGGCAGGACGCCACCGCCTTGAACCAACTCACCCAGGCCCCGTGGGAAAAAGTACACTGGGTTTTCAGGCCCAAGGGGTTACAAGGTATAGGTGGGCCGTCACCCACCACCGAGCGCCTCTATTTACTCCCCCAGCCGCAGGCCCAGGTGTAACGGCACCCAGGCTTTCAGGCCAGTTCCACACGGGGTAGAGGGGCCCATGAGTAATTCGCTGGCGTATAGTGCGCGTTGCCTTTGCGAGGACTCGAACCCGGAACCTCGACGGCAGGACGCCACCGCCTTGAACCAACTCACCCATGCCCCGTGGGCAAAAGTACACTGGGTTTTCAGGCCCAAGGGGTTACAAGGTATAGGTGGGCCGTCACCCACCACTGAGCGCCTCTATGTACTCCCCCAGCCGCAGGCCCAGGTGTAACGGCACCCAGGCTTTCAGGCCAGTTCCACACGGGGTAGAGGGGCCCACGAGTAATTCGATGGCGTATAGTGCGTGTTGCCTTTGCGAGGACTCGAACCCGGAACCTCGACGGCAGGACGCCACCGCCTTGAACCAACTCACCCATGCCCCGTGGGCAAAAAATGTACACTGGGTTTTCAGGCCCAAGGGGTTACAAGGTATAGGTGGGCCGTCACCCACCACCGAGCGCCTCAATGTACTCCCCCAGCCGCAGGCCCAGGTGTAACGGCACCCAGGCTTTCAGGCCAGTTCCACACAGGGTAGAGGGGCCCACGAGTAATTCGCTGGCGTATAGTGCGCGTTGCCTTTGCGAGGACTCGAACCCGGAACCTCGACGGCAGGACACCACCGCCTTGAACCAACTCACCCATGCCCCGTGGACAAAAGTACATTGGGTTTTCAGGCCCAAGGGGTTACAAGGTATAGGTGGGCCGTCACCCACCACCGAGCGCCTCTATGTACTCCCCTAGCCGCAGGCCCAGGTGTAACGGCACCCAGGCTTTCAGGCCAGTTCCACACGGGGTAGAGGGGCCCACGAGTAATTCGCTGGCGTATAGTACGCGTTGCCTTTGCGAGGACTCGAACCTGGAACCTCGACGGCAGGACGCCACCGCCTTGAACCAACTCACCCATGCCCCGTGGGCAAAAAAAAAAGTACACTGGGTTTTCAGGCCCAAGGGGTTACAAGGTATAGGTGGGCCGTCACCCACCACCGAGCGCCTCTATGTACTCCCCCAGCCGCAGGCCCAGGTGTAACGGCACCCAAGCTTTCAGGCCAGTTCCACACGGGGTAGAGGGGCCCACGAGTAATTTGCTGGCGTATAGTGCGCGTTGCCTTTGCGAGGACTCGAACCCGTAACCTCGACGGCAGGACGCCACCGCCCTGAACCAACTCACCCATGCCCCGTGGGCAAAAAGTACACTGGGTTTTTCAGGCCCAAGGGGTTACAAGGTATAGGTGGGCCTTCACCCACCACCGAGCGCCTCTATGTACTCCCCCAGCCGTAGGCCCAGGTGTAACGGCACCCAGGCTTTCAGGCCAGTTCCACACGGGGTAGAGGGGCCCACGAGTAATTCGCTGGCGTATAGTGCACGTTGCCTTTGCGAGGACTCGAACACGGAACCTCGACGGCAGGATGCCACCGCCTTGAACCAACTCACCCATGCCCCGTGGGCAAAAGTACACTGGGTTTTCAGGCCCAAGGGGTTACAAGGTATAGGTGGGCCGTCACCCACCACCGAGCGCCTCTATGTACTCCCCCAGCCGCAGGCCCAGGTGTAACGGCACCCAGGCTTTCAGGCCAGTTCCACACGGGGTAGAGGGGCCCACGAGTATTTCGCTGGCGTATAGTGCACGTTGCCTTTGCGAGGACTCGAACCCGGAACCTCGACGGCAGGACGCCACCGCCTTGAACCAACTCACCCATGCCCCGTGGGCAAAAGTACACTGGGTTTTCAGGCCCAAGGGGTTACAAGGTATAGGTGGGCCGTCACCCACCACCGAGCGCCTCTATGTACTCCCCCAGCCGCAGGCCCAGGTGTAACGGAACCCAGGCTTTCAGGCCAGTTCCACACGGGGTAAAGGGGCCCACGAGTAATTCGCTGGCGTATAGTGCGCGTTGCCTTTGCGAGGACTCGAACCCGGAACCTCGACGGCAGGACGCCACCGCCTTGAACCAACTCACCCATGAACCGTGGGCAAAAAAGTACACTGGGTTTTCAGGCCCAAGGGGTTACAAGGTATAGGTGGGCCGTCACCCACCACCGAGCGCCTCTATGTACTCCCCCAACCGCAGGCCCAGGTGTAACGGCACCCAGGCTTTCAGGCCAGTTCCACACGGGGTAGAGGGGCCCACGAGTAATTCGCTCGCGTATAGTGCGCGTTGCCTTTGCGAGGACTCGAACCCTGAACCTCGACGGCAGGACGCCACCGCCTTGAACCAACTCACCCATGCCCCGTGGGCAAAAGTACACTGGGTTTTCAGGCCCAAGGGGTTACAAGGTATAGGTGGGCCGTTACCCACCACCGAGCGCCTCTATGTACTCCCCCAGCCGTAGGCCCAGGTGTAACGGCACCCAGGCTTTCAGGCCAGTTCCACACGGGGTAGAGGGGCCCACGAGTAATTCGCTGGCGTATAGTGCGCGTTGCCTTTGCGAGGACTCGAACCCGGAACCTCGACGGCAGGACGCCACCGCCTTGAACCAACTCACCCATGCCCCGTGGGCAAAAGTACACTGGGTTTTCAGGCCCAATGGGTTACAAGGTATAGGTGGGCCGTCACCCACCACCGAGCGCCTCTATGTACTCCCCCAGCCGCAGGCCCAGGTGTAACGGCACCCAGGCTTTCAGGCCAGTTCCACACGGGGTATAGGGGCCCATGAGTAATTCGCTGGCGTATAGTGCGCATTGCCTTTGCGAGGACTCGAACCCGGAACCTCGACGGCAGGACGCCACCGCCTTGAACCAACTCACCCATGCCCCGTGGGAAAAAAGTACACTGGGTTTTCAGGCCCAAGGGGTTACAAGGTATAGGTGGGCCGTCACCCACCACCGAGCGCCTCTATGTACTCCCCCAGCCGCAGGCCCAGGTGTAACGGCACCCAGGCTTTCAGGCCAGTTCCACACGGGGTAGAGGGGCCCACGAGTAATTCGCTGGCGTATAGTGCGCGTTGCCTTTGCGAGGACTCGAACCCGGAACCTCGACGGCAGGACGCCACCGCCTTGAACCAACTCACCCATGCCCCGTGGGCATAAAAAGTACACTGGGTTTTCAGGCCCAAGGGGTTACAAGGTATAGGTGGGCCGTCACCCACCACCGAGCGCCTCTATGTACTCCCCCAGCCGCAAGCCCAGGTGTAACGGCACCCAGGCTTTCAGGCCAGTTCCACACGGGGTAGAGGGGCCCACGAGTAATTCGCTGGCGTATAGTGCGCGTTGCCTTTGCGAGGACTCGAACCCGGAACCTCGACGGCAGGACGCCACCGCCTTGAACCAACTCACCCATGCCTTGTGGGAAAAAAGTACACTGGGTTTTCAGGCCCAAGGGGTTACAAGGTATAGGTGGGCCGTCACCCACCACCGAGGGCCTCTATGTACTCCCCCAGCTGCAGGCCCAGGTGTAACGGCAC
This sequence comes from Viscum album, assembly GCA_963277665.1. Classification (NCBI taxonomy): domain Eukaryota; kingdom Viridiplantae; phylum Streptophyta; class Magnoliopsida; order Santalales; family Viscaceae; genus Viscum; species Viscum album. The sequence goes on from OY728128.1 coordinate 1,435,460,620, forward strand.
CCAGGCTTTCAGGACAGTTCCACACGGGGTAGAGGGGACCACGAGTAATTCGCTGGCGTATAGTGCGCGTTGCCTTTGCGAGGACTCGAACTCGGAACCTCGACGGCAGGACGCCACCCGCCTTGAACCAACTCACCCATGCCCCGTGGGCAAAAGTACACTGGGTTTTCAGGCCCAAGGGGTTACAAGGTATAGGTGGGCCGTCACCCACCACCGAGCGCCTCTATGTACTCCCCCAGCCGCAGGCCCAGGTGTAACGGCACCCAGGCTTTCAGTCCAGTTCCACACGGGGTAGAGGGGCCCACGAGTAATTCGCTGGCATATAGTGCGCGTTGCCTTTGCGAGGACTCGAACCCGGAACCTCGACGGTAGGACGCCACCGCCTTGAACCAACTCACCCATGCCCCGTGGGCAAAAAAAAAAGTACAGTAGGTTTTCAGGCCCAAGGGGTTACAAGGTATAGGTGGGCCGTCACCCACCACCGAGTGCCTCTATGTACTCCCCCAGCCGCAGGCCCAGGTGTAACGGCACCCAGGCTTTCAGGCCAGTTCCACATGGGGTAGAGGGGCCCACGAGTAATTCGCTGGCGTATAGTGTGCGTTGCCTTTGCGAGGACTCGAACCCGGAACCTCGACGGCAGGACGCCACCTCCTTGAACCAACTCACCCATGCCCTGTGGGCCAAAAGTACACTGGGTTTTCAGGCCCAAGGGGTTACAAGGTATAGGTGGGCCGTCAACCACCACCGAGCGCCTCTATGTACTCCCCCAGCCTCAGGCCCAGGTGTAATGGCACCCAGGCTTTCAGGACAGTTCCACAAGGGGTAGAGGGGCCCACGAGTAATTTGCTGGCGTATAGACACAATCCAAATGCATTTGGTCGGTTTTCTGTATGTCAGTTGATGTTTTTCAATTAAAATGACGTTCTTTTGAAACAGAAGACAGAAACTTTGAGTGGTTCCGGCCACACCATACCTCGAATTGAGGCGAGGTTGACTCATACATGTCAAATATTCCCCATGGATCGTTCTCCTAAAGTTTCAACGAAAATCGAATGTGTTTGGTTGGTTTTCCGTATGTACTTAAAATGTTGTTCATTTTAAACAAAAGAGAGACACTTAGAGTGATTTCGGCCAGACCGTGCCTCAGATTAAGGCGGGGTTGACTCGTACACATCACATATGACCCATGGATCTTTGTGATAAAGTATCGACACAATATGAATGTGTTTGGTCGCTTTATCGTATGCCAGTTGATATTTTTCACTTAAAATGACATCCTTTTGAAACAAAAGACAGACACTTTGAGTGGTGGCGGCCACACTGCGCATCGTATTGAGGCGGGTTTGACTCTTACACGTCACATATGACCCATGTATCATTGTGCTAAATTATCGAGACAATCCGAATGCATTTGGTCGGTTTTCCATATGTCAGTTGATGTTTTTCAATTAAAATGACATCCTTTGTAAACAAAAGGCAGACACTTTGAGTGGTGCTGGCCACACTGTGTCTCATATTGAGGCGGGGTTGATTTTTACACGTCACATATGACCCATGAATCGTTCTCCTAAAGTTTCAATGGAAACTGAATGCATTTGGTCAGTTTTCGTATGTACTTAAAATTTTGTCCATTTTAAACAAAAGAGAGCCACTTAGAGTGATTCTGGCCACACCGTGCCTCCGATTAAGATGGGGTTGACTCATACACGTCAAATTTGACCCATGGATCGTTTTTCTAAAGTATTGACACAATCCAAATGCGTTTGGTCGGTTTTCCATATGCCAGTTGATGTTTTTCACTTCAAATGACGTCCTTTTGAAACAAAAGACAGACACTTTGAGTGGTGTCAGCCACACCGCACCTCGGATTGAGGCGGGGTTGACTCGTACACATCACATATGACCCATGGATCATTGTGATAATGTATCAACACAATCCGAATGCATTTGGTCAGTTTTTCGTATGTCATTTGATGTTTTTCAATTAAAATGACGTCCTTTTGAAATAAAAGGCAGAAACTTTGAGTGGTGGCGGCCACACCGTGCCTCTGATTGAGGCGGGGTTGACTCGTACACGTCATATATGACCCATGGATCGTTGTGCTAAAGTATCGACACAATCCGAATGCATTTGGTCGGTTTTCCGTATGTCAGTTAATGTTTTTCAATTAAAATGACGTCCTTTTGAAACAAAAGGCAGACACTTTGAGTGGTGCCAGACACACCGCATCTCAGATTGAAGTGGGGTTGATTCATACATGTCACATATGACCCATGAATCTTCTCCTAAAGTTTCAACATAAACCGAATGTGTTTCGTCAGTTTTACATATGTACTTAAAATGTTGTCCATTTTAAACAAAAGAGAGCCACTTAGAGTAATTATGGCCACACCGTGCCTCCGATTAAGACGGGGTTGACTCGTACACATCACATATGACCCATGGATCGTTGTGCTAAACTATCGACACAATCCGAATGCGTTTGGTCGGTTTTCCGTATGCCAGTTGATGTTTTCACTTCAAATGACGTCCTTTTGAAACAAAAGACAGACACTTTGAGTGGTGGCGGCCACACCGCACCTCGGATTGAGGCGGTGTTGACTCGTACACGTCACATATGACCCATGGATTGTTGTTCTAAAGTATCGACACAATTAAAATGTGTTAGGTCAGTTTTCCGTATTCCAGTTGATGTTTTTCAATTAAAATGACATTCTTTTGAAACAAAAGGCAGACACTTTGAGTGGTGGCCGGCCACACCCACGCAATCGGATTGAGGCGGAGTTGATTCGTACACGTCACATGTGACCCATGGATCGTTCTCCTAAAGTTTCAACGGAAACCAAATGCGTTTGGTCAGTTTTTCGTATTGTACTTATAATGTTGTCCATTTTATGAGAATCCTCATGTGTCTATTAGTGGAATGGTATTTACTTAAAATCTTGTGGATATTTATATAAAATATTTTTATATCATTCTTAGTATGGATTATATTTTAGTTTATAATACTATGAAACATTTCGGAGCTAACAATGTCATGCCCAATGAATACATCTCTTTTATAACATACAAAGAATCTATGATATTGATTAGATGTGTAAATGTGATTTACATTGATTATCATGATTAAAATAAACAAAATATATATTATAGATTTATATAGTATTAAATGAAATCAAGGAGGGTGGGGGGGGCTGTCCGGTGGGGCTGTCCGGGGGGCTGTCTGGTGGGTGTCTGAGGGGCTGTTCAGGGACCAAGGAGGAGGGTGGGGGGGATGTGCGGGGGGGGGGGGGGGGGTTGTCCGGGGTCCAAGGAAGAGGGTGGGGGCTATCTGGGGGGTTGTCCGGGGTCTAGGGGGGAGGGTGGGGGGCTGTGCGCGGGGCTGTCCAGGGGGTGTTCGGGGGGTTGTCTGGGGTCCAAGGAGGAGGGTGGAGGGCTATCTGGGGGGTTGTCTGGGGGGCTGTCCGGGGGCTGTTCGGGGGGCTGTCCGGGGGCGGTCTGGGGGTGTTCGGGGGGGTTGTCCGGGGTCCAAGGAAGATAGTGGGGGCTGTCTGAGGGGCTGTCTGGGGGTTGTCCGGGGTCCAGGGAGGAGGGTGGGGGGCTGTCCGGGGGCTGTTCGGGGCTGTCTGGGGGTGTTCGGGGGGTTGTTCAGGGTCCAAGGAAGAGGGTGGGGGGCTATCCGGGGGGCTATCTGGGGGGCTGTCTGGGGGGGATGTCCAGGGTCCAGGGAGGAGGGGGGGGATGTCCGGGGGGGCTGTTCGGGGGCTGTTCGGGGGCTGTCCGGGGGGTGTTCGGGGGGTTGTGCGGGGTCCAAGGAAGAGGGTGGGGGCTGTCGGCGGGGGGGCTGTCTGGGGGCTGTTCGGGGGGGCTGTCCGGGGGGCTGTCCGGGGTTGTCCGGGGGCTGTTCGAGGGGTGTTCGGGGGGTTGTCTGGGGGTCCAAGGAAGAGGGTGGGGGGCTGTCCGGGGGGCTGTCTGGGGGGCTATCCGGCGGGGCTGTCCGGGGTCCCAGGGAGGAGGGTGGGGGTTTTCTAGGGTCTAGGAAGGAGGGGGGGTTCCCAAACACACAACCACTAAAAGACAACAACATCCATAAAAACAGATAATATATAAAAATAACTCAACTCCAATACTATACTAAGAGTCTAGATAAAACCAACAACTAGAATAGATTAAATATCAAATCTCAGTAATATCAGTCAAAAATGTAATGGATGAACTTGTCCACATCACTATCACCATCATCACCATCATCATCACCCTCGTCCTCGTCCCCATCATATGCCTTGCCATCCTCGCCCCCCTCTCCCTCCTCCTCCTCCTCACCCTCCACCTCGCCCTCGCCACCCACCTCGCCCTCCTCCTCTCCCTCCTCTTCTGCATCAGACTCCTCTCCATCATCATCGTCAAGCTGGACATCGTCCTGAACACCACTAGAACTTCCACCTGGTGCACCGTATATAGAACTTATCGACGACATATACTCATCAAAAGCTGGGTTGGCCTCTGCTGGAAGTATAGGACGTAGAAATTCAATAAATTTCATAAACGCACTGTTTGTCCTAGCAGATTGTTATGTCGTCTCTGTGGCCCCTTTTCTCAGCCTGTTCTGCTTGTGCCCTAACTTGCTGCAGCTCGGTGGCACTACAGCTCATACCTGAGGAGGGCCAATACCTCTTCGGGGCTATCCTAGGTCGGCAGCGTACTCTGCCAGAATGCTCCTCTCCCAACACCTGATGTAAGTGATCTGTTGGCCAAAAATTGTCTGGTTATTGGGCATCGAGGGGCCTCTAAAGAAGCCTGTTACAAATATAAATATATCATTAAGTTACAAAATATATATTAAAATATAAATTTAATAGATTAAAACTTACAATCTGCTGCTGAGTCGCTTCGTTGACGGCACTTCCATCCTTTTTCCGTCTACTCGAGCAAAACAGTTTTGCTTGAGGCACACGTCCTTCAATATTTTGTATTTTCCTCTACAATGAAATTGAAAACTAAAGTTATATGAAAACTTTAGAAAAACTATTAAATAATTGAGGAAACAAAATAAAGTGTAAGTCGTAAATAAAACTTATAAACAATTGTCATACCTGCTTCCTCTCATGATCAGGCATCGTAGTGCGTCCTAGTGTGTGGAGGTATTTTTTTGCATCAATGTTCTTTTTATTTTTTCCATATGATTCCTAAATAAAATTCTAAAATTCAACATATAGTATTAATGCAAAACATGAAATTTATTATTTAAATACCTCAAATGTTATTAATACCTTAAACTGGGTACTCGTTCAATGAGTAATCATCTGACGATACTGCTCTATAGGACAATCATCCACCACTGGTGCCGCCTCTAACTCAGTGAAAACTCTAGCAACCCAGCCAATATACAACTCATGCTTGTAGGCTCTCCAAATCTCACCTAAATCCTTTAGACGTTCCAGTCGTGCACCCTCACCATCAGTAAAATTAAATCGAAGCTGAAATCAAAATATTAATTCATATAAATACAAAAATAATTCATGGCATTAAATAGAACATATTTTTTTACCCATATCTCTTCCCAAGCTCTATCCTTGACCTCATGTGGAAAATGTCTCCATGATAGCAAGCTGACGGGAATGATGTCGGAGTATTTGGAAAGCGTCACCAAAAAACTCCAACATTGCTGCCCCGTTTTCTCAACCATTTGGTTGTATTCATTATAATCCACCATAACCTATGTGCAGCGGTTCCAAACTGAACGCATGCGTGTACTCCCCCGCCCATGCCTCCTATCAGTAGATATATCTTTCATGAAAGAAAAACAAATATTTTATCAAAACATGTTATAATGAAAATAAATATTTCTATAAAAAAAATTTAGGGTTCTATAAATATACCTGTGTTGGTCTGATCACGGAGCGCTGTTGGATCCAAAAAAACTGATGGAACACCCTGTGGTGGAACAGGATTCGAAGACGATGGAATATAGAATCTCAGAGAGACAGAAGTATAAGGAAAAGAAGATGGGACAGCTGTCTGACCAGATGCTTACTGGGGAGTGGGAATCATCATGGGATGTGAAAATGATGGGCCAGAAGATGTAGAAGGTAGCGAAAACATGGGAGGCCTAAATATCCCGTGTGACCCTAATGACACACTGGGATCAGAATGTGGTAAGGATGACATGTCAGTGGGAGGGGCAGGGTCTAGTCGGGTACGCGCAGCTGCTCATCCACCTCTGGTATGAACCCTCCTTGTACCACCGACCTGAGTACTAGGACCAGTACTAGGCTCCTCGTCGAATAACTATCGATGTATAGGTGGATCCTATAAAAATATTTACAAAAAAAATTAATCACATGAAATTATATATTCTTTAAATATATCAATTTGAAATAAAGTACTCACTACAGGCACTAATGATGGAATTCCCAACTTCGTCATTCGACGATTGTTCTCCATCATTTTTTTCCTTCGTCTCTCTTCAATTGGCTTCATTTCCTGCTTTTGAAAACAAATATGTAATTAATTAGAAAAATAAAACTAATGTGTAACCCAAAAAACTAAATATATGAGGGAATATGGGGATTCATTGGTAATTTAGCTATCAATTGCTTTAGAAGATCTTGAATGGATTTAATAAATCATAAGTTGTAATGTTCACCAAGTTAGAAATATTGTTTGACTATGTTTGAATACAGTTCAATTCCAAATTAGAAAATACAATTCAAATAAAACTGCAACCAATAAACATTGAAAATTCATATAATGGTCAAGTCAACTATCAATTGTTTTAGAAGATCTTGAATGGTTTTAATAAATCATACAAGTTGTAATGTTCACCAAGTTAGAAGTATTGTTTGACTATGTTTAAATACAGTTCAATTCCAAATTAGAAAATGCAATTCAAATAAAACTGCAACCAATAAACATTGAAAATTCACATAATGGTCAAGTCAGCTATCAATTGTTTTATAATAGCTTGAATGAATTTAATAAATCATACAAGTTTTAATGTTCACCAAGTTAGAAATATTGTTTGACTATGTTTGAATATAGTTCAATTCCAAATTAGAAAATTCAATTCAAATAAAACTGGAACCAATAAACATTGAAAATTCACATAACGGTCAAGTCAGCTATCAATTGTTTTAGAATATCTTCAATGGATTTAATAAATCATACAAGTTGTAATGTTCACCAAGTTAGAATTATTGTTTTACTATGTTTGAATACAGTTCAATTCCAAATTAGAAAATGAAATTCAAATAAAACTACAACCAATAAACATTGAAAATTCACATAACGGTCAAGTCAGCTAAAACATATTTGTGATAAATACTAAATTAATTTGAATATTACCAACCTTAACAACCCAACTCGAGGTAAACCAAAATAATTGAGAACATGGATGAATGATTCTATATATTTTCAACCATAACTTCGGGTTCACAATCAACTCTGACAATTGAGCTATTTGATTCATCAAAAGAAATAAATGGATTGGTTCCAATGGCACTAGATACAGTGTCAATTCCATCATCACCATCATCAAAAATATGTCTTGGAATTACTTCAACTATGACACCAAATTCAGGTCGAAGTTGGTCTTTGACATAAAAAACTTGTTTAGCCATTGATGTCAACACATGTGGTTCTTCGGTAGCAAGATTACGAGTCATATTAATTACTCGAAATCCACAATCATTAATAAATGTGCCATGTCTCGTCATCGAATCAAACCAATGGAATTTCATCATTGTGACTCGTCCATGAGAGTAATAATCCAATATTATTATTTTCTCAACAACTCCATAATAACCCACATTTTCAAATCACGGTCTACTATCTGATGCACTGGCATAACAATCTGTTGTGGCAGTAACCATAACATCATCATGTTGTGTTCTCATGTTCTTTTCTCATTCAGTGACAATAAATTTTTACCCATTGATAACAATTGATTTACAATCACGAACCACGGTATTAGGACCAAAAGCCAAAGCTCTTATTTCCTCAGAGACAGAGTTAGCAGACAAACTCAATACCTGTAATATAAATGACTATTAAACTTAATTAAATATTGATATAATTATTTTAAACATTAATTTTTTTATACCTTCAATTTTAACCAAGCAGAAAACTCTTTGCAATGCAAAGTCTCTCTCCTTCTCAAAGATAAAGAACTATGCTTCCTATTTATCATTGTTTTATGTTCCCTGTAGATAAAAAATATGAATAGTTTAATAAATATATATATGTAAGATATACATAATCAATTTAGTTACCTGATATAGTCATCGAACAAATCACAGTTGAACAAAACTGTGCAATGTGTCATCTCCTGCTCTTCATGGATTAATGTCTTCAATGTATATGATCCAGGAATTCCTCCTGTTTGAGGAAATGTTGGAAAACTGGGTTCAATTTTCTCATACTGTTCTTCTTCATTTCTCATTGGTCTGTTCAATCTTGTAGTAAGATCAGACAAATACATCGAGCAGAAATCCATACATTCTTGAGCCAAGTAATTGTTCACGATAGAACCTTCGGGATGATTTCTGTTTCGGAAATAAGACTTTAATGTGAATATATTTCTTTCAGTTGGATACATCCAACGAAAAGAAACAGGTCCTACGAGAAGTATTTTAGTGGGTTTTGTGCCTTGATATAGGTACTCGAGAGATGAGGAGATGCTTGGATGAGCCTAGGAAATGATGGTTGAGCTATGGAATTAAAAGGGAATAACTTCATTATGAGGTAGGTGGTCCCTTATACATGCCCAATGGTATCTGCATTTGTTTTTTTATGCTTTTCATGTGATGTGTTCCATCACCATTGAGGGTGAATAATCCTTTTAATTTTAATGAATTGTTTAATTTAAAATGAAATGATTTGTTGAAATGAGAAAAATGTTAAGGATGTGAGGGAACTTAGGTAATAGATTGATTTCCTGGACTATTAATGGTTTAGGACTTGATTATAATTGAATACCATGTGATATATGAACCCATAAGGGTGAGACTTGGATGAACTTAGTGAATATAGTGTCCCTTGGTATAGATTCAATAATGACCTTTAAGTAGAATGATATGAATATGTGAGAATGAATGACTCTAGTACGAGGCTTTAGGTGGCCTCAGGCTCCCCGAATTCTCTAGGTGTAGTAGTTTGAATTGAATTTGTGGTTTGAATTTTTTTAGTATAATGCTTCCCACCCAAATTTGAAGAAACTTTTTAAAAATCAATAAAAATATAATTTTGATGTAATGGGCGTAGTATGATTTATTGGAACCTAGATATTCCTTGATTCATTTAGGTTATTTTAGATAACCATGAGAAGAGTGTTCCTCCCCCGTTGATATTAGAGTACCTAGGTGGGTGTGCCCTAGGTATAATTTTGATGTGTTGGGTGCATGAGGACTGACCTAGTGATGACTTCGGTATTGATATGGGATCTATTCCATATATTTAGAGTGATACCAAAGAGGCATGTCTTATGAGGATAGTGAGCCTATGTCCTGGTGATGATGATGATTCTAAGGTAAATGATACCTCTAAAAGATGGGTGTTAACCTAAGGGGTGATTATGATCTAGGGGGACCCAATTAAGGGTGTTATTCATATGGTGAGACTGAGTTTACCCCAGTGGGTACCCCAAGAGATGTTTACCCTAGTGAGGGTGCATATGGGAAATAGGAAGTGATGATCACAGGTTTCCCCTTATAACTAAGATCAATAATGTGAGCATGAGTAGGATATAGTGACTAGGACATAAGATGTTTGTGTAGGATGATTTACCCACCAAGATGTATTATAATATATATGATTCTTAGTACATGCTCCTAGGATCTGGCCTTAGTGCCTAAAATTATTTTGAAATGACTTGGAAACACTCCTTAGATATGGATGTTCTGATTCCTAAAAGAGGGGAGACACACACCCAACTCCAAGTGATGGATTCTTGATAGGGAAATCCCCTAAGTTTGCAGATGAGATTTTATTTTTTAGGACAATATCTTAAGAATAATTATGTTATCGATTGGTATGACTTGGATACACTACTTGGATCTGGATGATGTGATTCCTTGAAAAGGGAAATACACCCCTATCTCTAGGTGTGGATTCTAAATAGATAAATCCCCCAATTTTCTGTATGATATTAGATATCCCATGATATGTTCCTAGGGATATTTATCCTACCATACGGGGTTCCTTGGACACACTCCTTGGATCAAACTAATGTGATGTCTAGAAGGGAAGAGACACTCCCTTATATTTTGGTGATGGATTCCCAAAAGGTAAATCCATTAAGTTTTCATATTATATTGTATTTACTAGTACATACTCTTAGGAATCGTTATTCTATTGGTTGGGATGACTTATACATGCTCCTTAGATCTAAATGATGTAATACTAGAAATGTGAGAAAAAAACCCTATCTCTAGGTGATGGATTTCTGGTAGGGAAATCCTATGAGTTTCTAGATAATATTTTATTTCCTCTAACATGATCCTAGGAATAATTATGTTATTGATTGGGATTCCTTCGATAGGCTTCTTGGATCTGGATAATCTGATTCCTGGTAGGGGAGAGACACACCCCTAGATCCAAGTGATGGATTCTCATCATGAAAATCCCCCGAGTTTATAGATTATATTGGATTCCCTAAAACATACTCCTAGGAATCATTATTCTATCAGGTGTAATTCCTTGGAAAAAACCTTATATTCAGATGTGACATTGATTTGGATTTACTTATAGTTTCTCCTTAGAATCAGGGATAAGGGATGTGACCCTCCAAACTGTCTTATGGTCATGATTTATATTTCTTAGGACATGTTCATAGGAATAAACTATTGGGAATAATGTTAATGTATTTCCTAGGAACTATTCCTAGGAATTTGGCATAAGTATAATATTGGAATGAATGATTATGTGACATTCTTAGAGACATCATAACACTAGTCTAAGTAGGTTTGGGTTGATCCTGAGTTTAATGTAAGAACCTAATAATCGAAAATGGTTGTTTATTTATGATTCCGCATTGTATTATTTATTCTAATCATATCACATGTGTACTCACCTTTTACTAGTTATACACAGGACCGTGTTGATGGTGCCCTGCCGATTTGTACTCACACCCTACTTGAGTGGCCATGAAACATGGGTACCTAGGTAGACTTCACTGATCATGGGTTTAGGTTGGGTAGAAGTTTGGTGTATCATGATCGAATGGGATAGCTTAGATAGGATTCATAGGTTGGGTGATGTGAGGCTTAGAGATATAGAATATCCTCTTTTTCATTTATTTTATTATTTTATTTATTTTATATATGTGATCAACCTAGTGGGTGGCTAGTGATTCTATATGATTATCTTCTCACTATATTCTACTTATTATTAATTTCATCTATTTTATTCCATGTAATCTAATTTTTATTATTCGTGGATTTTTTATGATTATTTTATTCATTATTGATCACTCGCAAATGGGGTTATAGTCTCCCCATAGTTCTACCCTAGACCTCCACTACTAGTTGGAAGCCTTTGAAATATTGGTACACTTGAGGTCTCGGTGACTACTACTCTGGTTCAGGAACTACTCAGTGTTTGTGTCCCCAAGGGAAGATGTTACATATGGTATTATATATTTATTTTACTGATATCACAAGTTGTATCAAAGATCTATTTTTCAATATTTTGGGAGGTGGTATATAGATTATATAGGATTGTGTTGAAGATTGTGGTGGATATTGGACTGGTGTTTCATGAACACCTTTTCCAATAGGAATTCCATGTTACTTGGGATATGGGATTTCTGTTATTGGTTTTCAATTTCAAGGTTCTAAGATTTTATCCTATTGTGATGCACATGGGTTTTAAGATTTATGATTTATGAATTATTTTATTTTTGGCTCTTAGATCACTGGAAAGTGGAATGTTTACATACATCATGTTTTGGATATAGTATTCACATAAAATTTTTGTGCTTTTGTTATTGATTTCACTAACGATAGAGGATTCAACTATTTAAAGTGTCAACAACCACTTATATGGTGTTTTTCCATATAACTTAGTGGTGTAATTATACTAAGCTATACCATGATATAGTTTCTTTTGATGATAGTTCATGTGTATCTATGGAAATATGTTTGATGATAATGATGACTATATAACCCCTTATGAATAGGATTCATAGTGACCCTGGTAGTTTGGTATAGGGATTTGAGGCCTTGGTTTTGGTTTTCAAAGAAAATATGTTTGGTTATTTAAAGTTTCAATAAAAACTTATATGGTGTTTTCCAATATAAATTCTTTGTTTCATTTTACTTAACATGACTATATAATCATGAGATACTCAATACAGATCATGGTATGGAAATTTCATTATATATGAATGTACCCAAATGAGATTGTGGTCTTAAAAGGGGTGACTCTCATATGAAAACACCCAATGAGGATCATCTTGAGATTTCATAGTCTTGAGGGGGTAGTTCTATATGTTGATTCCCGATGAGAATCAATTCTTAGTAGGCTGATGACTTGTTATATGATGCATTATGTGTGTGAGAACCTTAGAGTGGGTGGTTTGGCACGTGAGTTGGTGTGTGATTTTGAGATAGGAACATATAGGTGTTTCCCATGAGTTATGACTTGTGTGAGATAGGATATATGGGTTGTGTGGGAGATCCTACTACTTTTTTATAGAAATCAGGATATTGGTGAGCCAGGTATTATGGTTGGGATGAGTTATGTATGAGGGTGACTCAAGTGAGGGGTTATCCTAGAATTTTTATTACCATTGGGAAAAAACCATGCGTATATGAGTTGGTTTATGATATAATTACATGGTATGTTTTACTGGGTAAATTATATAGGCATGGTGATACCTTGCGCTTCTAATGTGAAGAGCACCTTGAGCATTAGTTCTTTAGGTATTGAGGTTCATTTTTGATGGGTAGGATCAGATGGATGCCTAAAAATGATTATTTCAAACATAGATTCCTGATGGGGTTGTATAATATGATCCTATATGGTTAGATCTAGTATGGATAGAGCATGTTTAGGTTCCATTGATTTTTGGAATGACGTTGGGTTGGAACGCGATCATGTGATAGGCCTTGGCATGGGTAGATGACTTGATTTTTAAAATTATCATTGAGAGTGATTATGGATTGATTATATTTTCATGTCATAGAGGATGGTTAGTTTTATATTTTTTTGATCCTAGGATCAATGATATGAGACTCATGGGATTTTGAGTCAGGTTATGTGATCGAGTGGTATATGAGTATACACTTGTTAAGTATGGATGAGACTCGGGTGGTATCTATTATTTATGTGTGGTTCCATAAAATTATGAATTAGTAAATGGTCATATAAAGGATTAGAACTTCTGGTTTCAGTGAGATTCTTGTGAATTTAGTTTCCCAATATTTGATAAAAAATAAATTCCCATATGGTGAGGGTTATGATTAGAATTAGATCAGAGTATGGTGGAATGGTTGATCTAGGTATTGATCTTATTTAGGTATTAACAAGATAGGTTAATGTGACTTGGGATGAGAGAAATTATTAAAATAGTTAAACCTATTGAGGTTTTTCTTGAGGTGCGGAATAAGGGAATCCATAGAGTGGGGAGTGAACCATAGGCTGATGGAGGGTGTGATCCTCATTATGGATAAATTTATGTAGGTATTGAGGATAAAATTCATGTAAGATAGGAATGGTTGGTAATTAATATTTTGGGTTAGTTCTCAAGTATGATTAGGATGGTTAAATCCAGTTATCATACATAGTGATGGATGAAGCATGGGTTGTGGAGGAATAACCCCATGCCAGTAGGGTTATGGATGGTTGAGACTGGATGTCGGATGGTCGAGGTGGTGCTTAGATGATGAAGAGTAGGTAAATATATATGTATCTAGAACCATGTAAAATACAATATTTAATACTTGGATGTGATGTTATGTTTAATGGATTCTAATTGTTGACATTGGGCTTGAGATGGTTTTGATGTGATCTGAGTGTGAGTTAGATCGGAGGTGCGTTGGTGCTTAGGTGAGAGCATAATGACAATTTTGGTCAATTGAGGATTTAACCATGGAATTACATCTAAATTAAAGTTTAAAATTTGACATGGGTGTCTATAATGGTCACATGATGCCTCTGAGAGTTAGGGCATCGCGATTAGGTAATAGTGATAGTGTGTCAGTGGGTGCAGTTGAGTATTTTCAGAAAAGGTCAATTGGAGGAAGTTAAATTGGTGTTTTTTCAGGTAATTTGATTTGGTGGTTTATAAAATGCATTGGGTATGTTGTGTCGGGTATGATGGGTGTGTTTTTAGGATCATTCGGGGATTTTTATATAAAATTCATCTTGTACAAGCCTTGTGTATAGATGGTGGATGCTCATATAATTCAGTTTGGGATCGGTGATAAGGAGAAATAATGGGTTCAAATCAATTTTTTTAGGCATAATTGGGTTTAATGAGATGGGAAATTCATTGATCATGTTTATGTTCCATTAGAAATGTGTTTTAGTAGGTGATTCTGATAGTGGGGAGCAACATGTCTTGGGAATCGTCGATTATGAGTTGAGTCATATGGTGGGAAGCACCATAATCTTAGGGATGAATTGATTGATGGAACTATGGTGAATCAAGTTATATGAGCTTGAGTATGATCTTTCTAAATGTTTTAGTGATGGTTATGAGTGATGAGTTGGTTTTTGATAAATAGTATGCCTTGTTTTTTCAGTTGTGCAGGGGAAGCTAGTTCAGAGTTTCGTAGTAGAATGTGGTGAATTGAGTATAAATTGGAGACTTGAGTAGGTTGGTATTGTTGATTAAATTGGCAGTGATACTTCATAGGGAAAAGAATTATTATGGTGGGGAATTTATAAAACCCCATATCCTTTTTGGGTTGGGAATTCCTAAGGGAATATGAATTTTTTATTTAGTGAGGATTTTTTTTTAAACCGATACTTGGAATGAGATTATGAGAGTTTTAACATCATTAAATAGTTTTTTTGGATAGTTTTTAAGGCTTGAGTGGTGTCCTAATGTTTCAATAATACTTTAGCATAGGTTTATAGTGGCTACACTGCTAAAAATAGCAGTTGTAGGCCAATTACTGCATGGCCATAATGGTCACACCATGAAAGTATCAAGCGGAGGGGTTGTCCACCTTCCTAAAGGAGAATTCAGGACATAAACCTTTTTTATAGAGTGAAAGGTTTCCAAGTTATTTTTCTAAGTGGGTGAAAACCCATCTTTCTATTAGGTCACTCCTCATTTATTTTTATTTGAATATGGGGTTTGGGAGGCGCTATTTTTTTATGGTCACTCCTCAACCTCCTATTCTATTGATCCCACTTTGATCTATGGCTATTTGTGAGTCATTTTGTGATGATTGAGGTATGATTTTCCCTCTTATTACTTCTATTTTTCTTTTCTTCGATCATATCTAATTTCAAGTGATTTTATTTTAGGTTTTGAAGATGATTCCACCTAAGAATGGTGGAATCATCTATTTTTTATGGGAATTTTTCTCAGTTTGTATAGAGAGAAACCTAAAACATGGTCTACACATTTTTTATTAGGGTTATATTTGAGGCATGTTATAATTTATATTTTTCTAATTTTTTTACTTAAATTAATTTAGTTTGGATATGGGTTTGGTTTCGATTGTTATATATTTTTCTTATGTTGGTGTTGAGTATATGTTTTGGACCTCCAGTGTTATTTTGGTCATGATTTCAGTGCAATGAGGTCAAATTTTGACTTTTTTAGTATTATTCCTATTTTGGTTAATTATGAAATTAATTAATATTGTTATGATTAGTTAATGGGATTTTGTGGCCTATGTTCAGGTGTGTTCCCGGAGTCAACCATGCCCATGGCTCGAGGTTTTGGGGACAGGTTATAGCTTGATGATTTATCAATAGATTGTACCTTTTAAATTAAATTTAGGATTTAATTATAAATTCTTAAAATTATATGAATAATTAGTTATAAATTTTTTAAAATTAATTATTGGATGTTGTTCCATGAGATAGGTGCTCATGAGATTAAACGGTGCTTGGATGATACTAGGTCGTGATGGTCGGGCTGTGGAATTAAAAGGGAATAACTTCTTTATGAGCTAGGTGGTCCCTTGTACATGCCCTATGGTATCTAAATTTATTTATTTAGTCTTGGAATATAATTTGTGGTCTCTCCATTGAGGGATACTAAACATTTCAAATTTAATGAATTGTTTTATTTAAAATTAAATTTCTGGTTAAAATGAATAAAGCGTAAAGGTCATAAGGGACCTTGGGCATTGGATTGATTTCCTCAGTCACCTATAGTTGAGTCCCTGGTTATAATTGAATTACATGTGATATATGGACCCCAAGGGGTGATACATGAATTAACTTAATGAATTTATTGTCCCTTATTATAGATTCCTTATTGACCTCTGAGTAGAGGGATGTGATGGGATTCGAACAAATGGCCCTAGTAGGCCTTAGTGGACCCTTAAGACACCTTGAAGCCTTTATTTTAGTTGATATGAACATAAGGTGAGTGTTTTTCACCAACTAATATGAGAGTTCCTAGGTGTGTGTGCTCAATGTAGACTTTGTATGGGTATATTGTGAGAGGACATACCTCGTGATGACTTGGGTATTGAGATGGGCTCTATACCATCTATGGGGAGTGATGAAACCAAGGCATGTCTTAGGAGGCCAGTGAGGTTGTGGTGCAATGATGATGGTGTCGTGGTAGGTGACACCTCTATGTGATGGATGTTAACCCAAGATATTATTATGAGATAGGGTAACCCAATTAATAGTATCTGTGTTATGGTAAGACCTGGGGGCCCGGTGGGTACCCTAGTGATATTTTGACCCTAGTGAGGGTGTATATAGGAAATGGGTAGTGATGATTTCAGGTGTCACCATAGAATATGGATTGATTATGTTATCCTGAGGAGTATATGGTGGCTAGGACACAAGATTCTTAGGTGGTACACTTTTCCCACCATTATGTATTGTGATACATTGGATGCCTAAGACATGCTCTTAGGATCCACCCTTTATGCTTGATATTAATATGTAATTACTTAGACACACTCCTTAGATCCAAATTATGTGATTTTTGGAAGGGGTTTGACACATACCTATGTGATGGGTGTTAACCTAAGATATTATTATGAGATAGGGTAACCCAATTTAGAGTATTTGTGTTATCATAAGACATAGGGGCCCGGTGGGTACCCTAGTGATATTTTGACCCTAGTGAGGGTGTATATGGGAAATGGGTAGTGATGATTTTAGGTGTCACCTTAGAATATGAATTGATTATGTGATCCTGATGAGGATATGGTGACTAGGACACAAGATTCTTATGTGGGACACTTTTCCCACCATTATGCATTGTGATACATTGGATGCCTATGACGTTCTCTTAGGATCCACCCTTTGTGCTTGATATTATTACAGAATGCCTTGGAAACACTCATTGGGTCCAAATTATGTGATGATTGATAGGGGAGTGACACATACCTAGCTCTAGGTAATGGATTTCTGAAAGATAAGTCCCTATGTTTCTGAATGATATTGGATTTCTTAGGATATTCTCATAGGAATCATTGTGTTATCGATTGGGATGCCTTGGACATGATCATTATATATGGATGATGTTATTATTTTAAGGGGATAGAAACACCCCTAGATTAATGTGATTAATTAATAGGGACGAATTCCCCATAGTTTCTAGATGAAATTAGTTTTCTTAGGAAATAATACTAGGAATAATTATATTATCAGTTGAGATTCCTTGGACACACTACTTGGATCTGGATAACGTGATGCCTGGTAGGGTAGAGACAAACCCCTAGTTCCATGGGATTGATTCTTGATAGGGAAATCCCATGGGTTTTCAGATGAGATTGGATTACCTAGAATATTCTCATGGGAATCATTATCAGTTGGGATGACTTAGACAGGCTCCTTGGATCCGAATGATGTGATTCATGGTAGGGGAGTGACATGCCTCTAGCTTTAGTTGATGGATTCTCAGTAAGTAAATCCATTAAGGTTCCTGATGAGATTGAATTACCTAGGACATGATCCTATGAATCATTATTTTATAGGATGGTATACCTTGGAAACATTCCTTGGATCTCAATGATTTGGTCCTTAGTAGGGGAGAGACACACCCTTGGCTCCGGCTGATGGATTCTCAATAGGGAAATCCCCTGAGTTTCTAAATGAGATTGGATTTACTAGGAAATGATCCTAGGAATTATTGTGCTATTAGGTGGAATGCCTTGTACAAGTTCATTAGATTTATATGTGGTATTTATTTTGATTTCCTTGGAGTTTATCCTTGGAATCTGTAATGGGGGATTCAACCCTCTCAATTGGCTTATAGGCATGATTTGGATTTCCTATGATAGGCTCTAAGGAATCATCTGTTGAGAATGATATTACTGAATTGACTAAGACTTGTTCCTAGGAATTTTCCATGGTTCTAGTATTTTTAGGAATAATTATGTGACATTCTTAAAGACACCCTGACTCTAGTTTAATATGGTTTGGGTCGATCTCATGTTCAATGGAAGAACTTGAGGATCAATAGTGGTTGTTTATATATGGTTACATGCTATATTATTTATTCTGAGCATATAACATGTGTATACTTATTTCAATAGATATGTATAGAGATATGATAGAAATTCCTTATTGGTTTTGTACTCACACCTTGCTCGGGTGGTCATGGCACATAGTTACTTGAGAAGACTTCACTGATCATAGGTTCGGGTTGGGTAGAGGCTAGGTGTAGCATGATTAACCAGGATAGCTTGGACATGATTCAGAGACTGGATGAGGGGAGGCTTATAGATATAGTAGAGACTCTTGTGTATATATTTTATTCTATTATAAATTTGTTATATGTGGTCAATATGGTGGATGGCTAGTGGGTATGTATGGATATTTTCCTTCTCCATTCCATTTATTATTGATTTTAGATATTTTATTCTGCATACTCTTATGTTTATTCTTCATGGATGTTTTATGGATATTTTATTTTTTATTTTCACACTATGATGTGAGGAATATTATCTTCATGGTTACACCTTAGACCCCAACTACTAGTCGGAAACCTCTAGAATACAAGAAGGCGCGTTAGAGGTCTTAGTGATTACTCCTCCGATCTGGGTTGTGCTCAGTGGTTGTGGTCTTGGGGGAGGATGTTACAAAATTTTCCAAATGGACATATGAGAGGTCCAAAGTGATATCCCACAACCCAAGGTTCTCACACTGAATAAATCTAAAAAAATTATTATTTAAAATAATAGTTGATATTTTTACATTAATTATCAAAAAAAATTACTAGTCACTCTAAATTAAGATTAATTAATTTTAATTAAAATTACATAATCTTAATTTTGCATCATTAATTTAAGTAAATTATAATATTTCATATTAACTAAGAATTAGTTAATAATAAACCATATTATTTATAATTATTTAAATTATTATTATAACTATGTACTAACTTATTAAACTAATAATGAGTTATATATAATAACTATCCATTAATATTTTTAATACTAAAAACATAATTACTAAATAATTAAAATAATACTAAATTTCATTATTATTAGTTACTAATTATTATCACTATCCATTATTATTACTAACCATTACTAGTTAATAACTATTATTATTAATTACACTAAATATATAATTACTAACTAATTAAATATTATTATTACTAACTACTAAATAATTAAACTAATACCAAATCAAATCTAATTAAATAAACATTTTAAAAAATATTAATTAAAATAAAATTTAAAAAATAAATTTCAATGAATCTTCAAAAATTCTTTATATAACACCACATACCTTATTAAACCCATAATTATATGATTTATAATAAGGGTTTCACTTTATTATATCTAAATTATCTTTTCAGTTTATAGTTTTATAGATTTAGGTAAAACATTATATAACAAAGTGTAAATTTCCACACAATTTCCATTTTTCTCGCTAAATAAGTTCTTTATAAAGACAAAATTTCTTTATTTAAGGTAACTCCAAAATTTGGAACTCTTACTTTATTAATAATTCTAATCAACATTAAGCCCTGTGAAAAATAATTTGAAAATTTGGGATGAGAAAAAGAATCTCAATAAAAAAACATAAAAGAAAACAAACCCATTAGTCCATTTTTAAATGTGAAAATCCATAATATATATATACTTTTTCATAATAAACATTTGACCACAAATATTTGTTTAATTTTACTTGAAAACAACTTAATTAATTAGTTTCTTTCATAAAACATTTTATATAAAATCATAATTAAAAAATCATAAGCATAAGTGTTTTTTGGAAATAATTAAAACTCATGAAAACATTACTTTAAAAACAATCCTTTTTCCATTATTTAAAAAAAGTTCATAAACTTTCCTTAAAAACATAAACTCATTTTCTTACCTTTTGAAATAAAAATACTTCCTTTATAAACTATTGAAATTGTTTCATTTAGGTACCTTGGGGTATTATCTTTACATTCAAACTTACAAGAACCCTTACAATCTAATCTACTAACCAGATAATCCTTGTATCTTTTAAGGTTAACTTATCACAGGTAAACTCTATCACATTACCTCTCACATTGGAGAGCTATATCAGGATCACCTATCATCAGATGTATATCTATCCCACCCAACGTTCATATAAAATTTACCAAAACTATATAATTAATAAAACATATATATCTTTTACTTTAATCATAAAACCTATTTTGAATTGGAATTAAATCCCCTAAGAAATAACATTTTTAGTTATTTTATAAATATGAGAAAAAATTTATGTTTCCTCAGAAAAACTATTTAAAACTAAAAATTAAAATAATTTTGAGAGAAATAATTTTTAAAAAAATAGCAATTAAAATTTTTGAATAATATTGGTAACTAATAATATATATGATGGTAGTAAAAATTTTCCAATCCATATATGATAAAAACTATTTTTTCACTTTTGTAAAAAAAGTAAAAAATAAACCATATAGAATACATCAAAAATATTCCTTTTTAAAAAATTGTAAAGAAAATAAAATATAGTCAAAAATGACCTTTAAAAACCTTTTAATAATAAATAAGAGCACTATTTTAACATTTAAATGAATATGGATACGGAGGATAATGATTTTGAAACATTTTAAACAATATTTTAAAATAAAATCCCTTACGTCGTCTCCCAACTTTCCATGTACATTATTTAACTCATGTATGTTGAACTTATATTAAATATTTACTTTATTAAAAACCATTTTTAGGTTTTTTACCATATTATAATCTCTTTTATTTCATATATTACCATGACTTAAATAGTTACTAAATTTATTGATTTCATGTCGAATGTTTTGAGGACGTTCAATTCATAATCCCAAAAAAAATCTATAGGTTGAACAAGGTCAAAGGTTTCATTACTTCATTATATACATAATATTAATCATGAAATATTTATAATTTTTATACATTAAATACATTTTTATAATAATATATTAAATGAATACATGCAAAATGAATCACAACGTGTAAAGACCCGTAAAATTCAAGGAAATTTTTTTCTTAATTTTCTTGGGAATTTTACAAGAACGCAGTTTTTTACGGAACCTGATTCTGAGGCCCGGTGTGCCCAAAATCATTTTCCGAAGTTTGCCTCGGGTACGTTCAGTGAACGAACGAGCGGGTTTTTCTAAATTTTGAACCGGTGCTCGGAATCGAATTCTGAGGGCACCGATGGAATCGCAGCGCCGGTATTTTTTTAGAAATGCCTCTTCCGGAGTTGCGTTTGCTCGGGTGTGTTTTTTAAATTTTTGGGCTTTAAGTTAAGAAATAAAATAATGTGGTACGACAAACTTTATTTTATTTCATTTAAAGCCTCTTAAAGCCACTTAAAGCTGCTTAAGCTAAGCTAAAGTGGAACCCAAAATATCCTACCCTCTTGGTAGGATATTTGTGAGGTGGGACCCGCACGAGCCCCACCGTTTCTTTTCCGCTAAGTAACGCACCCGCAAAAACCCCTTTTAAATGAAAGTCGACTGGGGTGTTTCCTTAAACAATTAAACGCTCCTATTAATTGGGCGGTTTATTTGTTGAAATTAATTCTATGAATTAATGGGTCGTTACTTAGTTTGTTTTACTTTTTGTTGGCATGTTAATAAAATAAGACCAACGCTTGTCTTATTGAGGATTACTCGTTGATAGGATTTGGAGAAGACTCCAAGGCTTGAGATCTTCATCCTCCTTCGCGAAGAACGCGAATAACGTGAAGAAAGCGGAAGGCGACGAAGAACTTCGAGCCCTCGGAGATCGACGACGCGACGCCAAGTACCGTTACGCCGACGATTCTTCTCCCGCGACGTTCTTCTACGATGTTCCTTCTTCCGCGATAGATCTTTGATCATCCGTTGAGGTAAGAGATTGTGGTCCTTTAAATTCCTTTGTGGTTTTTATCCTCAACATGGATTTAATTGTTATAATTAAATCCGTGTGTTTCTGTAACCCTCGGAGATCGTCGATGCGACACCCTTCTGCGACGACGCGACGCCCTTCCACGACGCGACGATCACCTCCTACCGCGATGATCAATTCCGCGTAGAACGCTCACTCGACGACTACGGTGAGGTAGGGATTTTATTTGAAAATAATATTTTATTCCCGTAGTTGTTTCCTTCTAAAACAAAGAGCCTGAGATCAAAGTGCAATTTTAATTTATTAAAATTGCATCTTGTTATGTTTTCATGTGTTGATCTTTATTTCCCGATTGTTATCACCTAACGCGGAGGGTGCGGGCCAAACAAACACATCCCGACAACCCTCCGCAGTTCTTCATTGATGTGTGAAACAGGGAATGACGACAAACGGGCCGCAGGGACAATTTGTTGATTCCGCAGTGAAGAACGGGGCCCGGGAGGAGCTACGGCGCAGACGGAAGTGGAATCGGACCACCAGAGCAACTCCGGTGGCCCGCAGAACCCACAGGTGGCGCGGGTCGCCGGCGCGGCGGCGCCGGCAGCCGGAGGCGGCGGCCGACCAAACCCGCGACCACGCGGGTCCGGCGAGACACGGGACGCGGCAGAGCCGCGTTCGCTGACCAAGTGCGGCCCCACGTGGGGTCGCGGCTCCACTTCCCGTGGGGGCAGCACGCCCCGCGGCTCCCCTTGCACTGCCGCTCGGCCGAGAAGAGCCGAGCCGAGCTGAGCCGACCCGCCGGCCGGGTCGCGCCCTGGCCGGGCCGGGTCGCACCAAACCGGGTCGGGTTGACCCAGTTCGGGCTGACCCAGGGGGGGTCAGGCCGTGTCGGTCCGGGCCCAGACCCCCCGTTTTTGGACCTTTTCGGTCTTTTGATCTTAACGTGAGATACAGAACTCCGAACGACGCGCCGTCAGCGGTGATGCGATTCTTGGATTGAGAAGGTCATTTCGGTATATCGCACTCAAGGTTTCGGAATACTTTGGGTTCGGCCAGGTTGGTTCGTACACGGAACCAACCGGGCCCTCGGAGCGGAAACGCTCATATCTTAAGCTTCGGACGTCTGATTGACGTGCCGTCGACTTTTTTGAATTCCTCTAAGTGAGACGGATCTTTTGGCATACTCCGTCCGAGGTTTGGACGCAGGTGGAGTATGGTCGGGTTTGTTTTTCCTTAAAAACCAACTGGGCCCCTGGGACGAAAAAGGCAATAACTCTCAGACTGGGTGTCCAATTGACGCGTCGTCTGCAACATTGAGTTCCTGTTGACGATACGGAACTTTTGGATACATCAAATCTGGACTATGTGTCAGTTGATGTATCAGCCTCTCGGCTCGTGGAGCGGACCCTCCTGAACGAGCTTGTTGTGTGCGGGAACCCTAGAGCTGGCTGCGACTGCTACTGTGACGACGACGACTGTGCAGAGATCCTCAGTGGATTCGACGGCGACGAATACAGCACTTAGCGATCCTTTGTGGGTCAGTGCTACCGATCCTGTGTGGGTCTGATCCTGTGTGGGTCAGCGCTGAGCGGTCCTGTGTGGGCCAGCGCCTATAGATCCTGTGTGGGTCCGATCCTGTATGGGTCTTTGCGGGGGTTAGTTACATATCGATCCTTTGTGGGTCAGATCCTTTGTGGGTCATTGTCGGGGTTAGTACCTCTCGATCCTTTGTGGGTCAGATCCTTTGTGGGTCATTGCGGGGGTTAGTACCTATCGATCCTTTGTGGGTCCGACGGCTTAGATGGATCAGTGATCATCTCTATTGTCATTCGAAGAAGTATTCCTGTGTGAGCTGAATCCTGTTTTTCTTTCCTCTGTAGATTGTGTTGTGCTATCCTGTGTGGATTTACGTTTTGCTTTCCCGTGTGTACTAGGTTGTACTTGAGCTCGGATGTTGGATCCGAGTGAGAATTGATGAATTAGGTATATGTATGGGCATATACCTAAGTTGTGTCGGATGTTACTTCATGATTGTATCTTTCCTTGTGGTTTATCCTTTATGGATTCTGGGAGACCTTCGGGGGTCTCGGGGTCCCTACTGAGTAGCTTATACTCACCCTTGTATGGGCTATGCCCGCACTACGTTGTGTTGGTTGCAGACGACAAACAGCGCTGATCGTGGTGGAGGCTTGCGGAGCAGGACGGTACCTAGAGGTGGACCACTGGGCGGGATGTACTCGGAGCGGTCGGCTGGACCCGAGGAGAAGTGGAGGCTTTCTGTACCCACCCTTCAGGTGGGATTTCCAGTGGACAGCTCGACGTTGCGGCTTTACTTTTCAGTTGCTGTTTTTCCCTTTCCAGTTGTACTTTACTTTCAGTTTGGGTTTGTATACTAGCCCACTTACTTTTCCGTACTTACTGTTGTACCAGTTTTTACTTAGTGTTTACTTCTGCCTGCTTGCTCTATGGTGTTTTTTGTTTACTTTACAAAGGCAATTCCTTCCCTTTTTACCGGGATTTACACATTGGTGCTAGTCGCCAGCCCCTGGCCTATGGAAGGCGGGCTTGGGGTAGTCACGGCACGGGCCCCGAGGACGGGTCGTGACAAATTGGTATCAGAGGAGTTCAGTTCTACCACGAACTCTGATATTTTCTATGTGAAGCAATAGTTTTTATCATATTGGGTGTGGTTATCAGTCCAGGGAGTCCAGTGTTGGTGTGGCGGCCGACGTATCCGTACACCAGGACCCTGACTTCTGATTTCCGACTTAATGCACGAAAACATTGATTGCGTGTGTATTTCAAGTTTTCTATGTGATTACTCTATGCCAGCTCACCAGGTATACTGTTTGACCGTGGCACACCTGTTTCTTTTCAGGATGGCCCCACGACGGCAGCCAGCTAGGGTTTCGAGAGTTGTACGTGACGACATCCCGCCGAGCGACGAGGCCTCGGTGCAGGGCCCTTTGACAGCTGAGGCACTGACGGTACCTCTGCCTGCCGAGCCACCGATGCTTCCAGCCCCAGTCGCTGACGATGCACATCACCTCAGTGCACTGCATGAGTTCCAGCGCCAGTGACCGCCCAGGTTCCGCGCGGAGACGGACCCCCAGGCAGCCGAGGACTGGCTGGAGGCAGTTGTACGAGTTTTCTGGTTAGTGAGGACACCAGCAGACCTCATGGTGATCCTCGCAGCGAGCCTACTGCACGTAGTAGCGGGCCGATGGTGGAGCTTGATGCTCCAGGTTCACTATGAGGCATCTCTTCTCTGGACAGACTTTGAGAGCCTCTTCCGCTCAGAGTTCGTCCCAGCCACCCTCCGTGCGGTGCGCATCCAGGAGCTTCTTCAGCTACGGTAGGGCAGCTTGATGGTCGCCCAATACTCGGCGAGATTTACCGATCTCTCTCGCTACTCGACAGACAAGGTACGGGACCCATTCTTCCGGGCACGGACATTTGAGCAGGGATTGAGACACGAGATCAGGGATCGCTGATCTCCATCAGCATTCCGACTCAGGCAGGAGTACTGGAGCGAGCCCTTTTGATCAAGAGCTTTCTTGCTGAGACTTCTACAGCGGCGAGACCTACCGCGGGACGGCACATAGTAGAGTCTTTCGCAGCAGGAAGTCGACGGATGAGTCAGGGGTCCAGGCAGACCAGACCCTCACGCAGACGACCTCAGGACACTGGCTCAGCAGTGCGGGGCACACAGCGTAGAGCCAGTCTTTCGAGAGGCAGGCAGTGCTACACATGCAGTGGACAGGGCCACATGGCTCGTGACTGCCTGGCCCACCGTGCCGAGGAGCAGCAGACAGTTGAGGGGCCACCCAGGCAGAGGTAGAGGGTCGACCGTGGCGGTCCGTAGGGAGGAGGCGGACGAGGCAGAGGAGCTGGCCGAGCAGCAAGTGGTGGGCGACGATTTGAGGCTCTACCACCACCACCACCAGGAGGCCCACCCCGACCACAGGGAGCTAGAGGGCTGAGGCAGGAACAGCTCCAGGCAGCGGAGGCCTACGACCACGGCGTGCCCGAGATGATTCGAGGTACGATCTGTGTCTATTCCACCCTTTCTGCAGTTCTTATAGACACAGGAGCGAGTCACTCTTTCATAGCTGCTGCCCTTGTTCGGAGCTCGGAGATTCTGACAGAGCCGTTGGCTCGATCCTTATGGCTAGAGACTCCTACGGGAGCAGACTCAACGATTGCGCATTGGTGCCGGCAGTGTGAGCTTACTCTAGGAGGCGAGAGCATCAGCTGGGATCTTCTTGTAGCGGCGACGAGGCTTTATGACATCATCTTGGTCATGGATTGGTTATCTATAGTACATGCATAGATTGATTGTATTAGGCGCAAGGTGCGATGTGTACGCACCGACGGGAGCAGGTTCACCTTCACCGGCAAGAAGGGAGCCTTCACAGCACAGGATGGACTTCTGTAGAGGAGAGGACAGCCCATCACTCATCAGTTGTCTAGCCTCATCCTAGGAGTAGTTGACGTGCGGAGTCCTAGTTTTCCTGCAGTGGTGGATCAGTATGGGGACGTCTTTCCCAATGACGTTCTTGGGCTACCTCCTCACAGAGAGGTAGACTTTTATATTGACCTATACCCCGGGACAGCCCCGATATCGACTCCAGCATATCGGATGGCCCCCGCTGAGCTTCGAGAGCTACGGGTACAGTTGGAGGACTTTCAGGGCAAGGGATTCATCCGACCCAGTGTTTCACCCTGGGATTCCCCGATTTTGTTCACCAAGAAGGTGGACGAGAGCTTGCGACTTTGTGTCGACTATCGTCGCCTGAACCAGGTGACAGTGAGGAACAAGTATCCGCTACCGAGGATTGATGACCTCTTCGATCAGCTCAAGGGAGCACGATGGTTCTCGAAGATAGACCTCAGGTCAGGCTATCATCAGCTCAGAGTTCGAGACGAGGATGTAAAGAAGACGACCTTCAGATGTCGGTATGGCCACTATGATTTCTTGGTTATGCCATTCGGCATAACCAATGCTCCAGCAGTGTTCATGGGCCTCATGAACAGGATCTTTCAGCCATACCTCAATCGATTTGTCGTAGTCTTCATCGACGACATTTTGATATACTCGACGACTGAGGAGGAGCATGCCTACCACTTACGGGTTGTACTAGACACACTCCGAGAGCACCAGCTTTATGGAAAGCTCTTAAAGTGTCATTTCTGGATACGTGAAGTCCACTTCTTGGGGCACATCATCTCTGAGGTGGGAGTTGCAGTGGATCCTGCGAAGATCGAGGCAGTGCTATCTTGGGAGCCACCCAGGAGTGTGACGGAGGTGCGGAGTTTCTTGGGACTAGCTGGATACTATCCACTACTGGAAATAGAGGATGTCCCAACGGTTTAGAACTGTTGGGAAAGGCTGGGGAACCGTTGGTATATGTTATACCAACGGTTCTGCCAACCGTAGGCAAGTAAGCCGTTGGGAAAAACTTTTCCCAACGGTTTACACTGAACCGTTGATATAGGAGGGGAAAAATACTGAGAAAAGATTCCCAACGGTTGCAAACCGTTGGCAAAACTCATTCCCAACGGTTGTCAAACCGTTGGCAAAACTCATAACACTGTTTTTTCCAACGGTTTTAAACCGTTGGGAAAAATACATTTGATGAACTCTTTCCCAACGGTTCTAAACCGTTGGGAAAAGAGTTATTACCAACGGTTCAACGAACCGTTGGTAAAAACATATTTTTAAGATTCTATACCAACGGTTTAGAACCGTTGGCATACCCTAAGCTGCAAATTGCAGCAGCCTGCAATTTGCACAGCCCCTCTGTACATCAGCCACCTCTCATCTCATCAGGCCTCATTCTCACCTCGTTTTCGATCCAACTATTGTACCTGTAATAAACTAAAACATACATATACAATTACGAACAAATTCATACACATTTAACATATAATGGATCCTGAAACTATACACATCCATAATTAATTTACAATTCATAAACATACATAATTCATATATAATTCAATTTAAAATTTAGATGACAATTATATGTGGAATCCGATTGAGACGGGGATGATTGGTACACGTCACATATGAACCATGGATCGTTCTCCTAAAGTTTCAATGGAAACCGAATGCGTTTGGTCGGTTTTGCGTATGCCAGTTCTTTTCACTTATAATCCTACCCATTTTAAACAAAACAGACACAGTTAGAGCGGTGTTGGCCACACCGCGCCTCGGATTGAGTCGGGGATGACTCGTACACCTCACATATGACTCATTGATCGTTCTCCTAAAGTTTCAACGGAAACCGAATGCGTTTGGTCGGTTTTCCGTATGTACTTAAAATGATGTCCATTTTAATCAAAAGAGATCCACTTAGACTGATCCCGGCCACACCGCGACTCGGATTGAGCCCGAGTGGGCTCGTACATGTCACATATGATTGATGGATCGTTGTGATAAATTATCAACATATTCGGAATGCGTTTGGTCGATTTTGCGTATGCCAGTTGTTCATTTCACTTATAATCCTGTCCATTTTAAACAAAAGATACACAGTTAGAACGGTGTCGGCCACACCGCTCCTCGGATTGAGGCGGGATTGACTCGTACACATCACATACGACCCATGGATCCTTGTGCTAAAGTATCGACACAGTCCGAATGCCTTTGGTCGGTTTTTCGTATGTCACTTGATGATTTTCACTTAAAATGACGTCTTTTTGAAACAAAAGACCGAAACTTTGAGTGGTTTCGGCCACACCGCGTCTCCGATTGTGGCGG
This sequence comes from Viscum album, assembly GCA_963277665.1. Lineage (NCBI taxonomy): Eukaryota > Viridiplantae > Streptophyta > Magnoliopsida > Santalales > Viscaceae > Viscum > Viscum album. Next base: position 1,435,489,853 of record OY728128.1, read on the forward strand.
GGTTGATTCGTACACGTCACATATGACCCATGGATCGTTCTCCTAAAGTTTCAATGGAAACCGAATCCGTTTGCTCGTTTTTCCGTATGTACTTAAAATGGTGTTCATTTTAAACAAAAAAGAGCCACTTAGACTTATCCCGGCCACACCGCGACTCGGATTCATCCCGGGTTGGCTCGTACATGTCACATATGACCCATGGATTGTTGGGATAAATTATCAACAGATTCGGAATGCGTTTGGTCGGTTTTCCGTATGCCAGTTGATGCTTTTCACTTAAAATGACGTCCTTTTGAAACAAAAGACGGACACTTTGAGTGGTGTCGGCCACACCGCATCTCCGGATTGAGATGAAACCACCGTGCAACATTCTAATTATTATTCGCGACGTGTACGCGCAGACGGCACGTCAATCGGACGTGCCGTGTGCCCACGGTGACCGACAACGCAGTTCTAGTGTCATAAACGGCCAAAACGGGCGTCCAACGGTCAAATTCATAGCGGACGACCTCGGATTGAGCTGAAACCACCGAGAAACATTCTAATTATTATTCGTGACGTGTACGCGCAGACGGCACGTCAATCGGACGTGCGGTTTGCCCGGTACGGCTCAATAATCTTGTTTTAAGTGATGCGCGCGCTTCGTAAACGCGCGTGAGGGGGGTCCAAACGGGCCGAACGATGTCGGAATGGCCTGAAATCAGACAACAAATACGGGTGAGTGATTTATGAAGTGGTCGAGCAGACGGCACGTCAATCGGACGTGCCGTGTGCCCGCGGTGACCGACAACGCAGTTATGGTGTCATAAACGGCCAAAACGGGCGTCCAACGGTCAAATTCATAGCGGACGACCATAGATTCACCTGAAACCACCGTGCAACATTCTAATTATTATTTGTGACGTGTACGCGCAGACGACACGTCAATCGGACGTGCGGTTTGCCCGGTACGGCTCAATATTCGTGTTTTAAGTGATGCGCACGTTTCGAAACGCGCGTGAGGAGGGTCCAAACGGGCCGAACGATGTCGGAATGGCCTGAAATCAGACGACAAATACGGGTGAGTGATTTATGAAGTGGTCGAGCAGACGACACGTCAATCGGACGTGCTGTGTGCCCGCGGTGACCGACAACGCAGTTATGGTGTCATAAACGGCCAAAACGGGCGTCCAACGGTCAAATTCATAGCGGACGACCACGGATTCACCCGAAACCACCGTGAAACATTCTAATTATTATTCGTGACGTGTACGCGCAGACGGCACGTCAATCGGACATTCGGTTTGCACGGTACGGCTCAATATTCGTGTTTTAAGTGATGCGCGCGCTTCGTAAACGCGCGTGAGGAGGGTCCAAACGGGCCGAACGAAGTCGGAATGGCCTGAAATCAGACGACAAATACGGGTGAGTGATTTATGAAGTGGTCGAGCAGACGGCACGTCAATCGGACTTGTCGTGTGCCCGCGGTGACCGACAACGCAGTTATGGTGTCATAAACGGCCAAAACGGGCGTCCAACGGTCAAATTCATAGCGTACGACCTCGAATTGAGCTGAAACCACCGTGAAACATTCTAATTATTATCGGTGATGTGTACGCGCAGACGGCACGTCAATCGGACGTGCCGTGTGCCCGCGGTGACCGACAACGCAGTTATGGTGTCATAAACGGCCAAAACGGGCGTCCAACGGTCAAATTCATAGCGGACGACCACGGATTCACCCGAAACCACCGTGAAACATTCTAATTATTATTCGTGACGTGTACGCACATACGGCACGTCAATCGGACGTGCCGTGTGCCCGCGATGACCGACAACGCAGTTATGGTGTCATAAACGGCCAAAACGGGCGTCCAACGGTCAAATTCATAGCGGACGACCTCGGATTGAGCTGAAACCACCGAGAAACATTCTAATTATTATTCGTGACGTGTACGCGCAGACGGCACGTCAATCGGACGTGCGGTTTGCCCGGTACGGCTCAATATTCGTGTTTTACGTGATGCGCGCGTTTCGTAAACGCGCGTAAGGGGGGTCCAAACGGGCCGAACGATGTCGGAATGGCCTGAAATCAGACGACAAATACGGGTGAGTGATTTCTGAAGTGTTCGAGCAGACGGCACATCAATCGGACATGACCTGTGCCCGCGGTGACCGAGAACGCAGTTCGGGTGTCATAAACGGCCAAAACGGGCGTTAAACGGTCAAATTCATAGCGGACGACCAGAGATTCACCCGAAACCACCGTGAAACATTCTAATTATTATTTGTGACGTGTACGCGCAGACGGCACGTCAATCGGACGTGCGGTTTGCCCGGTACGGCTCAATATTCGTGTTTTAAGTGATGCGCACGCTTCGAAACGCGCGTGAGGGGGGTCCAAACGGGCCGAATGATGTCGGAATGGCCTGAAATCAGACGACAAATACGGGTGAGTGATTTATGAAGTGGTCGAGCAGACGGCACGTCAATCGGACGTGCCGTGTGCCCGCGGTGACCGACAACGCAGTTATGGTGTCATAAACTGCCAAAACGGGCGTCCAACGGTCAAATTCATAGCAGACGACCAGAGATTCATCTAAAACCACCGTTCAACATTCTAATTATTATTTGTGACGTGTACGCGCAGACGGCACGTCAATCGGACGTGCGGTTTTCCCAGTACGGCTCAATATTCGTGTTTTAAGTGATGCGCACGTTTCGAAACGCGCGTGAGGGGGGTCCAAACGGGCCGAACGATGTCGGAATGGCCTGAAATCAGACGACAAATACGGGTGAGTGATTTATGAAGTGGTCGAGCAGACGACACGTCAATCGGACGTGCCGTGTGCCCGCGGTGACCGACAACGCAGTTATGGTGTCATAAACGGCCAAAACGGGCGTCCAACGGTCAAATTCATAGCGGACGACCTCGGATTGAGCAGAAAACACCGAGAAACATTCTAATTATTATTCGTGACGTGTAAGCGCAGACGGCACGTCAATCGGACGTGCGGTTTGCCCGGTACGGCTCAATATTCGTGTTTTAAGTGATGCGCGCGCTTCGTAAACGCGCGTGAGGAGGGTCCAAATGGTCCGAACGAAGTCGGAATGGCCTGAAATCAGACGACAAATACGGGTGAGTGATTTATGAATTGGTCGAGCAGACGGCACGTCAATCGGACTTGTCGTGTGCCCGCGGTGACCGACAACGCAGTTATGGTGTCATAAACGGCCAAAACGGGCGTCCAACGGTCAAATTCATAGCGTACGACCTCGGATTGAGCTGAAACCGCCGTGAAACATTCTAATTATTATCCGTGACGTGTACGCGTAGACGGCACGTCAATCGGACGTGCCGTGTGCCCGCGGTGACCGACAACGCAGTTATGGTGTCATAAACGGCCAAAACGGGCGTCCAACGGTCAAATTTATAGCGGACGACCACGGATTCACCCGAAACCACCGAGAAACATTCTAATTATTATTCGTGACGTGTACGCGCAGACGGCACGTCAATCGGACGTGCGGTTTGCACGGTACGGCTCAATATTCGTGTTTTAAGTGATGCGCGCGCTTCATAAACGCGCGTGAGGGGGGTCCAAACGGGCCGAACGATGTCGGAATGGCTTGAAATCAGACGAAAAATACGGGTGAGTGATTTCTGAAGTGGTCGAGCAGACGGCACATCAATCGGACATGACATGTGCCCGCGGTGACCGAGAACGCAGTTCGGGTGTCATAAACGGCCAAAACGGGCGTTAAACGGTCAAATTCATAGCGGACGACCAGAGATTCACCCGAAACCACCGTGCAACATTCTAATTATTATTTTTGACGTGTACGCGCAGACGGCACGTCAATCGGACGTGCGGTTTGCCCGGTACGGCTCAATATTCGTGTTTTAAGTGATGCGCACGCTTCGAAACGCGCGTGAGGGGGGTCCAAACGGGCCGAACGATGTCGGAATGGCCTGAAATCAGACGACAAATACGGGTGAGTGATTTATGAAGTGGTCGAGCAGACGGCACGTCAATCGGACGTGCCGTGTGCCCGCGGTGACCGACAACGCAGTTATGGTGTCATAAACGGCCAAAACGGGCGTCCAACGGTCAAATTCATAGCGGACGACCACGGATTCACCCGAAACCACCGTGAAACATTCTAATTATTATTCGTGACGTGTACGCGCAGACGGCACGTCAATCGGACGTGCCGTGTGCCCGCGATGACCGACAACGCAGTTATGGTGTCATAAACGGCCAAAACGGGCGTCCAACGGTCAAATTCATAGCGGACGACCTCGGATTGAGCTGAAACCACCGAGAAACATTCTAATTATTATTCGTGACGTGTACGCGCAGACGGCACGTCAATCGGACGTGCGGTTTGCCCGGTACGGCTCAATATTCGTGTTTTAAGTGATGCGCGCGTTTCGTAAACGCGCGTGAGGGGGGTCCAAACGGGCCGAACGATGTCGGAATGGCCTGAAATCAGACGACAAATACGGGTGAGTGATTTCTGAAGTGGTCGAGCAGACAGCACATCAATCGGACATGACCTGTGCCCGCGGTGACCGAGAACGCAGTTCGGGTGTCATAAACGGCCAAAACGGGCGTTAAACGGTCAAATTCATAGCGGACGACCAGAGATTCACCCGAAACCACCGTGCAACATTCTAATTATTATTTGTGACGTGTACGCGCAGACGGCACGTCAATCGGATGTGCGGTTTGCCCGGTACGGCTCAATATTCGTGTTTTAAGTGATGCGCACGCTTCGAAACGCGCGTGAGGGGGGTCCAAACGGGCCGAACGATGTCGGAATGGCCTGAAATCAGACGACAAATACGGGTGAGTGATTTATGAAGTGGTCGAGCAGACGGCACGTCAATCGGACGTGCTGTGTGCCCGCGGTGACCGACAACGCAGTTATGGTGTCATAAACGGCCAAAACGGGTGTCCAACGGTCAAATTCATAGCGGACGACCAGAGATTCATCTAAAACCACCGTGCAACATTCTAATTATTATTTGTGACGTGTACGCGCAGACGGCACGTCAATCGGACGTGCGGTTTGCCCGGTACGGCTCAATATTCGTGTTTTAAGTGATGCGCACGTTTCGAAACGCGCGTGAGGGGGGTCCAAACGGGCCGAACGATGTCGGAATGGCCTGAAATCAGACGACAAATACGGGTGAGTGATTTATGAATTGGTCGAGCAGACGACACGTCAATCGGACGTGCCGTGTGCCCGCGGTGACCGACAACGCAGTTATGGTGTCATAAACGGCCAAAACGGGCGTCCAACGGTCAAATTCATAGCGGACGACCACGGATTCACCCGAAACCACCGTGAAACATTCTAATTATTATTCGTGACATGTACGCGCAGACGGCACGTCAATCGGACATTCGGTTTGCACGGTACGGCTCAATATTCGTGTTTTAAGTGATGCGCGCGCTTCGTAAACGCGCGTGAGGAGGGTCCAAACGGGCCGAACGAAGTCGGAATGGCCTGAAATCAGACGACAAATACGGGTGAGTGATTTATGAAGTGGTCGAGCAGACGGCACGTCAATCGGACTTGTCGTGTGCCCGCGGTGACCGACAACGCAGTTATGGTGTCATAAACGGCCAAAACGGGCGTCCAACGGTCAAATTCATAGCGTACGACCTCTAATTGAGCTGAAACCACCGTGAAACATTCTAATTATTATCGGTGATGTGTACGCGCAGACGGCACGTCAATCGGACGTGCCGTGTGCCCGCGGTGACCGACAACGCAGTTATGGTGTCATAAACGGCCAAAACGGGCGTCCAACGGTCAAATTCATAGCGGACGACCACGGATTCACCCGAAACCACCGTGAAACATTCTAATTATTATTTGTGACGTGTACGCGCAGACGGCACGTCAATCGGACATGCGGTTTGCACGGTACGGCTCAATATTCGTGTTTTAAGTGATGCGCGCGCTTCGTAAACGCGCGTGAGGGGGGTCCAAACGGGCCGAACGATGTCGGAATGGCCTGAAATCAAACGACAAATACGGGTGAGTGATTTCTGAAGTGGTCGAGCAGACGGCACATCAATCGGACATGACCTGTGCCCGCGGTGACCGAGAATGCAGTTCGGGTGTCATAAACGGCCAAAACGGGCGTTAAACGGTCAAATTCATAGCGGACGACCAGAGATTCACCCGAAACCACCGTGCAACATTCTAATTATTATTCGTGACGTGTACGCGCAGACGGCACGTCAATCGGACGTGCGGTTTGCCCGGTACGGCTCAATATTCGTGTTTTAAGTGATGCGCGCGCTTCGTAAACGCGCGTGAGGGGGGTCCAAACGGGCCGAACGATGTCGGAATGGCCTGAAATCAGACGAAAAATACGGGTGAGTGATTTCTGAAGTGGTCGAGCAGACGGCACATCAATCGGACGTGCCGTGTGCTCGCGGTGACCGACAACGCAGTTCTGCTGTCATAAACGGCCAAAACGGGCGTCCAACGGTCAAATTCATAGCGGACGACCTCGGATTGAGGCGGGGTTGACTCGTACACGTCTCAAATGACCCATGGATCGTTGTCTTAAAGTATCAACACAATCCGAATGCGTTTGGCCGGTTTTCCGTATGCCAGTTGATGGTTTTCACTTAAAATGATGTCCTTTTGAAACAAAAGACATACACTTTGAGTTGTTCCGACCACACCGCGCCTCGGATTGAGGCGGGGATGACTCGTACACGTCACATATGACCCATGGATCGTTGTCCTAAAGCATCAACACATTTCGAATGCGTTTGGTCAGTTTTTCGTATGTCACTTTTTGTTTTCACTTAAAATCTTATGGAAATTCATATAGAATATTTTTATATCATATTTAGTATGGATTAGATTTTAGTTGATCGTGCTATGAAACATTTCAGAGCTAATGAAATTAAGGAAGGTGGAGGGGCTGTCCGGGAGGCTGTCCGGGGGGGCTGTTCGGTGGGTGTCCGGGGGGCTGTCCGGGGACCAAGGAGGAGGGTGGGGGGGCTGTGCGGGGTCTGTCCGGGGGGTGTTTGGGGGTTGTTCAGGGGGTTGTCCGGGGTTGTTCAGGGGGCTGTCCGGGGGTTGTTCAGGGGGTTGTTCAGGGGGTTGTCCGGGGGTGTTCAGGGGGCTGTCCGGGGGGTGTTTGGGGGGTTGTCCGGGGTCCAAGGGGGGGTGGGGGGGTTGTCCGGGGTCCAAGGGGGGGGGGTGGGGGGGTTGTCCGGGGGGCTGTCCGGGGGGCTATCCGGGGTCCAGGGTGGAGGGTTGGGGGCTATACGGGGGGCTGTCCAGGGGGCTGTCCGGGGGGGCTGTCCGGTGGGTGTCCGGGGGGCTGTCCGGGGACCAAGGAGGAGGGTGGGGGGGCTATGCGGGGTCTGTCCGGGGTTGTTTAGGGGGCTGTCCGGTGGTTGTTCAGGGGGTTGTCCGGGGTTGTTCAGGGGGTTGTCCGGGGGGTGTTTGGGGGGTTGTCCGGGGTCTAAGGGGGAGGGTGGGGGGGTTGTCCGGGGGGCTGTCCGGGGGGCTATCCGGGGTCCAGGGTGGAGGGTTGGGGGCTGTACGGGGGGCTGTCCAGGGGGCTGTCCAGGGGGCTGTCCGCGGGGCTGTCCGGGGGGTGTTTGGGGGGTGTTCGGGGTCCAAGGGGGAGGGGGGGTTGTCCAGGGTCCAAGAATGAGGGGGGTTGTCCAGGGAGTTCTCAAACACACAACCACTAAAAGACAACAACATCCATAAAAACAGACAATATATAAAAATAACTCAACTCCAATACTATACTACGAGTCTAGATAAAACCAACAACTAGAATAGATTAAACATCAAATCTCAAGTCAAAAATGTAACGGATCAATATGTCCCACATCAGCATCACCATCTCCATCATCATCATCATCATCGCCCTCGTCATCGTCCTCCTCATCGTCCTCACCCTCCACAGCGCCTTCCTCCTCGCCTTCGCCCTCCTCCTCGCCCTCCTCATCTCCCTCCTCTTCCGCATCAGACTGCTCGCCATCATCATCTTCAAGCTGGACATCGGCCTGACCACCACTGGAACTGCCACCTGGTGCACCATATATAGAATGTATCGACGACATGTATTCATCAATCGCTGGGCTGGCCTCTGCTGGAAGTGTTGGACGTAGAACTTCAATAAATTTCATAAATGCACTGTTTGCCCTAGCAGACTGTTCTGCCGTCTCTGTGGCCCTTTTCTCAGCCTGTTCTGCCTGTGCCCTAACTTGCTGCAGCTCGGTGGCACTACAACTCGTACCTGAGGCAGACCAATACCTCGTCGGGGCTATCCTAGGTCGGCAGCGTACTCTGCCAGAATGATCATCTCCCAACACCTGATGTAAGTGATCAGATGGCCCAAAATTGTCTGCTTCTTGGGCATCGAGGGCCTCTAAAGCATCCTGTTACAAATATAAATATAATATTAAGTTACGAAATAGATATTAAAATATAAAATCAACAGATTAAAACTTACAATCTGTTGCTGAGTCGCTTCGTTGACAGCACGTCCATCCTTTTTTCGTCTACTCGAGCAAAACAGTTTTGCTCGAGGCACACGTCCTTCAATATTTTGTATTTGCCTCTACAATGACATTGAAAACAAAATTTATATAAAGACTTCAGAAAATAATTAAATAATTGAGGAAACAAAAGAAAATGTAAGTCGTAAAGAAAACTTATAAACAATTGTCATACCTGCTGCCTCTCATGATCCGGCATCGTCGTGCGTCCTAGTGTATGGAGGTATTTTTTTGCATCAATGTTTTTTTTATTTTTTCCAGATGATTCCTAAATAAAATTAGATAATGCAAAGGATAATATTAATGCAAAACTTGAAAGTTATTATTTAAATACCTCAAATGTAATTCATACCTTAAACTGGGTACTCGTCCAATGAGTAATCATCTGACGATACTGCTCTATAGGACAATCATCCACGACTGGTACCGCCTCTAACTCAGTGCCAACTCTAGCACGCCAGCCAATATACAGCTCATGCTTGTAGGCTCTCCAAAGCTCGCCTAAATCCTTTAGACGTTCCAGTCGTGCACCCTCACCATCAGGAAAATTAAATCGAAGCTGAAATGAAAATATTAATTTATATAAATACAAAAAAAATTCATGGCATTAAATACAACAGATTTTTTTACCCATATCTCTGCCCAAGCTCTATCTTTGACCTCATGTGGCAAATGTCTCCACGACAGCGGGCTGACGGGAATGATGTCGGAGTATTTGGCAAGCGTCGCCATAAAACTCCGACATTGTTGCCCTGTTTTCTCAACCATCTGATTGTCTTCATTATATTCCACCATAACCTGTGTGCGACGGTTCCACACCGAACGCATGCGTGTACGGCCCCGCCCCCGCCTCCTGTCAGTAGATGTATCTGTCATGAAAGAAAAACAAATATTTTATCAAAACATGTTATAATGAAAATAAATATTGCTATAAAAAATTGATAGGGTTTTATAAATATACCTGTGCTAGTCTGATCAATGAGTGGCGCCGGATCCACAGAACCTGATGGAACACCCTCTGGTGGAACAGGAGTCGAAGACGATGGAATATAAAAGCTCGGAGAGACAGAAGTAGAAGGAAAAGAAGATGGAACAACTGTATGACCTGATGCTGACTGGGGAGTGGGAATCATCATGGGATGTGAAAATGATGGGGCAGAAGATGCAGAAGGTAGCGAAAACATGGGAGGTCTAAATATCCCATGTGTCCCTAACGACACACCGGGATCAGAATGTGGGAAGGCTGAAATGTCAGTGGGAGGGGCAGGGTCTAGTCGGGCACGCGCAGCTCTATGTCCACCTCTGGTACGAACCCTCCTCGTACCACCGGCCTGAGTACTAGGACCAGTACTAGGCTCCTCGTCGAATAACTGTCGACGTAATGGTGGATCCTACAAAAAAGTTTACAAAAAAAATTAATCACATGACATTATATATTCTGTAAATATATATATATATATTTGAAATAAAGTACTCACTGTAGGCACTAATGGTGGAATGCCCATCTCCTCCATCCGACGATTGTTCTCCGCCATTTTTTTTCTTCGTCTCTCTTCAATTGGCTTCATTTCCTGCATTGGAAAACAAATATGTAATTAATTATAAAAAGAAAATTAATTTGTAAACCAAAAAACTAAATATATGAGGGAATGAGGGGATTCATTGGTAATTTAGCTATCAATTGTTTTAGAAGAGCTTGAATGAATTTAATAAAACATACAAGTTGTAATGTTCACCAAGTTAGAAATATTGTTTGATTTGGTTTGAATACAGTTCAATTCCAAATTAGAAAATGCAATTCAAATAAAACAGCAACCAATAAACATTGAAAATTCACATAACGGTCAAGTCAGCTAAAACATATTTGTGATCAATACTAAATAAATATGAATATTACCAACCTTAACAACCCAACTCGAGGTAAACCAAAAGAATTGAGAACATGGATGAATGATTCTATATATTTCCAACCACAACTTCAGGTTCACAATCAACTCTGACAATTGATCTATTGGAGTCATCAAAAGAAATAAATGGATTGGTTCCAATGGCAATAGGGACAGTGTCAATTCCATCATCAGCATCATCAAAAATATGTCTTGGAATTACTTCAACTACGACACCAAATTCAGGTTGAAGTTGATCTTTGACATAAAAAACTTGTTTAGCCATTGATGCCAACACATATGGTTCTTCAGTTACAAGAGTGCGGGTCATATTAATTACTCGAAATCCACAATCATCAATAAATGTGCCATGTCTCGTCATCGAATCAAACCAATGGCATTTCATCATTGTGACTCGTCCATGAGAGTAATAATCCAATATTATTATTTTCTCAACGACTCCATAATAACCCACATTTTCAAGTCGCGGTCTACTATCTGATGCACTGGCATAACAATCTGTTGTGGCAGTAACCATAATACCATCATGTTGTGTTCTCATGTTTTTGGCTCGTTCAGTGACAATAAATTTGTACCCATTGATAACAATTGATTTACAGTCACGAACCACGGTATTAGGACCAAAAGCCAAAGCTCTTATTTCCTCAGAGACAGAGTCAGCAGACAAACTCAATACCTGCAATATAAATGACAGTTAAACTTAAGTAAATATTGAAATAATTAATTTAAACAGTAATATTTTTACCTTCAATTTTAACCAAGCAGAAAACTCTTTGCTATGCAAAGTCTCTCTCCTTATCAAAGATAAAGAACGATGCTTCCTATTTATCATTGTTTTATGTTCCCTGTAGATAAAAAAATATGAATAGTTTAACAGATATATATGTAAGATATATACATATTCAATTTTGTTACCTGATATAGTCATCGAACAAATCACAGTTGAACAAAACTGTGCGATGTGCCATCTCCCGCTCTTCATGGCTTAATGTCTTCAATGTATATGATCCAGGAATTCCTCCTGTTTGAGGAAGTGATGGAAAACTGGGTTCAATTTGCTCATATTGTTCTTCTTCATTTCTCATTGGTCTGTTCATTCTTGTAGTAAGATCAGACAAATACATTGAACAGAAATCCATACATTCTTGAGCTAAGTAACCGTTCACGATAGAACCTTCGGGATGATTCTTGTTTCGAACATAAGACTTTAATGTGAACATATTTCTTTCAGTTGGATACATCCAACGAAAAGAAACAGGTCCTCCGAGAAGTATTTCAGTTGGAATATGGACAGTCAGATGCAGCATGCATGTGAAAAATGATGGGGGAAATATTTTCTCCAACTCACACAAAATTAATGGGGCATCTGTCAACATTTTTTGCAAGAAAGACTTGGACAACTTCTTAGCACAAAGATCTCTAAACAAATGGCACAACCGAATAACACCCACCCTTACATTATTGGACAAAAGATGACGGATTGCTATTGGAAGCAACTCATGCAGTAGAACGTGATAATCATGAGTCTTCAAAGATTTTAGCTTCAACTCTCTTCTATTGACCCGTTTAGATATGTTGCTTGAATAGCCATCAGGAACTCTAATAGTCTCTAATACTTCCAAAAATTGTTTTTTTTCAGTAGGTGTCATCACATAAGAAGCACATGGAAGTTGCCATTTATTTTCACTGATACGCACAGGATGCAATTCTGGTCTGATGCCCCAATCCACCAAGTCACGTCGAGATCGTAAATCATCTTTTGTCTTCCCCTTGACATTTAGAAGAACTGAAAGCAACATTTCACATATATTCTTTTCAATATGCATTACGTCTAAGCAATGACGTAGCAAATTGGTTGACCAATAAGGCAAATCAAAAAAGATACTCCTCTTCCTCCAATTGTAACAGGTTTCTGTGGAAACATTCTTTCTCTTTCCAGATTTCATTTGACCCTTCCCGAACGAAAAACTGAAATCTTTCAATTCATTAAGCACATCAGTTCCAGACATACGCTGAGGTGGATCATCGGTCTCTATAGTATTATCAAATCTTCGACGATTAATTCTATATGGATGATCCTTTGGCAAAAATCGTCGATGTCCCATAAAACTGAAACTACAATGATGTTTCAGTCTTCTGGATCGTGTATTCTTCATACAAACTGGACATGACAGTTTCCCCTTCGTGCTCCATCCAGACATCATTGCATAAGCCGGAAAATCATTGATTGTCCACATAAGCGCAGCGCGCATCTGAAATATGTCTTTCGAACATGCATCGTATGTGCGCACACCCACATCCCAAAGAAGCTTCAACTCTTTTATTAAAGGTTGCATGTATACATCAATATCAATGCCGGGATCAGAAGGACCAGATATGAGTATACTCATGAAAGTGAAAGATTTTTTCATACACAACCATGGGGGAAGATTATAAATGTGCATAAAAACGGGCCATGTGCTGTGCGAAGTAAGCATCTGCCCAAACGGATTAAAACCGTCGCATGAAAGACCCAGCCTCACATTACGCACGTCAGCTGCAAAATCAGGATGTCGAGCATCAAATCTCTTCCATGCAAATCCATCTGCAGGATGAACCAACTCATCATCAGTCTTCTTTCTCTCGGTATCATGCCATCTCATTTTTATTGATATGTCATCAGACATAAAAAGATTCTGGAGTCTGGGGATCAATGGAAAGTGCCACATTACTTTCTGTGGAACGCGGGATGGTGTTCCATTAGATTTTGACTTCCAGCGGGACGTGCCACATTTTATACATTCATTTCGTTCAGCGGTTTCCTCCCAGAATAAACTGCAATCTTTCGGGCAAGCATGAATTTTGTTTCTTGAAAATCCAAGTTCCTCAACTAACTTCCATGCCATATAGTGGTTTGAGGGAATATCTGCATCATCTGGAAGTAAATCCTTCAAGAGGGTAAGAATGTAATCGATTTCTGTATTAGAAATCCCATACATAGTTTTCCCATGAAATAATCGGATTAAAAATTCCAGCTTTTTCATTTTATCGCATTGTCGATATACTGGAGTCGTGGCAGCATCATTCAATTTTTTCACCCTATCAATATCATCATTTTCACTAGATGCATCAGCTGTCCTCATATCGAAGTCTTCTTGAGTCGAAATCATTTCTTTTTCATGATGACGAATAAATGGAAACCGATCATCTAACAAATTCTCCATTCCAGTCTTTTCATTTCGATCATCACCAATTTGAGATTTCGTTTTCTCCCCATTGTGATACCACAGAAAGTAGTTTGCTTGAAACCCATTTTTGGTTATGTGGTAGCTGACTTCTTCACGGCTCAACCAAGGTCTACCAACACAATTGGAACATGGGCAGTGTATGCGACCACTATCTGAAGCATTGTGAAATGCAAAATCTATAAAGCTCTCCAAATTGTTTTGAAAATCGTCTGAGATCCGATCGGTTTCATACATCCAACTTCTGTCCATTCTGTAAAAAGAATTTATATAAGTCATTTTGTCATAAACAATTCAATAGGCATTAACTATAATAGAAAATACATTTAAGTAAATGATAAAGGAAGAAAATAATCAAGGTATCAACTACACATGTCAAAAAAACATACAAATGTGTTATTGAAAAAATGTAAAACCAACAAGAACTTAATGTGTTATATCACATAACAGCATGACTCATCCCATAACCATATTAGTAGGGTATCATGAACATGAATAACATCAACCTTGTGTCATCCTCCTACCCTACATGACCCCAACCACATGCCACATCTTATTATAGCCTTATCACATCACACCTCACCGAAAAACACTAGGGAAATCATAGTACATCTCACCTGAAGACACATGGACAATCACATCGCATCTTGCCTAAAAACACATGGTCAATCACTTTTTAAGGAAGAGTAGGGAAGACATGGTAGCTATCCAAACATATAACCACCATCCTAGATATTAGAAAAAATACCCATAACTCAAAACCTCTGATCGTTGGTAAGTTTATCCAACTCTGGTTGGGAATGTGTAGAAATAACATAAAAATACATGATATATAGATAGCACAAAATACTCAACCTATGGGTTCACATTAACTACATAATCACACACTTCACTACTACCATAAAACACATAAACCACACCACCACCACACAAGACGCATATCATTGGAATATAATTCTACATTCAATAAGTCTATCTATGGAATTATCATAAGAATCCATGTATCAATTGGAATATAATTCTACATTCAATAAGTCTATCTATGGAATCCCTCCCTTGGATCCATGTATCACCAATGGCTTAATCAATATTCAAAGAAATGAGTCTATCCGTGGAATTCCACTGTGAATCCATTTATCACATAAAGCATATAAGTTAATAGAAACAAGATTATATACCTGACATCCTAATAGAATCCATGTATCACTATTTACTATTAATCATTTAATGAATTTCATTTCATTTCAACAATTCATTAAACATACCAAGGTCAAAAACAAAGGTATTTAATACAACTCACCTCAAAATGGCGACTCAATCAAATAATAACCTGAAAAGAATGAAGCTTCATTTACTCATGTTGTAATGACAAGATAATGAGATTCTCTTGCTTAATCAATCAATTCCATATCATGGTCTCAACATAACTCATAATGGCTAGAAATTCAATGAAAATTCAAGCACTCGAATTTTTAATATAACACTCCTAACAAGACTATAAAGATATCACATGCATTAGTTATAATATATCTAACATGGTAACATAAAATATAAGTGTTAAAGGGGAATGCAAACCATAAAATACCCTTAATTAATTTAATTTACAATTCAATTCATAAATGGAACAATCAATTCGATTTATATAACCTTTCACAAATGACATCCCATGTTCAAAGGGTAAAATCCAAAAAGGAATTTTCAAGAAAACTCACCCTTAGGCGCGGGCAGTAGCTCCAAAATCGTCTAAACTGAAGGGAAAAATAAAAATAAGTTTCAATACTATCCAAATATTTGAATACCTTTTGAGATAAAGAATAAGAAGAACCTGAAGAAGAGCTTCAAGGTCCGGCCGGCAGTACTCCAAAATCGCCTGCTGCTGCTCCCGTTAGGGCTCTGTAACGCGAATGGGGGGAGAGAACGGGGTGCTGGGGAACCTGAAGAAGAGCTTCAAGGTCCGGCCGGCAGTACTCCAAAATCGCCTGCTGCTGCTCCCGTTAGGGCTCTGTAACGCGAATGGGGGGAGAGCTCTGTAACGCGAATGGGGGGAGAGAACGGGGTGCTGGGGATTTGGGGAAACCTTTGCCAACGGTTTTTTAAAACCTTTGGCATATCTCCCCAAAATAAGGCCTATCCCAACGGTTCCTTAGAACCGTTGGGAAACACTCCCAAAACAATGTCTATCCCAACGGTTCCTTAGAACCGTAGGGAAAAACTCCCCAAAACAGGGCCTTTCCCAACGGTTCCTAGAACCGTTGGGATAAACTCCCCCCAAACCAAGGTATCCCAACGGTTCTAAGAAACCGTTGGGAAAAACCTCATTTACCAACGGTTCTATCGAACCGTTGGTATGTAACTGTGGGGAAAAACCCACATTCCAGTAGTGATCGGAGATTTGTGCCAGACTTCTCCAGAGTTGCGGCACCACTATCAGCTTTGACGAATAAGGGGAAACCCTTTGTGTGGTCAAATAGATGTCGGCAGAGCTTCCAGGAGCTGAGACAGAGATTGACCAGTGCACCTATCTTGAGGTTGCCTGAGGAGGGAGTAGGGTACGTAGTCTACTGCGATGCATCAGGGACCGGACTCGGATGTGCCCTGATGCAGGAGCAGGCAGTGATCGCCTATGGATCACGTCAGTTGAGGCTGCATGAGCAGAACTACGCTACCCATGACCTGGAGTTAGCAGCAGTGGTCTTCGCTCTGAAGACATGGTGACATTATCTGATGGGCAAGCGCTTTACAGTCTTCTCTGACCATTAGAGTCTCAGGTACATCTTCTCTTAGAAGGACCTAAACTTGAGATAGCGGCGATGGCTTGAGTTCCTCCAGGACTATGACTTTGAGATAGTCTATACTCCTGGGAAGGGGAACGTGGTAGCCGATGCTCTCAGTAGGAGGACGGGCATTCAGCTACTCGAGGAGGCGACAGAGCAGCTAGCCGCTTTGCAGATATCCTTCGTGGATAGAGATGGAGCAGCCTTCCTTCAGTCACTCACAGTCTCTCCTCCACTACTACAGCAGGTCAGAGAGGCACAGCATGGGGACGCTGACTATGAGACGCGGCGTGCGCAGATATCCTCATGACAAGCACCTGATGATTTCTCCTTTGGAGCAGAGCACGGCATCCTTTTCAGAGGATGTACCTTGGTACCAGTTTCTTTACAGGAGGAGGTGCTGATAGAGTTTCACACTTCTCCTTTGGCGGTACATCCTAGAGTGGCGAAGATGTACCAGGACCTCAGACGACAGCACTGGGGGCCAGGCATGAAGAAGGTTGTGGCGGAGTTCGTTTCATGATGCCTCACCTGCCAGCAGGTGAAGGCAGAGGATCAGGTACCAGCAGGCTTGGTACAGCCCTTAGAGGTCCCGGAGTGGAAGTGGGACAGGTTATCTATGGACTTTGTGACTGGACTTCCACGCACTTCCAGAGGTCATGACTCCATTTGGGTGATTGTCGACCGACTCACCAAGTCGGCTCACTTCTTACCCATCAGAGAGCAGATCTCAATGGAGAGCTTGGGCGTCTCTACATACAGTAGATTGTACGGCTTCACGGTGTGCCATCATCTATAGTCTCCGATCGAGATGCTCTCTTTACTTCCCGGCTTTGGAAGGGGTTGCAGGAGGCGTTCGGGACGCAGCTACGTCTGAGCACTGCCTTTCACCCTCAGGAGGATGGTCAGACAGAGAGGACCATTCAGACTCTCGAGGACATGCTCCGCGCATGTGTCCTCGACTTTGGTCGCAGCTGGGAGGACCACCTACCCTTGGTGGAGTTTGCGTACAACAACAGCTACCACTCCACCATCGGGATGGAACCATACGAGGCATTGTATGGCAGACCTTGCAGATCTCCTTTGTGCTGGACAGACCCTGGGGAGTTAGCACTTGTGGGACCAGAGATGGTTCAGGCCACGACAGAGAATGTCCAGGTCATCCAGGAGTGGATGAGGATAGCTCAGAGCCGGCATAAGTCTTATGCTGACAGGAGGCGGAGGCCACTAGAGTTCGAGGATGGCAACCACGTCTTCTTGCGTGTCTCACCTCGACATGGTTTACAGAGATTTGGCCGAGGCGACAAGTTGTATCCATGCTTCATCGGACTATTCCAGGTCCTTAGCAGGGTTGGCGAGGTGTCTTATCGCCTGGCTCTACCACCTCAGTTGCACCGGGTGCATGACGTCTTCCACGTATCTCAGCTGAGGAGATACATGCACGACCCAACACACATCATTGACCATGGCGAGCTAGACGTTGATGATGGGGCGACTTTTGTGGAGGTCCCGGTGGAGATCGAGGATCAAAAGGAGCGGGTCCTACGTGGACGATCGATTCCTCTTGTGCGCATTAGATGGCAGCACGGGAACCTCCAGGAGAGCACTTGGGAGAGGGAGGCTCAGATGCGTGCTCAGTACCCACATTTGTTTCCCTAGTTTATGATGTATCTTTACGGGGACGTAAAGCCCTGAGGTGGGAGTGATTTAAATACCCGTAAAATTCAAGGAAATTTTTTTTCTTAATTTTCTTGGGAATTTTACAAGAACGCAGTTTCTGACGGCACCTGATTCCGAGGCCCGGTGTGCCCGAAATCATTTTCTGAAGTTTGGATCGGGTACGTTCAGTGAACGAACGAGCGGGTTTTTCTAACTTTTGAACCGTTGCTCAAAATTGAATTCCTAGGGCACCGATGGAATCACAGCGCCGGTATTTGCTTAGAAACGCCTCTTCTGGAGTTGCATTTGCTCGGGTGTGGTTTTTAAATTTTTGGGCTTTAAGTTAAGAAATAAAATAATGTGGTACGACAAACTTTATTTTATTTCAATTAAAGCCGCTTAAAGCCACTTAAAGCTACTTAAGCTAAGTTGAAATGGAACCCAAAATATCCTACCCTCTTGGTAGGATATTTGTGAGGTGGGGCCCGCACGATCCCCACCATTTCTTTTCCGCTAAGTAACGCACCCGCAAAAACCCTTTTTAAATGAAAGTCAACTGGGGCGTTTCCTTAAACAATTAAATGCTCCTATCAATTAGGCGGTTTATTCGTTGAAATTAATTCTATGAATTAATGGGTCGTTACTTAGTTTGTTTTACTTTTTGTTGGCATGTTAATAAAATAATACCAACGCTTGTTTTATTGAGGATTACTCGTTTAGAGGATTTGGAGAAGACTCCAAGGCTTGAGATCTTCATCCTCCTTCGCGAAGAACGCGAAGAACGCGAAGAACGCGAAGAACGCGGAAAGCGACGAAGAACGCCGAGCCCTCGGAGATCGACGATGCGACGCCAAGTACCGTGACACCGACGATTCTTCTCCCGCGACGTTCTTCTACGACGTTCCTTCTTCCGCGACAGATCTTCGATCATCCGTTGAGGTAATAGATTACGGTCCTTTAAATTCCTTTGTGGTTTTTATCCTCAACATGGATTTAATTGTTATAATTAAATCTGTGTGTTTATGTAACCCTCGGAGATCGTCGACGTGATGCCCTTCCGCGACGATGCGATGCCCTTCCGCGACGCGACGATCACCTCTTACCGCGACGATCAATTCCATGTAGAACGCTCACTCGATGACTACGACGAGGTAGGGATTTTATTTGAAAATAATATTTTATTCCCGTAGTTGTTTCCTTCTAAAACAAAGAGCCCGGGATCAAAGTGCAATTTTAATTTATTAAAATTGTATCTTGTTATGTTTTCATGTGTTGATCTTTATTTCCCAATTGTTATCACCTAACGCGGAGGGTGCGGGCCAAAAAAACACGGCCCGAAAACCCTCCGCAGTTCTTCATTGATGTCTGAAACAGCGGACGACGACAAACGGGCCGCAGGGACGATTTGTTGATTCCTCAGTGAAGAACGGGACCCGGGAGGAGCTACGGCATAGACGGAAGTGGAATCGGACCACCGGAGCAACTCCGGTGGCCCACGGAACCCACCGGCGGCGCCCTGGCGCGCCGCCGGATGGAGCCGCTGCGGCTTCAGCCGCGGCGGCGGTGGCTGACCAGACCCGCGACCGCGTGGGTCCGGCGAGACACGGGACGCGGCAGAGCCGCGTCCGCTGACCAAGCACGGCCCCACGCAGGGCTGCGGCTCCTCTTCCCGCGGGGGCATCACGCCCTACGGCTCCCCTTTCTCGGCCGCTCGGCCGAGCCGAGCCGATCCGACCCGTCGGCCGGGTCGCGCCAAACCGGGTCGGACCCGGGTCGGTCCGGGCCCAGACCCCCTGTTTCCGAACCTTTTCAGTCATTTGCTCTTAACGTGAGCTACGAGACTCCAAACGACGCGTCGTCAGCGGCGATGCTATCCTTGGATCGAGACGGTCGTTTCAGTATATCACACTCAAGGTTTCAAAATACTTTGGGTTCGGCAGGGTTGGTTCGTACACGAAACCAACTGGGCCCTTGGAGCGGAAACGCTCATATCTTGAGCTTCGGACGTCCGATTGACGTGCCGTCGACTCTGTTGAATTCCTCTAAGTGAGAAGTATCTTTTGGCATACTCCGCCCGAGGTTTGGATGCAGGTGGAGTACGTTCGGGTTGGTTTTGCCTTAAAAACCAACCGGGCCCCTGGGACGAAAACGCCAATAACTCTCAGACCGGGCGTCCGATTGACACGCCGTCTGCGACGTTGAGTTCCTGTTGACGATACGGAACTTTTGGATACATCAACTCTAGACTATGTGTCAGTTGATGTATCAGCCTCTCGGCTCGTAGAGCGGACCCTCCCGAACGAGCTTGCTGTGTGCGGGAACCCTAGAGCTGGTTGCGACTGCTACTGTGACGACGACGACTGTGCAGAGATCCTCGGTGGATTCGACGGCGACAACTACAGCACTCAGTGATCCTTTGTGGGTCAGTGCTACCAATCCTGTGTGGGTCTGATCCTGTGTGGGTCAGCTCTCAGCGGTCCTATGTGGGCCAGCGCCTACAGATCCTGTGTGGGTCTGATCCTGTGTGGGTCTTTGCGGGGGTTAGTTACCTATTGATCCTTTGTGGGTCAAATCCTTTTTGGGTCATTGCGGGGGTTAGTACCTCTCTATCCTTTGTGGGTTAGATCCTTTGTGGGTCATTGCGGGGGTTAGTACCTATCGATCCTTTGTGGTTCTGACGGCTTAGATGGATCAGTGATCATCTCTATCGTCATTCGAAGAAGTATTCCTGTGTGAGCTGAATCCTGTTTTGCTTTCCTTTGTGGATTGTGTTGTGTTATCCTGTGTGGATTTACGTTTTTCTTTCCTGTGTGGACTGGGTTGTACTTGAGCTCGGATGTTGGAGCTGAGCAAGAATTGATGACTTAGGTATATGTATGGGCATATACCTAAGCCGTGTCGGATGTTACTTCGTGATTGTATCTTTCCTTGTGGTTTATCCTTTGTGGATTCTGGGAGACCTTCGGGGGTCTCGGGGTCCCTACTGAGTATCTTATACTCACCCCTGCACGGGATATGCCCGCACTACGTTGTGTTGGTTGCAGACGACGGACAACGTTGATCGTGGTGGAGGCTTGCGGAGCAAGACGGTACCTGGAGGTGGACCACTAGGAGGGACGTACTCGGAGTGGTCGGCTGGACCCGAGGAGCAGTGGAGGCTTTCTGTACCCACCCTTCAGGTGGGATTTCCAGTGGACAGCTCGACATTGCAGCTTTACTTTTCAGTTGTTGTTTTTTCCTTTCCAGTTGTACTTTACTTTCAGTTTGGGTTTGTATACTGGCCCACTTACTTTTCCACACTTACTGTTGTACCAATTTTTACTTAGTGTTTACTTCTGTCTGCTTGCTCTGTGGTGTTTGTTGTTTACTTTACAAAGGCAATGCCTTCCCTTTTTACCGGGATTTACGCCTTGGTGCTAGTCTCCATCCCCTGGCCTATGGAAGGCGGGCTTGGGGTAGTCACGACACGGGCCCTGAGGACGGGTCGTGACACATCGCTTCGTGGAGGTGGTAGTCCATGCATACGCACGAGCGACGTTATAATTTTCTAAATGGGTGGAAGGGTAATAAGGTAAGTAATATATTATATGTCTATAATAATAATTATTTCATAATTATAATATATAATTAATGAATCCATCATAATTACCAGCCTTGTGAGGTGGTGATGAAAAATGAAACACATTGCTTCATGGAGGTGGTAGTCCACATGTACACACGAATGATGTTTTCATTCCCCATAGTATGGAAAAGGTGATGAGTAAGTATTTTAAAATAAAAATAATAAAATTTTATTATAGTGGATATATTTATGTTATTCTATCATCATGGTTTAAGAATATTTGAAGAAGTTAGAAGAATAAATAAACATGAAACACTCAGTAAATAATTATACCTCTTCTTTAGAAAACCTCACTTCGATTACTCATTAATCATTCTTGGGTTAGTATTTTGTTCATACCAAAACCTATAGGACATGGTTAGGGATGTTGGAGAGATATTTATGTTGGGATTGACAAAGAAAGATTGCTCAAAAGGTGTGTGGAAGAGAGGATAGGAGATGCATTATTATAAGTAAGGAGAAGACACACTTGGAATTACTTAAAATATTTAAATATAATTAATGTATTTCTCAAGAAAAATTATTCTAAATTTACATGAATTATGAAAAAATAGGATTAGTTTTTTGTGTCATTTTAAACCTTATCTTTTGGTTTAACCCCTTCATTGGCCCTTTTTAACTTTAACCATGGTAACACGTGTTTTAGAATTTAAGGGTCGTAAATTTGCTTATAAGGTGAAAAGTGGCTCACAAATAATCCATGGATGAAATTTTGGAAAATTTCCCTTTAAAACTTTCCTATTTAAAGATTTATTTTTAAATCATTTAATAAAATATTATTTAACATAAAATATCCTTAAATTTATTTTTAGGATTATTCTTTTAATTTGACATTAAAGTCGTCAAGATAAAAATGGATTTAGAATATAAACTCTTTTACCAAAAAAATATATATTTTTATTAACCATAAAATTCATTAAACATCATAATTAACCAAAAAATATTACTTTTAAGGTTTTTAAAATCATTTAATTTGATTTTTATACTGCTTGCACAAGCCCTGTGTGAGTTTTGCGTAAGTGTTTGAGGTAATTATAACATATCCAAAAATTAAAAATAAATTACCATCATAAAAAAATATTTATTTTTAATATAACCATTTATACTCATTCATAAATTTTTTTATCCATATGAAAACATATAATAGACATTAAATTCAAGAGAGTAACATTTTGTATTTAACTATTTCTTAAAATAATATAAATGTAATAATCAAAGGAAAATGTCACTTAAATAATTAAAATTAAAAAACAATGTGATAATGGTTTAAATAATCTCATATTATAATAATTAAGATGAGATTTTGTGACCTTATCACTTATTTTTAACCTTAATTAACATGTTTTACCTTTTACCGCGGTGACACGTTTTTACCTTTGTTATTATTCATAATAACCAAAAATGAAATTGAAATTATCACTAAATTTGAAAAACTTGATTATAAATAAAAAAACATTTTTCAATATTCAATTTTTATAATTGGTAGAAATTAATTTTAATATAAGTTTGCAAAATGCAATGAAAACAGTTTTTAGAAAATTATGTTTCTAAGTATAAAAATGAACTTATACCAAAATTAAATATAATATTGATTCTTATGGAATTATTTATATTTTTTTAATCATATTTACCTTATGTTACACTAATACCAAATCCAAAATATAATGTGACTTATAAATTACTTGATTTAATGAAAAAAATGACAGTTTTGAAAAAATGTTCATTTTTTATTATTCACTCAAAAATAAATATTTTCATAAATATACAAAAAAAATCATCCTAAGACTATTATGTCATTATTATTTAAAAAATTATATTTATTTTACCAAATAAAATGAATAAAATTGGCACAAATTAGTTATAATATGCGCGAATAAAATGTAATAAAAACTATTTTTGAAGAAAATGTATTTTTGAAGAATAAAATAAATTTATTCTAATTACTTGTATAATAACCATAATTAAATGAATTTTAATTCATTAAATTTGATATATAATCTACTTGTTATAACTATTTATCAATTTTGATTAATTTAATCTATTAAGATCAAAATACATTGCACAGAGAAACGCAGTTTTATGAAAAATATCTCTTTAACCTTTTGATAATTTTATATTTATTTTTAATAAATTAATAATAAATGTATGATTTATTATCTATTTTATTAAGGAAAATTTTTTACATATATTTCACAATATGGTTATTCATATTTATACCCATCAAATCAACGGTTGGGTCATAATGGTCGTACTTAAATAATTGTACATCACAGTTTGTTTGAGCTCGATGTTACACATACCACATGCTATTAGATATATTACTTAAAGAAATAAATTACAAAATATTAGGGTTTCAAATTATACCCCCTTAAATAAATTGCATCCTTACAATTTTATATCACTCCCAATAAAGAGTATTTGAAACATTTTTTAAAATCAATTCAGGGAGTGTAAGATAAAACATATGATCATGAAATGAAAACCCATTTTAATATTTTAAAAAAAAATTTATTGAAAAAATCCATCATAAAAAGGTATAATAAAACATACTTTTGAAAAATGGAAAATGGAAATATGAATGTCACCTAGAATAACACATAATCAGGTTCCTATATGATGGGATCGTTAGTGTGAAGTGAAAATATGGATATATAAGAAAAAAATAACATCTAATGAATAATAGAGAGTGATAGAGAACATGATCATGAGAAATGTAATGAACACAAAACCATAAATTAATATTTGATAAATAAGCCCATCAATTTATCAGAAATAATGGTAAACGGATAAATTTTTTATTTCAAAATCATTTTCCTAGATTTGAGATATTTTTTTACAATCATGATAGAGAACATGAGAAAATATACTTACTTTATTCATTTCCATTTCATAAGAAAAAATTCATAATTTGGTTGTGCTTTGTTCAATTTTCACTTATATATCATCTCTTACACCAAGAAATGAATATTCAGGATGATTTTTTCATGACTATATCATTAAAATAAACTTCTAATGGATCACATAATTCATAAAAGGATAAAATGTTAATCCTCTTGTCTTTAGACATTAACCAAAACCAAAATGGTTATAACAAAGAAAAATAATACCCAATACAAAGAATTGTTCAATTATTGTTAAAAGCCTCAATAATAACACCCAATGTTAAAATTTAAACATTACATTAAAAACTAACCTTAAAACTCTTCAAAATATTTTTGGTCAGGTTCAAATCCCAAAAATATGAAGGATTTGATAACATATTCTTCCAAGATCAATTTAATATTTATTTCCAAACAATATTATTCACTCATAAAATCACATCATATATACTTCCAAAAGATCATTCAACCTTTATTCCTAAAATAAAATCTCATATTATCCAAAATAAGTTTTATTTACCATAATCATATAATATTCCCAAAATAGTGAATTTATTCAAAAATAACATTAGTTATATAGTTCCCAAAACAATTTTAAATCCCATGGTTATCTATAAGATACAACATATGTTCTCAAAATATAAAAACCCTTTTATCCCAATTAACCATAATGTTATTCAGAGCGAAAAACTTAATAGGGGGTTGAATTTAGTTTCTAATTAAAATTTATATTAAAATGATTTAAAAAAATCCCTCAATTTATTGAAAAATCATGGTTAACTAAAATAGTAGAAGTATATAATTTGATCTTTAAAAAAGCTTCTTAGAAGTTTGATCACAACTCATCTAAAATAGGTTTAAAACTCTAAAATTTTGAAAGAGTTCTACTTGTATCAAACATGGTATATAAAACAAAAATTAAATTTAACTATAAAAGCAATGTTTTTCTATAATAGATTTGAAAACATATATTAGTTTTTTTTAAATAGAGAAATCAAAATAGGAAAAACACAGTGAAATAAATACAATAGGACTAGTCTCAAACCAATACCTAGTCCTCTCAACATGGAAATAACTCATAGACAATCAGTTTTTTAAAGAATAAATTTATCCAAAACCTGGATCATGATTTACAAAATCAACAGATCGCAAGGTTTTCTAACCGAGATTAGGCGTTATGAAAGAAACAGATCACAAGGCTGGTCATCTTTGGTTTTTTAGGAGTCCTTGAATTTTTATTTGAAAGGTTTCAACCATTTTTTCATAGAAACTTTAGAAAAAAATATTTTTGTATAGTGTTTTGAATGAGTCCTCTATGTATCATAATTTTTCACAGGTGCATGTGTATATTCTACTGTTATTCTCTGTCATGACCTAACCTACCAGAGACCGTCTGGCCATCAGCATGTTGAGTATGACACTCCAATCCAATCTCTAATAATCTATTGGCTGGTTACATGGACTAAGAAGGCATAAAATGAAATGGGATGCCTTGTCCAAACATACATGTGTGCATGCACACAACTATATCCATGTAAAAGTGCATAGGAATAATAAAATATTAGAATATCTAGAGTAAAACCATGAATGAAATAACCTCTATGGAATACATCAAAGTATGGAAATGTTAAAAAAGTGTAAAAATACACACCTAACCAAAAATGAAGTCCCAACCAGAAAAAAATAGGAAAAGGAAACGTGAATAGATCCCAGCTCCTAATCCCTAAGTTAGACCACTGAACATTGTCAATGAACCCAATTACAGCTTTGATCCACTGTATCATAGTACACCAAGGTCATCATCAATCTGACCATCTCCTGCATAAGACACGACATGTGTGGGTAAATTCCATGTAGGGGTGATTATATACATACCCAATAGGATTTCCTAAAAACCATAAAGGGGGTTATAGAAAGATACAACAGAAGTCATCTCAACCCACAGTAAGAGGGAAATAAAACCCAATATATATGCTCATAAAGAACCCCAAGAAAGAGAGAATGGGGGTATCCATTTATATATCCCAACAAAGTATAATGAGTTTTCCTATAAGTCAAAAGGTCTATCTCTGATACCCATAATCATGCACAACCTCAAAATAATCTATGTAAAGGAGCATGCACCTCACTGTTATGCTCCACAGTCGAGGGATCCATAACTCCAGTGGAGGACCCGCTCCCCGTCTGAGCTCAAATATGGGGCAGAACCACTTCATAGATAGAGGAATCATTCCCTGATGTATTATGGTGGATTAAAAACTCTACCCAT
Source organism: Viscum album (assembly GCA_963277665.1). Taxonomy (NCBI): domain Eukaryota; kingdom Viridiplantae; phylum Streptophyta; class Magnoliopsida; order Santalales; family Viscaceae; genus Viscum; species Viscum album. The sequence goes on from OY728128.1 coordinate 1,435,516,724, forward strand.
TTAAATATTATAGGGTATCCTCACCCTGGTGCGATAGGGGAGTACCAACCCCGACATCTCTCTGGTAAACTGGCTCAATCACTACCATAGGACAAGAATTATTAAGGGAAGTATCCAACATGTAAAACCTTATGTTGTATATTTTATTCCAAAATAGTATCCATAATTTCATTCTACATAGAAAAATACTTAGGATAAACTACTCATGGTCTAAAATCTGAGTCCAGAAGAAGGAGATACAAAAGGTAGAAGTTCTTGGGATAAGTACACAATGTGTACATAGGGTCACATAGTGTGTGACCCTACCTCATATTTTGGGTGTTTAATCCCTTGTAAATGGATTGGGAATCCATTTCATACTACATATCATGTCTACATGGGCACACAAAATGTATTTCTACTAGGATTCCTAGGTGTGTGCACCTGGCACATGGCACGAATGGCCATATACAGCCACACGGTGTGCCCCTAAGGTGACATGGTGTGTCTGACCACACAGGGTCATGGGGTTTGTAAATTCAGCACATTTATTAGCTACCTAAGTAGGTTAAAATGGTGTTTGGTCCCAATTACATGTAATTTTATCCTTAACTTGTCCAAAACTATAGTCTTCGTGAGAACCCGAACTACACGACGTGTGTTCCTCCAGAGTACATGGTGTGTAGTTAGAAAATTTATAGAAATAAAGATATTTTATGAGGATTAGAGATCTTCCTGATATATCACTAATCAATACTATTTGATCACCTTAATCCACCAAAAAAATTAAAACCCCTCTGACCTTTGATTTCTGACATCTAGTGGCCAGAAATCGTGAATTATATCGCCTACAAGGGAGTCTATCATGTGTCTAGCATAGTTTGTGGGTCCCTATGTACATATACATAACCTAAATCCCATTAACCCATGATGATTCATCCAAAACCACTTATCTCTACATTTTTCACACATCCACCATGCATTAGGGGGTTTGATCATTCTCAAATCTGACCCAAAAATGCTAAATCGCCAACCCCGTGAGCCAATGATGTAGAATGCGGTGAATAATGGGGTAAAATCACATAAATATAGTAATATAATCATTGGAATATGTGATCCTAGACAATGAAAAATAATCATGGAAACAACTAGATTGAAAAATATGTGTGCAACATGGTAAAAATTATTGGTTTAAGAAACACCAAAAACACTGGGCACAGGCGAAGAACATAAACCGAAAAATACGAATACAATCCATGATTTAAGAATTTAATCAAAGGGTAATAAATCAAAAATAACAAGTACTACATTGGTTATGGATCAATAATTGGTGAATAACACATACACTACATATGTAAAAGAATATATATTGTTTTCACCATCTTTATCACAGTCTACCTCAATCTGTTTGTTGATTTATGTCCTTGGGTATTCCAATGCTAACGAAGAATGATCCTTCTCAAATCCTCCCAGGGTCATGTATCTAACCTTGGTGATTTTCCATAACAAGGTATTTATAGGGGAGGATTAGGTTTTAGTACATTTAATAAAAATAAATAAATAAATTATCTATTTTATTAAATTCACCCTCCAATGGTCACCTCTCACGGAACATCCAATGCTGACTAACTTTAGGTTGTGTCTAGTGTAAACCCCATGTTCTAGAATAAACCATTGAAATATATTTCCCATCCAAGGTCCCAAACAATAGGAAAACCATTTATATTAAAATGATTCATGCATGTGATTTAATATATATTAATATTTTTAATATATTAGTTTCTGGTTCCCAAGACACCCAAATACCGAGCCGACTCTGAGAAAAATATAGATATATGCATAAAAATATTCAAAAGAATAATCCAACAAAACTAGAGTCATTAAATTCTCCCCTACTTAGAGGATTTTTACCCCAAAAAGTAAAATCTATAAAAAAATGGTGGGGGTATTCATCCCACATTTATATCACACACTCCTAAGAGCTCTCATATAGAATCCCATGCTACTAAAACACATGAACTAAGGGAATGGTCCTTCCATGTAGGATCATATCCTACCAATCCTCGATCACCACTAGGTATGTCACAAAGGTGGCTCCATCCTCAATTCCCAGATCACCTCATTCAATAATGATGGTGTAATCGAGCATGTATATCCTTAGTTGTGACACATGGAATATTTTGTTTATCCAATCCATCTATGTTGGAAAGGCCAAGTGATGAGAAACATCGTCAAACTTCTACAGGGTTTCAAACGGCTTGATGAATCTCAAGGATATATTTCTTCCATGAAAAATACCTCATAATCCTCATATTGGGGAGACTCTAGGAAAAAATGGTCTACTTTATTGAACTAAAAAGGCCTGCAATGTAGATTTTTGTAAGATTTATATTTGCTCTGGGTTGTCCTCATATGCTCATGGGTCACCTGAACCTTTTTTATCACCACCTACATCATCTGAGGCCCAATCAAAGAAGTCTCTCCAACCTTAATCTAGCACAAGGGTGACTTGAAGTGTCTCCTATATATTTCCTGAAAAGGTTTCATGCCTATAGTAGAGTGATAGTTGTTATTATAAGAAAACTCTACCAATGACAAGTGATCCTACCAACTTTGGTAAAAGTCTAACACACATACTCTCATCATATCCTCCAATACCTATATCATCCACTCAATCTACCCATCTGTCTAGGGGTGAAACATCATGATCATCTTTAATTGGTTCCTAAAAGACTCATGTAATCCTCTCAAAAACTATGACATGAACTGAGCATCATAGTTAGAGATAATCATCATAGGTTCCTCTTGAATCTAGATGATCTTCTGCACATATATTGCCTTATACTCTTAATTGAACTCTTCTACTTGATGGAAAGGAAGTGTCCTGACTTGGTAAGTTGTTCAATAATAACCCAGATAGAATTATGGTCTCTTGATATCTGTGTAATTGTTTTCGTAGATTCTATAGATAAAACATCCTATTTTTCACTCCAGTATCTCAAGAGGCTATGAAAAACATGTCAAAACCCGATGCTTAACCTTTAATTGAAAACATGTGAGACACTAATAGATGATCTCGAAAAAAATCCACCTTATACCTACCCACTAAAACTATTATTTAAGGTCCTTGTACATATTTTCCACACCAGGATGTATATCCATGGGAAGTGTGAAACTCACCCAACGCCTCCTCATTTAATGTGACTAGAACCATTATTCTTCCCTGAAAAAGGATGATGTGATCCCATACTTTATAAAATTAATCTAGTGAATCTTTTAAGGATAATTGATTATGTAGAACCTGAAAATTGATGTCTCCCAATTGAACCACTATCATAGGATGAAGAAGAAAATGATTCAGCACCATTGATTGAAGAAAAACTACACCCCTCTCTTCTATTAGGGTCAAGTATAACAAAGAAACTACTCATACGCCTCCCATATCAAATGAGAATAGGACTTTCTATTTGGGTAATATGCCACCATGTTTCCCTTATCAAGATTATAAACTATCTCAAAGTCCTAGTCCTATAGTAACTTCAACCAATTCCACTATCTTAGGTTAATATATCTCTGAGTGAAGATGTACATGAGAATCTAGAGGTATGAGTAAACAATAATACGATCACCCAGAAGATAGTTCCTCCACATTTTTAGAGCGAATACTGCCACTAACAACTATATTTCATGAGTCACATAGTTCTACTCATGGGATCTCAAGTACCTTGACACATGAGTGATCATTTCATGCCTCTGCATCAACATGAAACTAATCTAAACTCTGGAAGCATCACAAAACACTGCATACTCAAATTAATCCTCTAGTGATCTCAACATAGGAGCACTGGTCAGCCTTTGCCTCAACTCCTTGAATGATCTCTAACATTTCTCAATATGGGTAAATGATTTCCCTTTCTATGTCAAGGCGGTCAATGGAGATACTGACCTATATAATTCTGCCACAAACATCAGGTAGTGACCCTCCAAACCAATAAAACTCTACACATACATTATGATCTTGGGTGGATCCCAAGAAATCACAACATCAATCTTCGTTGGGTCCAAGATAAACTAATATTGGAGATGAAATACCCTAATAAGTGAACCTCATGGATCTAAAACTTTCACTTCGAGATATTACCATAAATTTGATGCTTCTGAATTAAGTCTAGGACCATACTCAAATTCTTTGCATGATCCTCCTATGACACATAGTAAATGATTATGTCATTGATGAATATTTATATGAATCATCCCAAGTATGGATGGAAGATTCGGTTCATAAGAACTATAAACATAGTAGGGGAATTCATCACACCAAGATTCATCCCTAGGAAATCATAGTGTTTGTATCAATATAAAAAGTTCATATTAATAATATCATCCTACCAAAACCTCAACTAGTGGTATTTAGACCTAAGATTTATATTTTAGATCCAAATCTCACCACTCAATTGGTTGAATAGGTCATCAATCCTAGAAAAGGGATACTTTTTATTTATCATTACCTGTACCTGATTCACGAAAATATAATCCATGAAAAGCCTCAAACTTTCATCTATCTTTTTCACAAACAAAACTAGAACTACCCAAGGGGACACACTGTGTGAAATAAAAAATTTATCTTAAAGTTCGTCTAACTACACCCTCATCCTTTGAATCTTGGTAAGGGTCATCCAATATTCCACATAATATATCAGTGTGGTCCTAGGGTGAAAGTCAATATAGATTTCTATCTTCCACCTCAAAGGTCGTCACGGAATTTCCTCAGGGAGGATGTCCATATAGTCCTCCACTACTAATGGAATCTTGATTCCTAAATAACCCACTACACCAAGGTATAAACTCACAAATTTATGGGTTATGGGTTGTATATTCCTACTCACAAGGCTCACACTCTCAACCATGAGATATCTCTCACCCACAAAGGATAATCTTATCGTATCCATATGAATGCATCTAAATCACCTATAGTGATAGTAAATATGGCTATAAACCATGTAAACTCATTACATACCCAAGATAACATCATAAGTTTTCATCGTGATGACCAAGAGGTACCATGATAAACTATCTCCACTGAGCGACAGCTTGCACTGTCAATAGATGTGCGATATAGAATAATTACTCCCTATAGAAACTTGTATCCATAGATGTTGGGATAAAGTATTGATGGGGATCTCTATCTATTGAATGAGATATGTGTAGATTAAGTGATGACTTGTGACTATGTCTACAAGTATTGGAGAAAGAGTATAAAAGACACATATCGTACCTTGAATCATCTCATGAGTAGCTTGGTCATATCCCTCCATCCTCAACTGCCAACTCATTGAACTAAGTGTGGGAAACCTAGTGTTAGTGGTGGTAGTATCTCATAATGTTGACCCCCATTAGAAATTATCCCCTCTAGAGCTCCACATAGTCCTCTACCAGTATCTCCTCCTTATGGGTTACCTTGATCATGACTCAGAGATTCTTGATCATAGAATTTCCTCTAATGTGGTGGTCCATACATTGTCTTCCTAACCTCCTCATAATTTCAAGATGGGTAATCATGTGCCATGTGTACTCATTCATCACAAGCATATAATCATCCCTTACCTGGATGACTGGATCCTCTACATGATCCCTAAGTTATAAATCCATGTATCTGATTCTGGGTAAGACTATGCCTCTTATGTTGATACCTCGATGTTTAATGTTTTATAACCGTTATAGATGACTCATCCACTTGATATACATTGTTGGCCCCAACCACTTAGTTACCCTCTGCTATGAAACTCTCAGTAACTAGGTATCACTCTAGCACTCTGGCATAAGTAAGAAATCACAAGGAGACTAAATTGGCATGAATTTATCTAAGAAGACCCTTATCAAACATTTATTCCTAAAAGAAACCATATCTCACCATATTAATGGAGTAACATGTGAAGTTAGTGAAACCCATAGTGTACTCAGTAACCACCATATCACCATGCTGCAACTTGAGAATCTCTTGTATCCATACCAAGCATAAACATGAAGGGTAATACTCATTCAAAAAATAGATGATGGAAGCCTGACCATGAGAGCATCATCTCATCATGGGTCAACATCATCAAACTTCACCAGTGCCCTGCTACCCCATGAATATGGTTGGACACAAGTGAATCCATCTAATATATAGGGGTCTAAATAAGCCTAAAGACTTGGATCACTAACTCATTCAATCATCCAATAGTTTTGGGTATAGATCATCACAAAACCATAGTACTCTCTATCACTAGAACTCATGTATATTTCTAATCCTGCACACATCATCATCCTAACTTGATGGAACTATCCACTACTAAATAGGTGGTGGAATATCTCTCTATGAACTTGGAAGAAACACCTCATGAGATGGTCCTTGAACTAAGTTTACATTACTCAATTGATCATCATTATGATCTTGTTTTGGTAACATGGATGGTTGTCTTCAGGGAGGCATCAGGAAAGTGATTAATATATAAAATGGTTAGATGATCATATATGGGGATCCAACTCAAGAATGATATTCAAAAGAATTGATCATATATGATGCATGTACCATTTTCTCCTCACAACCGATGTCTTAATATGTCAAGTTGACAAGCATGTAGTCAAATTCTTAATGAATGGATGCATTATTTGTCATACCATCACTTGATTATTTGGACTGAAATCCACACTTGATACACTCTGACCCCATTTACCTAAGTTCCCAAACCAATAATCACCATGGTTCTCACTCTAATATCGACCCAAGGATGAAATCCTAATATACCACTCTATCACATCCCAACTAACTGAGCCCCGCCAGGCTGGTGGCATGTTGAGTGTGACACCCCAATCCCACCTCCAATAGGCTAGGGTTTGGTGACAAGTTTCAAGAATTCATAAACTAAAATGGGAGGTCTTATCCTAACATACCTTCATGCACACACACAACCATATCCATGTAAAAGTGCACATTGATAATAAAAGACTACAAATCTAGAGTAAAATCATGTGTAAAATAACCTATAGGGAATACATCAAAGTAAGAAAATGTAAAACAAAGAATATAAGGGTAAAATACATACCCAACCAAAAATGAAGTCCCCAAATGACAACAAGTAGAAAAATAATAACTGAGGAGATCTTGACTCCTGATCTCCAAGTCTAACCATTGAACATACTCAATGCACCAAAGTACGGATATGATACATCATATACTGGTGCACTAAGGAAACTATCAATATATATGTCATATGCATAGTAAAAGACATGTGTATGAAAATCCAATATAAGGGAAAGTATATACATACCTAGTAGGATAGCCCAAAAATCATAAAGGGTTCAATATAAATATACTAAAAAATTTGGATCAATGCATAGAAAGATGGAAACAAAACCCAATATATGTGCTCATAAAGAAACCCAAGAGAGAGATAAAGGGAATCTCTATATTTACAGCCCATCTAAGTATAATGAGTCAACTTTTATCTCCAAATTCTCATATCTAATGACCAACATCATGAAAAACATCTCAAGAATCTATGTAAAGGGGCCTACACCTCACTGTTGTGCTTCACGGTCGAGGGATCCACAACTCCAGTGGAGAACCCACTCCCCTAAAGATCTTGAATATGAGGGAGTACCACTCCATAGATAGAGAACCTATATCCTTAAGTAGTATGTGTGGGTACCAACTCAACATTTGTAATGAGTATGAGGGAACCTCGCTCTGGTGAAATAGGGAAGTATCGATCCTGACATCTCTTTAGTAAACCAGATCGATCACTACCATCAGCCAAGCATCATTGAGGGAAGTGTATCTCTAATAAAACCTCATGACATATATTTTATGCCAAAATTATAGATATCATCACATCCTATATAGAAAACTGCTCAGGATAGGCTAGTCATGGGTCAAAATCTGAGTCCATAAGAAGGAGATGTGAAAGGTAGAAGTTCCTGGGAGAGGTACATAGTGTGTACATGGGGTCACATCACTACTAGAAAAGGGGGCATTGAAGCCCCCCAGAATCGGGCGACCGCCAATGGCGGTCACTGGCCTTGATAAAAAAAACTCGAGCCTTCCCCCCCCCCCCCCCGCGCCCCCCTCTCGATCGAACCCTGCTCCCCCCCACGTCGCCGCCCTCCCCCCCCCCCCCCCCGCCCGGCCTCCCCCGCCGCCCGGCCTCCCCCCCCCCCCCATCGCCACCCCCCCGATGCCGCCATCCCCCCCCCCCCCGCCTCCCGGCCTCCCCCGCCGCCCAGCCTCCCCCGCTCCCCCCCCCCCCCCCCGTCGCCCCCCCCCCCCCCCCGACGCCCCCCCCCCGTCTCTCAGCCTCCCCCTCCGCCCGGCCTCCCCCGCCGCCCAGCCTCCCCCGCCGCACGCCCTCCGGCCTCCACCATCCGCCCTCCGCCCTCCGTCCTCTGCCCCCTCAGCCCTCCCCCCACCCCGGATGGCTCCGGCACCCCAGACAGCCCCCCCCCCCCCCCGGACGCCCCCCCGCACCTCAAACACCCCACCCCACCCCCCCCCCCCCCCCCTCGCTGCCTGTCCCCTCACCACCTCCTCTCCTCCATCTCCCCGCCGCCACCGCTGCCCGTCCCCTCCCTTACTGCACCGCCTTTGGCTCCGGCTCCCCTTCGCTGCCTCCTCTCTCTCGCTGCACCGCCTTTGGCTCCCCTCCCTTTCAGGTTTGTAGCTCAATCAGGTAACATGGGCTTTTAGTTACATTATTATTTTATCAATGGTTCATAAACAAATGATTAATATTTATTTTAAATATAGTTGATTTGAAAAATGTAAATGTAATAAGTATTGTGTAAATGTTTGTTATACAGATATAATTATGGATAAGAGTTGGATTGATCTTCCAAATCGAATGTCTAGAGAATATTTCAATGGCATTATGCAGTTTATTGACTTCACAAGAGGATTTGAAAGTGACTATATTAGTTTTCCATGTAGAAAATGTGATAACAGATATCAATTCACATGAGATACTGTGAGGGAGCACCTTTTCTTTAATGGATTTCTGAAAAATTATAAGATTTGGACTCGTCATGGAGAAGAATATGTTCGTTGTCAAAATACAGATGCAGTTCAGATGGATGTTGATGCAAGGATGACTGATCCAATGCATGAAATGCTTACTGAAATGGTACGTGGGTTTGATCCTGAAGGCATTGACATCCAGAATCTTGAGACCGGTGAGATAAATCTTCGCTCTGGTGCAGATCGTGATTCGAGGAGGTTTTATGAAGCACTTGATGATGCGAAAACAGAATTATATCCTGGATGTACTTCTTACAATAAACTGTCATTTATCGTGGAGTTGTTGCATTTGAAGACTTTGAATAATTGGTCAGACACATCATTCGAAATGCTTTTGGTTTTATTGAAAAAAGTTCTTCCTGTCAACGCTAAGATTCCGGAGTCGTATTACTATGCTCGTAAGTTGACAGAGAAATTAGGTTTTACATATGAGACCATAGATGCATGTGCAAACAACTGTATGTTGTTTAGAAAAGAAACTGCCCATTTGGATATTTTTACGGTTTGTGGTGCTTCCAGGTGGAAAGAGAACAGGGGAAATAATACTCATCAAAGTCAGATTGCGATACAGGGGAAACCGATTTCCGTAAAGAAAATGCGTTACTTTCCCCTTAAACCGAGGTTGAAAAGATTTTTTATGTCATCTAAAGTTTCTAATTTAATGAGATGGCATGCAGAAAGAGTTCATGAAAGTGATATGTTAACCCACCCGGCAGACTCTCATGCATGGAAGTATTTTGATAAGAGACATCCCGACTTTGCTAAAGATGTTCGTAATGTCCGGTTGGGATTGGCAGCAGATGGTTTCAATCCATTCAAGTCTATCGTTGGTGCAACTCATAGCACATGGCCCGTGGTGTTGGTTCCATATAATCTTCCTCTGTGGCTTTGTATGATTCAACAATTTATATTACTTTCCACTCTTATTGATGGACCTAAAAGTCCGGGGGATAAGATTGATGTTTACCTTCATCCATTGATTGATGAGTTGAATGAATTTTGGGGTGATGGTGTGATGACTTATGACTGAGAAATGAATGAAATGTTCAAACTGCATGCTGCTTTATTGTGGACAATCAATGACTTCCCAGCTTATGAAAATTTATCAGGCTAGATTACAAAAGGGGAATTTTCTTGCCCTTGTTGCAATAAAAGTAAAAAATATGTATGGCTTAAACATTCCAAAAAATGGGCATACATGGGTCACAGGCATTTTCTCCCTCCTCAGCACAGATTCAGAAAGGATAGAGTGGAATTTGATGGTTCTAGAGAGTTCAGCCCAGCACCAAAGATCATGACAGGAGTCAAAATGTTATCGCAGATTGAGGAAGAAAACATCCGCACGGTATATGAAATTCAGGATTTGGTGGCTCCTTCAGTATGTAATATTCGTGCTGCGGGTAGGCAGCGCAGTCACAATTGGAAAAAGAAAAGTATTTTTTATAGTCTTCCGTATTGGAAAACTAACATGTTGAGGCATAATTTGGATTTCATGCACATTGAAAAAAATGTTTGCGATAACATATTGTGGACCATTTTAGGTTTCAGTGGAAAATCAAAGGACCATGTTAATGCACGCCGTGATTTGGAAGAAATGGGTTTAAGGAAACATTTTCATTTACAGTTAGCTGAGGGAAACAAGGCATATATGCCTGCTGCACAGTATACGATGACTACAGAGGAGAAAGAGACATTTCTTTCCATTTTGAAGATGGTCAAGGTGCCTGATGGTTATTCTTATAATATTTCAAAGTGTGTGAATCTGATGAGCAAGACATTGCAAGGGTTGAAAAGTCATGACAATCACATATTACTTCAGAAGTTGATTCCAATCGCAATTTGTGATTGTTTATCCCCCAATGTTGTTCAGCCCTTGATTGAGATGAGTAATTTTTTTAGACAGCTTTGTTTAAGAAATCAACGAATGAGTGATTTAAAAAGTTTGCAGGACCGAATTGTACTTATGCTTTGTCACTTTGAGAAACTTCCCCCCCCCCCTCATTTTTCGATGTTATGGTCCACTTGACAGTGCACCTAACTGATGAAGTAATGGCTACTGGTCCACTACAATTCAGGTGGATGTATCCTATTGAACGGTATTTGAGTACATTGAAAAGATTTGTACGCAATAGAGCTCGTCCAGAGGCATCAATAGCCAATGGTTATTTGATGGATGAGTGTACTACCTTTTGTGAAGAATATCTTACAGATGTTGAAACAAAATTAGATAAGCCCTCTCGGATTCATGATGGTCCAGTTGGAGAAGGAACCACATTTGATATGGACAACATCGAGTGGATACAAGCACATCGATATATCTTGTTCAATACTCCATCAGTTGCACCATTAATGCAGTAAGTATCTTATCAATGTGCTTGTATAACTTTTACATGTTTTGTTTGCATAAGATGATCTTTTAAACATCGCATTATCATTTGCAGGAAACACATTAATGAGATAAAAGAAGAGATGCATCGTGCGACTGAGTTGCAAATTCAACAATCTCATTATGCGTCATTTCATGATTGGTTCAAGGATTATGTATGTATAAATTGATTTTCATTATGAGTGAAGTATTATACTAATTATTTCTGCATATATCAATATTGATTTTTATAAATTATGTAGGTTCGTAAGTTGAGGGAGTTAGGGGACCCCACGCTACCTGAAGTATTTATCCAACTGGCTGAGGGTCCATCTATAACGGCTCGTCATTATAAAGCTATTGATGCTAATGGTTTTTGATTTCTCATTAAAGATGTTGACGACAAACGAGCAACACAAAACAGTGGCATCGGTTGTCCCTTTGTCGATTCTGGTTATTACTATGGTCAATTGATAGACATCATTGAAGTTGTATACACACACGGTTTGAAGTACATATTGTTAAAGTGTAATTGGGTTGATCCAGTGCGTGGATGTAAAGTCGATCAATATCAGTTTTCATTGGTGAATTTTAACTATATGTTATACAGAAATAATGAACAAGTTGAGAATGAACCTTTCATTTTGACATCACAAGAGGAACAAGTATTCTTCGTTACTTTGCCTTCGGATCCAAGTTGGCAAGTTGTTGTCAAAATGTCTCGGCGAGGAGTGTTTTTATTTGAAGAAGATGAACTCGAGACTGTTCCGTTTGTTTACCAACAACTTGATCAACATACCGTAGTTCAACATGAAGAAGATATTTATTGGGTCAGAGCGGCTGTTGAAGGAGAAACGGTCGATTTGCATGCTTAATGAAAGGTATAATTGTTTTCCCGCTATTCAGTAGAATGTCCTAGTATATCATAAATTATCTAATCATTTTACAAATCTTTATAAGTTTTAATCCTCACTTTTGTAAGTTAATTCAATCATAAATATTTAGGTTGTTTTTACTATTGATTTATTGATGTTATGGTCGGTGTATCATCCCTTTGAGGTATTCTTCATCTGATTCATGTGCTGCTTGAATTTTTATTAGTTCTATCTGAAATTTGGCTATGCATTGACTGGTTTTGTACATAATTTGTATATCTGTTTTGTTAACTTTCTGATTTTTTAAAATTCATTCACAACTAATTATTCAATCCATTTTTTGTTTGATTAACAGTTTTACAAGTTTGATTTTTTAAGAACAATCCAATTTATCTTTTAAACACTTTGGACTCATTACTGATGTTTTCTATGACTACAGACATGTCAGGGGAAGAGGCAGAAGATCCACATCATCCATCTGAGGCATCTACGTCTCAGGGTCGAGGTATGTTTGAATGTCATTGTCTATATTTTTTATGTAATTGACATATATATATATATAACATTTGTCAATTTATATATAAAATTGTTTTCAACAGGATCAGACTCGGCTGCTTCTTCCTCTCGCAGGAGAGGCCCTGGTCGTGGCATATTATCATGGAATTCCGACACGACGATAGATGTTTCATTTGATGAGGTTTTTTATCCTGTGGGACTGAATTCCCCGGCATTTATTCGTCATCTGGGTCATATCATACGTGACCCACATCGATTTCCATTGACCACGCGTGACTGGGCTTCTATCCCTCAGGACACATTAGATCGTCTATGGAGGGAGGTCCAGGTAAGAAAATCATTTTAATTTATTTTCTATGTATAAAGAATACTAATATGTTTGATTATTTTCTTTATAGAAAAATTTGAAAGTATGCCCTGAAGAGTTTCGGCCCGTGTGTATGAGAAAATGTCGTAAGATGTGGAAAGATTATAAAGGCAAAGTGAAGAGGGACCATTGGGTACCAAATGTGGGTGCCCTAGACATTTTGGAAAAAGTCCCGAGAGGTGTTCTCCTGGATCAGTGGCGTGACTTAGTTGCATATTGGTCTACTGAGGGTGTTGCGGTTTGTATATTAATTATTTTGGTGTATATATATTTTCAAGAATATGTGATTTGTTTGAAATTTGAATGAATTGAATGTAGGAGGTGTCAACACGCCATTCTGAGAATCGAGCGTTGCAGGGACCACCTCATAGGCTCGGGACTCGTCACGTGTCTCAGATCCGAGATGAGGTATATATTATTCATTTTTTAATTTATTAATTAATATGGTTTTGTGTTTATATTCTTTTAATATACAGTTGCGAGAGAAAGGTGCAGCAACTGATAAAATGTCGGTGTGGATGAGGACTCGTGATCGCAATGATCCAGAGGTTGCAGCATTGATAGTAAGTGTCTGTACTTACCAATAATTACATAAATCTATATATTAATATATATATATATTTATATATTTAAATATTTCACAGGCTTAATTTGAAGCTGAGTTAGAACATCTGCCAGAGGACCAGCGACAGCTTCCCATGCGACGGGATGAGATCTTTCATCGCATTATCGGTCGGGACGGGCATGGCTATAGTTTGACCTATGGAGTAGGGATTCCTCGTTCTGTAGTGTCACGCGCTGCGGTTGTCGGTCCTGCTGTTGCTCATATGACACAGCAGATGTCAGATTTTGAGGCACGGCTGCGCGCTTCCGAGGAGGCAAATGCGTAATTGACAGCTGAGGTTATAGCACTGCGGGAATATGTGCGTCGAGCTCATGGTGCAGGGATCATATGACGCAGGTATATACTGTATTTATTTATTTAATTTAAATTATTTTTGTTATTAAAATATTTATAATGTTTATTTGTTATAGGCCCCTGGCCCACCAGAAGGAGGTAGCAGTGATGACAACGCGTGACGCATCATATATTCACGAGATATGTTTTTTGTTTTTACTGGTGGGGTTGACATTGATGTACTGTATTTATTCATTTAATTTAAATTAGAAGTTTGTGTACTTATAATTTCTTTCTTTTCTTGTTTATTATATGATAGCTAATATTATCTAAGGCATGCATTTAAAAACTCTAACCCCATGCACCCTCGTACAGCCCCCCCGCACCCCCGAACAGCCCCCCGCACAACCGTACAACCCCCCGCCCCACCGTACAGCCCCCCCCCCCCCCCGCACCCCCGTACAGCCCCTCGCACCCCCGTACAGCCCCCTGCACCCCCGTACAGCCCCCCCCGCACCCCCGTACAGCCCCCCGCACCCCCGTACAGCCCCCCCGGCACCCCCGTACAGCCCCCCGCACCCCCGGACAGCCCCCCCCCCCCCCCCCCGCACCCCCATAGAACCCCTCGCACCCCCGGACAGCCACCCGCACCCCCATACAGCCCCCCCCCCCCCCGCACCCCCATACAGCCCCCCGCACCCCCGTACAGCCCCCCTGCACCCCCAGACAGCCCCCCCCCCCCCCCGCACCCCCGTACAACCCCCCGCACCCCCGTACAGCCCCCCCGCACCCCCGTACAGCCCCCCCCCCCCCCCCCCGCACCCCCGTAGAGCCCCCCGCACCCCCGTACAGCCCCCCCGGCACCCCCGTACATCCCCCCGCACCCCCAGACAGCCCCCCCCCCCCCCCCGCACCCCCGTACAGCCCCCCGCACCCTCGTACAGCCCCCCCCCCCCCCCCCCCCCGCACCCCCGTAGAGCCCCCCGCACCCCCGTACAGCCCCCCCGGCACCCCTGTACAGCCCCCCGCACCCCCGGATAGCCCCCCCGCACCCCCGGACAGCCCCCCGCACCCCCGTACAGCCCCGAATGTGTCGTTTTCAGCAGCGCGGCGCGCGCTGAAATGGCGCGTTGGGGGGTCAAAACCACCCGAATGACCTCCGAATTCCACGAAACCGTACGACAACATCCGGTGCGTGAATTGTGAAATGGTCGGCCAGACGACACATCATTTGAAGGTTACGTTTGACCGCGGCGGCCAGAAACGCATTTCCGGCGCCATAAAACACCAAAACGGCGTGCGGCGGTCCAATTCGGAGAAAATGTGCTCCGAACGACCTGAAAACGCACGAGAACGATAGAAATATTATTCCTGAGATGCAGGGGAAGGCGGCACGTCCATCGGACGTGCGGTGCGCGCGGCACGTCCGAATGTGTCGTTTTCAGCAGCGCGGCGCGCGCTGAAATGGCGCGTTGGGGGGTCAAAACCACCCGAACGACCTCCGAATTCCACGAAACCGTACGAAAACAGCCGGTGCGTGAATTGTGAAATGGTTGGCCAGACGGCACGTCATTCGGAGGTTCCGTTTGACCGCGGCGACCGGAAACGCGTTTCCGGCGCCATAAAACACCAAAACAGCGTGCGGCGGTCCAATTCGGAGAAAATGTGCTCCGAACGACCTGAAACTGCACGATAACGATAGAAATATTATTCCTGAGATGCGGGAGGAGGCGGCACGTCCATCGGATGTGCGCTGCGCGCGGCACGACTGAATGTGTCGTTTTCAGCAGCGCGGCGCACGCTGAAATGGCGCGTTGGGGGCTCAAAACCACCCGAACGACCTCCGAATGCCACGAAACCGTACAAAAACAGCCGGTGCGTGAATTATGAAATGGTCGGCCAGACGGCACTTCATTCGGAGGTGTCGTTTGACCGCGGCGGCCGGAAACGCGTTTTCGGCGCCATAAAACATCAAAACGGCGTGCGGCGGTCCAATTCGGAGAAAACGAGCTCCGAACGACATGAAACCGCACAATAACGATAGAAATATTATTCCTGAGATGCAGGAGGAGGCGGAACATCCATCGGACGTGCGGTGCGCACGACACGACCGAATGTGTCTTTTTCAGCAGCGCGGCGCGCGCTGAAATTGCGCGTTGGGGGGTCAAAACCACCCGAACGACCTCCGAATTCCACAAAACCGTACGACAATAGGCAGTGCGTGAATTGTGAAATGGTCGGCCAGACGACACATCATTAGGAGGTTCTGTTTGACAGCGGCGGTCGGAAACGCGTTTCCGGCGCCAAAAAACACCAAAACGGCGTGCGGCGGTCCAATTCAGAGCAAACGTGCTCCGAATGACCTGAAACCGCACGAGAATGATATAAATATTATTCCTGAGATGCAGGAGGAGGCGGAACGTCCATCGGACGTGCGGTGCGCGCGACACGACCGAATGTGTCGTTTTCAGCAGCGCGGCGCGCGCTGAAATGCCGCGTTGGGTGGTCAAAACCACCTGAACGACGTCCGAATGCCACGAAACCGTATGAAAACAGCCGGTGTGTGAATTGTGAAATGGTCGGCCAGACGGCACATCATTCGGAGGTGCTTTTTGACCACGGCGGCCGGAAACGCGTTTCCGGCGCCATAAAACACCAAAACGGCGTGCGGCGGTCCAATTCGGAGAAAACGTGCTCCGAACGACCTGAAACCGCACGAGAACGATAGAAATATTATTCCTGAGATGCAAGAGGAGTCGGCATGTCCATCGGACGTGCGGTGCGCATGGCACGACCGAATGTGTCATTTTCAGCAGCGCGGCGCGCGCTGAAATTGCGCGTCGGGGGGTCAAAACCACCTGAACGACCTCTGAATGCCACGAAACCGAACAACAACAGCCGGTGCGTGAATTTTGAAATGGTCGGCCAGACGGCATGTCATTCGGAGGTGCTGTTTGACCGCGGCGGCCGGAAACGCGTTTCTGGCACCATAAAACACTAAAACGGCGTGCGGCGGTCCAATTTGGAGTAAACGTGCTCCGAATGACCTGAAACCGCACGAGAACGATAGAAATATTATTACTGAGATGCAGGAGGAGGCAGCATGTCCATCGTACGTGCGGTGCGCGCGGCACGAACAAATGTGTCGTTTTCAGCAGCACGACGCGCGCTGAAATGCCGCGTTGGGTGGTCAAAACCACCCGAACGACCTCCGAATGCCACAAAACCGTACGACAACAGCCGGTGTGTGAATTGTAAAATGGTCGGCTAGATAGCACGTCATTCGGAGGTTCCGTTTGACCGCGACGGCCGGATACGCGTTTTTGGCGCCATAAAACACCAAAACGGCGTGCGGCGGTCCAATTCGGAGCAAACGTGCTCCGAACGACCTAAAACCACACGAGAACGATAGAAATATTATTCCTGAGATGCAGGAGGAGGCGGCACGTCCATCAGACGTGCGGTGCGCGCGGCACGACCGAATGTGTTGTTTTCAGCAGCGCGGCGCGCGCTGAAATGCCGCGTTTGGTGGTCAAAACCACCCGAATGACGTCCGAATGCCACAAAACCGTACGACAACAGCCGGTGCGTGAATTCTGAAATGGTCAGCCAGACAGCACGTCATTCAGAGGTTCCGTTTGACCGCGGTGGCCGGAAACGCGTTTCTGGCGCCATAAAACACCAAAACGGCGTGCGGCGGTCCAATTCAGAGCAAACGTGCTCTGAACGACTTGAAACCGCACGAGAATGATAGAAATATTATTCCTGAGATTCAGGGGGAGGCAGCACGTCCATCGGACGTGCGGTGCGCGCAGCACGTTCGAATGTGTCGTTTTCAGCAGCTCGACGCGCGCTGAAATGGCGCGTTGGGGGGTCAAAACCACACAAACGACCTCTGAATGTCACGAAACCGTATGAAAACATCTGTTGCGTGAATTGTGAAATGTCCGGGTAGACGGCACGTCAATCGAAGGTGTCGTTTGACCGTGGCGGCCGGAAACGCGTTTCGGGAGTCAAAAAACACCAAAACGGCGTGCGACGGACGAATTCGGAGCAAACGTGCTCCGAACGACCTGAAACCGCACGAGAATGATAGGAATATTATTCCTGAGATGCAGGAGGAGGCGGCACATCCATCGGATGTGTGGTGCGCGCGGCACGACCGAATGCGTCGTTTTCAGCAGCTCGGCGCGCGCTGAAATGGCGCGTTGGGGGGCCAAAACTACCCGACTGACCTCTGAATGCCACGAAATAACAAGACAACATCCGTTGCGTGAATTGTGAAATGGTCGGGCAGACGGCACGTCAATCAGAGGTGCCGTTTGACCGCGGCGGCCAAAAACGCGTTTTCGGAGTCATAAAACACCAAAACGGCGTGCGGCGGTCGAATTCGGAGGAAACGTCCTCCGAACGACCTGAAACTGCACGGGAACAATAGGAATATTATTCCTGAGATGCAGGAGGAGGTGTCACGTCCATCGGACATGCGGTGCACGCGGCACGACCGAATGCGTCGTTTTCAGCAGCTCGGCGCGCGCTGAAATGGCGCGTTGGGGGGTCAAAACCACCCGAACGACCTCCGAATGTCACAAAACCGCACTAAAACATCCGTTGCGTGAATTTTGAAATGGACGGGCAGAAGGCACGTCAATTGGAGGTGTCGTTTGACCGCGGCGGCCGGAAACGCGTTTCCGGAGCCATAAAACATCAAAACGGCGCGCGGCGGTCCAATTCGGAGCAAACGTGCTCCGAAAAATATGAAACCGCACGAGAACGATAGGAATATTATTCCTGAGATCCATGAGGAGGCGGCACGTCCACCGGACGTGCGGTGCGCGCGGCACGACCGAATGCGTCGTTTTTAGCAGCTCAGCGCGCGCTGAAATGGCGCGTTGGGGGGTCAAAACCACTCGAACGACCTCTGAATGCCACGAAACCGCACGAAAACATCCGTTGCGTGAATTGTAAAATGGTCGGATAGACGGCACATCAATTGGAGGTGTCGTTTGACCGTGGCGGCTGGAAACGCGTTTCTGGAGTCATAAAACACCAAAACGGCGTGCGGCGGTCGAATTCGGAGAAAACGTGCTCCGAACGACCTGAAACCGCACGAGAATGATAGAAATATTATTCCTAAGATGAAGGAGGATGTGGCATGTCCATCGGACGTGCGGTGCGCGTGGAACGACCGAATGCGTCGTTTTCAGCAGCTCGGCGCGCGCTGAAATGACGCGTTGGGGGGTCAAAACCACCTGAACGACCTCCAAATGCCACGAAACCGCACGACAACATCTGTTGTGTGAATTGTGAAATGGTAGGATAGACATCACGTCAATCGGAGGTGTCGTTTGACCGCGGCGGCTGGAAACGCGTTTCCGGAGTCATAAAACACCAAAACGGCGTGCGACGGTCGAATTCAGAGAAAACGTGCTCCGAAAAACCTGAATCTGCATGAGAATGATAGGAATATTATTCCTGAGATGCAGGAGGAGGCAGCACATCCATCAGACGTGCGGTGCGCGCGGCACGACCGAATGCGTTGTTTTCAGCAGCTCGGCGCGTGCTGAAATGGCGCGTTGGGGGGTCAAAACCACCTGAACGACCTCCGAATGCCACAAAACCACACGACAACATCCGTTGCGTGAATTGTGAAATGGTCGGAGAGACGACACGTCAATCGGAGGTTCCGTTTGACCGCGGTGGCCAGAAATGCGTTTCTAGAGTCATAAAACACCAAAACGGCGTGCGGCGGTCGAATTCGGAGCAAACGTGCTCCGAAAAACCTGAAATGATAGCATTTCTTAAATCAGGGGTTTTAAATTATTATAGCACAATGATTCGATATTATACATATATTTAATATTATATATATTAAAACATTTAAAATATATTATATATATATATATATTTAAAATATTGTATTTAATAGTATATATGTGAATATTTTTTTTAATATATATATATATTTATTTATTTATTTATTTATTTCAGTGGACATTTTTTTAAAAAAAAAAATCACTATAGCGACCGCCAAAAGCGGTCTCTATAGGTTTCCCGGCAGGAGGCCTGCAGCGACCGCTTTGCGATCACTGGAGGCCGAAATCCAGGCCTCCTATAGCAACCACCATTGGCGGTCTCTATAGGCCTCTAGCGACGAGGCTAAAGCGACCACCAATGGCGGTCACTGGGCGGCTGCTAGAGCCCTATAGCGACCGCCATTGGCGGTCCCTAATGGTGGTTTTTTTAGTAGTGCATGGTGTGTAACCCTACCTCATCTCCTAGAAATGTTCTCCCCTGAACATATCTTTGGAATCCATGTTTTACTACATGGCATGTCCACACAAGCACATGGAATGTATGTCTACCCAAGGTCCTAGGTGTATACACCTAGAACATGGCTCGCATGGCCATGTACATCCACACGACATGTCCCCATGGTGACATGACATGTCTAACCACAAATGGTCCCAAGGAATGTATATCTAGAACATGTATTAGATAACTAAGTAGGGTCACACGTCATGTGGGCCTAGACACATGGCATGTGATCCTTAACTCGTCTAAAATCCTAGCTATTGTGAGAACGCAGGCTACATGATGTGTGTTCCTCTAAGGTACATGGTGAAACCAAGATCCTTCATGCAGATTTCAGATTCACCATCTCCACTGACGATCACACCTTTTTGACTACTTGAATCCACCAAAAATGAAGGAAAACACCTTTGAATGTCGATTTACATCCTACGGTGGCTAGAAATTGTGAATCTGATCACCCACATAGGAGTCCATCATGAATCCACCACCATTTGTGGGTCCTGTTATTCATAGATATCATCAGCATCTCATGAATCCATGATGATTTGTCTACAACCTCTAATATGTACATCAAACACACATTCTCCATGAATCTATGGGTTTGGTCACACTCGAATATGATCTGGAAATTCTGAATTATGAACCTCGTGATCCAATGATGAAGAACATGATGAATAATGGTGGGAAATCACAGAAACAAATTAATATCATCATTGGCTAGTGTGATCCTGACTAATGACCAAGAATCATGGAAACAACCGGAGTGTGAAACATATATTCAATAGGATAACAATTATTCTTTTAAGAAACACCAAAAACAATAGGCACATGAAAATAACATAAATCTAACAAAGGAGATAAAATCCATGCTTTAAAAATTTAATCAAAGGAGTAGAAACCATAAATAATGAGTCGTACCTCAGTTATGGATCAATCATTTTAAAAGATCATGTCTACTAGAAATGTATAAGAATATATATTTCATTATTCATCTGTATCACGGTCCACCTCAATCCATTCGCTGATCCACATCCTCGATTTTTTCAATGCCAATGGTGAATGCTCCTACCCCTCTAAAATCCTCCCAGGATCATGTGGCTAACCCTGAATATTTTTCATAACTAGGTATTTATAATGGAGGATTAGGTTTTGGGTCATTTAATAAAAATAAATAAAAAAATTGTCTATTTTATTAAATGCACTCACCAACGGTCACCTCCCATGGAACATCTAATGTCGACCAACTTTTGCCTGCACCTAGGGTAAATACCATATTTTGGAATCAAATGTGGTCTCATATTTCCCATCCAAGGTCCCAAACAATAATAAAACCATTTATATAAAAAAATGCACGTACATGTTTTAAAATATATTAATATTTTTAATATATTAATTCTAGGGTCCCGAGACACCCAAACATTATGCCAACTTTGAGGAAGAATCTAGATATGTCAATAGAAATATTCAAAGCACTAATCTTACAAAACTAAAGTCATTAAATTCTCTATATATAATAGCACACTTTTTCCACGAGTGGTTATTATTATTAAATAGAACTCCATCTCAAAGTATCCATTAGATAATATTCATTACATCCTTAATTTCACAGGATCTATAATTAATGCTCTGAAATATAGCAGTTGAAATTTTGAAAATACTCCACTGTTTTAGTTAGACATGGTAGGTTATCGTCACTTATAGCACTGTTACTTTGGATCATAGTAAATTTGATTCTAGTTGACATAGTTGGTTGACTTGTTCTTGGGGTCACTTTATTTCTTATGATAGGTTGATCTCTTCACGTGGTAGGTTCTTTTCTTCGCACAATAGGTTCTTTTCTTCACATGATAGGTTTTTTTCTTTGCAAAGTAGGTTATTTTCTTTGCATGCTCACTTCATTTATTCATGAGATAGGTAGTTGTTCTTGTGGTTACTATAATATAGACACATGTAGTTAGTACAAGACTTAAAGAAAATCTACTCACCTGACGCACGGTAACTTGGTTGTTCATGCGGTAGGTTTAATTCTTCATGTGGTAGGTTGATCATTAACATGTGGTAGGTTTAGTACACATGCAGTCACTTGAACTTCAATGCATAGATAGTTCATGGATTATGGAATAATTTTCTCATATGAATCATTTTTAGTTAAATGTACATGTGGTAAGTTAGAGTAAAACATGCTATAGGTTACTCATGGTTACTTAAACTTCATGTTCAGTTCAAATTATTTCCATGGTAAGTACATTACACATGTGGTAGGTTCAAGACTTATCTAATTTTATCAATTTGACCAAAAATTAATTAACAATCATAAAACATTAAATTCATTAGAAACATAATAGAAATGATTTGGGATCATTAAAATAAGGTTTTTCTAGACTAATCAAATAATATCCTCCTTTTTATTATCACAAATCATGACATATAAAATGAAATTGAGTACAAACAAATATTTTAACAAAATTGAAACATATATCCCAGGGGATATAAAATTCCTTAATTTATTCAATTAATTTCACAAAATTATCCCCCTTTTTGGATTATCAAAAATTGAAGTCATAAGAACATATATGAAGGAATAAATTATTATAAAAATAATTGATAATAGACATATAATAAAGATAAACAAGGTTGTTTCATTAATATAAAAAGGTATTAAAAAAGTATTAAAAGGGGTGTCACGATTAAGAATTGTAATCAGAATATAAATTTGACACATCCCAAATCTCATCAAGATAGATAAGATCTTTTCAATTAGAGGTAGAAGATGAGTCGGGTTTGGTTGGAGGTGTAGGTTATGGTACAAAAGCTATTTTGGGGTCTTGAATGACCACACACCTAAAAATTGGTCAGATATTGGACTTTTTTTCTAGGAGACAAGCCAAAAGGGTTAATGGTTGAGGTTGAAGTAGCAAGGGACAAGTAAATTGGTAAGTCAGGTGGTCTAAGAGTGGCTATTTTAGAAGTGTGTAGTTAATGTTCTAATATCTAGGTAAAATCCTTGACCACCTTGAAGCCATGCTCCATTGATTAAAGCTAGTCTTTATTATTTTTCATGAAATCCTCGAGAACCTGAGTCATAATTTTTATCTTTTCCACTTGTGATTTAAAGGCTTGGGTCAAAGGAGGTATCCTCAAATTAGCAGCTAAAGATTTAAACATTTCTTTGAGGTCTTAATTTTTGAACATTCTTATAAGGTGGTATTTAATGGCCTTTTTTATAGTGTCTTTATCTTTTCCATCATGTTAAGAATCCTTTCTTACTACTACTAAAGTCGTATCATCATGTGTTTGAAATCCTTCAAACACTGTCTCCCTTGTTTGTTGAAACACATCAAGAACAACTTTTATCACTTCCATTATGAGTTATTTGATTCTACTTTCATTAAAATATGACTGGATAGGAGGGGAAGTATATGGAGTAGTAAAATTTGAAGCGTGAAACACTGAATTCAAATATATTTGGTCGAACAAAAACATCATATAAAAAAGGTCTATTGGAAAAGTACTTATATGTGCTTGAATTTTTCAATATCATTCCTTATTAGGTCCATCATGAGATGAAATTTCAGTTGAAGATGAGAAATAACCAAATACACTACTCTGGATATATCTTCTTATGTAATTCGGCCTATAGATCTTATAAAACCAATAAAAAGTTCTTTCATCACCCCCATAAGATCTAATTTGAAATCATCCAAATCATCTTTTGAAATATGTGATGTGGAAGGAATAAGAAGGGGTATCCATAGGTATAAATGGAGATGGATCATAATCTTGTTTCCTGCCATCATTCTCAATTTCCATAAATTTCAGTTTCACTGATTGGACTTCAGCTACATCACCACCTTATTCTTCAACCTCATGAAAAACTGCCCCGAGTGATCCAATAAGAGTTGGATCATTTCTTTTCATAGGTTCTTCAACTAACTTGGTTAGAGTATCACCAAATAAATATTCCAAAGTTTGGTCTACAATAGTTTTAAGAGATACTTCAAGTCCATTTTGAGAATCTACCTCTATAATCAATGATCCTTCTAAAACTCTTTGACCATAAGGGATGGAAGGTCCTTTATCCTAAGGTATAATTCCCCTAAGGTCATAATTTTTACCATTAGACTTGGAATATTATAATCTAATCACAACTAATTCTAGGGAATTCTCCCTCTTAGCATGTGTATTTGGTATTTTCAGTCTAGGAGTGATTCCTATTTAGGATTGTCTACATAAACACTAACAGAAACTTTAGTGTTGATAATTTCGACAAGTTTCACCTATTATTAATGGGATGGTAAATTTATAGGTGAGTCATGTGGTCCAAAATACATAATAGGAGAGAGTCCCCTATCATCATCATGGATTTCCCAAGATTCCACATCAAGATCAACCATTTTGATTTCTTCTTCTTCAACTTCCTCTTATTATTCCATAGTAACATCATCATCAGCTTCATTTGAAGAATACTCAACAACCTCATTTGGTTCAAGACCTAGATCCACTAGATCCCTTGGTCTAACAGGATATCTTACAAGGTAAAATTTTTCATAAAACTCTTCAAGTTCTTCCACCCATTCCCTTTTCTAAGGATTCCAATTCACTCTCATCTGCTTACAGATTTTCTAAGTTAAGAAAAAGACATCTGAAGAAGTTATCTTTTCCTCCCTCAGAGTAACTAAACCATTATATTCAAAAAGGGTTAAAATGATCTTTGGATAAGGTAGATAACTAAACATTGAAAAAGGTTTTCACAATTCATTTAAGTTCCTCATCACATACCTGCAAAAATTGATTTGAAATCCATTTTTTTCATTAAGAATAGGAAGAACATATCTTGGTGCCTCAGGATACTGAAATATAATTTCCTTAGAAAGATCAAATTTTGAATGAATTTATCCAGTAATCTATATTCTCCAATAATTTATACAACAATTATTCTTCTAGAAGTTCCATTACTAGTCAAATCTTCCAAATCACTTTGAAATTTAAAATGGGCATAATTTATAGTTTAATAACTTTTATAGTCTCCCTATTCACCCTTATGTGGAATCTTAAGCATTTTTCTCATCCCTTTGAATAAAACTCTAAAACTTAACCATTTATCATCATAAGAATGGAGTTTCATTTATCCCTTGGGATAAATTCAAAATGCACATAAAATTCTTTAAAAAGATTTTGGTAGAATAGCTTACCATTCTCATTAAACCAGTTACCCCATACTTGACTCTAAATATCTTTAAAAACTATCAATTTTCTCAATTATAACCATTTTCATCGACTTATTTCTCTTCACATATAGTTAGATCTACCAAATATAGGTTGCACAGCTTCATTACAGCACTTGAGATTCCTTTATCCTTATTTTATCTTTTCACAGGAGGTACATCAGCAAGAGGTGAGGGATTAGGAGATATATTTATCCTTAGTATATTATATACTTTAGTTCTCACTCAGAAGGTTTGGGTTTGATATAGATAGATAGGTTTTATGAAAGTGGGTTTTGAGAATAGGTAAGGCTTTAAAAAGATGAAATGGGTTTTAGGGGAAATATATACATCAATTTGAATTCTAATTTATATTTTAAATTCAATAATTTAGGGATAAAATAATAATAAATTTAAATAAAATCCCTCCAAATTTACTCAATAAAAATTCTAAATATAGAATAGAAATAGTATATATGCT
Organism: Viscum album; assembly: GCA_963277665.1. Classification (NCBI taxonomy): domain Eukaryota; kingdom Viridiplantae; phylum Streptophyta; class Magnoliopsida; order Santalales; family Viscaceae; genus Viscum; species Viscum album. Next base: position 1,435,542,776 of record OY728128.1, read on the forward strand.
AACCATGTGCTCATGGAAACTTAGGAATGGTAGGTACACTTACTGTGGATTCAAGGTAAGTGCATTGATTGTATGAATTAATTCTCATGGTGGATAATAGAGTGACCTTGTGAGTTAAGTATTATGGTATTTATAGTGATTTCATGACCATCTAGTCATAGTTACATTACTATCTATATGAACAAAAACTCATGGCCACTTAACTGATCGTGTGAATTGTAATTCATAGTAACTTTAAGAAAAATTTCAATAAAAATAAGTTAAGAATTTATAACAAGAATTCATATAAATATAAAGGTAAAAATAAAATTGAAGGAATGATATATATTTTATCATTCTTAATTAAATTATGATATAATTTATTTTATCACCATTAAAAGTCTTTGTAAATATATCATAAAGTTGATGTTTTGTGCCAATGAATTCTAGAGTGATGTCTCCTTTTTGAAAATGATCTCTCAAAAAATGATGTCTTATATCAATTTGTTTACTTGAATGTGATAAAGGATTCTCAAAAATGTTAATCAAACTTGTTTTATCATGGTTTATAGGGACATGTGTAAATTTATATCCACGGTCTTGTAATATATGTCTCAACCATAGAATCTATGCACAACAACTTCCTTTATCTATGTACTCAGCTTCATTAGTAAATAATTCAATAGATTTTTTATTTTTACTACACCATGAAACTAGATACTTACCCAAAAAGTGAAATATTCCAGAGGTACTTTTTTGGTATAACTTACCACCACCAAAATCTATATCTAAATAGCTAAATAAATTAAATTCCTTTCCTCTAGATTAAAAAATCCTAAACTAGTTGTGCTTATGATGTATTTAAAAATTATTTTAACAAAAGTTAAATGATATTATTTTGTATTTGATTGAAAATGTTCACACATGCACACACTAAAAATAATATCGGGTCAACTAGCAGTTGGGTATAGTAAACTTTCAATCATACCTTTGTAAGTGGTTTGATCAATTGGATTATCAGTTCCATCAAGATCCAGTTTACATCTTATACTCATGGAAGTATCACTACCCTTGGTGCTATCCATGCCAAAAAGTTTTATAAGATATTTAATTTACTTGATTTGGTTTAAAATGATTCCTTAATTTGAAGAATCTGAGAACTAGGGAAGAATTTTAATTCAACCTTCAAACCCCTTTCAAATTTATTTTGCATTAATTTTGAAAATTCAGTACATGAATAGTTTTTGGATGATCCAAAGATAATATCATCAATATAGATTTGGACAGATAAAACATCTTTTGATGTTTTTTAATAAATAATGTAGGTTCATCTATGCATTTTGAAAAAACCTTTTGAAATCAAGAAAGATATGATACTATCATACCAAACTCTATGAGATTGTTTAAAACCATATATAGAATTTTTTAATTTAAAAACATGATTTGGAATTTGAGGGTTTTTGGAATATAGGGGATTGTTCTACAAAAACATCCTCAAATTTATAACCATTTATAAATTCACTCTTGACATCAATTTGATATGATTTGAAATTCAAATATACTTGATAGGCAGGAAATATTCTGATTGCTTCAAGTCTAGTTATTGGTGAAAAGGTTTCCTCATATTCAATAACTTCATCTTTATTGTACCCTTATGAAACCAATATTTCTTTATTTCTAATTATAGTTCCACAATCATCAACTTTATTATTAAACACCCATTTAGTTTTAATGGTCAGGAATCCTTTAGGTCTTTCTACTAATTCTGAGGCTTTTTTCCTTTCAAAATGGTTCAATACTTCTTAAATTTTCAATACCTATAATTATTCATCTATTTATTTAGTTATGTTATTAGGTTCAATTTGTGACAAGAAAGATTGATATTTAACATATATTCTAAGAGAGACTCTATTTTGATTTTCTCTATCTAGATCTCTAACTACAATATCTAAGGGATGGTCTCTATGTGTCTTAATGGTTATTGGGATTGAATTATTGGGTACTTCATCTTATTCAGGTTCTATTTCAAACAATTCCTAAGAACTGGGTAAATTTTATACACTAGGTTTCAAATAACTATCATTAGTTTTGGTTAAGGAATTGATATTTAAATTAGAAAAATCATCCTCAAGGTTTTATAAAGAGGAGTTAGGTTCATGTGGATCTATTTAATTGAATTTTACATGTATAGATTCTTCTATAATTTTTGTTCTTTTATTTAATACCCTATATGATTTACTGGATGTTGAATAACCAAGGTAAATTCCTTCATCACTTTTGGATGCAAACTTATCTAAATTATCCTTTATATTGATAATAAATACCTTATATCCAAAAACTATAAATTAATTCAATTTTGGTTTTCTTCCATTCCATAAATCATATGGGGTATTCTTTAAAATCATTCTAATAAGTAATCTATTGATGATATAGCAAGTTGTATTTACAACCTCATCCCAAAAATAAATAGGTAAATCATATGCATTGAGCAAGGTCTGAGAAATATTATAGAGAGTTCTATTTATTCTTCCTACTACTTCATTCTACTATGGGTCCCAGGAGTCGAAAAGTTGTGATTGTGGCCATGTTTTGAGTATAAATATTCAAAGTCCTAATTTTTAAACTCACAGCCATGATCAATTAATTCCACTAATCTTTTTTGTATATTTTTTATATTTAGAAAAATAAGAACATAATTCACATTTTTATGCTAAAAGGAATACCTAGGTATATCTGGAGAATTCATATACTATAACATAATCATGGTGACTCCCATTTAAGATTGAAAATATAGAGTATCCAAAAAAAGTCCATGTGAACCAACTCTTGGGGTTGAGAAGTTGAAACTTATTTCTTTGGTTTGAAATAGATCTTATATTGATTCCCTTTTTGACATGGGTTATATACTTTTTATATTGGGATTTCTTGTTTAAGAGGATCCTTGAATAATCCTTTACTATATAGATTCTTAAATTGTAAAAGGTTTCAATGGCCTAGTCTCTTATTCAAAAGAAAATAATATTTGTGAAAGTAACATAAACAAGAAATATTTTGATAAAATAATGAATTCAAATAAACAATATAAACCTTATCATTACACAAAGTAATAAAAACTAAATCATGCTTGGAATAATAAATTTTGAAAGAATTGTTTTCAAATTTAACATGATAACCATCATCACACAACTGTGATATGATAAAAAAGTTATATTTTAATCCATCTATAAATAAAACATTATAAATTAAAACAGTACTAGAAATAACAATTTGAATAAGTCTAATTATATTCCCTTTACCCACCATCTAATTTTATAAGGTTATTAAAGCTTGAGTAGTCCCCATTCATGTATTTTTAATATTCATTTTCCATATACCATAAGTTTTTACTCGTACTCTTCAAGTAGGTTTCCTACATCAAAATTAAACCAGAACTGATTTTGGTACCCATATTTTCTTGGTTCCAGAAATGTTGGTGATTAGAGATTTAGGAATCCAAAGTTGTTTAAATGGATTTATATAAATATACTTTATACTTTTAAAAATGAAAATTTTATTACGTCCATAGGAATAATAATTTTTTACATAGTTAGCAGAACTTGAACTGGGAACAAAATTGTTCTTATAAATTCTCCTTTGTCCAGGATGATAACCAATCTTAGTGGTATACATGGGTGTGGTTTGTTTAACAAGAATACTTGTAAGGGTTTATCTACCAATTTTTAATATTTTCATATCCTTTTTATGTTTATAATTTTACATTTTGATTTCATTTTTTTCTCTTAATAATTGATCATTATTATACTTTTCTACAGAAAAATCAAATTTAAAATGAGAAAACAAAGCATGTTGCTTCTTTAAAATTTTATATTTATCTTTTAGATTATTAAATGTATCTTCCATCATGTTATAATACTCAAATAAATCCTCACTACTCATTATTTAATCATTGTTTTTAGTTTTATAATGATTAGAAAAATTAATAGGAGATAGAGAAATAGTATTTAGTACCTCAGATGTGTTTGTCATGAAACACATGTTAGCTCTATCATTTTTGTCTTCTCTTTTCAAGTAAGATTCACTTGTATTATCCTTATATGCACTCAATTTCCTCATATATTTTCTTATACTTTATTTTAGTACCTTCATCCTTGATGTTTCCTTTTCTTTTACATTCATTACAGGTCACTTCGCCTGTATGATTCTCCTTTTTTAATTCCTTTCATTCATACTTTCCTCCATAATTAATTTTTTAAAATAATTTCTTATTCCTATTGAATTTATTAAATCACCTAGATAGGTGTGACATTTCCCCATCACTGTCCAAAGGTGATTCATCGTCACTCAAATTATCATCTTTGATCTTTTATTTCATTTTTGATTCAGGTGTCTTGAAGGCAACTGATTTTCTTTTAGGTTCTACTTCTTCTTCTTTATTCACATTGATTTCCACATAATACATAATAATCTTTCCAATAATCTCCTTTACAAGAAATTTAATTATGTCGCATGATTATATAATAGAAATTGAGGTTCCTCTCCACCTATCAGGTAGACATCTCAAAAGACACATCACTTGATATTTATTTATAATTGTCTTCCCAAGTGTGTGATTCGTGTTTATAAACTCATTAAACCTGAGATACATATCAGAAATTGTTTTGTCAGGTTTAATTTTGAATGTATCATATTTAATGGTATATGTATTTAAGTGTATTTATTTAACATTGGATGTTTCCACATCATATATAGAAAGTGTGTCTCGGATTTCAAAATTAGTGTAGAAAGCATATATTCTATTGAATTAATCTTCTCCTAATACATGGTATAATGTATTCATACCTTTACAGTAACAATCATAAGTGTCCTTAGTTCTATAACTCTATTCAGATCTAGCAGATTTGGGTTTTTCAAATTTGTCCTTGATAATGGTTCAAATATCAAATCACATGCTCTCTATATGGATTTTCATTTTGATTGCCCATTGAGCATAGTTAGTTCCCTTAAAATAAGAAGGTTAGTTAGGGGTCGTTCCTTTTGATCTATTATCCATAAAGATAAAAATTTATAATTAACAAAAAAATTGAGATCTTTTGGTAAAACTATATCATAGTAAAACATAATTTTAAGTCCTTTGATAACAAATGTTGGTCGGAGTGGGCAAATTAAGAGGGGGTGAATTGAGTTTCCAATTAAAATTTCTATTGAAAAAATAAAAACAAAATCCCTCAACTTATTGAAAAATACAAATAAACTAGAACAGTATAAGTATATAATTTTATCATTCAAAAATATTCATAGAATTTCAATCAAATATCAGTTAAAATAGGTTTAAAACTATTTTAACTTTTGAAACAGATTTACTTGTATCAAAAATAGTATATAAAACACAAATTAATGTTAAATATCAAAGTAATTTTTTTAAATAGTTTCAAAAATAGATATTAGTTTTATTATTAAAAAATAAAATAGTAAATATAGACAATGAAATAAATACAATAGGTTCAATATCAAGTTGAGACATAGTCCTCTCCACTTGAAAATCACCTACTACCAAGCAATTTATTAAAGAATAAACTGGTCCATGACCTAGATCAAGATTTAAAAAATCATATCTCATAAGGCTATCTAAGTTACACAAAGCCTCTTCCATAGTTTTACATGGGATAAATAAACTAATAAAAATTGTAAATAGGTATTCCAGAATACACAGTCTCTTCCACATTTCTCTATGGGAGTATAGAATTAAATAAATAAAAAATATTGTCTAACACTCTCCAATACATTGTAAAATAATGTGTTTAAAAATAAACATAGTATAACAAAACACATCTTAAATGAAAATCTATAAAATAAATAAAAAATAATAACAAATGATAGTATTTGATGCAGATTAGTCTGATCATATTTGGTTGTTCAGGATTTCTTGAATTTTTCTTTGAAAGGGATCAATCGAGTTCACATAGAAACTTTAGGAAAAAAGAGTACTGTAGAGTGTTTTGAATGATTCATTTGTTTATAAAAAAAATTCAAAGGTGCACAGATATATTCCACTATTATTATCTATATGTAACACTACATTTTATCCATGAGTAGTTCTTATTCTTAAAGAGAACTCTATCTTAACGTAGCCATTGGATAACATTCATTGCAACTTTAATTTCACTGTATTTATAACTAATACTCCAAAATATAGTAGTTGAGAATTTAAAAATAATACACTGCTTCATTTAGGCATGGTAGGTTGTCTTTGCTTATATCATGATTACTTTGGATCATAGTTTATTGGAAGACAATTGACATGGTCGATAGACTTGTTCTTGCAGTCACTTGATTTCTTACGGTAGGTTGATCTCTTCAAGAAATAGGTTCCTTTCCTCACATGGTAGGTTCTTTTCATTGAATGGTAGGTTATTTTCTTCACATGGTATGTTTGATTCTTCACATGATCACTTCATTTGTTCATGTGGTAAGTAGTTGTTTTTTTTGTTATTATAATACAAACACACATGATGAGTATAATACTTAAAGAAAATCTACTCACATATCACATGGTAACTTGTTAGTTCATGTGGAAGGTTGAATTCTTCATATGGTTTGCTGATCTTAAACATGCGATGGGTTCAGTACACATATGGTCACTTGAACTTTAATTCATGGTCATTTCATGACTTAGGAAGAATTTTCTCATCTGACACATGGTCAGTTGAATGTACATGTGTTCAGTTGGAGTACAATGTATGGTAGGTTCCACACAGTTTCTTGACCTCCATGGTCAGTTCAAATTCTCCACATGGTAAGTACATTACACATGTGGTGGGTTCAAGACTTATACAATTTTATCAATTCATATAGAAAACAATTAATTATCATAAAACATGAAATTCACTATAAAGATAATAAACATGATTTGGGGTCATTAAAATATGGAGGTGATGGATTAAGCCTCATGATTACCTCAATGAAAATGATAATATTAACCCTAAAGGTTATCAATACCTTTAAACTTATATCCAAAAAATATTAAATCATTATTCCTCAAATAATTTTTTTGCTATAACACAAGTTAAACTTAATGTTAACATATACCTCAAACATTTATGAAAACTCAATAAATGTCTCCCAAATTAATCTCATTACATAAAACCTCAAAAGGGGTATATATACCTTTAAAATTATGGTCAACCTTATACTTATCAACCTGTGATGATATCTAAAACTCTTAAAATGTTCTCATATGAATCATTCTACCCTATAAAGTTATCTAAAGTTTTCCTTTGATACCAACTTTAACACTTTATACCTTATTCAACCCATAATTACATGATTTATAACAAGGGTTTCACTTTATTACATCTTTAGGATCTTTTTAGTTTATAGTTTTAGATAATTAGGTAAAATATTACATAAAAAATTGGACATTTCTACACAGTATCCATTTTTTCCACAAAACACATTCTTTATAAAGATAACTTGCTTCATTCAAGGTAACTTCTATATATGGAACTCTAACATTATTAATATTTATACTCATCCTTAAGCCCTGTAAAAAATAATTTAAAAACATGGAATGATAAAAGAAAATATCAGTAAGGGATATAAAAGAAAAGAAACTCATTATTCTATTTGTAAACTTGATAAATCCTTAATAAAGTTTTCTTTTTTCACAATAAACATTTGACCATATATATTTGTTTACTTTTCCATGGAAAAAAATAAATTACTTATTATATTTCATAAAACATTTAAGATGAAATAATAAATCCAAAATCATAAACATAAGTGTTTCTTAGAACTCATTAAAACTCATGAAAACTTTTCCTTGAAAAAAACTCATTTCACCTTTATTTAAAAAAACGTTCATAAACTTTTCTTAAAAGCATAAGCTCATTTGGTTGTCTTTCTAAATCAAAATATTTCTCTTTTAAACCACTATAGGAATATCATGTGGGTACATTGGTACATTATCATTACATTAAACATTACAATAACCATTATAATGGAATCTACTAACCATATAATTCACATGTCTCTTAGAAGTAACTTATCACGGATAAACTCTGTCATTTTACCCAATGCATTAGAAAGCTATATCAGGGTCACCCGTAATCAGAGTTATATCGAGATCACCCATCGTTCATATAAAATTTCCAAGAACCATAGTCTAAATAAAACATATGTAGCTTTCAATTTAATCATAAAACCCATTTTTAATTGGCATTCAATCCCATAATCAATAACATTTTCTTTTATCTCAAAAAGACGAGAAAAAGTTTTTTGTTTCCTTAGAAAAAAAATTAAAACTAAAATTTTTTAAAATTTTGAAAGAAATAATTCCTTGGAAAATAATAATGGAAACTTGTAGTGGAACCCTGATAATGAATTATATCAATGGTGATGGTAAAATGTGGTCAATCCATATATGTTAAAATTCATTCTTTTTGTACTTTTGTAAAAAAGTTGAAATTAACCCATACATAAATTTTTGAAAAGATTCATTTTTAAAATTTTGTTAAAAAAGTAAAATATAGTAAAAAATAACCTTTTAAAACCTTTTAATCATAAATAATTAAATTCTTGAAAAATTTAAAAAAACATAGATATAGAAGATAAAGAGTTTAAAACATTTTAAACAATGTTTTAAAAGAAAATCTCTTACCTCATCTACCAATGCACCACATACATTATTTAACTCCTATATAATGGAATTATATTAATTATTTACTTTATTAATAACCATTTTTTATTTTATTACTTTATAATAATCTCCTTTATTTCATTTATTATTATGACTTATTTAGTTACTAAATTGATTAAGTTCATGTTGGACGTTTTGAGGATGTTCGACCCAAAACAACTTTGGTAGGTTAACCAAGGTCAACGGGGAAATTGTTCCATCATATATAGAATATAAATAATTAAATAATTATCATTTTTATATATTAAATACAATTTTATAATAGTCCATGAAATCTGGACATGAAAAACAAATCATATCGCTTCGGGAATGTGGTAGTTCACACATACGCACGAGCAACATTATCATTTTTTTAATAGGTGGAAAGGTGAGAAAATAAGTAATATATTATATTTATAGAATCATAATTATGCCATGAATGTAATATTTAATTATTAAATCTATCATAATAATAATCTTTGTGAGGTGGTGATGAAAAACGTAACATATTACTTCATGGAGGTGGTTACCCATACGTATGCACAGATGATGTTTATATTCCTCATAGGATGAAAAAAATAGATGAATAAGGGTTGTATCATAAAAATAATAACATTTTAGTATATTTTACACACTAATTTTATTATATCATCATTATTTAAGAATATTTTAAGGAGTTATAAGAATAAATAAATATGAAACACTTGGTAAAAATTTATACCTCCTCTTTGAAAAACCTTCCTTGACTTACACCTTAATCCTTCCTAGGTTGGTCTTTTGGTTATACCAAAACCTCAAGGACATGGGGAGGTATGTTAGGGAGAGATTTAGATAGGTATTGGTCATGATAAAGTGCTCATAAGGTGTGTGTAATAGAGGATAGGATGTTTCCTTTTATAAGTGAGGAGAGAACACACATGGAATTACTTAAAAGATTAAAATATAATTAATGTATTTCTAATTTAAAATGATTCCAAATGGACATGGATTCAAATAAAAATATGATAAGGTAGAAATATCATAAGTCAATAAAATTTAGATAGGTTTTCAAGTCATTTTAAACCTTATCTTTTAGTTTAATCCATTCATTAACCTTTTTTACCTTAGCTGTGATGACACATGTTTTAGCATTTAAGGGTCATGAATTTACTTCTTTCATAACAAGTGGATCACAAATGGTCCATGGATTAAATTTTAGACCATTTATATTTCCAATTTATCTCTTGTATGATTTTTTTTTATTTTTAAATCATTTAATAAAATATTATTTAACATAAAATATCATTATAGTCATTTTTTGGGACTATTCATTTAATTTGACTTTAAAGTCATCAAGATGACAATGGATTTAGAATAGAAACTCTTTTAACATAAATTATACATTATTATTGAACATAAAATTCATTTAAAACCAAATTCACCCAAAACATATTACTTTTAATGTTTTTAAAATCATTTACTTTGATTTGTCTACTGGTTGAACAAGAACTATGTCAGTGTTGCATATGCATTTAAGGTAATTATACTATCACCAAAAAACAAAAATGAATAACCATTATAAAAATAATTTATTTATGTTCAAAATAGACATTTAAATTCATTCATAACCTCTTATCCCTGTGGAAATATATAAGAGACATTAAAATCAAGTGAGTGACATTTTGCATTTATCCTTTTCTTAAAATAATATAAATATTATAATCAGAGGAAAATGTCACTTAAACAATTAAAATTTGAAAATAAGTTCATAAGATTCAAAATAATATCATACAATAAAATTTAATATAATATTTTGTGACATTATCACTTATTTTTAACCTTAATTAACTTGTTTTACCTTTTACCATGATGACATGTTTTTATCATGATTACTATTCATAATGACCAGAAATGAAATTAGTCGTATTAATAAATTTGAACATCCTGATTTAAAATATGAAATCCATTTTTTAATATTAAATCAGTATAATTTACATACATTAATTTTAATATAAGTTCGCAAAATGCAATGAAAAATAGTTTTTATAAAAATGTGTTTTAAGCATAAAAAAGAACTTATATCAAAATCAAATGTAATGTTGGTTATTATGAGATTATTTAGATTATTTTTAATCAAATGGATCTTATATTACTTTAATAACCAATACAAAATAGAATGATACTTTTAAATTACTTTATTTAACAAAAAGAATGATAATTTTTCAAAAAACAACATTTTTAATTATTCACTCAAATATCCATATTTAAAAAAATCTCAAAAATTCTTCCTAACCTTATTGAGACATAATGATTTTAAAAATGATCTAAATTTTATCAAATATAATTTATAAATGTGATAGAAATTAATTATAATATTCACGCACAAAATGTAATAAACTGTTTTTTAAGAACACATATTTTTAAGCATAAAATGACTATTTTCATTGCATGTCTAATAACCATAATTAAAAAAAATTAATTCATTAAATTAGATATATAATCTACTTATTAGAAACATTTGTCAATAATGATTAATTTAATCTATTAAGAGCGAAATACATTGCACGCATAAAAACAGTTTTATGAAAAATATCTCTTTTACCTTTAAAATATTTTATCTTTATTTTCAACCAATTATGTAACACCCGAGATTTTTATGAGAAATATTTTGTTTTTATGTTATACACATAATCAAAGGAATCTTTCACTACACACAACACTATCTTTTCTTGCTTTACACGCAATCGTGGCCTTCTTTGATAGCTTGCGTTGTACGCAATATCGAGTTTTACTAAACAATGATATGCTATTAAAATATTATTAAAATTAGCCGTTCTGAATAGTAATATCCACTTTTTGAAATTTTATAAATTTTATTTTTCAAAATGGACTTTAGTTTTGGATTTGGAATATCGAAATTATCCTAGGGTGAAATTTTGGTATTTTTCTGAAAACTTTCAATTTTTGATGAATAGTGAAAACACGGGGTTACTATTTAAAAACTGACTTTTTATAATTATTTATTTTATTAAAATTTATTTTAGGTCAAAATTGATACATAATACCTATATAAGTTGAATTTAATTCATTGGAGTCATTTTATAATAATTTTAGATACATAAAAATTTTATTGAACTTTTTATCGTCTTTTACCCACCTCCTAGGAGAGTTTGAAAATTTACATAAAACATAATTTTACCGCTTCTGTGAGTGTAATTTAAAAAATTCGAGAGACACGGTTAACATCAAGTAGTAAAATGTGGTTCAATAAGATAAAAATAATTTTTAGTGAATAGTAACTTTTTACTTTTATTTACCACGGTTAAAAGTAAATAGGGTATTAAGGGTAAAAATGATATTATTATTACACTAAAACATGTCCTAATTCTATTGTATAAGTGTAATTCGACCAAAAACAACCTTAGGTATAAAATATTACCCTTTATGTCCACTTGGATTAGATTAGGACATTTATTATTATTTTATTTAAAGAAGAGTTAAAATAGTTAAAATCAAAGTTTAATAACTAAAACATATTTAATATAGGGTTATAAATAAGATAAATTTGACTATAAATATTCATTAGAAAGATAAAAAAATTCCAACATAATGATATTTTATTTATAATTTTTAGACTTTAAATAATTTAATTTATTTATGACACAATGATGATGCAGTAATTACCTTATTAAGGAAATATTTACATAATTGATATTATAAATACACAAATAAATGTAATTTGAGAATTTTTATGAATTTAACTAATTTTATAGTCTAATATCACATTTTATTATTTAATTAATTAATTTTTTTAGAACTAATCATGCTGTTATGATTTTCAAAAAAATCAATTACCAAATAGTGTCAAAATTGACATAAAATAGTTTTTAAAACAAATATTATATTATTAATTGTTATTTTATTCCTAAAAATCTAAGGTTTGTCCAAATGACTTATATAAGGTTATATATATTAATTATGAACCACTTGGGGTTCTTTTGGCTTTTTATAGTAATTTTATTAACCATATAGTGTAAGAAAACAAGAAGACATGGTAAAAGTAAAATTATTTAACTTAGAGTTAAATCTAAATGATAAGGTTAAAATAGTAAGATAAACTTGTCTAAATTCTATTGGTTGAGAGTATTTCGACCCATACCCACATTAGATTATAAATAAATCAATTTGGAGCTATTAAAAAACTGAATATGACTTTATTATAAAATAATATTTTAAGTTTTTTCTAAAGTGCCCCTCTCCTCCCTTATAAAAGGGCACCTCCTCCCTCTCCTCCTCACACCACTTTGAGCCTTCAATCTCGGACAAACCCTGAAAATTTATCTTCCCCACTTCCCTTGAAACATCCTATAGGTCATGTTCTTCTTAAAAGACCATATTTAGTTCCCTAAGAGGAGGTTAAGAAGAGGCGCTTCAAAGAAGAGGTAATGTCTGTTACCGATTCTTTCAACTTTATTTCTTCTTATACTTCTTATTCTTTAGTTGTTTTATTATGAAGTAATAACATCAGTATCACTCATATACTGATATGTTATTATAAATATGAAACAATCCTATTTCACCTTCTATCCATCCTACGGAAAATGAAATCACCGCGCGTGCGTACGTACGGAATATCGTCTCCACGCCGTGGTGTAATCTGTTTTCCACCACCACCTTACTTGGATGGGTATAATGGTGTAAAGAATAACTATATATTATTATTGTAAATTTATATTTATTCTGAAATGGTATAAATACACTTCAATACAATTCCACGATCATGGGAATGATATCATCGCTCGTGCGTACGTACGGCCTACCTTCTCAACGATGTGATGTGACTCGTTCTACATGATCTTCATTGAATAATGATTATATAAATGAATTTAATGAATAAATATGATATATATTACACTAATACCATTCTGGAAATGAGTTATCTATAACCTAAGAATAAGAATAAGAATTTATTCGACAGAACACGCATAAGAACAAAAAGAAATAAACACCCGAATAACAAGTAACAATAAAATATTACTAATAAGAAGCTAAGAATATGACCATATATGATATCATAACAATTATTAAGATTCTTAAATAAGTCAATAACATTATTTAAATCATTATACAGGAGTTTCGGACACGTACGAAGCAAATCAAACCTAAGGTAAGGGAAAATCTCGCAATCTCAATTTTTATCCGAGATTGTTTATACTTCGGTAATTACTGGGGCATATTTATCATCCACATCCATGTTTCATCAATATGTAATATTATTTATATCCTACTACAATTTTTTAAATCCAATTTTACCCTTAGGTTAGTTTTTAGTAAAAGATATGAAAGGAATCTTTTGTCGTTTTTTGTACGAGGTACTTTTTGACTTTTCTGGCCAAAGTACGAGAAGAATGTTTTCTTTAACTTATACGGCATGAATGGATTTTTAGAAAATTATTTCCATGAAGCTTCATTTAAAAGTTTTCAAGTTTATTTTTAATAAAATTCTTTTAGTTTAAAATTATATGACATTTTAAACAAGGAAAATGTTTTTGAAGTAGAAAGGATATTTTCCACAAGAATGGAGTTCAAGTGTTTTATCAAAATTATTTTCCATCTAAGATAATATAAGGTTCTGTTTCTATCCCTATTTTTACATTGATTTGATTATGTTATTATTAAATTATTGTTATGAATTTATTTTATCTTATATGGATTATGTTATGATGGCATGATGTTTAAGAATCCCATTTTTATTACATGGGTTATGCTATGATGTATGATTTATGATTTTGTGGCACACATAAGAATGGTTTCATTATGAGATGGGTGGGACCTATATCTCCCTCCAATGCATTGGGTAAAGATTTATATCTCATGAGATAGACATGGCTGGAACGATAGGTTAATCCGGTTCAGTGAAACAGGACTGAAACGAGGAGTGAACTCGGTTCAGAAATGGACTTTGTCCGCTAAGATAGTCTTGGAAATGAGTCTTGACTACTAAGAAATTATTCTCTATGATTAAGTGTGTATGCCACAAAGTTTCATGTTTTAAGTTATGATTATGTGGATTGCATTTCACTACCATTATTTATCCCATGTTATGATATTATGATCTCTTTTACAGGTTAAGATTTTCGAAATGCTATGTTCTTATGAATGTGATATTTCCTTTGTTTACCCTTACTGAGCATTTGAGCACACCCTTTTGTATGTTTTTTTTTCAGGTCAGGAAGAAGGTTATTAAGTAGGATATGCCAAAAGGGACTCTAGATATGATGAAATAAACAGGAGACAATGTAGATGATTTATGAACCAGTTGTTTATGTTTCCCAGTTTCTAAAGACATTATACCTATACGGTCCTTTCATGGTTTTGTTATATGTTGTAATAAGTGTGCTTCAATTTTGAAGTAATAACAATGTATGTAAAGTATGGGTCGTTATAGTTAGTATCAGAGGCAAGGTATAGTCAACCTTTGGAAACTAGGATGTGAAAGCCTTAGTAAGAACCCTAAGGATAAGTCCAAGCATAGAACACAATCTTAGTGTTTTAGAAATGGCCACGAATAACCTATGATAAGACCTTAAGTGTGAAATTTTATTCTTGATTATGTGGTTTTCCTATTATGATTAGTGTTTCTCACACTATGCTTATTGGTTTTAGTCAATGGCTGGGACCCGAAGGAACCGTGTTAATGCAGAATGCGATAGGCAATGCAATGATTGTCCCCCTGAGAAACCAAACGTTATTGGAGCTAGAATGAAAAATCTTGTAGCCATGCTCACACAACTTTCTCAAGCTAGGAATCATGCAGGACTTCCAAACGATCAAAGGAAGGAGCAACATTTTGTTGAATCCTTCATGAGGCAGCGTTCACCTTCATTCAGTGGGTCTACTGATCCATTAGTGGCTGAACAATGGATTAGTACCAATGAAAAGATATTTTCAGTTCTTCAATGTTCTGAACATGATAAATTCATCTTAGCAGTATATCATTTGGAAGGTGAAGTTGATCAATGGTAGAATCTTATCAAGAATATGAGGCAAAGGGATGAAATTGAGTCCATGGAATGGGATGAGTTCAAGAACTTATTTTTCAATAAGTACTTCCCTCGTATTCTTCGAACAAAGATGGAGAAGGGGTTTCTTGAACTAAAGAAAAAGTATGATAAATCTGTTGGTACCTATGAATCAAATTTTACAAGACTTGCAAGGTATGCTTCTGGGATTATTATCCAACCTGAGAGTAAGATCGATCGATTCTTTAGTGGCTTAAAACCAAGTCTTCGAAGGGCGTTAGCCATAAGGGACTTCAATAGCTACGAGGAAATCGTTCGATGTGCTCTCAAGGTTGAGATGGATATTGGAGTAACCCATCAGTCCTATGGGTTTGATAAGAAGAGGAAAATAGAATTCAAAGGTAAATCTAAAGAGCACACTGAAAAGAAGATGAGTTTCCCCTTATGCTCAAAGTGTGGAAAGAAACATGGAGGGAGTTGTCTTAAAGGGATAAGTAAATGTTTCAAATATGGAAAGGAAGGTCATCGGGCATTTGAATGCCGCAATAATGGGAAGAAGATGTCTAGTGATGCGAACAAAGAAAAGGCTACAGAGAGTGCACCTCCTACACTTCAATGTTATAAGTGCAAGGAAATGGGTCATTATGCTAATCAATGCCCTAATCCAAGGGTTGTTAATGATGATCGACGTCAACAAACTCTTAAGGCTAAAGACAAAGGAAAGTCACATGCAATTTCTATCGGTGATGTGGATTACGATAGCGTAGTTGTGAAAGGTACACTTACCATACACTCTAAAGTAGAAAATGTTTTATTTGATTCTGGATCCACCCACTCTTTTATTTCTGAAGAATTTTCTAAGGGTATCGTCGTATTACCTCAACAATTAGATGTTGAGTTAGCTGTGACAACCCCTAATGGCGCAATAGTCGCATCAAAAGTTTATAATTCTTCTCCAATTGAAGTTTGTGGGAAAGTGCTTCCTGTAAATCTTGTGATCCTTACTATAGTGGAATTTTATGTGATTCTTGGCATGGATTGGATTTCTTTATATGGATCTCATATCAATTTCCAAAAAAGGGAAGTCACGTTTCATATTCCAGATCAATCTATGATCCTCTATCGATGCAAGGATGAACATAACTTTCCAGTGGGAATTTCTTCCATCTTATGGGTCTTGATTCCATTAAATGAAGGTTATTTATCTCAAATGGTTGGTGAGAAACTCATGATTAATAATATTCCCATTGTACGAGAGTTTGATGATGTCTTTCCAGAGGAATTGCCTGGTCTTCCACCAAATCGTGAAGTTGAGTTTTCAATAGAACTCGTACCGGGTGCTTTTCCTATTTCAAAGACACCTTATAGAATGGCCCCAATTGAGTTGCAGGAATTGAAGAAGCAACTCCAAGAGAATATTGATAAGGGATTCATATGCCCTAGTGCATCACCTTGGGGAGCACATGTTCTATTTGTTAAGAAGAAAGATGGATCAATGAGACTCTGCATTGATTATCGAGAACTTAACAAGATCACTATCAAGAACAAATATCCTCTCCCACACGTTGATGACTTATTTGACCAACTACACGGAGCTCAATACTTTTCCAAGATTGATCTTCGTTCTGGGTATCATCAATTAAGGGTCAAAAGGGAGGATATACCAAAGACGACTTTCCGTATAAGGTATGGACACTATGAATTTATAGTGATGCCATTTGGTCTTACTAATTCCCCTACTATCTTCATGGATCTAATGAATAGAGTCTTTAGAGACTATCTTGATCATTTTTTGGTAGTCTTTATAGACGATATTCTTGTCTATTCAAAGAGCAAGGAAGAACATGAAGATCACTTGAGAATTGTATTGAAGACCCTGATAAAGGAGAAGCTTTATGCCAAATTTACCAAGTGTGAATTTTGGCTTCAAAAAGTTTCATTTTTGGGTCACATAATCTCAAAAGAGGGGATATCTGTGGATCCAGCAAAAATAGAGGTTATCATAAGATGGTCGAGACCAACAACAGTAACTATGATCCGAATTTTTCTTGGTTTGGCTGGATATTATCGATGTTTTGTGAAATATTTTTCATGATTATCTAATCCACTCACCAGGTTGACTCGAAAAGGAGTTAAGTTCGTGTGGATGGAGGAATGTGAAGAGAATTTCAAGGAGTTAAAAAGAAGGTTATCCAGTGCACCTGTGCTCACACTTCCTTGTAGTGGAGAAAGGTTTGTGATCTATAGTGATGCATCCAAGAAGGGGTTAGGGTGTGTTCTCATGAAAAATGATATGGTGATAGCTTATGCCTCACGACAGTTGAAAATACATGAGCAAAATTACCCAACTCATGATTTGGAGTTAGCTGCGGTAATCTTTGCATTAAAGATTTGGAGGCATTATCTTTATGGTGAAAGGTGTGATATTTATACTGATCATAAAATTTTAAAGTATATTTTCACACAAAAGGAGCTGAATATGCGCCAAAGAAGATGGTTGGAGTTGATTAAGGATTACGACTGCTCAATTCGTTATCACCCTGGGAAAGAAAACAAGGTGGAAGATGCATTAAGTTGACAAGACCATGCTAGCATATCCATGATGAGGATCACAAAAGATCCAATATTTATGGATTTAAAAAGGATGGATCTTGGAATTATAATGGAAGGGGAGAAATCTTATCTTTCTTAAATGAATTTTCAACCATCTATACATGTGAAGATTAAAGAGGCACAGAAAGAAGATGTATAGTTACAAAAGAAGGTGAGAAATGTTCTTAAATTCAACCTTGATTGTGATGGGATAATAAAGTTCAGGAATCGGGTTTGTGTTCCTCCCATCCCTGAATTAAAGAAGGAGCTGCTGGATGAGGCTCATAGTTCTTCATTCTCTATTCATCCTAGAAGCACGAAGATGTATAGGGACCTGAAAGAGTACTTCGGGTGGGATGACATTAAAAGAGATGTTGCTGAATATGTCTCTCAATGCTTGGTTTGTCAGCAAGTTAAAGCTGAGAGACAGAAGTCTAAGGGGATGTTACAACCATTACTCATACCCGAATGGAAATGGGAAAACATCACTATGGACTTTTTCACCGGACTTCCTAAAACATCCAAAGGAAATAATGTTATCTGGGTCATAGTTGATCGTCTTACGAAGTCGGCACACTTCATTGCTATTAGAGAGGATTTCTCTCTGGATCAGCTTGCCAGGATATATGTAAAGGAAGTGGTAAGATTGCATGGAGTATCACTTTCCATTATATCTGATCAGGATCTGAGGTTTACCTCAAAGTTTTGGTGAAGTCTTCAGCATACTCTGGATATAGAGTTTAGTTTCAGTACTACTTATCATCCTCAGACAGATGGTCAGTCTGAGAGGACAATTCAAACTCTAGAAGATATGTTGAGAGCTTGCTCTATGGATTTCAAAGGAGGTTGGGATCAACACCTACCTTTGGTGGAATTTTCTTATAATAATATCTTTCACTCTAGTATTGAGATGGCTCCTTATGAAGATCTCTATGGAAAGAAATGCCGAACTCCAACTTGATGGGATGAAGTTAGGGAAAGAAAGCTATTAGGACCTGATCTTGTTGATGAGATGGCAGAAAAGGTCTGATTTATTCAACAACACATAAGAGCAGCTCAGAGTCGACAAAAAAGTTATGTCAATAACCGAAGTAACGACCTAGAGTTTGAAGTGGGTGATAAAGTGTTCTTACGAATATCTCCTTGGAAGAGAGTAATGAGATTTGGAAAGAAGGGAAAGTTGAGCCCTAGGTATATCGGTCCTTTCAAAATACTGGATCGTGTTGGGAAGGTAGCTTACCGATTGGCACTTCCACAGAATCTCTCTCAAGTTCACGATGTGTTCTATGTATCACTCCTGAGAAAGTACATACCTGATCCTTCACATGTACTCAGCTCAGAAGTTGTACCGCTAGAGAAAGATCTTTCTTATGAAGAACAGCCGGTAGAGATTATGGATCATAGCGAAAAAGTCCTATAAAACAAGACCACTCGCTTGGTGAAAGTTTTATAGAGGAACCACCAATTAGAAGAAGCTACATGGGAGCTTGAGGATATGATGAGGGAGAGGTATCCTCATCTGTTTGTTACAAAGTGACGAATTTCAAGGGCAAAATTCATTTTAAGGGGGGTAGAATGTAACACCCGAGATTTTTATGAGAAATATTTTATTTTTATTTTATATACATCATCAAAGGAATATTTCACTACACACAACACTAGCTTGGCTTGCTTTATACGCAATCACGACCTTCCTCGATAGCTTGCGTTGTACGCAATACCGAGTTTCACTAAACAATGGTATGCTATTAAAATATTATTAAAACTAGTTGTTATTAATAGTAATACCCACTTTTTGAAATTTTATAAATTTTATTTTTCAAAATGGACTTCATTTTTGGATTCGGAATATCAAAATTAGCCTAGGGTGAAATTTTGGTATGTTTCTCAAAACTTTCAATTTTTGATGAATAGTAAAAACACTGGGTTACTATTTAAAAACCGACTTTTTATAATTATTTATTTTATTCAAATTTATTTTAGGTCAAAATTGATACATAATGCCTATATAAGTTGAATGTAATTCATTGGAGTCATTTTATAATAATTTTAGATACATAAAAATTTTATTGAACTTTTCACCGTCTTTTACCCACCTCCTAGGAGAGTTTGAAAATTTACATAAAACTTAATTTTACCGCTTCTATGACTGGAATTTCAAAAATCCGAGAGACACGGTTAACATCAAGGAGTAAAATGTGGTTCAATAAGATAAAAATAATTTTTGGTGAATAGTAACTTTTTACTTTTATTTACCACGGTTAAAAGTAAATAGGGTAATTAAGGGTAAAAATGATATTATTATTACCCTAAAACATGTCCTAATTCTATTGGATAAGGGTAATTAGACCAAAAACAACCTTAGGGATAAAATATTACCCTTTATGTCCACTTGGATTAGATTAGGACATTTATTATTATTTTATTTAAAGAAGAGTTAAAATAGTTAAAATCAAAGTTTAATAACTAAAAAATTTATAATATAGGGTTATAAATAAGATAAATTTGACTATAAATATTCATTAGAAAGATAAAATTATTTCCTACATAATGGTATTTTATTTATAATTTTTATACTTTAAATAATTTAATTTATTTATGACACAATGATGATGCACTAATTACCTTCTTAAGGAAATATTAACATAATTGATATTATAAATACCCAAATAAATGTAATTTGAGACTTTTTATAAATTTCACTAATTTTATAGGTTAATATGACATATTAGTGTTGATTTAATTAACTTTTTTCTAACTAATCATGTTGTTATGATTTAAAAAAAATCAATTACCAAATAGTGTCAAAATTGACATAAAATAGTTTTTAAAACAAATATTATATTATTAATTGTTATTTTATTCCTAAAAATATAATGTTCATCCAAATGACTTATATAAGGTTATATATATTAATTATGAACCACTTGGGGTTCGTTTGGCTTGTTATAGTAAGTTTATTAACCATATAGTGTAAGAAAACAAGAAGACACGGTAAAAGTAAAATTATTTAACTTAGAGTTAAATCTAAATGATAAGGTTAAAATAGTAATTTAAACTTGTCTAAATTCTATTGGTTGAGAGTATTTAGACCCATACCCACCTTAGTTTCGAAATAAATCAATTTGGAGCTATTAAAAAACCAAATATGACTTTATTATAAAATAATATTTTAAGTTTTTCCTAAAGTGTCCCTCTCCTCTCTTATAAAAGGGCACCTCCTCCCTCTCCTCCTCACACCACTTTGAGCCTTCAATCTTGGCAAACCCCTGCCAATTTCTCTTCTCCACTTCCCTGGAAACATCCTAGAGGTCCTGGTATTCTTCAAAGACCATCTTTAGTTCCCTAAGAGGAGGTTAAGAAGAGGCGCTTCAAAGAAGAGGTAATGTCTGTTACCGATTCTTTCAACTTTATTTCTTATTATACTTCTTCTTCTTTAGTTGTTTCATTATGAAGTAATAACATCAGTATCACTCATATACTGATATGTTATTATAAATATGAAACAACCCTATTTCACCTTCTATACATCCTACAGAAAACGAAATCACCGCGCGTGCGTACGTACGGAATACCGTCTCCACGCCGTGGTGTAATCTGTTTTCCACCACCACCTTACTTGGATGGGTATAATGGTGTAAAGAATAACTATATATGATTATTGTAAATTGATATTGATTCTGAAATAGTATAAATACACTTCAATACAATTCCACGATCATGGGAACGATATCATCGCTCGTGCGTACATACGGCCTACCGTCTCCACGATGTAATGCGACTCGTTCTACATGATCTTCATTGAATAATGATTATATAAATGAATTGAATGAATAAATATGATATATATTACATTAATACCATTCTAGAAATGAGGTATCTATAACCTAAAAAGAAGAATAAGAATTTATTCGACAGAACACGCATAAGAACAAAAAGCAATAAACACCCAAATAACAAGTAACAATGAAATATTACTAATAAGAAGCTAAGAATATGATCATATATGATATCATAACAATGAGTAAGATTCTGGAATAAGTAAATAACATTATTTAAATCATTATACAGGAGGTTCGGACACGTACGAAGCAAATCAGACCTAAGGTAAGGGAAAATCTCGCAATCTCAATTTTTATCCGAGATTGTTTATACTTTGGTAATTACCGGGGCATATTTATCATCCACATCCATGTTTCGTCAATATGTAATATTATTTCTATCCTACTACAATTATTTAAATCCAATTTTACCCTTCAGTGATTTTTTAGTAAAAGATATGAAAGGAATCTTTTGTCGTTTTTCGTACGAGGTACTTTTTGACTTTTCCGGCCAAAGTACGAGAAGAATGTTTTCTTTAACTTATACGGCATGAATGGATTTTTAGAAAATTATTTCCATGAAGCTTCCTTTACAAGTTTTCAAGTTTATTTTTAATCAACTTCTTTTAGTTTAAAATTATATGAAATTTTAAACAAGGAAAATGTTTTTGAAGTAGAAAAGATATTTTCCTCAAGAATGGAGTTCAAGCGTTTTATCAAAATTATTTTCCATCTAAGATAATATAGGGTTCTGTTTCTATCCCTATTTTTACATTGATTTGATTGTGTTATGATGAAATTATTTTTATGAAGTCGTTTTATCTTATATGGATTATGTTATGATGGTACGATGTTTAAGAATCTCATTTTTATTACATGGGTTATGCTATGATGTATGATTTATGATTTTGTGGCACACATAAGAATGGTTTCATTATGAGATGGGTGAGACCTATATCTCTCTCCAATGCATTGGGTAAAGATTTATATCTCATGAGATAGACATGGCTGGAACGACAGGTTAATCCGGTTCAGTGAAACAGGACTAAAACGAGGAGTGAACTCGGTTCAGAAATGGACTTTGTCCGCTAAGATAGTCTTGGCAATGAGTCTTGACTACTAAGAAATGATTCTCTATGATTATGTGTGTATGCCACAAAGTTTCATGTTTTAAGTTATGATTATGTGGATTACATTTCACTACCATGATTTACCCCATGTTATGATATTATGATCTCTTTTGCAGGTTAAGATTTTCGAAATGCTATGTTCTTATGAATATGAGATTTCCTTTGTTTACCCTTACTGAGCATTTGAGCTCACCTTTTTGTATATTTTCTTTCCCCAGGTCAGGAAAAAGGTTATTAAGTAGGATATGCCAAAAGGGACTCTAGATATGATGAAATAAACAGGAGACAATGTAGATGTTTTATGAACCAGATGTTTTATGAACCAGTTGTTTATGTTTCCCAGTTTCTAAAGACATCATACCTTTACGGTCCTTTCATGGTTTTGTTATATGTTGTAATAAGCGTGCTTCAATTTTGAAGTAATAACAATGTATGTAAAGTATGAGTCGTTATAAATTAATAATCAATATATGATTGATTATTCATTTTATTAAAGAAAAACATGTTTATATATATTTCATAATATGATTATTCATATCCATACTCGTCAAACTAACGGCTAGACCATAATTTTCATATTTAAATAATAATATATCCTGGGGTGTTTGATATCGGTGTTGTGCATACCACACACTATCGAATATATTATTTAAAAAATAAATTCTAAAATCTTGGGGTGTTACACTTCATCCCTTTAAGGTTGTTGTCAGAGAGCCGTCACACACTAGAGTTCGTCATCAAAGAGAAAGTATAAACACTACCACAAAACGGGTTTTTGCAGCACCACACTTTAACAACGTTTTTTTTAATAGCACTGATACATGGAGGTCTTTATCAACATATTTCAAAAAAACATTAAAAACAATATATTAATATATAAATATGTAAAGATATTTATATTGATATAAATATATAAATATATTTAAATTGATATAAATATAATATATATTTTTTAAATATGTTTTAGATAAGTATAAACAGACATTTACACTTAATATATAAGATATTTAGTGAAAATGGATTATAAAATATTTTAAAAGATATTATTAATTAATAAATTTCTAATTATAATTGAGTAATAATCATTTAATAACAATTTGAAAACACAAAAAAACAAAAAATCAATAAAAGATCCGAAATAAGTTGAAAACGTAACTTAAACTTCAAACGGTCATAACTTTTGATCCGGGTGTCCGTTTGAGCTCTACCACATATCAAATCGAAACATGCGACGAACTCTACGTGCTGGTGACATAGGGAACCTTTTGTCACATTTTTTAAGGTCAAGGAAGGCCCAAAAAGACTCCAAAATGGGGTTTTTAGTCGGGATCCCCACATTTTTTAACATTTGATGGAATTTCAGCCTCGTTTAAGGGGGAATTTTGCCCCCTTTCTGTGGGGAATGAATCTATTCTGAGGGATTAAATTCATATTAATATTTTATATTTGAAATTTTATCATTTTTCACAATGTACAATTATTCATAATCAAATATATAACAATATAAACATATATTTTATATATTCACACATAAAAATTTAATTTTATAAATAAATAATTAAACGTATTTACTTATAAAATATATTTCTCAATTTATGAGCCTTATCTAAATAAAAACTAATATCCATTTTATTTAAAATACAAATACCTGTATAATGTGTTTGTGTGCGCGCGCGTTTGTATTAACAAACTGATATATATGATCTATATATTTTAACATATGTATATACATATTAATATATAATATTTGTAAATATATATAAATATGTATAATTATACTTATAGATACACATATATAATATGTGCGCGTGTGTGTTGTATATATATATTTATTTATTTCTAAACACACAAAAAAACATATTGTATAAATGTATTTTAAACTGATCTTATAAATATATATTAATATACGAATAAATATACGGATAAAAAAATATAACTAAATATATATAAATTAATATATATTAATATATGAATATATATATAAATATAACTAAATATATATATTAATATATGAGTAAATATAACTGGATATATATATTAATATAACTATATATATATATATATTAATATACGAATAAATATAACTATATATATATATATGTCATTAAATGAAGAGTAAAACAACATGGAGGAATGGTAAACAGAAACGACCCAGAAAATTCCATTGCCCCAGACCAACATCAGAAATTTTGTCCTAAATACATTAAGAGCTGCAATAAAAGGATAAAATTGACGCCCTTTTCTTTATATATTTCTGTCTTGCTTGTGTGTTGCCCTAGCCTAGGGGCTTGCGGGGCTTGCCCTAGGGCCGTCCCTGGTGGTAAAGGGTCTAGACGCGCAAGGAAGTGGTCTCAAGTTCAAATCTAGGGGGAGGTAGGGGCGCGCACGTGAGTTGGTGAAGGGGGTGCTAGTTTTTTATTTATAAAAATGGTCTTTATCATCGTTTTTTTTAGCGTTGATAAAAGAGACCCCTTTTAATAGTGACTCGATTATCACCATTTTTTAGCGCTGATAAAATCCTATTTTTTAGTAGTAAAATGAATTGTGAGAAATGTGTATATAAAGGGAGAATGGTGAGTACGAAGGGAGTATTGTTTTAATGGGGTGACTCAAAACACGTTATCTCCTCCACGCCTTTGACGTTTTGTTACACGAATGGTGTTTATGGCATCGACGCTTTTCGCTCACAAAAACGCAAAAGGTGTTGCCGCTCCCAACGTCTTTGCCACGTCACTCATCCGGGCCAATTATGCACTTAACAAGTTTCAAATCCATAATTCAAAAATAAATAAATAAATAAATAAATAAATAAATAAATAAATAAATAAATAAATAAATAAATAAATAATCCTATTTCCATTATTTTTTTCTTAAAAAAAAACACATCTAAAAAAAAAAAACACTCTTCACAAATCCCCGATCCCCGTCTCGTCCCACCGCCCCTACGGGCGCTCCGCTTTTTTCCGCGCGCAGCCGTCGCTGCAGCCGATTCCATCATTCCTTCCGTTATCCGGAGGCGCGCCTGTCGTTTGATCCCAAAGGACGAATGCGGGCATGAAGTTTACTTGGAAGCATGTGGTGTTCCCGCCAATTTCAAATCCTCTTACAATGCTCAAAAACCACCGCCCATTTGCTTCGCCTCCATGCCCCGTTCCTCAAATCCGGCCTCGATCACGAAGAATACCTAGTCTCCCAATTCATCCTCCACGCGTGTTCGGTTTCCATTGATTTTGCTAGGCATTTCTTCGATTGCTTGCCCATAACCCCGCCTCTGTTCGCTTGGAACACCATCATCAGAGCTTACACAAAAAGCAAACTGCCCATTCAATCCGTGAAGTTGTTCTCTCGCCTTCAGAGGCATGGGGTCAGACCTGACAATTTCACGTACCCTTTCGTGCTCAAGGCTTGTGGGCAGTGCTCCATGTTAGGTCAAGGTGGCGCGGTGCAGTCTCTGGCCACAAAGGCGGGCCTTGATTCGGATGTACATGTAGAGAATACCCTTCTGAGGATGTACGCGGCTTGCGGTGCGGTTGGACTTGCAAGGAAGGTGTTTGATGAAATGACTGTGAGGAATGTGGTTTCGTGGAGTTCCATGATTGCAGCATACGTTTCTTGGTACGCGTTTTTGAAATTTGATTTCTGAATTCGTAATCTACTTGCATTGATTTAGCAGTTTGCTGGAGTTTATCCATAAGTCGTTTGGTTTTATCCTTTCAAGTATTTTATTCATCGTCCTCTTATGTTACCTGCAGCAACTGCCCCATGGATGGTCTGCTGGTTTTTCAACAAATGAATCTGGCAAATGAAAAACCAAATTCAATTACCTTGGTAAGTTTGCTCTCTGCTTGCTCTCATTTGTTGAACATCCAAATGGGGAAGTCCATCCATTCACACATTATTGTTAACCATATTGAACTAGATGTTTCCCTAGGGACTGCTCTTCTTGAGATGTATTCTAATTGTGGGCACATAGAGAAGGCTTTGCACGTGTTTAATTCAATGGGCGAGAAGAATTTGCAATCGTGGACAGTCATGGTATCCGGCCTCTCAGACCATGGTCGTGGAGAGGATGTTCTATCTTTGTTCAATCAGATGAAATCAGCTGGACTGAAACCTGATGGCCTCTTTTTCACTGCGATCCTTTCAGCCTGCAGCCATTTGGGTCTTGTTGATGAGGGGCAGAGGTATTTTGATGAAATGGTTAGAGTGCATGGGGTGGAGGTGACAGTGGAACACTATGGATGTATGGTGGATTTGTTTGGAAGGGCCGGGCTGGTGGAGGAGGCTTATAAGATCATTAAAACCATGTCAGTCGAGCCCAATTCTGTCATTTTAAGGAGCTTTTTAGGTGCATGTAAGAATCATGGTAAGAAGGATAACATAGCCCTGGACAAAACATGCACTTGATGTCAAGTATCCATAAAAAAAGTAATCAATCTTGTGAAAAATGGTTCAATGTGATATTTAAATAATGTGTTGTTCAATATTTTTATTATTCGGAGACTCCAACACCTGCTTCTACTGCATTTTCTTTCCATGCTTGTGGTTAGTGTTGTGATTCTTTCATTACTACCCAACATTGAATTCATCATCAATGGTGTTTCAGGTAAAAAAAAAAAAGTATCATGCCTGAAATTCTTTTGTTGAGTTAGTTGAATTATGCTGACCCGTATTCGAATTGAAGCCGACTTAGTTTTTGTAGAAACATGACTCGAAATTGGATCAATGGAATCCAGTTTGAGGACTCTAATCTTGCTATGGGGTTGCACACGTGTGCTTTTGTTGGGGGAGGGGATTTAAGGCCTCTCAGGATACAAACAAATTTATATCGAATTATCTATAAAATTTCGTAAGATTTTAAGGTTTTCAGCACTTTGGTATTGAAAGTTAGTTTCAGGGTATTGTCTTTTAAATTGCATACAAAGTCATGTTGAATAATTAATTCTTGTTCATGGTTGTGTGCCACGTTGAACGAATCACATAAATATTTGTGCTTGTTTTTCTCTTTTATTGTGGCCATTTTTCATTGTTTTGTGCATGACAATAGATATCAGAGTCATTGAAATAAAACTTCTATGGGTTCTTACATAAATTTGTGCACATAGGGCTTTTCTAATCATATTTTTAATGCTTTGGTGGGTGTTTTAAGACTTTTGTGATGAGGCTCTTTGTGGGGGTTTCAGTCTTTTGGGTTTTTTTTGGTGTTGCTTCGCCAGACTCTTTTCCAGTTGGCTATATTTTGAGATGAATGGGGACTTGCAAAGGACTCTTGTCAGGTTGGTTAGCGGGCCGCTGAAGATGGAATGGAACTGGGCTTGATCATCAACGCCACAAAGGGACATGGAGGCGAAGTGGAAGTGGTTAAGTTGTCATGGATTACTGATCTTGTTAGGGCAGCGGAAGTTCTAGGCGACGAAATTGAACACAAACAGAGAAATTAAAACAGAAGAATGCGAAAGATTTACATGGTTCGGAAAGGTTTCCTACGTCCACGAGAGAAATGGGACAAACTTATATTATATTATTTCTCTCCGGATTAAATGTCAGAGGATCACTCTTACAGTTACATTTCATGGGATTTGATCCTGCTTTATAGAGAAGAGATTCAATAATGTTAAGGGTTGGTTCAAGTGGTCCATCGACCCTTGAATTCTTCCACCGCTGCTTGTTGTGCGTTCACTGCTTTGGTTGCCAACTAAAGAAGTTGTCCACTGTAGTTGTTGACGACAAAGGAATAGCCTTCACTAATTTATCCTCTAATTGGGAGTGACCCCATATATCTATTGAGAAGAATCAAAATCATTGACTAGTAGGATGGTTTGTCCTATTTGATTTGTTATTGGTGTATTTTTTTGCGATTGAGTGGAATCAACTGAAAAGTTTTGGAGTGGACAACTGTCAAAGATAGGGAAAACAATAAACCAAACCTATGACACGACTCGACCCTCTAAGACCTCGCCTGCGCTGACGGTTAGGCTGAGTGTGTCACCCCAAACTTGTCTCCAATAGACCAAAGACTGATGACCGATGATGAGCACCAAGAAGACATAACATACATGAGATGACTTAGCCTAATGAAAACCTATATCATCTATACATCTCTAACAATGTAATATATTGACTAATGTCAACATGATACAAGATGCGTTAACCCATAATGGAATAATGCATGTATGCAAATATCACCAATTATCCATGGCTAATAAAGAGTCAATCTCCAAATTAGGAAAACATGGGGCATAAGGAAACTGAGGATGTAACATTCATTGCTAAAATAGGAGAGACACCTCCTCATCATCGGAACTCTTGGCACAAACATTGCCATTAGTTGCTACCATTGAGCTGTAGGTTCCGCACGTAGCGGAAGCACCTTTGGTGGACGTGAAACTAAACTTTCTTTTAATTTAAAGTTGTTCGAAACCTAATGGAGGATTTTGCACGTTAAATTTATAATTAATTTATTTAGATTTGAAAAAATGATTACTTTATCTTAGGATCATTTATTCGATGATGATGTTGATTTTTAGAAAAACCCTTTTGAGTTACTTTTGTTGCGCTATAAGGATTCAAGTGTAAAATCTCTTTAGCGGTAATCCACACATGCTCATTTAATCTCCGAGCAATACCAATTGATTTATGGGTGTCAGCACGATAAATCAATTGTTTTGTGTTGTTCGTGTTGATCGCTCGCCCTTCGATCTTGAAGGAACCTCTCTTACGTTTCTCATTCTTGAGAGGGAGAGTAAGAGGAATTCGAGAGAGAAATTCGTTGTGCGCAACGATTATCTATATCTCGATTAATCTAACACAATAGACATAACCATGTATTTATGGAGTTAAGAGTTTATATTAAAATATTATTTAATTGCATGTCGACTCTTAAATAATATAATAATCTTTATTAAATCTCATGTCAATAATAATAATAATATTATTATTTTATGGCGCGTGCTAACTTGCACAATAACAAATATTATTTAACCAGGTTGTAAATTTAATATTTGCCATTGAACACGGTATTGGTTTATTCGAACTCCTCTAGCATTTATTGAACATCTGAATAAATATATTTAATATTTTATTCATCAATAAATATTTGCGATCGATAAACGTGAATAAAATTATTCCTCAGCCTTGAGAATAATATTTATTCCATTAATTAAATTCAAATATAATTTAATCGAGATCAACGGTAACACTTAGTGTGTGACCCTCTATGATTATTTCTCGTTGGCATTAGGTGAGAGCGTCCAATGTCCAAGATTACTGTCTAACAACGAGTCAAAACACTCAAGAAAAAGAACTTAATGTCGCAACAATGACAACATATGAACGCTCACTGTGTAATATAATTATTTTGTCCCAATATCCCATAAAGCAGGTTGCACATCTGCGTCATAAACCTATGTGATTGATACGTCTTTACTTGACTATCTGAAATAAACACGTCGATACACCATGACTATGAAATTTAGTGCGACGGTTCTATTCTAATCAATGGGCCAGGATATCAACTCCCATAAAGATATAAGAGACAAATCCTTTCTAGACTTATCCATTAATTACATGTCATTCGTGACACACCCAACATACCATACTTCCCGCCAACATATGTCGTGACTGTTTTGGACTATAAATCTAAGTGCGCGAGTCATGACATGCATCAATGACAATCTTAAAACTAAGGACCATTACATATGATCGCAAATTGGAATATCCGATGACACCAAAACATGCAGAATTCATACTTACGGATATGTTCTCATAATCTTCTGTTTTTGAGATTATCAAGTGTGAACTTCATGAGAAGAAACATCATCCGCTTACAGGTACTCGCACCTGACAGTCACATTCTATGTGTCCCATCATAGAATGTTATTCAACCATAAAACTATATTTAAGAATATCGTCATAACATTTCAAGGTTCTCATCATAGCAGAAACTGTTATAGCCTTGCCAATGCGACATATAACATAAGACATTATTATATTAAAGTTAAGCAAAATAATGAACAATTGCACACCCGATCTCACACGTCGTCGTTGCCCTCTCCCTCGAGCGCCCTCACATCGCTGTCACCGCCGCGTCGTCGTCGCCCTCTCCCTCGCCCTCCCTCACCTCACCGCTCGCCCGTCATCGCCGCCCTCTCCCTCGCGCACCCTCACCTCGCTGTTGTCACCACCGCGTCGTCACCACGACATCGTCACCGTCCTCTCACTCGCCCACTCTCACCTCACTAGTCGCCGCCACCGCCCCTTTGCCCTGACGACTCCCCACTCCCCGTCGTCGACCTCCCCCTCAAGTACCCTAACCTCATCGCGCCCAGAGCCACCGCCGCCGCCGCTCATGGAGCTGCTGCTGCCGCCCGTTCTGCCCTCACCGCCCCACTCCCCTAACCCTCGCTGCACCCCTTACCGGGGCCGCCGCTGCCGCCCGTACTCCCTCCCCGTCCTCTCATTTACCCTCGTCGCACCCTTGTCGGAGCTGTCGCCACCACCACCTCTAATCCCGGTCATTGCTGCTGCCCCTTATCTGCCACTACCCGTGATCCGGCTGTTGCCGCCCCCTCCACTCACATCCATCCCAAATCTGTCACGTTATTAGAGGTAAACCCGATGACTCTTGATTCGTTTGAAACACCATCTATTTTAGTGTTGTGATTTTGATATTAATCATATATATGCTCTAACCGAGTAGAGGAAACTTATTTGGGGGCGTAATTCAATGAGGTCAAACACAACAAGATTACTAGTTTATTACGATGAATTGTTTATGACGATTCTTATATCCATTGTAAATAATAATTTTTAGGATATTTTATAGTGATAGAAGAAAGGTGTGTCACGAATACTTCTTGCATCGTTGACATTTTTTACGAAATATAATTTTTTCATTATGAGTTATAACACACATGCATGCTCTATGATGCAACAAAGTTTTTTTGTGACAAGACTATTAAATCATTGAAAAAAGCAATTGATTCTGATCAAATAACTTTTTTTTCAAAATTTGTTAGGGATTATGACGTATAACTATGGTGACGACTAATTGTGAAAGTCAACGTCCATCACAATTATCATCGCAACAAATTGCATATGGCTATTTGATAATTTAAAAATTGTAGTAGATACATACGATTGATGAACTTTATTTTATAGATACCCATTGAAAATATGATCTTCTAAATAATAAGCCATACCAAATAGTTGAGTTAAAAAAATAAATATTAAATTCAATTAGACAAGCAATGATATATATCAATCCATCGTTAATATCTATCATAAAAAAAACATACTATAAAATATCTAACTTGATCCTTTCTGTCAAATTCCATTTATGTTTTTCAAAAAAAATTAAATTCTTTTAAATATGTCAGGAGTTTGGGATCTTGATATCTATTTTATGTTAATTTCTGACTCTTCATCAGGGTATTTTTCCTAACATTTAATTTAGACTGTTTATTAGTTATTTTTTATTTATCAAATTATGAAATAATATTTTTGTTATTAAACTATTTAATTACTTGTGTATTTTTATAATATAATTTATGTTATAGTTATAGTTTTTATAAATTGAATGTAAAAAGTATTATTAAACTACTTTAATTTTTATATAAGCGTTAATATATATATATATATATATATATATATATATATATTAAATTATGTATTGCTTCAACATTTGATACATAATTTCCTACTCATTAAAATTAAATATTCAGCAATCATTTGACACTAACATATCAACGAAAGTCGAATAACATAATTTTATGCAGTCTAGTGTTTTGATAACTAAATTTATAAAATAACCACTGGTCATATATTAATATATATGCTCGATTGTTTTTTTCACCTTTTAAATTTTCTTGTCATCCATTGCCTTATAAGTGACTCTCTACAAAATATTTAGTAATGTACAGAAGAATACTTTAAAAAATAAAATATATACATAATCTAATATAACATAAAATGTTATGATTGTATGGTTTGTGAATTCTTTTGTTGTTTGGGATGAGTATGAATTGAAGTCCACGTAATTGGTTAGTCTTTATTTTAAATATATTTTGTGATTTGAAATTCTAAAAACGCATGCAATATGAAGTCTTCTGTTTGTTTTATAGATAGGAATATGGATAAAAGTTGGATTGATCTTCCAAATAGAACACCCATATAATATTTTGAGGGCATTATGCAGTTTATTGATTTCACTAGAGGATTTTAAATTGACTATATTAGTTGTCTATGTAGAAAATGTGCAAACAGATATCAATTCATACAAGATACCGTGAGGGAGCACCTATTCTTGAATGGTTTTATGAAAAGTTATAAGAGTTGGACTCGTCACGAGGAAGAATATATTCATTGTCATCATACATAAATAGTTCAGATGGATGTTGATGCGAGGACGATTGATCCGATACATGAAATGCTTACTGAAATGGTACGTGGGTTGGCTCCTGAATGCATAAACTTTCAGAATGTTGAGATCAGTTAGATCAATCTATGCTCTGGTGTAGATCGTGATTCGTTGAGGTTTTATGAAATACTTAATGATGCACAAATTGAATTATATTCTGGGTGTACGACTTACAGAAAATTGTCATTTATCGTGGAGTTGTTTCACTTGAAGACTTTGAATCAGTGGTCAAACACATTTTTCGACATGCTGTTGGTGTTATTGAAAGAATTACTTCCTGCTGATGCTAAAATTTCCGAGTCATATTACCATGCTCATAAGTTGACAGAGAACTTAGGTTTCACTTATGAGACCATAGATGCATCTGCAAACAACTGTATGTTGTTTAGAAAGGAAACTGTTTATTTGGATAATTGTATGGTCTGTGACTCTTCCATGTGGAAAGATAATGGGGGAAATCATACTCATCAAAGCCAGATTGCGAAACAGGGGAAACTGATTGTCGTAAAGCAAATGTGTTACTTTCCATTGAAGTCGAGATTGAAAAGATTATTTATGACATTTAAAGTTTCTAAATTAATGAGATTGCATGTGAAAAAATTAAGGAAAGTGATATGCCAACCGAGCCGACTGACTCTCTTGCATGGAAGGATTTCGATCAGAGACACCCCAACTTTGCTAAAGATAGTCGTAATGTATGATTAAGGTTGACAGCTGATGGTTTCAATCCATTCTGGTCTATGGTTGGTGCAACTCATAGCACATGCCTCATGGTGTGGGTTCTGTATAATATTCCTCCATGGATTTGTAAGAAACAACAATTTCTATTACTTTCCACTCTTATTGATGGACTTAGAAGTTCATGGGATAAGATTGATATTTACCTTCATCCATTGATTAATGAGTTGAATGAATTTTGGTGCGATAGTCTGATGACTTACGACTGTGAAATGAATGAAATGTTCAAACTGCATGTTGCTTTATTGTGGACAATCAATGACTTCCCAACTTATGCAAATTTATCAGGTTGAAGTAAGAAAGGGGAATTTTCTTTCCCTTTCTATAATAAAAGTAAAAATTCTATATGGCTTAAACATTGTAAAAAATGGGCATACATGGGTCACAAATGTTTTCTTCCCCCTACAGGTTCAAAAAGGATAGAGTGATATTTGATGGTTCTAGAAAATTCAACCCAGCGCCAAAGATAATGACAGGAGTAGAAATATTATCCCGGATTGAGGTTGAAAACATCCACACAGTATATGAATTTTAGGATTTAGCTGCTCATCCATTACCCAATATTCATGGTGCGGGTAGACAACATAGTCATAATTGGATGGAGGAAAGTTTTTTTAATCTCCTTTACTGGAAAACTAACATGCTAAGACATAATCTGGATGTCATACACATTGAAAAAATGTTTGTGATAATATATTGTGGACCATTTTAGGTGTCAGTGGAAAATCAAAGGACCATGACAATGCACAACATGATTTAGAAGAAATGGGTTTAAGGAAACAATTGCATTTATAATTGGGTGATGGAAACTGGGCATACATGCCTACTGCATAGTATACTGTGAGTCAAAAAGAGAAAGAGGCATTTCTTTCCATTTTGAAAATGCTCAAGGTGCCTGATGGTTAATATTCTACTATTTCCAAGTGTGTGAATGTGACGAGCAGGACATTGCAAGGCTTGAAAAGTCATGAAAATCACATACTACTTCAACAGTTGATTCCAATCGCAATTCGTGATTGTTTATCGTCTAATATTGTTTAACCGTTGATTGAGAGGGGTAATTTTTTAGACATCTTTTTTTAAGAAATCAACGATTGAGTGATTTAAAAATTTTGCAGGACAAAATTGTTCTTATGCTTTGTCACTTTGAGAAACTATTTCGACCCTCATTTTTCGATGTTATGGTTCACTTGACAGTGCACCTAACTGATGAAGTAATGACCACTGGTCCAGTGCAATTCAGGTGGATGTATCTTATTGAGTGGTATCTAAATACATTGAAACAATTCGTACGGAACAATGCTCGTCTGGAGGCATCAATAGCCAATGGTTAATTGATGGATAAGTGTACTACTTCTTGTGCATAATGTCTTATGGATGCTGAAACAAAATTAGACAAGCTCTCTCAGATTCTTGATGGTTCAGTTGGAGAAGGAACTATATTTGATATGGAAAACATCGAGTGGGTACAAGCTCATCGATATCTCTTGTTCAATACTCCATCAGTTGCACCATTGATGCAGTAAGTGTCGTATCACTGTTATTGTTTAACTTTTACATATTCTATTTGCATATATAAATTTGATCATTTAAACATGGCATTATCATTTGTAGGAAATACATTAATGAGCTAAAATAAGAGATGTCTCATGCGATTGGTTATCAAATTCAACAGTCCCATTATGCATCATCTCATGATTGGTTCAAGAATTTTGTACCTATAAATGGATTTTCATTATGATTGAAGTATAATACTAATTTTTTTGCATAACTTTTTATTGAATTCTATGAAATATATTGGTTCATAACCTATGGGAGTTAGGTGACCCTAAACTAACTAAAGAATTTAACCAACTAGATGAGGGGTCATCTATAACGGCGCGTCGTTACAAAGCTTTAGATGCTAATGAGTTTCAGTTTCACATTAAAGATGTCAATGAAAAACTAGCAACAAAAAATAGTGGAATTGATTGTCTATTTGTCGATTCTAGTTATTACTATGATCAATTGAAAGACATCATTAAAGTTGTATCTATGCACATGTTGAAATACATATTGTTAAAGTGTAATTGGGTTGATATAGTATGTGGAAGTAAAGTCGATCAATATCAGTTTAAATTAGTGAACTTTAACAATATGTTATATTGAGATGAATGAGTTAGTAATGAACCTTTCATTTTGACATCACAATCACAAAAAGTTTTCTTTGTTACCTTGCGATCTAATCCAAATCGTCAAGTTACTATTAAAATGTTGAGGCGTGGAGTGTTTTTAATTGAACGAGATAAACCCAAGACTGTTTCCTTTTTTGAGCAACAACTTGATCAACACACCGTAGTTCAACATGAAAAAGAAATTCATTGGGTTAAAGAGGCCGTTGAAGGAGAAACGATCGATTTGAATGTTTAATGAAAGGTATGATTGTTTTCCCACTCTTTGATTTAAAACCTTTTTTTAATTGTTTAACTTTTTATAAACTGTTGAACTATTTTTTGTGTATTTTTTTCTCTATCTTTGATATATACATGCATGCAAAATGACACGAATTAGAGTAAAAATAATTAAAGGAATTATTTTTTAGACAAATATAAAAACAAAAATTCCTATAATATTTATATAATAAAACATAGACTACGATTTACATATTAATTTTTTTTTATTTCCAATTTTTAGATTAGTGTTATAGCCTGTTTTCATCTAAACCATGAATATTATGGAATTTTGACATGGTCGCATAATGAACTTTTAGTATTAAGTATTATGAATGAATATTACAGGTTGGGGATTATGATACATACAATATATTGGAAACACCTTATATTTTATCGCATGTTGTGTTTGGAATGAATTATATGATCATCACGTGTGTAGTTCTCAATAGGTGTGATACAATATATGAGTTTTTTTCCTAATGTAAAGGGAGAACTCTAAAAGTTGTGATTACCATATTTTCTCTGTGGAATTTTTGTACAGTCCATAGATAGTGAAAAATGGTGAGAAAATTTTCAGTACATTGTGGAGGTGACCACAATGTTTTATAAAGCTCTATTTTGTTATGATTTCTTATTCTCTCATAGTATTCATATTTTATTTTACTATAATTAAAACTAGTTTATTTTAATTCTTTAATCTATTTTATAATTAAATTTTAAACCTGATAATTCCATGTGAAGTGTATTCAAATTGTTTGATGAAAGAATAACGTAGGAATTAATTTTTAAAAACACGTATAACTTAAAATGAAGGAAACAGTAATATTTTCATATTTGTATATTATAAAAAACTATTATAGGCTATAGTGAGAAGTTAGGGAACCCCCACATGATTAGAAGATCATGGAGATTCAGTTGAATCTATTAGCCATCAAAGTGTTTTATTATAAATAGTGGTTGAGGACAAGTAGTGTAACATATGAGAGTGACATAATTAAATTGCTTTTGAAGTGCTTAAAAGTTCCATTGCTTGTGAGCACTACAAGTGTGATGTATTGAATTATTTAAAAATAAATAAATGTATTAAGATGGTGAGATATAATGGTTGGGTAGAATACATTAATTCCTTTGTGGTATTTCAACGCGATGTGTGTCTTTTTTCCATGTTTCCTTTGTTTTATTTTTTAGTTAGATTCCTATATAAATAATGTAACACACTCAGTGGGATGGAGGATCATTTTATTGAGAAAAATAAATAAAATAATAAATGAAAAGTCAAATTATTTGTCATGCCCCATCCCCAGACTGGTCCGGAGTCGATGCGTTACTAAACATGGTGTGTAATTTCTTTTGAATAAAAAGAAATGATAATAAATTACACATCATGTTCCACTATAGAGGACCGTTTCAGTTTAGATTCTGGAAAACTAGATACAATTATTATAATCCTTAAAAAACTGTACAGAAAAGACTCCACGAAGCTGCCACCAAACAGTGTAACTCAAATCTACTAAACCTGTAAAAACAGATTGAAAACGCAGGGTGAGCATACGAATGCCTAGTAAGGGGGTTTTAAAATAAAATAACATTTCAATTAAAACCTTTTAAAAACTTCCCTTTAAAAAAATATTCACAAAACATTTTTTAAAGAAAGCTACAATACATGAAGCATAACATAACAATTATCCATGAATTACTAGCGAACATTTTAAGGAACATTAACAGGCTACAATAAAACATGTTCCAATCATAAGCATGCTTATACAAAATGCATGGTGTGTAGAATATTAATCAGGAGTTAATTAAACAATGCTAAGTGAATCATGGAAGGGTACAAGTACATAATTTACACATGAAAATAGTACATGATCAAAGTTGCACATAAACAAAGTCACAATAAAATGCACATCATAAAATAACTGGTAAACTACCATCATTTTTATTAAAGTCTAGAAGATGGGTGCTGAATAAACATCATGCCATGTGCATTTACTTCTTCTCATACTCATAAGTACAGACTCTTAACCAAGCATATTCTCCAGTTGAATACAAAACTGGTCAATTAAATACTATAAACATAACGAGAGAATGTATAATGCTAGACTATGTCAAGGCCTCGTGCCATGACCTGATTTGTCTCATGAGAACTTCTGATGCATCATGGGGCTTTCATTAACCGGTCCCCAACCTGTTGGGCTTTCATAAACTGATCCCCAACCCGTAGGGCTTTCATAAACCGGTCCCCAACCCATAGGTATTTCTTTAACCGGTCCCCAACCCGTTATATACTGAGTCTAATACATTCCACTTATGTCCAGTAAGGTCATATATTCAAAGTGTCCCATACACTTTGAATAATTTAGTTCTTAATCCATAAAAGGTCATAAGAGTTCAATTACATTATTTAGAAATTACATATATATAGTGAATCATTCATTAAGTGTCAACAAAAAAACTAACAACTGTATGGCTATGGTAATTTAATAAATGGAAATTATGGTAGACCGATTATAGCACATGTGATGATAACTAATGCACATAAAATAAATGGTTATACATGTTTTTTCACATAAAATGATAATTCTAAAATCCTTATTTTATGGATATAAACATTTTATATTTTAAAATGAATAATTTTGAATTTAAGACAATTGTCATTTATATTCCAAGAATATGCTGATAAATGGCCATGTCAAATAAACTACAATCACTGAAAACATTTACAGTAGCCGATTCTCAGTGCAATCGGCTAGATGGAAAAACAGTTGTTTCATGTGATGGATACATGCATAGGAATTTAATTATACATATCTCGAAAACATACTTTAATCACCAAAATTTGTTTCATGAAAACTTAATTTAGGTTATGGTTAAAAACCATAGGTTTATACATATACCACACACACACACACGCGCGTGTGTGTGTGTGTTTATATAGTCCGATTAAACCAAACAACTAAAACCCAAGAAAATATAATTTCAGCACTCAAAATACTTGAACAGAAAAGGTTTGTTCTATATAAGTGCTTATGCGTATTACTATATATACTCGCAATATATATATATATAGGTTTTAAAAACCGAAATTGTTGTAACTCTTAATTATCACATGTTTTTCAAAAACATCATTTAAGACTTGGATTATCAACAACTAAAAGACTTAGAATGATTGAAATGGAGTATTATATGTATAAAGAGTATGAATATATATATATATACCTGATATACAACATGTATGATCAGATTCAATACAAGGTAGGAAAAGAAATAAAATCCCTTACAATTGCCTTGCACCTTAAAAGCATCATTTAAACACTGGAATAAAAACTTAAAAAGGGATTGAAACTGGGTAGAATGGAAGTATATATAGAAAACTATATATAATAGAGTATACCAAGTGTATAAACAGGTTCTGCATGATAAAGACAAGGTATATCAAACCCTTACCTAGTTCGAAGAAGAATAAGAAGAAGGATGGAGGCTGATGGAGGTGTTGGAAGGAGAAAAATCGTAGGGTTTGAGTGAAAAAATAGTTATATATTAATTGTATATAATAAATATTTTAAGGAAACTTTTAAAGGAAACTGAGGCACCTAAAATTAAAATAAGACCAAGTGTGTCGGTCTTGTGGAAAACGAGACAGAGAAGGGGCCACCATGGAGAAAGGTGGTGTCATGAAAGTATAAAAACCAAAGAAAGTAGAAAAGATACTGGTGCAGTGCAAAGTGGAAGAAGACACTGTAGAGGAGATGTGAAGTAGAAATGGATAGCTAGGATTATCCAAAAACTGATCTAGTGGTTGTGCTGTGTCCATGGTTTTTTTAAAGGATGAACGGTTGAGATTAATACGCAGCTCAGATCGGACGACTGCGAGCGATGTAGGATTTTAAAACAGATTGAATGACTGAGATTAGATCCTGACTAGATAGAATGGCTGATAAAAAATAAGGAGGGAAATCTACGATGGTGTGGATTCGAAGGGAGAATATGTAGGATGGTCCAGATCTCGCGTGGTGAGATCGAACGACTGTGACACGATCCCTGCTTAAAAAGTTCATCCCACATTGAAACGGGGAGGACTTCGGGCTGGATTTATAAGCCTGAAGCTCCTGACATAAGCTTAGAAATCCTCCTTCCCCCTCCCCGATACCACCCCATACCAGGTCTCTACAGGCGCACTTTTGCGCCCACCCCTACCGTCGTGCTGCCCCGCACGATGACGCTCTCTTGCCAAACTCTACACATGCCCATGCGCGCACTAGGGCCTGATTATGCATGCCTTCCCATGTGACTTAGCACGCACCATGTGTACACAGCCCTGGGTCAATGGCCTAGGTCTTGTGAGTGAGATTCCCACCAAGACCTTTAGTGGCTTGGCCTTCTAGGTCTCCCTCAGTTGGGTAGGGTACTCACTCAACTTTTTAGCGAAGTAAAATACATTTTTATTAAACATAAGAATAGTTTTACAAACACACACACACACATATAGGTGCCTTCAAACAGAGAATAAAAATTCTCTATTATGATTAAACAAAATCCTAAAAACCAATATTTTCATTAGTTTATAAACATTTGAGTTTTAAAAAAACATCAAAGTTAAAAATATAAAATCAAAGTTTAATATGTCATAAAAGAAATCCCAAACTAGTATTATACTTAAAATCCAAACATATTTTTAATTAAAACCTTGTTTTTATTCATCCAAGGATGAAAACATTTAAATGTAACTTTTTTTAAAACATTTGAAATAATTAAACACCCAATTCACCAAGTATAGATAAAATACTATATACAACCGTAGTCATCAATTTTATTTTCCCAAGGTATGATTTCAAACTAAAAAACATATTCCTTTGTACCAAAAACCAAGGAGTAGCAAGTGTGTACTTCTCTTGGTATTTTCCTTAAAACACAAGGGTTATGTTTTCAAATCCATTTTAAACTTTAGTACACTATCCTTTCAAAATATAAAGAAGAGTTATTTACAAACATGCTTAAATATATAACATTAATTCATACTTAAAACATTTAGAAATCTCAATATACTTAAATACTTAAAATAAAATAACTAGAATACCCGATGACTATAAGGTATCATAGCTGTTATAGATTCAACAGTCACCTAAAAGAGGAAACAATTGAATTAGCTTAAAGGCCTTATAAAAACATGATTAGGGTGTTCCAACTTCAATAAAACTTGGTTAAGATGGTGCTCATCATTCCTCTTATTCTTAGCACAATTGTTGTGATTCTGAATATAATGTTCTTCATGGTGACAGATCCGAAGGACATCCACTATATGCTCATTCTTTTTGCTATATTTGGTGGTCTTCCAGTGATTTTTATGGGTCTCTTAATAGGAATTTTAGGTTATTTAGATTCTATTATCCTTGATGCAATGTAATCATTTCAGTGTTTAATTGAATAAAACATGCCTGCTTTTTATTTTGAAAACATTGTTTTTGGATAGTATTAAAATTGAATGAATTAAAACCATACAATATTATTATTACACATGAAAAAGGTTTGGGGTGTCACATTATCCCCCCTTAAAATAATTCCACCCTCACAATTCTAAAACATTCATACACATCCACTAGAAAAACCAGACAAACATCACTCCCGAGGTCCCCCCTTACCAAGACCACCACTGTGGAAAATCTTCTGATGTCCCCAAGTGGATTTCCAAATTATTTTCCAGTTCCTGGACCTCCTTAGCCCACATACACCATGAGCAGGTAGGATCAACCCTATGCATAAAGCATTCGGGTTTCCAGAGGAAGGTATGAGAGGCGTGGAGATCAGAGATTTGAGAGTGGACTAGTTCCCTATAAATCCCTCGAACTACATCATGATTGAAAACTTTGATGTTGTAGAGCATCCCATACAGAGTAAAACTTAGGACTTTGAACAGATAGGCCGCTCGAAGGTCACCCTCCAATGAAACTTCTCAAAACTTTCCCAAATTCATCTAGTTCTTGAACAAGGTGAAACATAAGAAGAGACCTTTGTGATACTTCTCCCTATATGTATACTTTTAAAATTGTGCATTTGGGATACAATTATAGATGTAGCTCTATCCTTTGTATGAACAGAGGATATTTGAGCTGAGGGACACTTTATAGAGGCGTTTGCAAGACAAGCATAGGTTTTCAAAAGGTTCGTAGTCTTCTGAACATGACTTGATGATTATGGACTCTAGTAATTCGGTAGGAAGTGATTATAGGTTTATTGATAAACTACCATCTTCCATCTAAAAATTTTAAGGGACGTGTTTTACTCAGTATGGAATAACCATATTAAAATAGAGGCGTTATTTTGTAAAAGCTTATTAAAATACCAAAACATAAAATACAACATTATCCATTTAAATAAGGTTCATAAAACTCAAGGTGTTACATAACCATTCACTCCCTCTTATAACTCACTGGTATGGATTTGCTGACATCCTCCATGATGTCTCTTCACAAGTACCATCAGTGTTGGTGATTTCCCAAGTTCCCAGTCAAACAGATCCTTAACGCAGTTTCAAACTCTTTGATCACTTTGGTCCAGATACAACACGAGAAACTTGGATCAATGGGATGTGTACATCTAAAGTTCCATGTGAGAAAGGCATGACATGTATCAAGTTGAGCGATATCAGCATGAACTTGATGCTGATAAAACAAACAGGAA
The DNA here is from genome assembly GCA_963277665.1 of Viscum album. Taxonomy (NCBI): domain Eukaryota; kingdom Viridiplantae; phylum Streptophyta; class Magnoliopsida; order Santalales; family Viscaceae; genus Viscum; species Viscum album. The sequence goes on from OY728128.1 coordinate 1,435,586,238, forward strand.
GACTCACCCCCCAAAATTTCAAAGTCCCTAACTTGACCATAGAGACCATAGGTCAAGAGTTGACAAAGATATGCCGCTCAGAGGTCACCCTCCTATACATCCTCTTAGAATTCCTCTAGGGATGAAGAATTATCAGCTAGGGTAAAGCATTTAAACAAACCCTCAAATTACTTTCCCTTCCGTACATAGAATGGAAATTGAGAGTTCATCATAAGGAAATAGTCGAAGCCTGATCCTCGGTGGAGTTAAAGTACACGAGGAGAATTGGATACACGATAGAGATGTTTACATGACAGACGAAGGTTTTCAAATGTCTCAAATCCTTCTAAACATGACATGGAAACTATAGTCTCTAGTATTTTTTTTGGAAGAGATAAAAGATTTGATTCATCTACCATCTGAAAATTTTAAAGAAATAATTCTACTTAGTAATACATAATTAAGTTTTTAATGTTGTTCTAATTGTCCAGGGTTGTCTAAACCGATCCTCTGATACCAACTATCATGCCCCAGCCCCAGACTAGTATGGAGCTGGTGGATTACTAAACATGGTGTGTAATTGTTTTTGAATAAAAAGAAATGCTGATAAATTACACATCATGTTCCACTACAGAGGATCATTTCAGTTTAGATTTTGGAAAACTAGATAAAATTATTACAATCCTTCAAAAACTATACAGAAAAGACTCTGCAAAGATGCCACCAAACAGTGTAACTCAAATCTACTAAACCTATAAAAACAGATTGAAAATGTAGGGTGATCATACAAATGCCTAGTAATGGGGTTTTAAAATAAAATAAAATTTTAATTAAAACCTTTTAAAAACTTACCTGTAAAAAAATATTCATAAAACATTTTCTTTAAGAAAGATGCAATACATGAATCATAACATAACAATTATCCATGAATTACTAGCGAACATTTTAAGGAACATTAACTGGATACAATAAAACATGTTCCAATCATAAGCATGCTTATACAAAATGCATGGTGTGCAACATATTAATCAGGAGTTAATTAAACAATGCTAAGTGAATCATGCAAGGGTAAAGGCACATAATTTACACATGGAAATAGTACATGATCAGAGTTGCGTATAAACAAATTCACAAAAAAATGCACATCATAAAATAACTGGTAAACCACCATCATTTGTATTAAATTCTAGGAGATGAGTGCTGAATAAACATCATGCCATGTGCATTTACTTCTTCTAATATTCATAAGTATAAGATCTTAACCAATAATATTCTCTATTTGAATACACACTTGGTCAATTAAATACTATAAACATAATGAGGGAAAGTATAATGCTAGATTGTGTCAAGGCCTCATGCCATGACCAGATTTGTCTCATGAGAACTTTCAATGCATCGTTGGACTTTCATTAAAACTTCCCCAACCCGTAGGTCTTGCATTAACTAGTCCCCACCCTGTAGGTATTTCTTTAACCGGTCCCAAACCCATTATATAATGAGTCCAATACATTCCTCTTATGTCCAGTAAGGTCATATATTCAAAGTGTCCTAAACCACTTTGAATATTTAATTTCTTATTTCATATTATTCAAAGTGTCCCATACCACTTTGAATAATTTAGTTCTTAATCCATAAAAGGTCATAAGAGTTCAATTACATTCATTAGAAATTACATATATATATATATAGGTTTTAAAAACTGAAATTGTTGTGACTTTTAATTATCACATGTTTTTCAAAAACATAATTTAATACTTGGATTATCAATAACTAAAAGACTTAGAATGATTGAAATGGAGTATTATATGTATAAAAAATATGAATATATATATATACCTGATATACAACATGTATGATCAGATTCAACACAAGGTAGGCAAAGAAATAAAATACCTTTCAATTGCCTTGCACCTTAAAAGCATCATTTAAACACTGAAATCGAAACTTAAAAAGGGATTGAAAAAATAGTTATATATAAACTGTATATAATATATATTTTTAGTCAAATTACAAAGGAAACTGAGGCACCTCAGTTTAAAATAAGACCAAGTGATTCGGTCTTGTGGAAAATGAGATATAGAAGGGGACACCATAGAGAAAGGTGGTGTCATGGGTGTAGAAAAATCAAAGAAAGCAGAGAAAGATACTAGCGCAGCATGAAGAGAAAGAAGACACTGAGAAGGAGAAATGGATGACCATGATTAGCAAAAAATTGATCCAGCAGCTGAGGTGCATCTTTGGGTTTTTTAAAAGGATGAACGGTTGAGATCAAGATGCAACTCAGATCAGATGACTACAATCGACATGGGATTTTAAAACAACTTGAATGTCTAAGATTAGATTCTGAATGGATTGAATGACTGATAAAAAACACGGAGGGAAATCCTCAGTGGTGTGGATTCGAATGGCGAACCGGTCTGATGGTCTAGATCCCACACGGTGAGATCAAACGGTTGTGACACGATCCCCACTTAAAAAGTAAATACCACATCAAAACGGGGAGGACTTCGGGATGGATTTATAAGCCTAGAGATCTCGGCATAAGCTCATAAATCCCCCTCCCCTGTACCATCCTGTACCAGGTCTCTACGGGTGTGCTTATGTGCCCACCCTTGCCGCCGCCCCTCCCCGCACGACAGTGCGCTCTTGAAAAACCCTACACATGCTCGTGCGCGTGCTAGGGACTGATTATGCATGCCTTCCCATGCGACTTAGCATGCACCGTGTGTGTACAACCCTGGGTCAATGGCCTAGGGGTTCCGAGTGAGATGCCCACCAAGACCTCGAGTGGCTTGGTGGGCATCAAAGTTAAAAATCTAAAATCAAGTATATGTCATAAAAGAAATCCCAAACTAGTATTATATTTAAAATCCAAACATATTTTTAATTAAAACCTTGTTTTTATTCATTCAAGGATGAGAACATTTAAAGGTAACTTTTTTTAAAACATTTGAAATAATTAAACACCTAATTCACTAAGTATAGATAAAATACCATATATAACCATTTTCATCAATTTCATTTTCCCAAGGTATGATTTCAAACTCAAAAACATACTCCTTTATACCCAAAACCAAGGAGTAAAAAGTTTGTACTTATCTTGGTATTTTCTTTAAAACACAAGGGTTATGTTTTCAAATACATTTTAAACTTTAATACATTATCCTTTCAAAATATGAAGAAGAGTTATTTACAAACATTTTTAAAGATAAAACATTAATCCATACTTAAAAAACTTGGAAATATAAATATAATTAAATACTTAAAATAAAATAACCAGAATACCTAATGGCTATAAGGTCTCATAGCTATTATAGATTCAACAATCACCTAAAAGAGGCAACAACCAAATTAGCTTAAAGGCCTTATAAAAACATGATTAGGGCGTTCTAACTTCAAGAAAACTTGGTGAAGATGATGATCATCATTTCTATGATTCTTAGCATGGTTGTTGTGATTGTGGATATAATGTTTTTCGCGGTGACAGATCCGAAGGACATCCACTATATGCTTGGTCTTTTTGTTGTATTTTGTGGTCTTCCAGTGATTTTGATAGGTCTATTAGTAGGAATTTTAGGTTAGTTGGATTATCTTATCCTTGATTCATTGTAATCATTTTAGTGTTTAATTGAATAAAATATGCCTTGTTTTTATTTTGAAAACATTTTTTGGATATTATGAAAATTGAACTAAGTAAAACCATACAATATTATTATTACACATGAAAAAGGTTCAGGGTGTCACATGATTGGTTTTACACCCAAGGTTGCTTGCTTTAAAATTTTCAACCTGACTTCTTCATCCATATGTTTATCCATAGTCCATGGGTAGTTGGAACTTCATTAGTGGGAACCCAAGTGGATTTTACTTATACTACCAATATTTCAAATTTAATCACATATTTTTAAAGGTTTTTTCTTATAATCTCCCCTCAAGTATGTATTTTTTCCACTCATTTTGTATGATTTCAACATCAATATCTTCTTTCTATAACAAATCCATATAGAATTTTGTATCTTATACTCAAATGTTTTCATGGATTATGATGTAAACCTTGAGGTAGTCTTCTATTTTCCATTATTTTTTGTCCTCTTAAAAAACACGTCTCCTTTTTGTCTTCTCCTATTTAAAATTTAAAATTTCAATTTCACATATGAAATAGAGATTTTCCTGTAAGAATGATTTCCCATCATTAATTTATTTTCATTTCTTCATTTTTTAATGGTATTGGATGTCCATATTTTTTTTATAATTCCTCAACCCCAGATGCCCAGAGATGATGCCTTACTTTATTACATAAACATGATTATAAGAAATCAAATCTAAAAGGATCGTCTGGTTTAACAATTTTGGAATACTAGATTACATAAAAAATACCCATAATACATTTGGAAAATAAAATAAAAACATGATACATAATAAAATTAAATAAATGACATCCTTGAAACTCATTCAAAGGAATCTTCTTCATAACCTAGGGAAGGAAATATAAGAGCGATCTCAAATGCTCAGTAAGGGTAAGTAAAGTGGAAGAAATAACGAATTGATGAAAATAAATGAACATGGAAAGGTAAATAAATAATAACACATGCCATTAAAATAACTAGATAAAGAATAATCAATATGGAAAGGTAAGAAACTGAAACACATTCTATTTAATCAATAATCTGAGAATAGAATGCATCCATAGATACGTCAAAGAAAAAATATCATGGATAAATAATAATAACTGAATATTGAATGAAGAAAATTATTAATTATTAGACATCATGTTTCCCAGGAATATGATGCCTTTACCATCAATATTTATTCTCAAGATAGTTTAAACTATTCTGATTTGTCCAACTAATATGTCTCATGAGACTACCGATGCTTCACGGGGCTTGCATTAATCGGTACCCAACCCATAGGGCTTGTATTAAATGGACCCCAAACCATGTTTTTAATGTACCAAATATTCCTCACATATTTAATAATCGATTTAATTAATGAAAAACACGCCTTATCAAATATCTATATTGAATAAAATATACAGATTTATCAATAATTCCCCAGTTAATCAAATAAATGTCGAAGTGAACACCATATATAAAAATGTAATATGGTTTAGGAAATAATAATATATATTGCATGATAATATTTATATTCAAGATAAATGTAATTTACAATAAAAATGATCATAAGGAAGTGATTGTTTCAAGAGAAAGTTAACAATCACAATAGAAAGTGATATTGCAAAGATAACTTTTTCCACTTGGTAATTTTCATGTCAAAACCTCTTGGATGAGATAATTAAAAGTAAAACCATTAATTCCATTAATATAAAAGGATTAATTATATAATAAACCAAAATGGTCAGTAGATACACCACATAAAAAAATTAAGTGGTGAAAATGGTTTATGCCTCACGAAATGAAAAGTGAGATAAGAATCCATTACCTTATCCTTGATTTTTGTTGTGTGGTATTTAACCTCTGGTATAGTGGTATAAAATATGTTACTAACTTATAATATTACCATAATAATATTCATAATATCATATATCAACTTATAATATCTTATTACCCGTTTGTTAGCAATATTTCATTATTTTCACTATTTCATGTGTTAATTGCCTAGTTTTTCAAGTATGTTTTGACTTGTTACTCGTTGTTATTATTAAGTTGACCATGATTTAATCATCTCCAAAATGTAAAACATGATATAATTATAATATATATCCAGTATATATATATTTATAATAATCCATAATATTTGGAGATAAGAAATGAAATGCACTGTTCATGGAGACGGTAGGTCGTACGTACGCATGAACGCTACTTCCATTTATTTTGTCGTATTTAAAATAATGAAAAGTAAATGATATATATTTATATTATAATTCCATTATAATAAATATTTCATATATTTCAAATATTTTTATTAAAACCATCCTTTATATGTTTCATTTATAGTGTGAACGAATCACAACACTTTGAGGAGTCAGTAGTACACACTTCCAAAAACGATGTTATCGTATTTACAAAAAATGGAAAGCATGAAGGTATGAGTTATATAATAATTTAGGAAGCATAAATAAATTATAAATATCATATATATCATACATAATCAACATTACCATCATAATTATGACAACCCTATTTTTTTAATACAACTTAAACATGATTTATTACATAAAACTTCACTTGATACAACAAAGAAGATCGAGAGGTTTAGTGTATTTGGGTCTTAGGATCATTACATAAAAACTTAAAACATGAAATACAACATCTTTATTGAAAACTTCCTTTATATGACCACTATATTCCCTCATACTTAGCATTGCATGGGATAACCTGAGGACATGCATAAGAAAAGGGTGAGCTATAAAGTCCAGTAAGGGAGTACACAAGGAATAATATGAGGATTAGAATACATGTTAGACAATAGGAATATCAATAGATCATAAAAGAAACATGAAAATAAAGGCATGATAAAGCATGATAATCATAACATGGAAATATGGCAACAACAGTTAACATGGAATTAGCATGAGCCAAGGCTCATTGCACCTAAAGCATGAGTAAACCCTTATTGCACATGAAGTACGAGTAAAACCTTGTTGCAATTGAATTATCATGATTCAACACTCATTGCACATGACGTATCATGATACTATACTTTACCCAATGCATTGGAGTGCTATAAGGGCGCACCCTTCTTAAACATTTCATTTCATGCATAAGTGTGCCACATGGATCATAAAACATGGATTTATAAAACATAATCATTTATTACACGATAAAGGAATGTGGAATTCATACATGAAACTTTAAAATAAATAAGTAAATGTGCATAAAGGTGAATGCCCTTGATGGAGAAATGGGCATGATATTCACAACACAATGACATTGGCTTAGAAAATCGGTGCGATTTCGACAGCGTAACGGCGTGACATAAGAATTCCTAAAAAAGGTTGATGAGAGAGAAAGGGGTTACTAATAATATTTACATGTAATGGAAAGTAAGGAGGTTATATAGATACATGTACCAACAATTTAAATGGAATTTAGATTCATGATACAAAATTATTGCTTGAATGTAAAAGAGGAGAGATAAGTTCCTTTTGGAATTTCGGCATAGTAACGGGTGTACATGGGAGGCATTTAATAAGAGATAAAGGGGTTACTCATCATATTTACTTGTAATGGACAGTAAGGAGGTCATATAGATACATGTCCCAACAATTGTAATGTAATTTAGATTCATGATACAAAATTATTGCTTGAATGTAAAAGAAGAGAGAGAAATTCCTTTCGGAATTTTGGCATAGTAACGGGTGTACATGGGAGGCATTTAATGAGAGATAAAGGGGTCTCCCATCATTCAAACAATAAAAGGGAAGTATGGGGGAGGTGTGAAACCATACCCCAACATTCATAATTGAAATTAAAAGGGCAATACAACTTAAAGAAAATTGACAAAAATGAGAAAGGAAGAAAAAACCCTTACTTGGAAGTGTGCTTCCAAAGGCTAGAGAGAGGCTTGTGAGAGGCTTCTTGGGAGCTTGGGGAACCTTGGGATGATTCTATAGAGATTAGGTCAGAGGTTGGACGAACTCCAAGGGATTTTAGTGAGGAGGAAGTGGGAGCTTGGGTGGGTTTATATAGGAAAGGTGAGAGAATTCTTTATTATTTAGGTTTGGGTCCCCTTACATTAAATTAATCCAAACCACAAACCATCCCATGGTTTTTGCCCATGGTTTTTGGAAAAGGGAAGAGGAAAACAATATTTTATAAGGCCCAAGTCCGAACTTCTTAAAATAATAAGGTTGCTTATGTGGAGGTGAGTCACACTCCCATGGAAATTAATTTAAAAAGGCAAAGAGTTGAATATGTCTTGAGGGGTCCATTAATGCTTTGAAAAGTAAGTCAAACAAACCCAAAATCACATTATTTTAATGATAAAATATATATTGGCAGAACATAAGGATTATGGTATTTTATTACATCACCATTGGGTCATTATGATGTCATAAAACACATTATATATTTAAACGGTATTTAATTTTTACCCAAAAATTTGACTGTCTCAGAAAATTATGAAAAATTCACCGTTGGATAATTTCGAAGTCCTGATTCCAGAAATGACATTTATTTTATTTAATTTTTTTTTAAATATTTTAATTTTCACTTTTAAAATAAAAACCGACATTTATCGAAAATTCACGGGTTTTAACAAAAATGGATTTCAAACCTTAATAAAAATTTTAATTGAATTCATAAAATTATAAGATCATTTATATTTAATAAAAAATTAATTTAATAATAATAATAATATTTTATTAAAATATTATTTAATTCCAAAATCCCTTAATTTAATAAAATAGATTTCTTAATTAAATAATAACTAAAAACACCATTTGTACTTTAAAAACTATTTAAAATGTATAAAAAATGACTAGAAATTATATTCATTATTATATAAAAAAATAATGTACATGAACATAGTACTACTTATTTGTTACATAACCCCTTAAAACATCCGCATAAGACCTAAGGGTAAGGTGTGCGATGGTGACAGACTCTTGGGGTGGCTCGAATAACATCGCTCGAGTGACAATCTCTATCAACTTCCACTTTTCCCATAGACGGTCCCATTCGAGCTTGACATGGTGAAACTCAGCTTGGGCTTGGTCAAGGGCAAAGCCCAAGGATGCCACCTCTTTTCCAAGCTCCGACAAATGGGCTTCGTATGGGGAAATTCTACTGGATGAGGTCATCACTTCTTTTGTCTGAGTAAATTGGATTTGATAAGGTCCTATATTTATACTAATCATGTGATCACTGTTCAACGACTATATTAACAACAGTCAAAATTCTTAACATAAAACCAAAGAATTTGAAATCTTATAAAAACATTTTTCATAAAGAGACATTTAACTGGATCAAGAGGGATTTTCCATTAATGAAACTTTGGGTCGTTACAATATTCCCCCCTTAAGAAATTTCACCCTCAAAATTTTCCTTTACCCACACTAAAACAAATGTGGGTAACTCAGCTTCATCATATCCTCCGATTCCCAAGTCGCTTCTTTAAACTTGTGGTTTCTCCACAACACCTTGACGAGGGGCATTGTCTTATTTCGTAGAACTTTTTCTCTACGATCTAAGATCTTCACTGGTTTCTCCTCATAAGAAAGATCATCTTCCAATTGTACCACCTCAGAAGAGAGTACATGTGAAGGGTACGGTATGTACTTCCTTAAGAGGGATACATGAAAGACATCATGTACTTTGGCCATAGTAGGTGGAAGTGCTAGTCGATAGGCCACATCCCCAACACGATCAAGAACCTCGAAGGGGACGATGTACCTTGGACTTAACTTCCCTTTCTTTCCAAACCTCATGAACTTTTTCCACTGAGATATGCGTAGAAACACCATGTCTCCAACTTTAAATTAAAGGTCTCATCGATGATTATCTGCATAACTCTTTTGTCGACTCTGGGCTGCCTTGATATGATGCTGAATGGTTTTCACCTTCTCCACCATTTCTTCGACCATTTCTGGTCCAAGCAGCTTACGTTCACCGACCTCATCCCAACATGCCGGTGTTCTTCACCTTTTCCCATACAGGGATTCATATGGTGCCATTTGGATGCTCGAGTGGAAACTGTTATTATAAGAGAACTCAACCAGAGGAAGATGTTGATCCCATCCTCCTTTAAAGTCCATTGAGCATGCTCTCAACATATCCTCAAGTGTTTGGATAGTCCGCTCGGATTGGCCATCAGTTTGAGGATGATAGGCCGTACTGAAGTTCAGTTCAGTATTCAGAGCATGTTGAAGACTCTTCCAAAACTTAGAGGTGAATCTTGGATCTCGGTCAGACACAATAGATAGTGGTACTCCATGCAACCTTACCACTTCCATGATATATATCCGCGCTAGTTGATCCAATGAAAAATCCTCCCGAATAGCAATGAAGTGTACAGTCTTTGTAAGACGATCCACAACAACCCAGATTGCATTGTTGCCTTTGGATGTCCTTGGAAGTCCGGTGACAAAGTCCATGGTGATGTTCTACCATTTCCATTCTAGTATGGGAAATGGTTGCATCATCCCCTTGGACTTCTGCCTCTCTACCTTCACTTTCTGACACACCAGGCACTTTGATGTATATTCGGCGATCTTCTTCTTCATATTATCCCATCAAAAGTTTTCTTGGAGATCTCGATACATATTTGTGCTCCCTGGGTGAATAGAGAAATTTGAACTATGTGCATCATCCAAAAGTTCCTTCTTTAGCTCCGGACTTGATGGAACACATAGTCTTTTCCCAAACCGCACAATTCCTTCTTCATTAACATTAAACTCCGAGGATTTCCCCTTTTTGATAGCTTTCACTTTTCTTGAATTCCCACATCATCCTTTTAAGCATCCTTTAACCTTTCCAAAAGATATGGTTGAGCAATCATTTGTGAAAGGATTGATGATGTTACATTCTTTATAATTCCCACATCCATCTTCATCAAGTCTAAGAATATTGGATCCTTCTAAATTCTCATCATTGATAGAATCGCTGGATCCTTTCTACTTAGGGCATCTGCCACCTTGTTCGCTTTCCCAAGGTGGTAATGTATTGAACAATCATAATCCTTGATGAGCTCTATCCATCTTCTCTGGCGCATATTAAGCTCTTTCTGTGTGAATATATATTTAAGACTCTTGTGGTCAGTATATATCTCATATTTCTCTCCATAGAGATAATGCCGCCAGATTTTCAAGGCAAAGATCACAACCGCCAACTCCAGATCTTGTGTTGGATAGTTTCGCTCATGTATTTTCAACTGCCTTGAGGCATATGATATCACTTTATCATTCTGCATCAGCACACACCCTAATCCCTTCTTCGAAGCATCACTGAATACCACAAAAAGATCCCCACTTGTGGGTAAAGTTAGAATGGGTGCAGTGATAAGCCTCCTTTTCAACTCCTTGAATCTTTCTTCGCATTCATCACTCCAAGAAAACTTTACTCCCTTTCAAGTTATCTTGGTAAGAGGGTTGGACAATCGTGAGAAATTTCTCACAAATCTTCGATAATATCCAGCTAACCCCAAGAAGCTACGGATATCTGTTACCGATGTTGGCCTCGGCCATCCCTCAATTGCATCTGTTTTGGAGGGGTCCATAGATATCCCACTGCTTGTGATGATATGGCCCAAAACTGAGACCTCCTTCAACCAGAACTCACACTTGCTGTACTTTTCATAGATCTTCTCCTTGCACAAAGTCTCTAGTACAGTTTTTAAATGCTCCTCATGATCCTCCTTGGTTTTGGAGTATATTATAATATCATCTATAAAGACTACCAAAAATTTGTCAAGGTAATCTCTAAATACTCTATTCATCAAGTCCATGAATATTTCTGGAGCATTGGTGAGTCCGAAAGGCATTACTATGAATTCATAGTGCCCATACCTTGTACGAAAAGCAGTCTTGGGGACATCTTCCTTCTTCACCCTTACTTGATAGTATCTCGACCACAAATCCACCTTGGAGAAGTATTGTGCTCCACACAACTGATCAAACAAGTCATCAATTCTTGGGAGAGGATACATGTTCTTTATCGTGATTTTGTTAAGTTCATGATAATCGATGCAAAGCCGCATTGACCCATCCTTCTTCTTGACGAAGAGGACTAGTGCACCCCATGGTGAAGCACTTGGGCGTATAAACCCTTTATCTAGATTCTCCTGTAGTTGTTTCTTCAGCTCTTCAAGATCAACAACAACCATTCTATATGTAGTATTGGATATTGGTCGTGCCTCAGGTATAAGTTCAATTGAGAACTCAACATCTCTTCTTGGAGGAAGACCAGACAGTTCCTCGGGAAACACTTCAGTGAATTCCCTCACAATTGGCATTTCTTCAAGGATGGTTTCTTCCTTGGACTCAATCATCTGAGCCAGATATGCGTGCTCATAAGGCAGTAATATCCATGCTTGAGATGATAGATCTAAAGGAGATTCATCTTCCTCATGACACTTGTAAAGAATCGGGGGTTGATTCTCCATATGGAGTGTGATTTCCCTCTCCCGACAATTTATGTTGGCTCTATATAAGGAAAGCCAACCCATTCCAAGAATTGCATCAAATTCCACCAGAGGGAGTATGACGAGGTTCGATGAGAAATTCAATCCACAGATTATAACAGGGGAGGACTTATACTCATCGGATGAAATGATTTCCCCATTTGCCGTAGTCACCGACATCTTTACTTCCATGATTTGTGGTGGTGCTGGGATTGTTCTACTAAACTTTCAAGATATAAAAGAATGCGTAGAACCTGAATCAAAAAGTACGTTCACTATTCTTGAATGAATAACTAGCGTACCTGTCACCACATCTTTTTCAGGGTTCACTTCGGCAGAAGTGATGGCAAAAGCTCTTCCTTGCTGTCTTGGAGGTTGTTGGTTGCCTCCGATAACCCTTATATTAGGGCACTGTTTTGGAAAATGACCCGGTTCTTTGCATTTGTAGCATTGAACAACACGTTGAGGTTCGAACGGAGCGTTCCTCTCCTCTATCGCAGCCGCGAGTCCTTCTTTCCAACAGTTAACAGCTAGGTGCCCTTCTCTTCCACACCTGAAGCATTTTCTCGTCCCCTTAAGGCAATTTCCAGGGTGCTTCTTTCTGCACTTTTGGCAAGTGGGGTGCTGTATTTTCTTAGCACCGTTGGATTTATCCATCAGACCACCAACATTGAAGTCCACCTTACGCTTCTTGTCCCCATGATACCCCTGTGATTCCCCGATCTCCATTTCGACCTTGAGGGAATATCAGACAATTTCCTCATAGCTGTCGAAGTCACGGATCGCTAATGATTTCCGCAAGCTAGGCTTTAGCCCACCAAAGAAGTGGTCAACCTTGCATTCGGGGGTAACAAAAAAGCCGGAAGCGTATCATGAAAGCCTTGTGAAGTTTTCCTCATATGCTCTAACAGATTATTCATCTGTTTTTCTTGAGGGAAAGGAAGTCCCTTTCCATCTTAAGCCGGAGGGTGCGCGAAAAATATTTATCAAAAAACATCTTTCGGAAATCCTTCTATTCCAAAGCCTCGATCTTCTCCTCAGGCTTAGTATTTTTGATCAACGTCCACCATTGATCAACTTCACCCTCCATACGATAAGCAGCCAGGAGAACCTTCTCTTGTTTAGAACATTGGAGGATGGAAAAGATCTTTTCAATGGAGTTGATCCATTGTTAAGCGATCGTAGGATCAGATGATCCACTAAAAGTAGGAGGCCTTTGTCTCATGAAGCTCTCGATAGCGACTTGTTCCTTCTTAGGGGGGTTGAACGTTCCTCTTGACCCATGTTTATATTCAAAACTTGAGTTATCTGAGAGAGAAGCGTGACAAAGTTCACGATTCCTGCTCCCATTGGATTTGGCATCGCATTAGTACAGTCATCAAACTGATCTTCACAACGGTTGTTAGCTCGAGTCCTCCTATTACCGGCCATTTGCTGGAATAAAAGGAAAGTTAGGGGTAACACATAAAGGGTAATCCAAATATAAAAGTTGATGACTCAAAAATAAACTTTTATTTCCTTAACTCATGAGTCTATAGGCTTCAATCTAGGCTTTTCATGATCTACTTTCTAACATATATTCTTAGGGGATTTTTTCCCTTAATAAGGGTTCATACTAAGATTGTGAATTTATCAAAACATATCCCCCGGGAGTGTCATAACCAAGAGTGCATCAAGGACCATTGTCATGCACCAGTTCCCGTTCGAGTCTAGCTCAAAGCGGTGTTTTCGGGTTTTACCCCTAGGATACATCTGTGCCAGAGCCGCCTCTACCTGTTCGTATCTAGACATGGATGTATTTGTTTGATAAACCACTTAATTAGTATTTAATAAAACTTAGGGATGTTTTTATTATACTTAGTCTTGTATCTAAGGCTTTAATAGGGTTTCCTAATCCCAAAAATAACTAAACCTATCCTCTGATACCAACTATGACAACCCTGCTTTTTTATTACAACTTAAACATGATTTATTACATAAAACTTCACTTGATACAACAAAGAATATTGAGAGGTTTAGTGTATTTGGGTCTTAGGATCATTACATAAAAACTTAAAACATGAAATAAAACATCTTTATTGAAAAACTCCTTTACATGACCACTACATTCCCTCGTACTTAGCATTGCATGGGATAACCTGAGGACATGCATAAGAAAAGGGTGAGCTATAAAGCCCAGTAAGGGAGTACACATGGAATAACATGAGGAGTACAATACATGTTAGACAATAGGCATATCAATAGAGTATAAAAGAAACATTAACATAAAGGCATGATAAAGCATGATAATCATAACATGGAAATGTGGCAACAACACTTAACATGGAATTAGCATGAGCCAAGGCTCATTGCACATAAAGCATGAGTAAACCCTCATTGCGCATGAAGCAAGAGTAAACCCTCATTGCACTATAATTATCATGAGTCAACACTCATTGCACATGACGTATCATGATACTATACTTTACCCAATGCATTGGAGCGCTATAAGGGCGCACCCTTCTTAAACATTTCATTTCATGCATAAGTGTACCACATGGATCATAAAACATGGATTCATAAAACATAATCATTTATTACACGATAAAGGAATGTGGAAGTAATACATGAAACTTTACAATCAATAAGTAAATGTGCATAAAGGTGAATACCCTTGATGGAGAAATGGGCATGGTATTCACTACACAATGAAATTGGCTTAGAAAATCGGTGCGATTTCGACAGCGTAACGACGTGACATAAGAATTCCTAAAAAAGGTTGATGAGAGAGAAAGGGGTTACTCATCATATTTATATGTAATGGATAGTAAGGAGGTTATATAGATACATGTCCCAACAATTGAAATGGAATTTAGATTCATGATACAAAAGTATTGCTTGAATGTAAAAGAGGAGAGAGAAGTTCTTTTCGGAATTTTGGCATAGTAACGGGTGTACATGGGAGGCATTTAATGAGATAGAAAGGGGTTCCTCATCATATTTACATGTAATGGACAGTAAGGAGGTCATATAGATACATGTACCAACAATTTTAATGGAATTTATATTCATGATACAAAATTATTTCTTGAATGTAAAAGAAGAGAGAGAAGTTCCTTTCGGAATTTCGGCATAGTAACGGGTGTACATGGGAGGAATTTAATGAGAGAGAAAGGGGTATCCCATCATTAAAACAATAATAGGGAATTATGGGTGAGGTTCAAAACCATACCCCAACATTCATAATTTAAATTAAAAGGGCAATACAACTTAAAAAAAATTGACAAAAATGAGAAAGGAAGAAAAAACCCTTGCTTGGAAGTGTGCTTCCAAAGGCTAGAGAGAGGCTTGTGAGAGGATTATTGGGAGCTTGGGGAACCTTGGGAGGATTATAGAGAGATTAGGGCAGAGTTTGGAATAACTCCAAGGGATTTTAGTGAGGAGGAAGTGGGAGCTTGGGTGGGTTTATATAGGAAAGGTGAGGGAATTCTTTATTATTTAGGTTTGGGTCCCCTTACATTAAATTAATCCAAACCACAAATCATCCCATGGTTTTTGACCATGGTTTTTGGAAAAGGGAATAAGAAAACAATATTTTATAATTCCCAAGTCCGAACTTCTTAAAATAATAAGGTTGCTTATGTGGAGGTGAGTCACACTCCCATGGAAATTAATTTAAAAAGGCAAAGAGTTGAATATGTCTTGAGGGGTCCATTAATGATTTGAAAAGTAAGTCAAACAAACCCAAAATCACATTATTTTAATGATAAAAAATATATTGGCCGAAAATAAGGATTATGGTATTTTATTACATCACCATTGGGTCATTATGATGTCATAAAACACATTATATATTTAAACGGTATTTAATTTTTACCCAAAAATTTGACTGTCTCAGAAAATTATGAAAAATTCACCGTTGGATAATTTCGACATCCTAATTCCAGAAATTACATTTATTTTATTTAAAAAAATTTCTAAATATGTTAATTTTCACTTTTAAAATAAAAACCGACATTTATAAAAAATTCACGGGTTTTGACAAAAATGGCTTTCAAACCTTAATAAAAATTTTAATTGCATTCATAAAATTATAATATCATTTATATTTAATAAAAAATTAATTTAATAATAATAATAATATTTTATTAAAATATTATTTAATTCAAAAATCCCTTAATTTAATAAAATAGATTTCTTAATTAAAAAATAACTAAAAACACCATTTGTACTTTAAAAACTATTTACAATGTATCAAAAATGACTAGAAATTATATTCATTATTATATACAAAAATAATGTACATGAACATAGTACTACTTATTTGTTACATAACCCCTTAAAATAGCCGCATAAGACCTAAGGGTAAGGTGTGCGATGGTGAAAGACTCTTGGGGTGGCTCAGATAACGTCGCTCAAGTGACAATCTCTATCAACTTCCACTTTTCCCGTAGACGGCCCCGTTCGAGCTTGACATGGTGAAACTCAGCTTGGGCTTGGTCAAGGGAAAAGCCCAAGGATGCCACCTATTTTCCGAGCTCCGACAAATGGGCTTCGTATGGGGAAATTCTACTGGATGAGGTCATCACTTCTTTTGTCTGAGTAAATTGGATTTGTTAAGGTCCTATATTTATACTAATCATGTGATCACTATTCAACGACTATATTAACAACAGTAAAAATTCTTTACATAAAACCAAAGAAGTTGACATCTTATAAAAACATTTTTCATAAAGAGAAATTTAACTGGATCAAGAGGGATTTTCCATTAATGAAACTTTGGGTTGTTACAATAATGTCCAACCATGAGAGGTGGTAATGGAAAAATGAACAATCATCGTTTTGCGAGGTGGTAGTTCACTGTACATAAACGGTAAGTTCATTATCCATTAGACAAAAGAGTGTGTAAGTGTAGGTAAAATAATTAGAATGAAAAAATCTGAGTATATTTAGGATATTTATTTTATTATTTAAGTATGGAATAAGAATATTTTAAGGGGTGTAGATGAAAATAACACAAAAGAGCTTGAGGAAGGATGTTACCTCTTTTTTAGGTAACTCCTTTTGGTTTGCACCAAAGAGCTTCCTAGGATGGATTTATACAAAAAGATAGGATTATAGGGTGAGGGGAGATATTTAGGGAGCTCATATGAGTATATTTTGGTTGATAAAAAGGTCTTGAGAGTTGTGAATAAGTGGGAGGGGTGAGTGACTTTTTATAGTGGAGGTTCCGGTAAATTTTGGTAAAGAGAATTACACCCATGTTTTTCCTATATCAAATGGATCCAATAATGAAAAAAATTAAAGAAAATGGAGGATATGGTATAAATATGGATATAAAATGGATTTTGGAAAAGTTTATAGGTCATTTTTTTCCTTAAGTTTAAGTTTTAGTCCCTTGTTAATCTAATCTTTCTCTTAATTGCTGTAATTAATTTTAATTACTTTCACTAATATTTTTTGTCAAAAACTAATTTGAACTTATTATAAATTATAAATTATTATTATTCCTAATATGGAATCCATTTTTTCAAATTACAATCATATAAGTGGAAGAAATCAATTTAAAATTAATCCTGTGGATGAGACAATAATGCGATTTTTTAAAATAAAAACGTTCAGAAGCTTGCTAAGTTTTTATATCTAATTTCAAAGTGAAATTGATTTCAATGAACTAAATTGGATTAAATGTTATAAAATTGATCTAATTAAAATTTAAAACCAATAAAAAATAGAATTTAACCTTATAAATAAATTTTATGAAAAAGAAGTTTTGAATTAAAATTCAGTATTTTCATTATTCATCAAAAAATGAAACTTTACATAAAAATAAAAAAAATTCACCCTAAGATAATTTTGATGAAACTATTTAAAAAATTAAGTTTATTTTTACATAAAATATTTATAAAAGTGCTAATAATTTTATTTAAAATGGGTTCTCCATTAAAAGGTGGTAAAAGTGACTTTAGAAAATTATTGATTTTTATGCGAAATATTCGGTTTGTTTTTATATTATGCTTGTAAAATATATTGGATTAATGTAAAAAATATTTGATTGAATATAATAATATATATATTACATTAATATCACTCAATAATTGTAATTAATTTAATTTATTAGGATAAAACAACTTCGTGAGCATAAAAATAGTTTTCTATAAAAACATTCCATTTATATTCAATTGGTTCTTATATTCATTTATAATTAATTTTTAACCAATGAATTCAACCATATATTTTCATAAGTTAGTTAATCATATTCATAACCATCAATTTAATAGATAGTGGGTATCTTATTATAATAATATCTTAATAATATATTTTTGTTCGGTAAATCATAGTATTGCATGTAAGGAAAACTACCGAACAAAGTAATTCTTGCATGTAATGAAAGGTAACTTAGTTTTGTGTTCATTACAAGATATATAATAAATTTATTTAAAATATTAAATATATAATAATGTCTAAGTATGTAATATTCTTTTCTATGTTTGGTGTTACGCGTCATACATGCTATTAAATACATTGTTCTTACTTTAGAATTTGAGAGTGTTACATTCTCACCACCTTAATTAAATTGAATCCTCACAATTTAAACTTGATCATGGTAATCAAGAGTTTGGTATTTGAAAATACTATTTTTGAAAAACCCACATCATAAATAGGGTTAATAACACATCTTATTAATAATAGAGATAAGGAAGTATGAAGGTTACATAACTAGGATCCCAAGTAGGAGAACATCGGTGGGAAATAAAAACACGGGCATGAAAGAAAAGAATAAATAACTATATTCATCAATCATAAGAAAGTAAGTTATCAATGGAAAGTTAAGGGCCTCAAAACCATAAATCTATGATGATATAAATTACCAATTGATTCATCAGATATGAATATAATAGGATACCATTTTTATTTCAAGACCCTTTTTCTAGAGTTGTAGAATTATTTCACCCTCTAAGAATATAAGTAAATATATGTTTCTATAAACATAATATTTTCCTCTGATTATGACTTGAACTCTTTTTACTTCATTACTTAGGACGAGATGCTTCATATAGCGAAGTAATATATCAATCTCTAAAACCACATCCAAAGTTCAACATAAACCATTTCATAAATTGTTAGACTTTCCAAAATATTATGATCCAACACTTAATAAGAAAGGTCAATGAATTTACAAAATGAACTTATCATTAGCCTTTAATCAATCATGAAGTATCTCTTTAATAATCAGATACCGAACATGTGAACACTTTCATTATGTATTCTCTTAAAATATGGTAATAAATTGAATTACCATAATACTTTATTAGGAACATTAATTCTTCCTTATTACTTAAGTAAAGCACATGTTATTGGATATATTCCATAAATCCAAAAGTGTTGTGAAATCCATCAATAATAGAATAAACCACTTTGTTAAAAAATCATTAATTAGTTCCATGGTAGTCTGAATATATCCAAATAAATCATTTCTTTATCCAAACAACATTGTCTCAACGTTTTTAATATATTAAGGCTTATAGTTCCATAAACCATGTATTTTCCAAAAAAATTAACTTTCTACTGAATCAATTTTCTTGGTACCATTCAACATATCATATCAAATATTTAGTGAAAAAGTACTATAGTATAATCCTTATATATTTCATAACTCATATTATGGGAACATCATCAATAAAATAATTTTACAACATATTTCTTATATCCAAATACAAAATTACATCACTATAGTTGTATAAATAACACATGCTTGACCTTGATCTATTTATCTTCTTAAGAGGTATACTCCCTTGATGTTTGGGGCATTCATTTTCATAGTGCCCCATCTCTTTGCAGTTGTAACACTGAATAGAAGCATTTTCCTTATTCCCTTTTCATTATTTTGACTCGTGATCCTTTTATTCACACTTAAAATAAAATCCTAATCCTTTTAAGCATTTACCAGGGTGATTCTTTCCACAGTTATCACATGTGGGAAATTCCATCTTCCCCTTCTTCCCTTTATATGTTACTTCCTTTATCTTCTTCTACTGCTTCCCTTTGAATCCATAATACTTATAAAAAATTTTCTCATTATTGATAGCACATAAAACTATTTTATCATATGAAGAAAATGTTTAATATGTAGGTTTCGGGCACTATGGAAGTGTGCGATGGGTCTCAACTATAATATATTCCTCTCATTTTTGGAGGATCCCAGATGAATTCCTAGGGCTCCAGACCTTCATTCTTCACTATTAAAAGTATTGATTGAAGATATGCACCTACCATATAAAAATAATCTCATCCCAATTGGTTTCCTCACTCTTTCCAATTATTCTCTTTTCCTTTGAAGGGATGTTTCCCTTATTGGTTTTAGATCTAGATCTAGGTTTGACGGATTATGATTCATTTAATCTTGTTTCTAGGATTTGATTCAAGATCTCATTCTTCATCGTGGGTTTGACCTATCCATTTTAATTTGGGGAATTTATGTTGGGCAATTGCTCATGAATGATTAGAAGTAGGTGGTCTAAATTCTAATTCTATAGTCTTGATTTAATTATGTGTATGTAATTGTGAGAATTTTAATTTCCATGACTGGGAAATTTCATTGATAATTGAATTGATTTGTTTTAATTTCCATTTGTTATTGATTTAGGTTAAATTAGGTCAATTTAATAGTGGAATTAAATTAATTAATTATTGAATTAATTAATGGGATATTGGGATTGTGAAATTGGATTGAATTAGATTAATTAGTCTGTGAATTAATTAATTGAAATTTTAGTGATTATGAAATTGAAATGGAATTAATTAATTTTTTAATTAATTAATTTATTTTTTTGATTGTGGAATTGAATTAATAAATTGTTTAATTAATTAATGGATTGTTTTGATTATGGGTTTAGATTAATTAATTGTTTAATTAATTATTGTATCATTACGAATATGGATTTGGATTAATTAATTACTGAATCAATTAATGTATTATTGTGAATGTGGAATTTGATTAATTAATTGTTGAATTAATTAATGGATTGTTGTGATTGTATAATTGAATTAATTAATTTGTTAATTAATTAATTAATCAGCATATTGTTCAATTAACGTGTTTAAAAATTAATTAACAATTGAAATTATGAGATGGTTGGTTAAACCTTGATGTTTATGAAATTGTGATAAGATGGTCAATGTTGATTAACCTTGATTGATGAGATATATGTGATATTGATTTATATGTGATATTGTGATATATGTGATATATGTGTTTGGGATATGATGTAATTCATCAAAATTCCATAGCGATGAATTGATAGATAAATGTGTGTAGAACATGGTCTACTACATCAAAAGCCCACAATGATGAATTTATTGATAAACAAGGTGTGGGAAAGGGACTGATTCTCCAAATACTCATATGAGATACAAGTATGGGATAAAGACTGATGATTCAAATACCCATGTGACATTGAGGTGTGGGATAGGGGCTGAGGATCCAAATACTCACAGGGGTTTAGACACATCATTCTACACCTATGAGCTGTCATTGGAATATGGTTCCAAGTGGCTGTGATATAATTGAATGAGATGATAAATTATAACCACGATATTGTGATGTAGTTCAAACTCAGGCACAATCCAAAGAAGGTATTGAGGGTTTGGGTGTCCTTAGGAACCTAGTGTTTTATGTGGTTAATTAAAGAATAATTGAAAATTTGATAACTGTTTACTTATGCATGGTACTTTACTATTTATACAACCGAACACACTGTTATTGACTGAATATTATTTTAGATTCCATTGGTGGTGTAAAACTAAGTTATAATCACACCCTACTCGGGATACCTGATCGGTACCCAAATAGATTTCATGGTTGCATGATATGATAATGGTAAGAGCCTTTGTTAGATGGATGAGTCGAGAATGGAGCATGTATGAGGGAACCAGATTTGGTGTCGGGACTCACTTGGAGTTGTTAGTGTCTTACTTTTGGGTTTTTTCATTTGAAACTTGACATATAATTGTCATTAAATATATACTATTTTAGTTTGGTTATTGTATTAATGTTTTATTTATCATTTGATACTAGTATTTTCTGGTTATTGGTTATATCATCGGGTTATTCTCATTTATTTCCACTATTGTTCTACTTAGATAAAGAGGGTATATTCTCCCCATGATCGATATTGACCCTTGCTGCTATTTGGTAGCCTCTGACGTATGGGGAGGAACGCCTGAGGTCATGTGAATGACTGAATCGAGGCATCGGTGTGTGTATCCTGGGTTGAGATGTTACAAATGGAATCTATAACAAATCCAGGCTGTGAAATACAAGATAAAGTAGTGTTCAATATATAACAGATATGACAGTAGTAGATGTAAAGTGAGTAAGTTAAGTGGTACTGTCCATCCTACCAAGGATTCCTACAAACAACAATCAAGATTCTATAATAAGGTAGCTATAAACATAAATAAATAAATCACATTTTCCATTATAACAACTATAATCTTATACCCAAACCTAGGCTATATGTAAAACATGCCAAAAATATCCATTATGACCACATCATACAACCAAGAAAACATTTACCATGACTATGCTGTATAATCTAGTATATCATTCACCATGGAAATTATATATAATCAAGTCATCCAAAATTTCATCACTTTATAATTATAAGTTTTAGAACACAAAGGTCTGGATCCAAGGTATAGAAGACCAAGGCATCCTCATCAAGTCCCAGGAGCATCTCGATGGAAAATCGGTAAAGACCTGGGTGGAGTCCAAGGATCATGTCAAAAAACATGTCTAATATGATTCCAAGAAATCCATAACCAAGGGGTAGTAAGGCCTAATGCATCCTATAGAATCAATACCAAGGATAAATATCATCCAAGACATCTATTACCATAATCAAGATCCATGGGAGAAATATCCATGACATCTAATGGAATCAGGATCCAATGTAAACTGACCAAGACATCCACTTCAATTTTAATTCATTAATCCATACATTCATAATTTATAATTAATCACATTCCATGAGTTCTTCCAACTCATATAAAAATTTCCATTCAATAAATAAAACAATTCACATCATGTTATCATATGGAAAAGGAGGAAAACCTTCTCCCAAAATCTCAATTCAATTCAATTCAATTCAATTAATAAGGGCTTTATCTAACTAGGAAGACACAAAAACACCCCATGAGTGGTATAATAATAGGAAAATTATAAAGTCACATCCCATGGGTGGACTGGGTTGGGGAAACAATGTCCTAAAAACTCAAATGAACTAGTGGGAATCCCTAATAGGTTTCAATTCATTTAATCATGGTATTCAATTAATTATAGGGAACCTTCAAAATTTATTGTGTGCGACACAACTACAACTAGGAATATAAAACACCAAACCTTGAGGGAAAATTATATACCACTTACCATTGGTCTATAATAGATAATTAATCCAGTATTAGTTTCTGATTCGATCCAAATCAGAATAAAAATGAATAATGGATGGAGAGCTTGGAAATAGGTCATATTAGCTTTTACGTAAATTAATTTTTCAAAATGAAGTCAAAAAAATAATGAAACAAGGTGATTGAATAACTTAGTAGTGTGAATCCAATGAGATGACCAACTATTGGATCTAATTCAAGATGAATGATTAAGAGAAAATCCTATCAAATAGCCTTAAAAGGAGCTATAAAAAGAGACATGCTATCTAATAAAGGACAATAGAAAAAGAGTTTATGTTTTAATAAGTTTTAACGGTGAAATATTAATTTCAAAAAAAATTAATGGACTGCACGGTTTGGCCACATGGTTGGAAAAACCATGCACCCTTCGCTATCTCAAAGGGACACCTCACATGGTTAGTATCATTGGTTTTCCTAACCATGTGAAAACTATGCGATTTTGATCTTTTAAAACTATCTAGAATTTTGAATGGATGTGTTACTAAGGTGGAATAGTTTCCTTAAATTGTGTGACCACTCGCATCCAACTTTCAAGCTCCACACAGTTAGGGGTAACCGTGTGGCCTGTCCTGCATGGTTTCTTCTAACCACACTACTTGTCTTGTTCTTCCCAAAAGCCAATATTTGGGCTCTGAAAAAGAACTATACACCTCTGATACACCCATGATCTCATTGGTTACTCACCTTAGACCATAAAAAACATTTAAACCAAGAAAAAAAAGATTCAAACCTCATTGGAAAACCTAAGATCTTACAATCTTCCCCCTTAAAGCAATTCATCCTTGAATTTTCCTTTTAAGGGTGGTTAAGAATCACTTAAGAATAACTTCTTCCACTGATCACCTATGTTGGCCTCCCATTCCCAAGTCTTATCATATAAACAACCATGCTACCATAACACGCATACTAGAGGAACTTTTCGGCCTCATAGAACCCTTGTGCTCCTATCAATGACATGAATATGATTCTCCTCAAAGGATTCATCTACCTGTAACTTCACCTCATATGGATGTAGAGTTTGAGATGTTTCTGAGTGATAGTGACATAGATAAGATACATGGGAGATGTTTTTCATGTACTGATACCTCCGAGGTAACTACAAATGATAGTCTACCAGCCTGACTCTCTCCAAAATTTTGAATAGCCCGACATATCACAATGAAATCTTAGCTTGTCTCCTAATCCATTTATGTCCCTGCCTTAGTGAGATATGTAGAAAGACCTGATCCCTGACCTCAAACTCTAGAGGTTTTTGATGGGGATCAGAGTAATTTTTTTTTCAATATCGTGTAGTATCAATATGCCTTTTGATCAATTGGACCCATTCATAAATCTCTTGCACGAGACATGGTCCGAGTAAAGCTGTCTCGCTTGCCTCTAACCAGCAAAGGGGAGATTGACATGAACTACCATAAAAATACTTATAAGTTGAAATATTTATAGTCACATTATATCTATTATTGTAGGATAACTCAATAAGGGGAATATGCCTCTCCTAAGAACCCCCTTAATCTAGAATGCATGCCTACTGCATTTCCTCAAAAACCTGTATTGTATGATCTGTCTGGACAACATACCGAGGGTGGTTTTCCATTATTAGAAGAACCTATATACCCACATCCCTTTTCAAACTCTACCATACATGTGATATAAACCGAGCATCCATATTTAAAATGATAGAGAAAGGTACCCCGTGAAGTCATACTATGTCACAGATATGCAACCTCCCAAGATCATCCATTGATAAGGTCTCAGACTCGCCAGAAAATTGAAACATTCATGATCCTATCATCAAAAATCCATATAGAATCAATACCTTGAGTCAAACTCAGTAAACTAGTTATGAAATCCATCGCAACATCGTCCCATTTTCACTCAGTAATGGGTAACTTTTGTAAAAGCCTAGCTGGTCACTAATGTTTCACCTTCACCTGCTGACAGGTGAAACGCCTTGTAACAAAACCAGATACCTTACATTTCATATCTAGACACCAGTACTGATGGCATAAGTCATGATACATATTGGTGACACCGGGGTGTACCACCCAAAATGAGGCATGAGACTCCTGTATCAGCTCCTCCCGTATGTCCCCTGTGACCCAAACACAACCATGGATACACAAAATTTCATCCTCACCTATGGTCTAACCATGAGGTGGGTCCTCACCTTCCAAAATCTTCCATAGTAATAGGCCCTCAGAATTAGATATATGCCTCATCCACACTCTATCCAGAAGGGTATAGGTCGCAGTGATGGATGAAAGAAAAGTATGACCATGAATGTCTTGCACCTACAAGTGCATCTTAGAAAACAATTCAATAATCTTCCACTCGCTTCTAGCCTCCTGAACTTCCTATATGCGAGTCCTACTACTTAGTGAATTAGAAACTACATTGCCCTTTCAAGGCATATAGGTCATATCTATGTTAAAAGACTATATGTACTCAACCCACATTCAATACCTCAAATTCAAGTTACACTATATAAATATATACTTTAGGTTTTTGTGGTCTGTGTACAACATAAAATCTCCCCTAGAAAAAATGTCTCTACAATACAAATCATGAACAACCTAATCTAACTCAAGATCAAAAGTTGGGAAATTTATCTTGTACTTCCTCAACTATTAAGATCCATACACCACAACTTTATCTCCTTTTATTAGAAATGCTCCTACCCCGATACCTAATGTGTCAAAATAAACTGTATATATTATGACTGACTTTGGAAGAATTAGGATTGGAGATGATGTCAATCTCCCTTTTAGATCCTAGAAGGCTGTCTCAAAAATATATCTCCATATGAACTTCACACCTTCCATAGTCAAGGACATAAATAGTGCTATTAATCATGATAAGTCCTGTATAAAACACCTATAATATCTCTCCAGCCCTAGGAATCTACGTATATCCAATATGTTATTGGGATGCTCCTAGGAAACTATAGCTCTCACCTTATCTGGTTCAATTGATACTCATTTATCCAAGATAATATAAATTAGTAAGTGAAACTAATACATATAGAAGTGACACTTTGCGAGCTTATCATATAACTGATTCTCTCAGTGTATCCAAAACAATATCAATATATTAGGAATGGTTGTTTCAATTTTGAGAATACACAAATATATCATCCATGAAAACCACCCAAAAAGAATCTAGATAAGGATAGAAAAATCCATTCCTCAGTGCCATTAAAATTGCTAGTGTATTCATGAGATCAAATGGTAGAACCAGATAATCATATAGAAAATACCTACTATGAAAAGTTTTACATGGTATGTTTGTAGGTTGAACATGCACCTGATGGTATCCTGATCTCTAATCAATTTTTGAGAACACCCAAGATCCTAAATGATGATAAAAAAGGTCATATATCCATGGTAAGGGATGCCATTTCTTAACCATGAACCAGTTCAATTTTCAATAATACACGCATAGCCTAAGGGTATCATCTGTCTTTTTCACAAAAGGATCATAAAACCCCATGGAGAAGTATTGGGTCATATAAATCCCTTTACCTCCAAGTCCTATATCTACCTATTGATCTCCTACAACTCTATAGTAGCCATCCTATAAGGAGTAATGGACACTAGTATAGCTCTTGGCACTATCTTGATAGAGAACTCCACCTCTCTCTCAGGAGGTAAACCAATTTTTTTTCAAGAAAATGGTCATGAAATGATCAACCACTGAAGGGAAATATTCCTAACATGATACTTGATCATGGAGATACAAACTAGAAATCTATGTTGTTATCCCACCCAACCCACGATGCTTGGGTCCAACTTGGATCTCATAGACCACCCATTCACCCTTGTGAATAAAAAATCCACCCTATGGTGATGTGAAGATCACCCTCTAGTGATAAAGTCAATATAAGATCGATAAGAAACTAGCCATTCCATCCTGAGTATGACATCAAACCCTATCATCTTGAGGGAAAAAAGATCCATGTGAAGTGACACCAACTGATATTAAGGGGAACTCCTTAGACTTACATTAAACCTCTTTTATGACCCCAAATAAAGTATTGAGTGTCATAACGCACATGGAAAACTAAAAAACAAGACCAAGGATATCCACCATAGGTATAAATATGAAACTATGTGACACACCTATATCAAAAGATTAGATACAATATTTGAGGCCACTAAGATCATATCTATCATTATAGACAACTTGATGTTCTTCTACTCAAGTGTAGGTTGTACATAATTGATTTGTTCTGAACCACGGCCATGTGAAACAACCTCACCACCTGAAGTAGGCCCACTATGCTATATATGTACAAATGGTGCATGGATTCCTCAACCATGACCACCAATACGTCCTGGAAAACCAGTAATACTATAGATCCCAGCTTGATGTGGATCTGTAAACCCCCTCCTAAACCTAGAGTCATAGATGACCCCCTTCCAATGACTGCTGGATGGAAGGTTATACAAAAAAATTATACATGGACCATCCTTTCGCAAGATCGACACTCGAATGGGTTTCGATCACACTTATTCCTCATATTCCCCTATCTACCACACTGATGGTGTAAAATAGATCTACCAATGCTAACATCATGGCTGGTACTCCCCTCATAAGAAACCTTAAAACATCGCTTCCTACCTCTAGAAGTTGAACCATTGGGTCAAGAGACTAAACTTCTCTTCTCTACACCCCCAAATTCTCCCAGGATTTTCTCTATAATCAGCACCTAATTCACTATCTCAGTAATAGTATTCAACCTTAACACATTGAACTATGATTGAATGGAATTTCGGAGACCTCTCTCAAAGCGACTATCCCTCAATGCCTCATTAGTAATATTTATCGACACAAAAAGTTACATCTATGTAAAGCGTGTCAAATATTCCATAACTACCATCACACCCTGATCCAGACACATGAACTCACTATCATAATCATCTCTCAAAGTATCTAGGAAAAAGTAATCATAAAACCTAGTTTGTAAATTACCCCAAACCATATCTCGTAGCCTGTCTACTTGTTTCAAGACATCCCACTAGTTCTTTTCTACTTCTCAAAGAATATTTTTCACGAGCTTTATTCCCCTCTTAGAAAGTGTCTTCAGATGATCAAATATTGAAAAAATAGTCTCTAACCATATCTCAAAATCATATGGTTCTCCATACCCTAAAAACATGGGAGGATTCTTCTACTAGAACACACACATCAACTCATCCATAGATAGGGAAAGGTGAGACACTCCCTAAAGATTCTACATATAGCATAAAAACCCCTCATGGAACTATGGATCAAAACCTTTATCTAGTAAAACTACTGGTGCCTTAGTTGGAACTATATTAGTATCCTCTGGTAGTCCATGGACCACCACCTTTGGAGCATGGACATCGCCACCCTCCTTGCATATTATTAGAGTTCATCATGGATGCATGTCTCTAAAATTACAAACACATGCCTAAAAAAATAACGATAACTAGAAGTTCATAGCTAAATGTATAGGAAATATCAAAACCTTCCTATAAAAAATCCATACCCCTCTTCATACTCCTAAATCTAGAATTGGGTAAAAGGAATTAGTTGTAACATCACTAGAGACACTACTTAAATCCCACTCAAAATCCTGGTCAAGGTCAATTTCTCTATTTCAAAAAATAAATTTATATTTGAATTTATATTAATATCATAATTTAACTTAAATGGTTAAACCAAGCAATGCATCACTTTTGATCAATAAGGGATTATAAAAATCCTGAATTAATTCATACAATAATACCTTCTAATCCATGTGACTAATGGACCATGACTAAACATTCCACAATTGGCTACTTAGGGTGTCTTCTATAGTCTAATCAGGAAAACACTATGTTGGTTATTGTATGCACTCTATGTACCCACCATGTTTCTTAATTATATTCACAAAATACTTATCAAATAGTAGATATATCACAAAAGGCACATATCACAAAGTCATGTAGTCAAGAAATGCGACCTATATCACATGGCATAATGAAAGGAAAGTGAATCCTATAAAGTTTCTAAAATGATGCATGACATGCATACCCTCATCTCATTGGGAAATGATAAAATATAATCCTAAATAATATCAATTATAACATCAAAATTCAAGTGTATCACCCAATGGTGGAATCAAATCAACTATAATTAGAAAAATCTAGATAACAATAATTTTTGTTCCAGGAAATTTGGATTCTTCATGTATGTAGGTTAGATACTCCCATACATAGATCATTACCAAATTCCAATTCCTTCATAATCCCCTTTTTATTATCTCAAAATAGTAAGGTAAGAAAAGAAACACCTTTTATAACACTTTGTAATGTTCTGACACAGATTCCACTAAACGGTGACCCAAGCCAGTGGGTCACATGGCCTCAAGTGCATCTCCCAAATTCCATAGGATGCTGACTAGTAGTGAGGGCCTAGAGTGTGTATGTGGGGAGGATATTTCCTCATATTAGAGTGTAGCACAGTGGTAATAAACATATCAGTCAATAGGGAAAGCAATAAATTAATCATACAAAAGATAAACATTCAAGATAATAATATATGAACAATGTCAGAAGTAATCTCATATACAATGATTTTTCATATCATGTCTCTAAAAAGCATCCAAAATAAGATTAAAGACATCATTACAATACAAAAAATGAAATTAAAAAAAGGAAAAAAGGAAAAATAGCAGCTAGCATCACGAGCCTAGCTCGATCCTGTGCTCCCCTTCTCCCAAGTATAACAAAAATCATGCACCATATTGTGGGTTCTTTCCCTGATCCCTACCCACACCCATGAAGTCTTTTGGGTACCCAATAGTGGCATGAACAGGGTGTGAGGTAACACTAAGTAGTCCACCACCAATGGTGTTTATAAAAAAAATAGGATGTGTAATAGAAGTTAAATTAGTGTACCACATATAACAGATATGAAAGTACTGAAAATAAAGTCAGCAAGTCAAGTGGTACTGTCTAGCCTACCAAGGCTCCCTACAAACAATAGTCAAGATCCAATAACAAGGTAGATATAAACAGAAATAAACAAATCACCATATCCAATCTAAAAACTATAATCTAATACCCAAACCTGGGCTCTTTGTAAAACATGCCAAAAGATCCACCACGACCATTCCATACAACCAAGAAAACATTTACCCCGACCAGGCCATACAATCCAATATATCATTCACCACATAATTTCTTTATAATCAAGTCATATAAAATTTTATCACCATGTAATTAGAAGTGTTAGACCATGAAGGGCCTAATCCAAGGTATAAAATACCAAGTCATCCTCAACAAGTCTCAGGAGAATCTCAATGGAAATTCAGTAAAGTCCTGGGTAGAGTCCAAGGAGCATGTCAACATCACATGTCTAATGTGAGTCCATGCAAGATGGATCCAAGGGGTACCAAGGCCTAAGGCATCCTATATAATCAATACCTAAAGATAAATCTTTTCTAAGGTTTCCACTACCGCAACCATGATCCATATGAGAAATATCCATGGAATCTAATGGAATCAGGAATGGAAGAAAACCAACCAAGGAATCCATTTCCATCACAATTCATCAATCTATACATTCATCATTCATAACTAATCACATTCCATGAGTTATTTCAACTCATATAAAAATTTTCATTCAACAAATAAAACAATTAACATCATGTTATCACATGTAAAAGGAGGAAAACCTTCTCCCAATATCTCAATTTAATCCAATTCAATTAATAAGGGCTTCCTTAAACTAATAAAGAACACACACACCCCATGGGTGGTATAATAATGAAAAAATTACAAAGGAACATCCCATGGGTGGCCTAGGTTGGGGAAACAACCTTCAAAAAACTCAAAGGAACTAGTGTTCATCCCTAATAATTTCCAATACATTTAATCATGGTATTTTATTCATTTTAGGGGCACAGTCGGAAAGTCCGGTTTGAGGAATGATTGAAACTAGGCATATAAAACAACAAACCATGAGGGAAAGGTACATACCACCTACCATATGTTTGTAGTAGATCACTCATCTAGTATCAACTTTTGATTTGATCCAGATCATAAAAAAATAAAGAATGAATGAAGAACCTATAAATAGGGAATATTATCTTGCACCTAAAATAAATCCATCAATATGAAGTCAAATGAAGAATGACACAAGATGGCCAAAGAACTTATCGGTGCGAATCCAATGATATTATCATCACTTGAATATAAGTCTAGACGAATGATTGAGAGAAAATCCTATAAAATGGACTTTGAAGGAGATCTAAAATGAGAGTTACTATCCAGTGGAGGAGAGTTAACAAAGGGTTTAAGTTTTAATAATTTTTAAGGGAGAAATGGTAATTTTCTTAAAAATTAATGGGTCTCATGGTTTAGCTACACGGTTAGACATACCATGCACCCTTCACTATATCAAAGGGGCAACTCACATAGTTAGTGCACATAGTTTTCCTAACTATGGGAAAACCATGCATTTAGGATCTATTAAAAGTCTGCAGTATTTCACATTGGTGTGCACCTAAGGTGGCATGGTTTCCTCAAACCATGTGACCTCCTTCACCCCACTATCAATATACACACGATTATGGGTAACCATGCATCTTGTCCCACATGGTTTATCCTAACCACGTGACCTACCCTGTTCTTCACAAAATATGAGCTCTGGGTTCCAAAAAATCCACAAACACCCCCAATAAACCCATGATCTCATTGGAAACTCATATTAGGCCAAAAATAAGAATTTAAACTAAAAAAAAAAAATATCTTTAATAGATAGGAAAACCTGGGATCTTATAGATAATATTTATAATAGACTACACACCACACTATTTTCTACTTTAGGCCTAACACTCATTCATTTATTTTTCATAGGATATGGGAAAAGCCTCCCATAGAAAATTCATCATGATGTGGTTTCCAAACTTCCCTATAAATGGGTGATTGTTTCTCCACCATCCTTGATTTAGGAACACCAAATGGGCCTACCCACACTATGAGGGACTAAAGTGCCTATTGGTACATTGGGAAAGACTTGTTTATGAAACCATTTTGTTATGAACCAAACCAAGTTAACTCAAAACATCACCAAGTTTATTCCATGAAAAGGACTAGAGCATGTTACCGATCATCAAAGGATGGAAGCTAGTGTCAATGCATCAACACATACACTTATGAGAATTATTTCTTCTAATAAATCAATAATAAATAAGGAACTACCACATGATATTTCATAATTTATGATCCATATGTTGGTGAATCACACCAATGAGAATAAGCAGTTTGAATAAATAAAAAGACCAAATATGGTGTAATAATGTAAACGTAAGTTATCAACCAATAAGTAAAAATAATAAGAAACCTAAACATTATAACATCACTAAGGTAAAGGATAAATTACAAGAACCTTCAAAATATGAGAAAGGAACTTAAATGAGAAAAACAAAGTGGTAAATTACACAAGGTAAACTAAATACATAAAGAGTCAGTACCTAAAAATAAATCCCAAAACACCATCTCTATGAACCAAGTGAATGTTAATCACTTTCCACCACTAACATAACCAAAATAAAACACAAATATCATCCACTAAATCAAATTTAAAACATGACTAAATCTATAATATGATACGCATGAAAAAAAAAATTCCTAGTAGGTATTCCCCCCATAACCTATGCATAACCTTTAAAAGAAAAGCTATTTTATGCTTGTTTGAAATACAACTATGATGGTAAAACTTTATTTTATGTTTGAAAAAAATTAACAATATTACATGATAAGAACCTATTTCATCAAAGATATAATGAATACTCATATTAACATAAAACTTGCATAATATATTTTAAGTAAAATATGGAATTATTTGTATGGAAAATATTTTAAATATTTTCTTTATAAATATATATGATTAAGGTGAAAGGAAAAAAATGCCAAATTTAATATTCCATTAACTATTATTATTATTATTTCAATGAAGAATAAAGTTTTTTATTATTGAAAAAATCATTTTACTTTCCTTAAGAGTAATCATTTTCATTATAAAAGAGAAATCATTCAATGAGAATTTTATAGATAATTTATTAACATAAATTCCATAACAATATGAGAAACATAAGATAAGATTAATATAATAATAAAAATAAATAAAATAGTGATAAGAAGCTATTATGAGATAACATAAAGTAAATGAACATGGGGTAATCAAATAACTATCAACATGGGAACAAATAGGATCCATGGAGATAATCAATTATAAAAAATAAATCCATAAAATTGGTTATTGATGCAATTAAACTTCCTAAACACTCAGTTTTACCCTGCCTTGATAGACTAAAAGGAAAATCCCCTAAAAAGGCATAATCTTAACTTGAGACTACTTTCCATAGAATAATCATAAACTAGTTAAGTACTCATACCAAGATTTCCCACCTATCTACCCAAGGCTTCCCATGACCTAAAATGTTGGTGAGAAATTAACAAGTATAACACATAGTAATATAATAGAATTTTATTTCAATTTCAATGCACCCTCACCTAAAATGACCATTCACATATGGAAATACTTCATTAGGAACCATCATATAATAATAGTAACCCCTATACAAGATAAATTCATCAATTATTCACAATATAACTAAATTTATTAACCTTTATATAAACATTATCAAGGGTATAAATTAACCAAAACATGTAAAAGTATAATAAATGAGTTATAATTTTCAGTAGACTAAAATTAGAAACATTAAGTTAATTATTTAGTAATAATATCAAATAATTTCATAAAATATTTCCTTATTTAATCATAAAAGATAGGATGGTAGTTTAATAAACACTTAGTGCACATTATTTTCATAAGAAGTTTAAAGTATCAAATTAAGAGAAATATCATTCATGGAAAATAAAAAAAAAGGGTGAATAAAAATTATTTGACAATGGATCATTAGATATATGTACTATAACCATTAAAACATTAAATACATGAATTAAAAATAATAAATCATTCATGGATTTATATTTAAAAGAGAAATAATGGATATACCTACCTAAAATCAATGTTTCCACTAGAAAAAATGTTAATTATCTATGAAAAGGCCAAATAATCCTCTATAAGACCATTATGAACCCTAAACCAAGATAATCCCCCAATTAAAAATCATATATCTCTACACCCTAGGTCATCATAGGGAAATAAAAATGGATAAAAAGGGTGAAGATGAATATATAAGGATTTTTAAATGGGTTTACCTTAAATAAATATCACTAAAGGATAAGGAAATTCATAGAGAATCCATAGGGGGATGTAAAGCAAATATGGAGAAAATTACTGAGGTCTTCAGATTTGGAAAGGGGAAATAAAATACCCCAAACATGTTTGAATTGAGTAAGGGGTAAATATAGAACATTAAATTTTTTAAAAATAGGTAGTTTTCATTAATTGACCACACCTTTTGGGAAACCATGTTCCAACTATGTAAAAACCACTAGACTTGAGTTTTCAACCCCACATGGTTATTATTCACTTTTACTGCACACCATATACAATATGTGTTGTTTCCATTGAAGACTATTACCATATATGATCAAGTCACATGGTTGATCCTAATTTTGTAGCAATTATGAACCTACACTTGAAATAGAACTATGATGCATAATAATAAATTACACCATTTATACTAATATTATATATAATTTATCCACACAGTTTCCCCAGGCCATGGATGATGAAGCAACATGATTTTTCCAAACTATGCTTAATCCATATTGCTTTACCTGAATTAGAAGCTTCACATATATGATTAAACTATGTGATTTCTAGAAACTGTGCGTTAACCATACTATGATTATTCAATACTCAAAATTTCAAAAAAATTATGAAATTAAAACTTGAACGTCTCAAATTTCAAAAACAAAAATCATTAAGTAAAATAATAGGAAATAATGATACTTTCGTGTGATATTATACCCTAATATATCTTATCTCATTGATCTCATTCATTATCCTCAACACACATAATTATGAAACAATAATTAAATCAAAAAAATCATATCACATGCTTCAATTTAATCAATTTTATTTAATTAGTTATTAAAAAATAATTTACTTGATAAATATTATTACAAATTATTATTGTTTAAATTTTTTAACTAAAACTATACTATGATATCAATAAAATAATAAAGGTGTAATTACATGCACACACACCGATGTAATGTACCTATGTACCAAAAATAATGCATTAATACCCCTAATAATCTCCATAAATAATTATAAATAAATTATTTTAGAATACTCATTTATTTAGAAACCACCTAACCACAACTCATCAAAACCAATCATCTCAATGTGTTACTTTTTAGTGAATTCTATTTCCACAATGTTCGTGTTATCCAGATACTCATGGAAAATTTTTATACACATGTTTTAACAATAAATATCATTTATAAATTTCCTAAAATATTAAATTCATATAAAAGAAAATATTGGGCTTTGATACCTTTTTTGTAATTTTTTAGGTGACCTAAGAATAACATATATCCACATCACATCATTTTATATGAATATCTATTTTATCATACAATAAAACACCCCCTAGAACCAATAGTTTTAGTGTATTTGGAGGATATATATATATAATCAAATTATTTTACAACTATTCTTAAAAATATCATACAAATGATCTTTATAGATGATAACTATATATCCATATCATATGTAGTAATATTTTTCATAACTCAGGGAAATGGATTTATAATAAAAAGTGAGCTCAAATACTCAGTAAGGGTAAACATTGGAGGAAAAAATATAGGATCATAAGTGAGCATAAGATAAACAAGTGGATATGAGAAAATAATCAAGGTGAAAGAAAAATCATAGATCATAAATCATGGGTCATGGAATAAGTCTTTTGGAATAGCATAAGACATTAGTAATATGAGTTTGTAAACATGAGTCAATAATTGCGAGGCATGGAAACATAATATAGGCATAATAATGTGGTACATACATAATCCTAGAAAATAATTTCCTACGTTGAGGCTCACTTCCAATACCATCATCGTATAGTGGATAGAGTCTCATTGTGGATTTGGTTCATTGATCATTTCCATAAACATAGTGGATGAACTCCCATAGTGGATTGAGTTTACTCCAAAGCCCCATACATGTCATCTCCTGATATATAAATATTTACCCAATGCATTAGATGGATATATAATTCCAATAACATCATTTAGATAATGGAAAACAATACATATGTGTACCACATAAACATTAAAATATTCTTAATTCTATTATTGA
Source organism: Viscum album (assembly GCA_963277665.1). Lineage (NCBI taxonomy): Eukaryota > Viridiplantae > Streptophyta > Magnoliopsida > Santalales > Viscaceae > Viscum > Viscum album. The sequence goes on from OY728128.1 coordinate 1,435,623,033, forward strand.
TTAATTAACCAGTGAAAAAGAAATGGGTTTCATAAAAAAATCCATAAGTAATTATAATAAGAAATATAGAGAAACAAGGTGGAAGGTATCATTAGGGAATATTACTAGTGAAGAATAAGAAATAGTAAATTATATTTACCAATATGAAAACACTTTTTAATATAATTAATAAACACTTTTATAAATAATAAGAAATATTCTTTACATTTTAATGCATTTTTAAAAAGAAAATAATTTATAAAACAAAGTGAATAGAAATTTCCATAGAAAACCATGATAACATGGAGAGAAAGTTTCTTAAAGAAAATAAATGAATATGGTGGGAAAATAAATTATAATAGAAAGCATTTAAAAAAATATTCCTTTCATACATTTAAAGAAGGTAAAAGTTGGGGGAAAATGATCATACAAAAATCATTAAAGGAATATTACTTGTATAAAGAAGTTAAATTAAATTGAAAAATACATTAACAAATCATATAAATATAGATAATGAAATCTATAAAACAATATATAGAATATTTTAATAGTGGTCAATGATTCCCGAAAAAAAAGACAAGGATAACTCCACTTACGATATCATTTAAATTGAATTTTGAACCAAAGAGAGGTTAAATGGTATGGATACATTTAAAACCCATGACTAACTAGGGGAGAATAAAATAGATTATTTTTAATAGATAATAACATATAATTTTTCCATGTTGAACTTCAAAGATAATCAATCTTGATTTAAAAATGAGATTGGTAAAAAAACCTTTACATTTACTCCCAACTTCCACAAAAGATATTAAACCTCCTATATAATAAAAATTACCATATTAATACCTTATTTTAGTATCCTATTCATATATATTTCCTTTTATACTCTTCAATTATAATAATTTATTATACACATACTAGTTAGTTATGGTTTATTTTCATCATTATATGTTATTATTTTTGATTGTTTCATACAAGTTTCGTAATGGAGGTGTAGATCATTGTAATAGCTCAAAACCACACTCCCAGATCCAATGTTTAAAATACATACATTATATACTAGATTTTATAACAACTCATGCATCACAAAATTTAACCATCCATAATTATAATATCAATAGTAATTATTGAGTCACTTACATATCTAGGAAATATTCAGTTTAAAACTTTAGAGAATTAGGGAAGAATTACTTAGAATATCCCATATATTTCTCATCCAATAGAAATTTATCAGTATTACTATATATTTTTATTATATTATAATTCTTAAACATCTCCCAAAAAATTCTCCACCGATAATACCCTTATAGAAATATCATTTGTATTACTCTTATTCCTAACCTAGGGAAATGGAAATATGTGAAGGGTAATATCAATTGAACAGTAAGGGTTATATTACAGAATAATCTATCATATAATAATCACAACATGATAAATATTGTAGGATTAAATATTAATAAAATATGAAACAATAACTTGTATATGAACTATATCAATGGTTAACATAACGATATAAATAATCACTTGGTAAAAAATAACTTATTACATAATTAGGGAATTTATAATGCAAAACATATTACAATTACCATCAAGGCCTCATTATAAGTAATCATACATACCGTCTAGGTCTCATTAAAGATATCATATACAACTGAGAAAACATATACCGAATTCCTAGAAAATATTGTCTCATAAGACCTCTGAAGCATCAAGGGGCTATTTAATATTGAACCCCACCCATCACTTAGTAATACTAATGAATTCATTGTATGAATAAAAATAAAATACATAACCATTACTCCATATCAATATATATGTTTATATATTGAATCAAGTATAAAAAATTTCAATATTTTACGAGTACATAATCAACCTACCTTAGTAGTCAATAATCATTCCTATTGAAATAAGTATACAAATTATCAAAAATCCCCCCATCAATAAATGAAAAAACATTATCTTTAAACACCCTTTAATATGTAATGTGAGCATAATTTATATAGTGTTGGATATATAGTTAATTTAATATAGTAATTGATCCATGATATTAAATACAATTTACATGAAGAAGAAAAATAATGATGGAGAGTGATAGAGAACATAAAGTGAAAATCAATATTTTCAAATTATTCAATATATTTTTTAAAGAAGAATTTTAAAATATACAAACCATACCCCCTAAAAGTTTCAGACTAGGTATGTAGTTAGGACCACTAGTTTTTCACCAATTGAGGATCATGTTAATACCCAATTAGTATTTTTTTAGTTTATTACCCCTAGGTGCATCTATATCAAAGTCTACATCCACTTTTTGTATCAAAAAAATGACTTCATTACTAGGAAACCACCAATATTTACTTTAACAATATTTTAAGAAGTTTATATAGAGAAAAAATACCTTTATAAATAAATTAGAAAGTATATTTGAAAATAAGAAGAAATATACTTTTATTTTGACAAAATTTTTAAAAAAATTAAAAAATCTAAAAAAATTGGAATAAGATTTTCTTTGGAAAACCATAGAAAATTTTAAAGAAATATTTATAATTAGTAACATTCATGATTATGGGAAAATGTGTTCAATCAAGTAAAGGTTAAAAAACACCTTATTTTATTAATTTTGTAAATAAATTCAAAAGTGACCATTTAGAAGATGTTAAAATGATATAACTGTAAATAATAATATTCTTGAATATTTAAAAATAACATGGACATGTAAGAAAATTATTCTCAGACAAAAAAATAAATAAGGTTAACTTCTATCAAAAACATTATTTCTTTATTTTTGAGCACCCAAAATGGGAAAAAAGAAATAATATTTTAAAGCCTTAAAATAAATATAAGAAATTAAAATAAATTAGGTTTAGGATATAAAAAAACATATGATTTATCCCAATGAAAATTAAAATATAAACCATCCTAATAAAAGTGTGATTGTAAAATATACCCTTATAGATTTTATAATACTTGAATCAAAACATATTGAAAGAGAAAAATTGAAATGGAACTATAATTACTATGATTTAAGAGGGTATCATGATATATTATTTCAAATAGAAATCATATACACCATATTATAGAAATAGGTGTGTAATTCTAAACATGTCTAAACAAAGGAAGTTTGAGATGAGAAACCCTTACCTTTAATACTTTCTTACATGAAAATAGTTTAACATCATTTATAATAAATGAAAAATAAATAGTAATTTATTTAAAAACCTTATTCATGTGTATTTTATTCTATATTAATCATTTTTTATCATTTATTACATTGTTATTACTTATTTTCTGTTAATATTTACCATAACTTGTTAGTAGTTTAACCATTCTTTCTCCATTTTAGTGAAATTTATTAAGTAATTACTTTATATCAATATGATCAAAATCTAAAAAATGTTTATGAAATTTTATATCATGTTTTTTATTTATTTATGGAGTTTCAAGGACACTTCATGGAACTTATGGTGATGGTTTTCATGGAAAGCTTAAAAATATCCCTTTTAAGAATTTTGACTCTATAAAAAGAATTGATTTTATTATAAAATAAAAATATGTATATAACCATTAAATTAATTTAATAATATTTTATATATCATATTAATTTAATAAATTCATTGTCATAACCATCTATTTCAAGTGGTGTGGTAAAATTGAATACGAAGTTTGTAGAGGTAGTAGTCTGCACACTTGCATGAATGGCGTTTTTATATTCTAATAGATGAGTGAGATAGTGGTTATATAATTTTAAATATTATCAAAATAATTATTTTTTTCAAAAATATATCATTTCTTAATTAAATACATATTTTGTAACTATCCATGTAAGGCAGTGATAAAAATAAAGTACTTTATCCATGGAGGCGGTAGTCGACACATACACCTGAGTGACATTTCCTTTATTTTTAGAAAATGTAAGAGGAAGGTAAATAATAGGTATCTCATTAAAATAATAAAATTTTGTTCCAATTATGATATTGATTTTATTATATTGAAATGGGTAGGATAAATTTGGAGGAGGTATAAGAAGAAAATAGAAATGAAAAATAATAATTACAAGTTGTCACCTTACTTCCTAGGAGGAATCCTTTACTAAGTGTTTTGTGACTTAAAAGAGTGTTACTTTTATGACACTAAAAGATATAGGATGTGGATAATGGTGTTGGGGAGTGGTTTTTATAGATTTTGGTCAAGAAAGGATTATCAAAGTGTGTGGAGAAGTAAAGGGAGTAGGTTCCCTTTTAAAAGTGAGAGGAGTGACACCCTTATAAACATTAGAAAATTTTAAATATAGTAAATGTAATTATAATGAAAAGTGGAACCAAAGCAACCAATTTTATAAGGTAATTCATGGTATGGTATAATTCAAATAAACTAATAGAACTAATAAATTTTCTAGTGATAATATTTTTTTTACCTCTTAGTTCAACCTTCATTTCTAACCCTTCTAACCCTTACTGTGGTGACAAAAAATTTACTATGATATTTTATTACTTTGACAAAAAATTCAGTTGAAATTATTAACTATTATTTATTATTATAATTTAAAATATTTAATAATTTTTATAATATTAAATTTATAGATGTGGTAAAAATTAATTTTAATATAAGTGTAGAAAATGGAATGAAAAGAAATTTTTCTAAAAAAAGAATTTTTAAGTATAAAAATGATTTTACACCAACATTTTGTATAAAATTGATTTCAATGACACTTATTTTTGTATAAATAAAAATTATATTTATGTGACTTAATAACCAATCAAAAACTGAATGTAACCCTGTTCATACTTAATTAAATAAAAATAACCAAAAACAGTTTTTATTAGAATGAAATCTCACTTATGGTATAAAATGTTAAATATAGATTTATAAATCCAAGAAAATATATCTTTGAATAATTTATTAAACTCTTTAAATACATATTTTTTAAATAAAAAATATTTAATAAAATGTTAAGTTATTTTTATGTCATGATCTTTTCATAAAAATGATATTATTAGTAAAAATTATATTTTTACTATTCATAAAAAAAATAAACCATTCCAAAAAAAGTCACAAAAAATCACCCAAAGCTAATTATGACATTATTAATTAAAAATTGAAGTTAATTTCATCAATTTATAAGTCTAAAATTCATATATTTGGTTTTAAATGAAATTATAAAATATAGAGAATACTTAATTTATAGAAGAAGGACCTTTTACACTTTAAGTGTTCTTAATCTTATTTCATATCACTTAGTAATTAAATAAATATTAATATATTATTAGATATATTAAAATATTACATATTATCATAATAATCAATTTAATTTATTAGTATTAAATACACAACACATAAAAAATATCTCTTTGAAAAACAACCCCTTTTATCATTAAATCATATTAATTATCTATCCACAAAATGTAAGCATTTTTAATTGATTAATATATTTTTATTTACTAGAGGTTTTATTAATATTTTAATTTTCTTAATAATGTGCATATTATATGTCATGTATTATCTTAGTATGGTTTTGTGTGTATCACAAGATATTATACATACATGTCTTATTTAAAGGATGATACATACTAAAATCTCGATGTTTTACATCCCCACCTTAAAAAAATTTCATCCTCACAATTTTAATTTGTTCTTACCAAAATTAATATATCTTAACATCTGTATAATATCAGATGTATATTTTATCATGATAAGTAATTTCTATGTTACTACTAGGAAACTTATAATTTCTTAATTAAATATTTCTAAAACCATGTATGTACCATTATAAGACTCATACTAGTGAATGAGTTACTAAAAAAATACATCGATAGATGAGTGACAAGACTTGAATGACTCATCTTCCTTTTTCATGATGACTTATTTTACCATTGATATTGAGAATATGAAAAAATATACTTACTTGATTTATTTCCATTATATAGCCATAATTTTATCCTTCAGTTGCATTTTGTTCAGTTTTCCACCATTGTCTCATCTCATATTGTAAATGATAAATAACCATAATGAATTTTTCAAGCTCGAATCATAAAAATAAACTCTTAGTGGTACATGAAATCTATAAAAGGTTCAAAAGTTATTCCTCCTATTTCTTTCCATTTACTAAAACCCTAATGATTAACCTGAGTTATGGTTTTTATCTATATGAATAAACCTTAACATGAAGAAGTAATACTGTAACATCTCCATCCTAGGATCCACCAACCAGTGCCCTGGGTTGGGTCGTCACATGAACTCAAGCACGCCTCCCTGTATGATAGAGGTTTCCGACTAGTAGTGAGGGTCTAAATATGTCACATGGGAAGACTATACCCTCTTTACCATATCATGAAACAATAAACAATAATATAAATAGTGGGAACAATATGCAATAACCAAAGAACATGCATAAGAAAAATCTCCCAAAACTGGGTGTAAACCATAACCCAGAATAAATATGATATGCCATGATAAATAGTTACAAGTGACAAAAACCTAAAATAAATATAAACAGAGGAATCCTTAAAATGGTTCTAACTCCAAGTCCCTAACCTCATCCATGTACATCCCAATCCTGACTCAAATCCTAAGAATGGAGCATTTTCCCTTTTCTTGACCTGCAAGAATGAAATCTGATCGGGTACCCAACGATGACCCAAGAAGGGTGTGAGTGTAACTTAGTAGGACACCACCAACGGTGTCTACAAAATATCCAGTCTAAACAGATAGTGAAATAAAGGACTAAATAAATGAAAAGTAAATAAATGATAGCTGTGTGTCATTAGTTAACAAGACTCATTTAAGTCATTCTTATCATTATTCTCAATTTCAATACATATACCATCTTCATTACTTGGTTCACTTTCATCACATGTACAATGTATTAGGAATATTCATCAATCTCAATACATAAAGGGAGTAAATAAAGTTACCTATCTCACTAAGGATAAACACATCGTCACATATACATCACACTCACTTTGAAGCCTTGGTCCAAGTGGTCTCATCGAATGAAACCATTAGGGGAGAAGATCTCTGTCCCCTTCCCTAATCCTTGCATTATGGGGTGGAGTTTAGATCCCTAGTCTAACTCAACCCATGTACATATAACCTCATGTCAATACCCCACTCTACCATGCCATGTTCATAAGCTTCTTTATCCATTCACTACACATACACCATATCACAACAAAAAATAACCAATAACAATAATAAACATAAACCATAGTAATCAACATGGGGATTAATATTATTCTACAATCATTAACACACTTGACATTTACATTACACAGTCATTTAGCCCAATTCCCATTTATTATGCCTAACTCACTAAGAATATTAACTAGTTCCCTAACATTAACCCATTTAACATATTCCATAATTTACACATGTTAATCCACATAACCCATTCATCATTCCACATGCATTATCCCACTTATGATTTTCAAGTATAATATACATTCCATTAACACCTTACCATTTAACAATTTTCACGTCCAACCAAACAACACCCTAGCCATTAACCACCTCTAGACACAAATATCAATTTTACCTTCTTATTTAATGAATTAACCATTCTACATGTTCATCATGGGATTTATTTAATCACAAGTCAGTTTCTCACTTAACATTTCTATTAACCATGTTCAGGAAGGTCGGCACATCCCATTGGTGGCCCTAAATTGTTCAATTCATCCTCTATGTATCCCATGAGGATCACGAGGGGTTCAATTCATCATTTAGATACCCAATTTAACAAAAATAACTAACAACACCTAGAATACAACAGGGGAAATCAAGAACACAAGTTTATATGTACAAATCCTCATAAAAACTATAGGATATAACTTGTAGAACACCTACCTAGAATATAATGATGAATGTTCTCCTAATGAAGGCCGTAGATCTAGATTCAAATACCCCTTGATTACTCAACCAAGATTCCACCGAAAAAGAGGGTTTTATAGATTCATAATAAGATCTCCCAAGATAAAATCCCTAATATGGAAAAGAGAATAAAGGAGAGGATTGGACTCACTCAGATCTTCAATTCCCAACCAACAACACTCCAAATGACCAAGAAATGAGGGAGATCGATCCATATAATCTCTTGGAGGTTCTAGTTCATCACTAGGTCTAGAGGTAGGATAAAGGGGGGTAAAATTGGATGGGACTTAAAAATCATGAATTTGAAATTTTTTAATTATTCCAACTTTTAAATAGGCACACAGTTTACCCACACAGTTTACCAAACCATGCACAAACCATGTGAAACCCACTATCTAAGGGGATTTTGGACACATGGTTACTTGGGAGGGCTTCACAGTTTTACAAACCATGAGCTAGACATGTGATATGCCACTATCCAAAATTTCACAGCTTGGCCTCCCACCTCGCATAGTTTACTTAATCATGTTCCAACCATGTAACAATGGTATGTCTTTCACAGGTTGAACTAATTTTACTTTATTTCATGTACCAAACCCTTGGAACACCCCTGAGGCTCCTCAAAATTCTGAGAAACACTTCATTATCCAAAAAAAGTGAATTAAACCAAAAATTAAACAAGGAAATACCTCTATGAAGTCCAAGATCTTACAAAATCCACACCTTATAACAGAACATCCTCAAGCTGCATTCCACTGCATCACTAATACTTTGAAGCAAATATATTGATCTATTGGTCTTTCATATCCTATTCTCACTCCCAAGTTTCTTCCTAAATAGTCCCACGCTACTACAAAACATGAACCAAAGGCACAACCTTGACCCATAATACTTTCGCACTATGACCTACAATATGAACCAGATTCTCCTCAAACAATGCATCAGACTCAATATTAACACCCTAGACATTAACCACATGATATGGATCAGGGTGATACTACTGAATCTACGAAACATGAAAAACATCATTCATTCCACTCTTCTATTATAGAAGAGATAATCGGTAAGTGAATGATTTGATCCTCTCCACAATCTAAAATGGCCCACATATCTGGGTGTCAACATACCTTTCTTCCAAATTTGATGGTGACCTAACAATGGATACACCTGAAGAAACACACTATCACCCACCATAAACTCAAGAGGTCTACGACACTGATACGCATATGAGTTCTGCCTACACTGAGCCATTTCCAGGTGTTTCTGAATCAATTCAACCTTTTCTGACATCTCCTGCATGAGACTCGGTCCAAATATCTCATACTCCCTAGCTTGAAACCAACACATAATAGATCTATACGGTCTCCCATAGAGTGCCTCAAGCGGTGTCATCTTAATTGTGGACTAAAAACTATTTTTGTAGGAAAACTCAACAAGTGAAAGGTGTTTTTACCATGATCCACCAAAATCTAGGACACAAGCTCTCAATATATCCTCTAACACCTATATCGTATTCTTTGACTACTCATCCATCTATGGGTGAAAATCCGTCCTAAAAAACTCCTGGGTACCAAGTGCCTTCTGAAATCCCTTTCAAAAACATGATGTGAAACATGGATCCTGATATGAAACAATAGTCCTCAATACTCCATGAAACCACACTATCTATCAAACATTCAAATAAAACAATTGATCAATAGTAAAGGTCTCTTGGATTGGCAAGAAATTATCCACCTTGTTCAACTGATCCACAACTACCTAGATTGCATCATTCTTCTGAGGCGTCCTCAGATGACCCACTACAAAATCCATTATTACATCTTCCCACTTCTATTCTAGAATGGGAAATGGTTGTAACAACCCACCTGGTCACTAATGCTTGGACTTCACCTACTATAATGTAAGGCATCATGCCACAAAACCAGAAACCTATCTATTCATTCCTGACCACCAATACTGCTTATGAAGATCACGATACATCTTATTCAAACTAGGATATGCTTCCCACTTTGATGCATGTGACTCACACATCAACTCTTCTCACATACCCATTGTCACCAAAACATGACCACGAACATGAACAACCCCATCATCATCAACAGTACAACTTGATGGTGACTCCCTGCCTTTAATACTTTCCATCAAAACCAAACACTCCATATCCTTAAAATGGATCTCCTTAACCCATCTCAAAAGTGTGGACTCAACAACTATAGACATAAGGTTCATTTTATCATGCGCATCTTGCACCTCCAGGTGCATCTAAGCAAACAGGGCCATTATTCTCCACTCTGATTTGGATTTCTAAACCGCTTGATTCCAAGTCTTTTGGATTAGATCACCCACAACACTATTCAATTTTCCTCATGTTTAAACCAACTTGAAGTCAAAATACTGCATGTACTCAACCCATCTTTACTGCTAAGTTTTAAATCACCCTGAGAGAATATGTACTTAAGACTTTTATGATTATTAAAAATTGTGAACCACTCTCCCCACAAGTAATGCGTCCAACACTTTAAGGCATAAAATACAGTGACTAACTCAAGGTCATGAGTAGGGTAATTTCTTTCATGAGGCTTCAAACTATCTTGACCAATATTCTACAACCTAATCATCCTTCATCAACACTACCACAAGTCCAACATTGGACACATATTAGAATACGGTATACCTATTACCTAAATCAAGAAATATTAGGATCGGTGTGGTCATCAAATACTTCTTCAATTCTTGAAAATAATTCTCACATGCCTTGTACCACTCAAACATAACTCCCTTCTTGGTTAATCATGAAAGTGGTGCTACCAAATGGGAGAAATCATTAATGAAACTTCAGTAATAACTACCCAATCCCAAGAAACTATAAATATCAAAAACATTTTTGGGATGATCCCAAGAAACAACAACCTAAACTTTCTCTGTATCCACTTACACACCTACCTCATAGATGATTTAACACAAGAAATGCACTTTATCAATACAGAAATGAAATTTTGATAGCTTTGAGTAAATACTATGCTCTCTTATTTTACTAATGATGATGTCAAGATGTTCGGCATGATTGTCATGAGTTTTAGAGTACATCAAGATGTAATCAATGAAGAAAATAATGAACTTATCCAAGAATGGATAAAATACTTGGTTCATTAAAGTCACGAACACAATTGATGCATTGATCAACCCAATCAGCATCATTACAAACTCATACAACCCGTACCTACTCTTGAAATCTATCCTTGGTATATCAGAAGGACTCACCCTAAGATGGTGATACCACAATCTCAAATAGAACTTAGAAAACACCGAATCACCCCTCAACTAGTTAAACAAATCATCAATTTGAGGAAGAGGGTATCTATTCTTAACTGTAATCTGATTCAACTTCTTATAATCAATACATAACCTCAATGATCCTTCACCCTTCTTGGAAACCAGCATGGGAGATCCCCATAGTGACATTCTAGGATATATTAACCATTTATTCTCTAGTTCCTCCAAATTATTTTTAAGTTCCTAGAGTTCTTCTGGTTCCATTCAATACAGAATAATGGATATTGGTTCTACTTTTGGCAGCAACTCTATTGTAAACTCAATGTACCTCTTGGGTAGTAGCCCCAAGAAATACTTAGGAAATAAATCCTAAAACCAATCCAACATAGGAGGAAAGGCATGTTACATAACTCCTCCATCATCAAGAATAAGACAAGACACTTTGGATGTGAGTTATCCCAATTGTTGTAAAACTAGCCCCACATAGCTTGCTCGAACATCCCACTCAACATGATGGAAATTCATGTCTCCCACAAGAGATGTAAATTTTACCAGATGAAGATAATAGTAGATATGAAATTGACACAACACCATCTAATCCATACCCAAAATAAGGTCAAAACCTAAAATCTTGAGGAAAAACAAGTCCCACAAGAACCGGTACCCACCAACCTCTAGAGCACAAACTTTACATTTTTTGATACCATCAACTCACACTCCCAATAGAGTATCAATCGATGTAACCCCACACACATTACCATGGTATGACCAAACCAACTACAAACTAATAAGGAATAAAAGAATGTGTGGCACCTATGTCGAATAATGCAATAAAAAGAGTGGAAACCATAAGAATTGTACCTAAAATTATAGATGGTCCAGCCTCACCACCTCTAGGTGTAGATTGGACTACATGAAGCTGACCTACTCCACTTCCCTAGGCTTCGGTCTGAGTACCCAAAACTGTACTTCCCTAATGGTATGGTAACTCTCACCTTGGAGTTCCACATCCACCAACACTACCGATACAACCTGTGGAACTCCAATTGCCTTCTTGATACAGGGTGACTAACCCCCTACCTGCACTCAACACTTGCCTTTGACCTCCATCTGTGCCCAACTATCGGGGGTTCTTGCAGAACCTTTGTACATGCCCCATTCCGACACATGATCAACACTCGAATAGTAGTCAGAGACACTACTCGTGCATGTTGCCTAATATACCACACTGATAACAAAACACCTAATATCCACCGTGTGAGGCCAAACCTCTCTTTCGACTACTCTGTGCACTTCCACCCTAGTGGAAACTCCCAAAACAATGCTTCCTACCTTCAGAAGCCGCACCACTTATCTGCCATGTTGGTACCACAAGTCCACTACCTAAATCTCCCTTCAGGTTCCTTTATGAGATAAGGTAATAATACGCTACCTCTTCAAACCTTTTCAAATGGAAGATATTCACCTTGGACCTGATCTCATGACTAAGCCCATCATGGAAATGTTTCTCCACAGCTACCTCATATCATTCCAATATTGGAATAAAGAATCATAAATAAGTGAAATGGATAACATAACCCATCACCGACATAACCCCTTAGGTCAAACTCATAAAATCCCTATCCTTCTCCCACCTCAAGGTATCTTGATAGAAATGATCCATAAACTTTTCATGGAAATATTTCCATAACATTCCTTCAATCTATTCAGTATACACCATGATATCCCACCAATGATTTTCCTGAACTCTCAATATATAGGCTTCCAACTTGACTTGCTTCTTAGAAAAAGTCTCTAAATGGTCAAGCATCATTTTGATGGACTCTATATAAAACTTAGATACACTTGGTATACCCTCTTCGGTGAAGGTCAGAGGGTACTAAAACTGAAACTCCTTGGTGAGGTCAAACATGCTTGGCACAACCTACCTTGGGTCCCATTCTATCATTTGCATAAAGCGAGAAAGGTTCTTATGAAACTAATATTAAATATTATCTTGGATCAAAACATTATCTTAATTCATTACTAGAGGCGATTTTTTTTTGTAATATCCTCTTATCACCCAACTAACACGCATCTCCATGGTGTCATTTCTCTACAATGCAAAAAATGAGTTTTAGAACACATAACATAAAGCTTTCATAGTTCGTATAAAAGAAATTTCTCCACTAGACATAAACAATCCCATTCACATACACCATACCAAATTTATCAACACCTCCCAAATGGTACCCTAGAACATTCCTATCATAGAACATGTCTAACACGATTAAACCAACTTAAATGATTACAGATCTTACATTAGACACCATTTCAAAACTATTTCTATATATACCATGAAAATATTTCCTACTAAGAGAATTTCCCATCTCATATATTGCTACAAACAACATTTTCAACTTACTTTTAACCTTAAGTTAATCACAATTCTTTAACCATTATTTAACATTTTTCCCATTTGAGTCATTTTATTAGACACCATTTTCTTCAACTTTCCAAGGAAGTAAAATTCATTCTACCTTTTATACCCCACACACTCATCCATTGCATTCCTATCATAACGAATTACACTTATATACCTAGGTGCCTATAATGATGCATGAATGTACAATCTCGTTCCATTCAGGCCATGAGGTAAATATCATAAAATCATCACATCACATAGCAAGTACATCACCCAATGGTGAAATATCATCAAATGTCACAAAACACATCAAGAACAACAATTCCCACCCTGGGTGACTTGGGTTTTCCCTCATACTTGGGTTAGCTACTCCCAAGAATGGGCTCATTACCAAGGTCCGACACATCCTATTCTCCCTTATACCATCCCAAATAATAAGACCACAAAAAATAACCACTCTGATACCACTTTGTAATGTCCTAATCTCAAGATCCACTAAATGGTGCCCCGGGTCGGGTCTCTACATAACCTCAAGTATGCCTCCCCATATGCTAGAGGGTTCTAACTAGAAAAAAGGGTCTAAATAAGTCACATGGGGAGACTATGACCTCTTTAACATAGTAGATAAAACATAAAATAATATGAATAGAAGAAAAAATATGCAATAACCAAAGAACATGCATATACAACATCTCAAAAAATTGTGTAAAAACCATATAAAACAATAAATATGACATTCCATGATAAATAGTAACAAGTGACTAAAACCCAAAATAAGGATAAATAGAGGAATCCCCAAAATGATCTTGGATCCAAGTACAAAACCTCATCCATGTACATCCCAAGACCGAATTAACTCCCAAGCATGATGACTTTTCCCTTATACTGACCTGCAAGTATGAAATATGATTGGGTTCCCAATGGAGACCTGAGCAGGGTGTGAGTATAACTCAGTAGGCCACCACCAATGGTGTCTATGAAATATCTACTCTAAATAGATAGTTCATGCCAGGACTAAATAAATGGAAAGTAAATAAAAAAAGTTGGGCATTATTAGTTAACAAGACCCACTTAACTCATTCCTAGAATTATTCTCAATTTCAATACTTATACCATCTTCATTACTTAGTTCACCATCATCACGTGTTCTATGGATTAGGCATATTCATTAATACCAATGAATAAGGGGATTAAATAGAGTTCCCTATATCACTAGGGATAAAAACATCATCACCTATACATCACACTCACCATAAAGCCTCAGTTTAGGTGGTCTCATTAAATTCAACCATTATGGGAACAAAACTCCATCCCCTTCCTTAACCCATGCATTATGGGGTGGAGTCCAGAGCCTTAGTCTAGCTCGACATGTGGGAATATAACCTTATGTCAATACCCAACTCTACCAAGACATGTGAACATGCTTATTTATCTATTCACCACACATATACCATATCACAACCAAACATAACCAATACCAATATCAAACATAAACCATAACAATCAATATGGGGATTAACATTATTCCATAAACATTAACACACTTTCCATTTACATTATATAGTCATTTACCCAAATTCTTATTTATTATGCATAACTCACTAATAATATTCACTAGTTCCCCTATATTAACCCATTTAATATATTCCAAAATTCACACATGTTAATCCACTTAACCCATTCATTATTCCCCATTCATTAACCCACTTATTCTTTTCAAGTACAATACACATTCCATCGACGCATTAATATTAATCCTATAATAACCCATACTTTACATACATTGTTAGTAATTCAAAATTTAAGTACACTTATTACAACATATAACAAAACCATGAAAGGATCGTATAGGTATAGTGTCTTTAGAAACTGGGAAACATAAACAACTAGTTCATAAAGCATCTACACTGTCTCTGATTTATTTCATCATATCTATAGTCCCTTTTGGAATATCTTACTTAATAACCTTCTTTCTGACCTGGGGAAAGAAAACATACAAAATGGTGAGCTCAAATGCTCAGTAAGGGTAAAAAAAAGAAATATAAATCGCATCATATTCATAAGAACATAAAATTTTGGAAATATTACCCTGCAAAAGAGATCAAAATTTCAAAACATGGGATAAATCATGGTAGTGAAATGTAATCACAATAATCATAACTTAAAACATTAAGATTTGTGGAATACACACATAATCATAGAGAATCATTTATTATTAGTCAAGAATCATTGCCAAGACTATCTTAGTGGAAAAAGTCTATTTCTGAACCAAGTTCATTCTTCGTTTTAGTCCTGTTTCACTGAACCGGTTTAACCTGCCGTTCCAGCCATGTCTATCTCATGAGATATAAAATATTTAACCAATGCATTGGAGGGAGATATATGTACCAACCATCTCATAATTATACCATTCTTATGTGTGCCACAAAATCATAAACCATACATCATAGCATAACCCATGTAATAAAAATGGGATTCTTAAACATCGTGACATCATAAAACAATTCATATAAGATAAAGGAATTCATAAAAATAATTCCATCAAAACATAATCAAATCAATGTAATAATAGGGATAGAAACAGAAACCTTTATTATCTTAGATGGAAAATAATTTTGAT
Organism: Viscum album; assembly: GCA_963277665.1. Classification (NCBI taxonomy): domain Eukaryota; kingdom Viridiplantae; phylum Streptophyta; class Magnoliopsida; order Santalales; family Viscaceae; genus Viscum; species Viscum album. The sequence continues at coordinate 1,435,639,178 of OY728128.1, forward strand.
AAAACACTTGAACTCTATTCTTGAGGAAAATATCCTTTCTACTTCAAAAACACTTTTCCTTTCTTAACATGTCATACAATTCTAAACTAAAAGAAGTTGATTAAAAATAAACTTGAAAACTTGTAAAAGAAGTTTCTTGGAAATAATGTTTTAAAAATCCATTCATTCTGTATAAGTTAAAAAAAACATTCTTCTCGTACTTTTTTCGGAAAAGTCAAAAAGTACCTCAGACGAAAAATGACAAAAGATTCCTTTCATATCTTTTACTAAAAACACACCGAAGGGTAAAATTGGATTTAAAAAATTGTATGTGGATGGAAATAATATTAAATATTGAGGAAACATGGATGTGGATGATAAAATACACCCCAGTAAATACCAAAGTATAAACAATCTCGGATAAAAATGAGATTGTGATATTTTCCTTACCTTAGGTCCGATTTGATTTGTAAGTGTCCGAAACTCCTGTATAATGTTTTAAATAATGTCATTGACTTATTCCAGAATCATAGTCATTGTTATGATATCATATATGGTCATATTCTTAGCTTATTATTAGTAATATTTCATTGCTACTTGTTATTCGGGTGTTTATTACTTTTTGTTCTTATGCGTGTTTTGTCGAATAAATTCTTATTATTATTTTTAGGTTATAGATACCGCATTTACACAATTCTATTAGTGTAATATATATCATATTTATTCACTCAATTCATTTATGTAATCATTATGCAATGAAAATCATGTAGAACGAGTCGCATCACATCGTGGAGACGGTATTCCGTACGTACGCATGAGCGATGATATCATTCCCATGATCGTGGAATTGTATTGGAGTGTATGTATACTATTTCAAAATCAATATCACTTTACAATAATCATATATATTCATTATTTACACCATTATAACCATACAATTAAGGTGGTGGTGGAAAATAGATTACACCACGGCGTGGAGACGGTATTCCGTACGTACGCACGTGCGGTGATTTCGTTTTCTGTAGGATGGATAGATGGTGAAAAAGGGTTGTTTTATACTTATAATAACATATCATTAGATTAGTGATACTGATGTTATTAATTCATAATGAAACAACTAAAGAATAAGAAGTGGAAGAAGAAATAAATTTGAAAGAATCGGTAACGGACATTACCTCTTCTTTGAAGCGCCTCTTTGAGACCTCCTTTTAGGGCACTAAAATTGGTCTTTCAAGAATACCAGGACCTCTAGGATATTTCTAGGGAAGTGTAGAGGAGAAATTGTCAGGGGTTGGCCGAGATTTAAGGCTCAAAGTGGTGTGAGGAAGAGAGGTAGGAGGTGCCCTTTTATAAGGGAGGAGAGGGGCACCTTTGGAAAAACTAAAAATATCATTTTATTATAAAGACATATTAGGTTTTAAATAGCTCTAAATTGATTTATTTCGAAGCTAATGTGGGGATGGGTCGAAATAATCTGATCCAATAGAATTTGGACAAGTTTAATTTACTATTTTAACCTTATCATTTAGATTGAACTTTAAGTTAGATAATTTTACTTTTACCGTGTCTTTTTGTGTTCTTACACTATAAGGTTAATAAACTTACTATAACAAGCCAAACGGACACCAAGTTGTTTATTATTAATATATATAACCTTATATAAGTCATTTGGCTGAACCTTAGATTTTTAGGAATAAAATAACAATTAATAATATAATATTTGTTTTAAAAACTATTTTATGTCAATTTTAACACTATTTAGTAATTGATTTTTGTAAAAATCATAAAAGAATGATTAGTTCGAAGAAAGTTAATTAAATAAATACTTACATGTCATATTAACCTATAAAATTTGTGGAATTCATAAAAAGTTTCAAATTAGATTTATTTGGGTATTTATAACATCAATTATGTCAATATTTCATTAATAAGATAATTACTGCATCATCTTTGTGTCATAAATAAATTAAATTATTAAATGTCTAAAAATTAAAAATAAAATACCATTATGTAGGAAATATTTTTAGATTTCTAATGAATATTTATAGTTGAATTTATCTTCCCTATATTAAAAATTATTTACTTATTAAGCTTTGATTTTAACTATTTTAACCCTTCTTTAAATAAATTAATAATAAATGTCCTAATCTAATCCAAGTGGGCCTAAATGGTCATATTTCATTCCTAAGGTTGTTTTTGGTCGAATTACACTTATCCAATATAATTAGGACATGTGTTAGGGTGATAATAATATCATTTTTACCCTTAATTACCCTATTTTCCTTTAACCGTGGTAAATAAAAGTAAAAAGTTACTATTCACCAAAAAATATTTTCATCTCATTGAACCACATTTTACTTATTGACATAAACTGTGTCTCTTGTATTTTTGAAATTACACTCACAGAAGAGGTAAAATTAAGTTTTATGTAAATTTGCAAATTCTCCTAAGAGGTGGGTAAAAGACGGTGAAAAGTTCAATAAAATTTTTATATATCTAAAATTATTATAAAATTACTTCAATGAATTACATTGAACTTATATAGGTATTATGTATCAATTTTGACCTAAAATAAATTTAAATAAAATAAATAATTATTTAAATAAAAAGTCGGTTTTTAAATAGTAACCCAGTGTTTTCACTATTCATCAAAAATTGAAAGTTTCCAGAAAAATACCAAAATTTCACCCTAGTATAATTTCGATATTCCGAATCCAAAAATGAAGTCCATTTTGAAAAATAAAATTCAAAAAATTTCAAAAAGTGGTTATTACTATTCATAACGGCTAGTTTTAATAATATTTTAATATCATATCGTTGTTTAGTGAAACTCGGTATTGCGTACGACGCATGCTATCAAGGAAGGTCGCGATTGCATGTAAAGCAAGCCAAGATAGTGTTGTGTGTAGTGAAAGATTACTTTGATGATTTATATAAAAACAAAATATTTCTTATAAAAGTCTCAGGTGTTACATTCTACCCCACTTAAAATGAATTTCGCCCTCAAAATTTGTCACTTGTAACAAACAGATGAGGATACCTCTCCCTAATCATATCCTCAAGCTCCCATGTAGCTTCTTATAATTGGTGGTTCCTCTATAAAACTTTCACCAAGCGAGTGGTCTTGTTCTGTAGGACTTTTTCACTACGATCGAGAATCTCTATCGGCTGTTCTACATAAGAAATATCTTGTTCCAGCGGTACAACTTCTGAGCTGAGTACATGTGAAGTATCATGTATGTACTTTCTCAGGAGAGATACATGGAACACATCGTGAACTTGAAAGAGATTCAGTGGAAGCACCAATCGGTAAGCTAACTTCCCAACATGATCCAGTATTTCGAAAGGACCGATATACCTAGGGCTCAGCTTTCCCTTCTTTCCAAATCTCATTACTCTCTTCCAAGGAGATATTCGTAAGAAAACTTTATCACCCACTTCAAACTCTAAGTCTTTTCTTCGGTTGTCGGCATAACTTTTTTGTCGACTCTGAGCTGCTCTTATGTGTTGTTGAATAGGTCGGACCTTTTCTGCCATCTCATCAACAAGATCAGGTCCTAATAGATTTCTTTCCCCAACTTCATCCCAACAAGTTGGGGTCCTGAATTTCTTTCCATAGAGAGCTTCATAAGGAGCCATCTGAATACTGGAGTGAAAGATATTATTATAAGAAAATTCCACCAAAGGTAGGTGTTGATCCCAACCACCTTTCAAATCCATATATCAAGCTCTCAACATATCTTCTAGAGTTTTAATTGTACTCTCAGACTGACCGTATGTCTGAGGATGATAAGCAGTGCTGAAACTCAACTCTGTATTGAGAGTATGCTGAAGACTTCGCCAGAACTTTGAGGTAAACCTCGGATCCCGATCAGATATAATAGAAAGTGGTACTCCATGAAATATTACCACTTCCTTTATATATATCCTGGAAAGCTGATACATAGAGAAATCCTCTCTAATAGCAATGAAGTGTGCAGACTTTGTAAGATGATCAACTATGACCCAGATAGCATTATTGCCTTTGGATGTTTTAGGAAGTCCTATAAAAAAGTACATAGTGATGTTTTCCCATTTCCATTCAGGTATGGGTAATGGTTGTAACATCCCCTTGGACTTCTATCTCCCAGGTTTAACTTGCTGACAAAACAAGAATCGAGAGACATATTCAGCAACATCTCTTTTCATGCCATCCCACCAGAAGTACTCTTTCAGGTCCCTATACATCTTCGTGCTTCCAGGATGAATAGAGAATGAAGAACTATGAGCCTCATCCAGTAGATCCTTCTTTAATTCTGGGATGGGAGGAACACAAACCTGATTCCTGAACTTTATTATCCCATCAAAATCAAGGTTGAATTCAGGAACATTTCTCACCTTCTTTTGTAACTCTACATATTCTTTATATGCCTCTTTAATCTTAACATGTATAGATGGTTGAACATTCATTTGAGAAAGATACGATTTTCCCCTTTCATTATAATTCCAAGATCCATCCTTTGTAAATCCATAAATATTGGATCTTTTGTGATCCTCATTATGGATAAACTGGCATGGTCTTGTCGACTTAATGCATCTTCCACCTTGTTTTCTTTCCCAGGGTGGTAATGAATTGAGAAGTCGTAATCCTTAATCAGCTCCAACCATCTTCTTTGGCGCATATTCAGCTCCTTTTGTGTGAAAATATACTTTAAAATTTTATGATCAGTATAAATGTCACACCTTTCTCCATAAAGATAATGCCTCCAAATCTTTAATGAAAATATTACCGCAGCTAACTCCAAATCATGAGTTGGGTAATTTTTCTCATGGATTTTCAACTGTCATGAGTCATAAGCTATCACTATATCATTTTGCATAAGAACACACCCAAATCCCTTCTTGGATGCATCACTATAGATCACAAACCTTTCTCCACTACAAGGCAGTGTGAGTACAGGTGCACTGGATAACCTTCTTTTCAACTCCTTGAAATTCTCTTCACATTCCTCTGTCTAAAAAAACTTAACTCCTTTCCGAGTCAACCTGGTGAGTGGATTAGATAATCCTGAAAAATCTTTCACAAAACGTCGATAATATCCAGCCAGACCAAGAAAACTCCGGATCTCAGTTACTGTTTTTGGTCTCGACCATCTTTCGATTACCTCTGTTTTTGCTGGATCCACAGATATCCCCTCTTTTGAGATTATGTGACCCAAAAATGAAACTTTTTGAAGCAAAAATTCACACTTAGTAAATTTGGAATAAAGCTTCTCCTTTCTCAGGGTCTTCAATATAATTCTCAAGTGATCTTCATGTTCTTCCTTGCTCTTTGAATATACAAGAATATCGTCTATAAAGACTACCACAAATTGATCAAGATAGTCTCTAAAGACTCTATTCATCAGATCCATGAAGATATAAGGGGCATTAGTAAGACCAAATGGCATCACTATAAATTCATAGTGTCCATACCTTGTACGGAAAGCCGTCTTTGGTATATCCTCCCTTTTGACCCTTAATTGATGATACCCTGAACGAAGATAAATCTTTGAAAAGTATTGAGCTCTGCGTAGTTGGTCAAATAATTCATCAATGCGTGGGAGAGGATATTTGTTCTTGATAGTGATCTTGTTAAGTTCTCGATAATCAATGCAGAGTCTCATTGATCCATATTTCTTCTTAACAAATAGAACAGGTGATCCCCAAGGTGACGCACTAGGGCATATGAACCCCTTATCAAGATTCTCTTGGAGTTGCTTCTTCAATTCCTGCAACTCAATTGGGTCCATTATATAAGGTGTATTTGAAATAGGTAAAGCACCTGGTACGAGTTCTATTGAAAACTCAACTTCACGATTTGGTGGAAGACCCGAAAATTTCTCCGGAAAGACATCATCAAACTCCAGTACAATGGGAATATTCTTAATCATGAGTTTCTCACCAACCATTTGAGATAAATAACCTTCATTTAGTGGAATCAAGACCCATAATATGGAAGAAATTTCCACTGGAAGGTTATGTTCATCCTTGCATCGATAGACGATCAAAGATTGATCTGGAATATGAAATGTGACTTCCCTTCTTTGGCAATTGATATGAGATCCATATAGAGAAAGCCAATCCATGCCAAGAATCACATCAAATTCCACTATAGGAAGAATCACAAGATTTGCAGGAATCACTTTCCCACAAACTTCAATCGAAGAAGAATTATAAACTTTTGATGCGACTGTTGTTCCATTAGGGGTTGTCACAACTAACTCAACATCTAATTGTTGAGGTAATACGACGATACCATTAGAAAATTCATCAGAAATAAAGGAGTGGGTGGATCTAGAATCAAATAAAACATTTTCTACTTTAGAGTGGATGGTAAGTGTACCTTTCACCACTTCGTTATCATACTCCACATAGCTGATAGAAATTGCATGTGACTTTCCTTTGTCTTTAGCCTTAAGAGTTTTTTGATGTCGACCATCATCATCAACCCTTGTATTAGGGCATTGATTGGAATAATGCCCCATTTACTTGCACTTGTAACATTGAAGTGTAGGAGGTGCACTCTGTGTAGCCTTTTCATTTTTCGCATCACTAGACATCTTCTTCCCATCATTGCGGCATTCAAATGCCCGATGACCTTCCTTTCCACATTTGAAACATTTACTTGTCCCTTTAAGACAACTCCCTCCATGTTTCTTTCCACACTTTGAGCAAAAGGGAAAGCTCATTTTCTTTTCAATGTGCTCTTTAGATTTTCCTTTGAATTCCATTTTCCTCTTCTTATCAAACCCATTGACTAATGGGTTACTCCAATCTCTATCTCAACTTTGAGAGCACATAGAACGATTTCCTCGTAGCTATTGAAGTCACTTATGGATAAGGCCCTTCAAAGACTTGGTTTTAAGCCACTAAAGAATCGATCGATCTTACTCTCAGGTTGGATAATAATACCATAAGCGTACCTTTAAAGTCTTGTAAAATTTTCTTCATAGGTACCAATAGATTCATCATCCTTTTGCTTCAGTTCAAGAAACTCTTTCTCCATCTTTTTTCAGAGAATACGAGGGAAGTACTTATTGAAAAATAAGTTTTTGGACTCGTCCCATTCCATGGACTCAATTTCATCTCTTGGCCTCGTATTCTTGAAAAGATTCCACCATTGATCAGTATCACCTTACAAATGATACACTGCTAAGATGACTTTATCATGTTCAGAACATTGAAGAACTGAAAATATCTTTTTAATAGTACTGATCCATTGTTCAACAACTAATGGATTAGTAGACCCACTGAATGAAGGTGGACACTGTCTCATGAAGGATTCAACAGAATGTTTCTCCTTCCTTTTCTCGTTTGGAAGTCCTGCATGATTCATAGCTTGAGAAAGTTGTGTGATCATGGCTACAAGATTTTTCATTCCAGCTCCCATAACGTTTGGTTTCTTAGGGGGACAATCATTGCATTTCCCGTCGCATTCCGCATTAACACGGTTCCTTCGGGTTCCAGCCATTGACTAAAACCAAGAAGAATAGTGTGAGCAACACTAATTATAATAGGAAAACCACATAATCAAGAATAAAATTTTACACTTAAGGTCTTATCATAGGTTATTTGGGGCCATTTCTAAAACACTAAGATATTGTTCTATGCTTAGACTTATCCTTAGGGTTCATACTAAGGCTTTCACATCCTAGTTTCCAAAGGTTGACTATACCTTTCCTCTAATACCAACTATAATGACCCATAATTTACATACATCTTTTAGTACTTCAAAATTGAAGTAAACTTGTTAGAACATATAACAAAACCATGAAAGGACCGTATAGGTATAGTGTCTTTAGAAACTGAGAAACATAAACAACTGGTTCATAAAGCGTCTACACTGTCTCCAATTTATTTCATCATATCTATAGTCCCTTTTGGCATATCTTACTTAATAACCTTCTTCCTGACCTGGGGAAAGAAAATATACAAAAGGGTGAGCTCAAATTCTCAGTAAGGGTAAACAAAAGAAATATCTATCACATCATATTCATAAGAACATAAAATTTTGGAAATATTACCCTGCAAAAGAGATCAAAATTTCATAACATGGGATAAATAATGGTAGTGAAATGTAATCACAATAATCATAACTTAAAACATGAAGATTTTTGGCATAAACACATAATCATAGACAATCATTTCTTATTAGTCAAGACTCATTTCCAAGACTATCTTAGTGGACAAAGTCAATTTCTGAACCGAGTTCATTCCTCGTTTTAGTCCTGTTTCACTGAACCGGTTTAACCTGCCGTTCCAGCCATGTCTATCTCATGAGATATAAAATCTTTACTCAATGAATTGGAGGGAGATATAGGTCCCACCCATCTCATAATGATACCATTCTTATGTGTTCCACAAAATCATAATCCATACATCATAGCATAACCCATGTAATAAAAATGAGATTCTTAAACATCGTGACATCATAAAACAATTCATATAAGATAAAGGAATTCATAAAAATAATTCCATCACAACATAATAAAATCAATGTAATAATAGGGATATAAACAGAACCCTTTATTATCTTAGATGGAAAATAATTTTGATAAAACACTTGAACTCCATTCTTGAGGAAAATATCCTTTCTACTTCAAAACCACTTTTCCTTTCTTAACATGTCATACAATTATAAACTACAAGAAGTTGATTAAAAATAAACTTGAAAACTTGTAAATTAATCTTCTTGGAAATAATGTTTTAAAAATCAATTCATGCTGTATAAGTTAAAAAAAACATTCTTCTCGTACTTTTGTCAGAAAAGTCAAAAAGTACCTCGTATGAAAAACGACAAAAGATTCCTTTCATATCTTTTACTAAAAACTCACCAAAGGGTAAAATTGGATTTAAAAAATTGTAGGTGGATATAAATAATATTACATATTGAGGAAACATGGATGTGGATGATAAAATACACCCCAGTAAATACCAAAGTATAAACAATCTCGGATAAAAATGAGATTGTGATATTTTCCTTACCTTAGGTCTGATTTGCTTTGTAAGTGTCCGAAACTCCTGTATAATGATTTAAATAATGTCATCGACTTATTCCAGATTCATACTCATTGTTATGATATCATATATGGTCATATTATTAGCTTATTATTAGTAATATTTCATTGCTACTTGTTATTCGGGTGTTTATTACTTTTTGTTCTTATGCGTGTTTTGTCGAATAAATTCTTATTCTTCTTTTTAGTTTATAGATAACTCATTTACAAAATGTTATTAGTGTAATATATATCATATTTATTCACTAAATTCATTTTTGTAATCATTATGCAATGAAAATCATGTAGAACAAGTCGCATCACATCGTGGAGACGGTATTCCATACGTACGCACGAGCTATGATATCATTCCCATGATCGTGGAATTGTATTGGAGTGTATGTATACTATTTAAGAATCAATATAAATTTAAAATAATAATATATATTCATTATTTACACCATTATACCCATCCAATTAAGGTGGTGGTGGAAAATAGATTACACCACGGCATGGAGACAATATTCCGTACGTACGCACGCGCGGTGATTTCGTTTTCCGTAGGATGGATAGATGGTGAAAAAGGGTTGTTTCATACTTATAATAACATATAAGTATATGAGTGATACTGATTTTATTAATTCATAATGAAACAACTAAATAAGAAGAAGTGGAAGAAGAAATAAAGTTGAAAGAATCGGTAACGGACATTACCTCTTCTTTGAAGCACCTCTTTGAGACCTCATATTAGGGCACTAAAATTGGTCTTTGAAGAAGACCAGGACCTCTAGGATGTTTCTAGGGAAGTGTATAGGAGAAATTGGCAGGGTTTGGCCGAGATTGAAGGCTCAAAGTGTTGTGAGGAAGATAGGGAGGAGGTGCCCTTTTATAAGGGAGGAGAGGGGAACCTTTGGAAAAACTAAAAATATTATTTTATTATAAAGCCATATTTGATTTTAAATAGCTCCAAATTGATTTATTTTTAAGCTAAGGTGGGGATGGGTCGAAATAATCTCATAAAATATAATTTGGACAAGTTTAGTTTACTATTTTAACCTTATCATTTAGATTTAACTTTAAGTTAGATAATTTTACTTTTACCGTGTCTTTTTGTGTTCTTACACTATAAGGTTAATAAACTTACTATAACAAGCCAAAAGAACCCCAAGTTGTTTATTATTAATATATATAACCTTATCTAAGTCATTTGGCCGAAGATTATATTTTTAGGAATAAAATAACAATTAATAATATAATATTTTTTTAAAAACTATTTTATGTCAATTTTGACACTATTTAGTAATTGATTTTTTTTAAAATCATAACAGAATGTTTTGTTCGAAAAAAGTTAATTAAATAAATACTAACATGTCATATTAACCTATAAAATTAGTGGAATTCATAAAAAGTCTCAAATTACATCTATTTGGGTATTTATAACATCAATTATGTCAATATTTCATTAATAAGATAATTACTGCATCATCTTTGTGTCATAAATAAATTAAATTATTTAATGTCTAAAAATTACAAATAAAATACCATTATGTAGAAAATATTTTCAGATTTCTAATGAATATTTATATTCGAATTTATCTTCCCTATATTAAAAATTATTTACTTATTAAACTTTGATTTTAACTATTTTAACCCTTCTTTAAATAAATTAATAATAAATGTCCTAATCTAATCCAAGTGGGCCTAAATGGTCATATTTTATTCCTAAGGTTGTTTTTGGTCGAATTAAACTTATACAATAGAATTAGGACATGTGTTAGGGTGATAATAATATCATTTTTACCCTTAATTACCCTATTTACTTTTAACCGTGGTAAATAAAAGTAAAAATTTACTATTCACCAAAAATTATTTCCATCTCATTGAACCAAATTTTACTTACTGACATCAACCGTGTATCTTGGATTTTTGAAATTCCACTCATAGAAGCGGTAAAATTATGTTTTATGTAAATTTGAAAATTCTCCTAGGAGGTGGGTAAAAGACGGTGAAAAGTTCAATAAAATTTTCATATATCTAAAATTATTATAAAATTACTCCAATGAATTACATTGAACTTATATAGGTATTATTTATCAATTTTGAACTAAAATAAATTTAAATAAAATAAATAATTATTTAAATAAAAAGTCGGTTTTTAAATAGTAACCCAGTGTTTTCACTATTCATCAAAAATTTAAAGTTTCCAGAAAAATACCAAAATTTCACCCTAGGCTAATTTCGATATTTCAAATCCAAAAATGAAGTCCATTTTGAAAGATAAAATTTTCAAAATTTCAAAAAGTGGTTATTACTATTCATAACGGCTAGTTTTAATAATATTTTAATAGCATATCGTTGTTTAGTGAAACTCGGTATTGCGTACGACGCAAGCTATCAAGGAAGGTCGTGATTGCATGTAAAGAAAGCCAAGCTAGTGTTGTGTGTAGTGAAAGATTCCTTTGATTATTTATATAAAAACAAAATATTTCTTATAAAAGTCTCGGGTGTTACAAATCCCATTTAACCATTTTCATGGAAAGACAAAAAATACCTTAACCATTAACCACATCTATACACAACTATCCATTTTCCATTATTATTAAACAAATTAACCATTCTACATGTTCATAATGGGATCTATTTAATCACAAGTCAATTTCGAACTTAACATTTATGCAAACCATGTTTGGGAAGGTCGACACACCCTATGGGTGGTCCTAAATCGGTAAAGGAATCCTTCATGCATCCCATATGGATCATGAGGGGTTAAATTCTTTATTTATACACCAATTTAAAAAAAAATCACTAATGGTACTGGGAACACAACAAGGGGAATCAAGAATGCAACCATATATGAACAAATCCTTATAGAAACAATGGGATATAACTTGTAGACCATCTACCTTGAATCCAATGATGAACATGCTCCCAATCAAGGTCTTAGATCTAGATTCAAACACCCCTTGAATCCTTAACCTAGATTCCACCAAAAAAAGGGCTTTAGAGTTTTAGAAGAAGATCACCCAAGATACAAGACCACATCTAGAAAAGAGTAGAAAGAAGAGGATTAGACACGCTCGGATCTTTGATTCACAACCAACAGTTCTCCAAACGACCAAGAAACGAGGGATATTGATCCTTGGATGATCTTGGAGGTTCTAGATCATAACTAGGGTTGTATATAGGAGAAAGATGGATAAAACTAGGTGGAACTTAAAAATCCCTATGTGGAAAAATTCTAAATTTTACAACTTTTAAAGGGGCACGTGGTTTACCTACACGGTTTACCAAACCATGCGCAAGTCACTATATAAGGGGATTTGGGTATCATTGTTACCTGGGAAGGTCATATGGTTTGAAAAAACATATACCAGTTGTGTGATATGCCAATATCCATTTTTGCACAGATTGGCCTCCCACCTCACATGTTTTACTTAATAATGCACCAACCATGTGCCAACCCCGCACCTTGCATAGGTTGGCCTGATTTTCCTTTATTTTATGTCCCAAACCTCCAGAACACCCTCAAGACCCCTCAAACTCTTGAAAAACACTTCATTAACAAAAAAATATTTAAACCAAAATGTAAAGAAGGAAATACCTCCATAAAGTTCAGGATCTTACAAATACTTAAATCTATAAAACCTCAAACATAACAACTAAATTTCAACATAAATATTTATAAAAATGACTAAACCCTAAAACTATTCAAAATATGGTTGAAAAAATTTTAAAACCCAAATAGTTAGAATGATTTGATCATATTTTCTTCCAAAATAAAATTAACTTTCATCTCAAAAATTATTGAACCTCTAAAATCCCCAAAAATATTTCTTACTATATCAAGCTAACCACTTTTTATTTATAAATGAAAAATGGAAACCATATAATAGATTTAAATAAAGTTACATGTTATAGGAAGTTGAAAAAATGGATACCCAAATCATCACTAGTAAAAAAAACATTTTCATGCCAATGGAAGGCCTAAAGGGGATAACTAGATTTACACATCAGAAATAGAATGCTCACATAGAGTAAGTGAATCATCGAGCATATTTCCTTCTCTCAAATTATGACTGATGAAAGAACCTTCCACCACCTTAATAGTATATTATTGCATTGTATACATGATTTTATAGTGATGAATTTATGGTTCCATAAAAAAAATTGACAATTAAGGAGACATTGAGTTCAATACGTGCTAGATGAATATCTCTCTACCGGTATAGAATAAGCCCTAATAACAATTACTTTTCATTTTATATCATAGAATAACTGTGGTTTAATTTCACCGCAAACCCATGGGTGATTGATCCATGAAGATCACAAATAGCTTCTCCCTCTTTCATGATACTTCTGCAAGAAGATAAATCATAATTAAATGTGTACCCGCACCTAGGGGGATGCCAACAACCCAACATCCCCTAGATATTAATGTTCACCGCTGGCTAATACACATGATATCTATCCACCACAAATAAAGAAATATATCTAGATAAAACTCTTTGATATCATATGACATATCATAAAAGTTTTTAAGAATTTGGTGAATCATACTAAACAATGAGACTGCCTTTACTCCATGGATGATCTCATTTCAACTACTCCACACTGACCATCAGACCACTGAAACGATGATAAAATGTAGTAGGTGAGTATGTTTTATTACTTTTTACACAAACCAATTGATGAGGAGAGTTTCAAAGGAATATATCCTGAATGAAATGTCTATAATTTCACCATAGAAGCTAAAAATACAACTACAAAATCACTTTTGGTAAAGAGGTGATATGCTGACTATGTTGAATTACAAATACAGCAGTAGCATTTCGATACCGGTGTGATAAATCTCCATTTTAAAACCTCATCAATGTGTAGTTCATACCATATTATTCTACAAATAAAGAATATCATCTTATTAAGTATACACTTATCCTAGATTAGATCACCCTAGTGAGACATCAATCTCAGCATCATATTGGAATTATAAAAAGTTGTAAAAGATAATAAGTCATTGGAACTTTAGATGTAAATTTACCGATCCTTAATAGGTGAAAGATCAATCCACTTGACCATCATTCAATACTCCTCAAGTACAAAATGTAAGAAATCTAGGTAAGGTAATACATCCCTCACTGACATGTCTAGAGACAGACAACCAAGGTAATAAAGCCGACACTCAAGTCAAATATATTTCCAAAAAAGGATATCACCTAAATAGATAATCCCATGAGAAAGGTCCATGATTCTAAGTTGGATAAAATAATTTATGCTCCATACTCTAGAGGTACACCCATTACTATTCTCTGAAATCACCACCCCAATACTCCCATGTTTGGAAAGATTATAACATACCTAGAGTGTGGTAATTATCATAAAGTCTAAAGCTATATTTTCATGCGGTTGTTCCATAATCATATCCAAATCTCATAGATTAATACCACCCTCCAATGTTGGAAGAGAAAAATCCCTCCTACCACCCTAATGATAGTGATGTTTTATTCCACTACCTCAATGAAAGTTTGAAAATATCATTTCTAACCTGTGTAGGACCAACTTAGGCACCAAAATTTTAGAAAGGATGTGAATAGGCATTAAGAATAAAACACTCTTTATCAAAGTGATTCTTTCCCCAAAGGAAAGAAAACAATTATTCCAATTTTGAACATGACTAACCGCCTTAGCCAAAATATTATAAAAGTGTTGAATTCTAATGTTCCCATTGATCAAATGGGATTCAAGGTACTCTAGAGGAAAACCTCCCATTTTAATACCTGTTTACCTCTAAAGGTGGTTATTATTATCTACAGATGACATGATCCCAAATGTTCAAAACAAATTGTATGATTTTATTTGAAAAGTAAGCCTCAATTAATTCAAATATAGCCAGAATAATTCATTTTTTATAATCTTAGAAATTTGGAATTTAATTGACAAATAGATCTATTAATGTTTTTTAATTTTTTATTCATTATTGTAATTAAATAATAAATCCATACATTGGTTTTTTAATTTTAAATTCTGTTTTGATTCAATATTGAATTAATATAATTATATGGATTTAATTGGTTTACATAGTATACAAGTGGAAACTATGTGGATAGAGGGATGAACAACATGTAATGGAGCTAGGTGTTGAGGTAGTGGATACCTCAATTGATTATGTTCACTACCTCTTTAAGTGGATGAGGTAGAACATGATGTACATGGAGGGATTATTTCTATGTGTATTTAGAACCACAAAATAAATATAAGAAAATTCAATGAATGATATTGATTCAATTGTTGGATGAGAACTAAATGTGGATAATAAAGAACTAGTGTGATTGACCCTAGATCCATCCCCCTTTCACCTAGACTTTTTTTTACCGTTTCCCTAATTTTAAATCCATAAAATTAAAAAAACCAAACAAAAAACACATCTTATGATTTATTTCTTTCAAAATATTGAAAACAAAATAAAGAAACATAAGTGATTGGATAGTGTAGACCTGAACACATACACTCCTTTGGAAATGACCCTGGTCATCCCTATGTTGTATTCTCAGTTTTAAATAAAAAATATATTCAACCGCAAACCAGAACAACCATACAATCATCAAACATGTTATTAGACATCAATAAAATAATAATAATTATTAAAAATCAGAAATATTTATTAAAATTTTAGTTATAGTTAATAAATAATCAGTATTAATAAATAAATAATTGTATCAATTTGTAAAAATCATTAAATATTTGTAATAATTATAAAATTTTTTGTAATACCATGTAAAAAATATAAAAATATGAACAATTATTAAATTTTTTCAATAATTAGTAAAAATGTAGTAATAATTAAAATAATTAGTAATAATAATTAAATAATTTGTAATAATTTAATAAATAATTAGTCCATATTAGTAATAATTTGTAAATATTAGTATTAATTACTAAACCTTATTAATAAATTTTAAATATTAGTATAATATGATAATTTGTAATAAATTATTATAAAATTTATGAAATACCTATAATTATTGAAAATTAAAAATAATTAGGGAAAATTTTATAATAATTACTTAAATTATTAGTAATTATTAAATAAATTTTAATAATTAAGAAATAATTACTCAATGTTAGTAATAATTAACAAGTGTTAATAATAATTAGTAATATTATTAATAATTTTGAAATATTAATAAAAATTAGGATGTTTTTTAGTAAATTGTAAAAAATAAAAAATATAAATATAATTATTAAAAATTAATTATATTTATTAAAACATTAGTTATAATTAACAAATAATTACTATTATGTAATAAATTTTTATAATAGTTATCAATAATTAATAAGTACTAGTAATAATTAGTAAAAAATAGTAAGAATTTATGATAAGCAGTCATAATTATCCATAATTAAAATATAATAATAATTTGTAATTGTAATACCCAGAGATTTTGTGAAATATTTTTTTTCAAATTAATTTATCTTTTTGATGTTCTTTATTTCACATGACACTAGAAATAGTTATATATATATATATATAAACACTAGGTCAAACATTTCTTTCACATGACACCAATTTGGATTGCATTACACGCAACAACGACTTGACTTACGCTACATGGAACACCGACTTGGAATGTTATAAATACAATACCGACTTGGCATATATTACATGTAATACCATGTTTTTACGAAACGTCATTTTATTGTTATAATTATTTTAACGGGTTAATTATTACATATCCATTTAAACTTAGTAATATGAATAGTAATAACTCCTTTTAATTTTTTTATAATGGTTTTATATAAATAAAGTATATTTATAATGAGAAATATAAAATTTTGTAAAGTCTTTATATGTTTAAAAATATTATTTTCTCAAATGAACTGGTTTCCATGTCCTATTTGTGAAGAACAAGAAAATTACTTTTAGACACATATAGAAATTTAATTTGATAAAATAAACTTCATTTTTGAATTTATAATTCTGAAATTATCTTAGGATTAATTTTTGGGAGGTTTTTTAAGAAACTTCATTTTTTTGTGAATAGTGAAAATTATTGCATTTTAGTTAATAACCGCCTTTCCGTTTAAATAATTATTAATGTTAAATTTTAATTTTAATTTATTTTAATGTAAAATTAGATCAATTATACATCTATTAATACAATTTAGGTCATTATAATCAATTTCACTTTGAAATTAAATATAAAAATTTAACAAACTTTTGAACAATTTTCTACTTTAAAAACCTGTTATTTCGTCCCTTCCTCAGGATTAGCATTAATCTTACTTTTATGCTTCTGTAAATTGAATTTCAAAAAATGGAAATAAAAAATTTTAATCAGTATAATATTTTGAGTCTAATTATATCATGTTAACTTTTTACCAAAAATATTAGTAAAAGTGATTAAAATTAATCATAGCGATTAAGGTCGAATTAAGATTAATTAGGACTAAACAATAATCTTAGGGGCCCAAATGACTTATAAACTTGTCCAAAACCCATTTTATGACCATATTGTTTCCATAAACCTTACATTATTGATTTATTTTGGTTTGTTATGATATTTTTTAGGTAATAACATGTGTACACCAAACTTGTTTTCAAAAAATCCAAGTGAGTCATTTTCTTCCCTATAAAAGGCCACCATCTCTCCCACATCCTTACACCACTAAAACCTATTAGGTTCAAAAAATATATAAAAATACACTTTCCAAAATCCCTACCTTACTCCTAGAATCCTTCCCTTGGGAAGAAGGCAATCCAAGAAATCCTTTTTCCATAAACCAAAAGAAGTTACCCGATTAAGAGGTAACACCTTCTCTCACGTTCCTTTCCTTTATTTTCCTTATCCACCACCTCAAATATATTTATTACATTATTGTATAAGAAAAAAATTATAATCAATATACTTTTATGATATTATGATAATTATTTAACCTACACTTACACACATATCCATCTAATGGGTAACGAACATACTGTTTATGTGTACGTCGAACTACCGCCTCACAAAATGATGATTGTTTAATTTTTAACTTACTGACTCTCATGGTGGAAATTATGATGGAAAATCTGTTTATATATGTAATATATTATATTTATTATTTCTTTAAGATTATTTTTTCCTTTTTACAACACATATCTTTTTTACTTTCCATTTTGTGATAATATGATAATTTCATTTGAGGAAGTTTGGACTACCACCCCATCAAAGCGATATGATTCATTCATACACTACATGGATTGTATTAAGGATGGTTTTAGTTAATATATATTATATAAATTATACCATAAATCTAATTTAATGATGATATATATAAATATACATATATGTGTTTTTTTTTCTTTCAACACGACAATTAAACGGAAGTAACATTAATGTGTATGTACGACCTACTTCCTCCATGAACGATGTATTCCATTTCATATTTATATATTCTATATATTATTATAATATACATATAATGTATATAAATGATATTTATATCATGATTTACATTATATAAATCATGATATAATTATAAGGACCAAAGATATAACAAATTAAGGCACATGTGAAGAATAAAGCGAATATTATCCAAAGTGAAACCTTAACATAGGATGGTTAACAAGTGGGTAATATAAGGTCATAAAAAAACCATATTTGGTATTACATATAATAATATGGTTCTATAAAATATGTATAATAAATTTATATTTATTATACAGGTGGTTTGAATGAGTACGATGAGAGTAAATACACAAGGTAAGGGGATTTCATCTCACTTTTTATTTCTGTGAGATACATGCTATGTTCCGCACTCTTTAATTTTATGTGGTGTATATAATAACCATGGTTTTATTCTATGTATATTATAATTAACTTTATGGGTATTCACATATCCATTTTATGATCTTTATTTCATGGGGTTTATGTTTCCAAATTAACCAAATTTGTAAAATAGTAGTGTCTCAATTTGCCTTCTTTGGGACTCATGTATTGTTATGCACCTAAATTATTTTTTAAAGTGAATATACTTCCATTTTATATGTTATATCATGAAATTTATACTTTTTATGATGTTTTAATCTTACTTTAATTTCATTTTCTTATATGTAGAGCATGATCCCAAGTCACTAAGTTATAAGAGTTTATCGAAACAATATCATCGATTTTCAAGATTGTTTATGTTTATGCTTCATTTTATGAAATATTACAACCCATCTCTCAATAAATTCATGAATTTTTCCCCCTATAGTTATTCATGCTATATTCATGTATTGGTACCATATTTATACTATTATGTACATAATACAATAAAGAAAGTTTTTTTTAAAAAGTTTGACTTTACCCTATCTTCGGTCAGAAATCTATGTTTTCTAAAAAGGGTTCCAAGAATATTATACCATTATCATATAATCTTATAAAAGAAATTCTTACCTTTATTTTTCTTTTACAAATATATTTAAAGATTATTATCTCTTTCTAAACAAGTCATTTTTCTAAACTTTCTACCGTGCAAAAGGAATATTATTTTACCTCATATGACATGTACAAATTTACCCACCATCGTTTCTTTGAATCTTTATTTGAATTTTTAAAAGGTTAACTTTTAAGAATTTTTTTTAAATCATTTTTTAAATAAGTGGTTTTCAAAAAAAATTCAATCTTCTTTCATATATTTTCAATAGAAAATGTTTTAAAAATAATTTTAAACTTTCTTTATAAGTTTTCATAGTGGTTTCAAAGAAAAAGGTTTTTAAAATGTTCTGAAGCTTATTTTATAAGTTTTTAAAGAAAAATTATTTCAAAATTATTTAAATAATTATTTCTAAGTTTTCAAATTATTTCAAAGAAAATGGATTTAAAAAACGTTTTATAATTTAAAAATACTTATTTAAGGAAGAAAGGATATTTTCCTCAAGAAATGTTTTCAAAATATATTTACAATTATTTTCTATCTAAGATGAAATACATTGATGTTAATCTATACCTTATATAAAATGACACAAAGGTTCCATTCATATTCTTTCTTGAATGGTTTATGTTTTGAAGGAATAATTCTTACAACACCTATTTCTATTCCAAGGGTTATACGATTTTGAAACCCACTTATTTTCATGGGTTATGCTTTGATGAAATGGTTATGAAACCTATATATTTTCTATAGGTTATGATGTGATGAAATTTTAATGATACCCATCTCATTTCATGGGTTATGATTTGATGTTTATAAATCCTATGTCTTTTTACGGGTCATGGTATGATGAATGTTTTATTATCTTGTGGTACATGTATGAATGATTTTATTATGAGGTGGATGGGACTTATATCTCCCTCCAATTAATTGTGTAATGATGAATGAATCATGAGTATAAATGTTATGTGTGAACCTGATTATACATTCAAAATGCTATGAATGGACCTGGTTGCACGTCCATAAGTTTATGTATGAACCTTATTACATGTTCACAATGTTATGAGTGAACCTTATTATGTGTTCACAATGTTATGCATGGACATGGTTTAATGACCATAAGTTTATACATGACCATGATTACATGTTCACAATGTTATACGTGAACCTGATTACATGCTTGAAATGTTATGCATGAACCTGTTTACATGTTCGTAATGTTATTCATGGACTTGGTTTCATGTCTATAAGGTTATGCATGAACCTGATTACATGTTCACAATGTTATTCTGGACCTGTTTTCATGTTGATAAGTTGATGTAGGGCTTGATTTTGTGTCCTTAACTTAATGAGTGAACTTTTTTCTACTTATACATATTCATAACGTTATAAAGCACTGTGCATGACAAATATTCCATGTCTTATTCATATGTTGTAGTTTTCAGAATTATGCTCTAAATTCTCTCATGATCCATGTCTTATAAAAAAAATCTTTATTATGATCTATAAGATGTAGGGTATGATCTTAAAATGTTATGCTCAAGTTCCAAAACCTTTTGTTCATGTTGTGCTTATGAATTTCCTTTATTTAACCTTACTGAGAATCTTTTCTCATCCCTTTATTATATTTCCTTTTCCTAGGTTATGAAGAGAGGTTTTAGGTAGAAGTAATAATGGTGGAGATATTTATGAGAGATGTTGAAGATCTTTCACTAGGATATGAGATTTTTTTTCAAGTTTCCAAAGACACTAAACTATTACAGTCCTCAAGTACCTTTTTTTTGCAATGTACTAAATATTCATCTAAAATGATGTAATATCCATATATGATAATCCTGTGTCTCTATAGTTGGTTTCAAAGGAAAGGTTTATTTAACCTTTTTAAAATAGGATGAGAAAACTTTAGGGATTTCCCTTGGTATATTTCTAAGGATATGTCTAGGTATGTCTCTAAGGATAAGTATAACGATGAGTCAATATTTATGAAAATGTCCTGAAATTTTGGTAAATGATAGGTTGTGTGATTTTTTAGAAATATATCATTGTCTGGATACTATAATTGGATTTGGATCTACCACAGATGTACCTAGGGATAAAAACTCTAACAAGATGTCTTGGGCCTGACTCAGGGTAATATGGTACATAACAATGGGCCTTGTTACAAACCTGGTTTGACACTCTCAGGGGATATTCTTTAGAAATTAACACTCTTCATGAACCATTATGAAGTATTTGAATAGAATATGAATATGAATAACCTAGTATAAATCTAAGGTTTCATCGATTAAGAGATATGTGTCATGATTTAGACATCATATAAGTATTTTTTTAATTATGTGGATTTCTTATATGATATGTGTTTATCACCCCCTACTTTTTAGTTTTAGTAAATAGAGAGAACTAGAAGGAACATGGTTAGCATTGAATGTTTCAGATGTGAAAATTAAGGGCATTATGAAAATTTATTTCCCATGTTTAAATCTCATAAATATAATCAGGAAGGTGGTATGAGTGCTGTCTATAATTCTGAAAATAATGAGACCGTAAACGACATGTGAAAGGTATGTGATGTTCTTCTAGTATTTTTTACATTTATCACAAGAAGAATGATTATATTGAGGTTGAATAACCTTAATAAATGACTCATATTTCATATTCTAGGAATGATTTATTAAGGAGTAAGTTGAAAAATCCTAAGTAATTGTTTAAGAATAATGTTGGATGAATGAAGTATTCATGTTTTGGAATTCAAAGATTATGTTATATGAATAATAAAATATATAAGTATTTTCAGAATAAGTTTTCATTAAGGATTGAAAAGAACTTGTTGAATGGTTATAAAGACATAGAAAAGTGATTTCATAGAAAGGTGATATTTTGATTAAGGGAAGGTAACCCTTACTTAATGCCTAACATTGAGATAATGATGTTTGGATAAAGATATGCTGGATATGAATAAGTAAATTGGATGGTCCAAATTACCCTAGAATTGATTATTGACAAAGTGTTCTATGTCATCAAGGATAAAGTTTACAAATTCATGGATTTAAAGGATATATACAGTAATCATTAGAATAATGAATCATGCATGCTTTCCAAAAGAATTTATGGTAATTTAGGTTGTTACCATGTTATGAGATAATTAAATATGATGGTATTCACATGTTTGGAATGTGATGTCCAAGAGATACCTTTTGATATATGGGGGGATCAATGTTAATCTGATTTCATGACTTTGTTTCTAAGGTTTTGGATTTTCATCATTCATAAGGGTTATGAGGTTAACCATTTATGGAACAATTAAATTAAACTTTGAATTAAGTTTTTGAGAATAGAGTATTATCTTACCACATTAGGATTTAATCATATTGGATCACATGTTATAAAACCATGGTGTTGATGACAACTGATGATAGATTGGATGACATATCATGGGTATCATGATCTGTTAGTGTTTTGTGAATGAAAAATTAACCTTTCTTTTTGGAAAAAGATGTGAAGTGGATCAAGGAACAACAAAGGCCGAGGTTGTCTTGAAATAATGAAAGTTTTCTTTTAATTAAAATTATTTTAACTTTAGGAAAAATGATCTTGAAAACAAAAAATTTACCTTAGTAATTTAGTTTCCGATGAATCAGAAGTTCCCTTAGGTCATCACAAATTTATGGCTTTCTGATTGTTAACTTTCTCCTGACCATGTTCTCTATCACTCTCTATCAGAACATGATGATAATATTTCTATTCCATATCCATGTTTTCACTTCCAACCTATGTTCTCTTATGTTTAAACCTAGTTATATGTTACTTTTTTGTAACCATTATGTTTCCAAATTTCCCCTTTTAAGGGAAGTTTTAGTATTGATTTTTATGATGTGGGTTTCTATGAATGAAAATTTAAAGTATTAAACCTATAATAACCCAAAATAATTTCAAGGGAGAAATTAATTTTAAGGGGGGTATAATTTAACACCCCGTTATTTTGTGAAATATTTTTTTCAAATTAATTTATCTTTTTGATTTTCTGTATTTCAGGTGACACTAGAAATTATAATATATATATATATATATATTAAAAAAATAAGTCAAAAATTCTTTTCTCACAACACCAAATCGTATTGCGATACATGAAACACCGACTTGGATTATGCTACATGAAACACCGACTTGGAATTATCTACACACAACACCAACTTGGCATATGTTACATGCAATACTGAGTTTCTACGATGCACCATTTTATTTTTATAATTATTTAAATTGGTTAGTTTTAACCTATCCATTAAAACTTAGTAATTGAATAGTAATGAATAATTTTAAAATATTTTTATAATGGTTTTATATAAATAAAACATATTTATAATGAATAATATAATTTTTTGTAAAGTCTTTATTTGTTTTAAAATACTATTTTCTCGAATGAACTGCTTTTCATGTCCTTCTATGAAGAACACAATAATTAATTTTAGACACATATATAAATTTAACATGATAAAATAAACTTCATTTTTGAATTTATGATTCCAAAATTATCTTAGGGAGAATTTTTGATATTTTTTTGAGAAATGTCATTTTTTGATGAATAGTGAAATTGTTACATTTTAGTTAATAAATGCCTTTCTATTTAAATAATAATTAATGTTAAATTATACTTTAAACTTGGTTTATGGTCAAATTAGATCAATTATACATATATTAATAAGATTTATCTCATTATAATCAATTTCATTTCGAAATTGAATATAAAAACTTAACAAACTTTTGAACATTTTTTTACTTTAAAAACCCGTTATTTCATCCCTTATGCGGGATTAACATTAATCATAATTTTTCCGCTTCTATGAGTTGAATTTAAAAAAATAAAAAAAACCATTGTTATCAATATAATATTTATAGTCTAATTATATCATGCTAATTTTTGACAAAAAATATTAATAAAATTGATTAAAATTAATCACATTGATTAAGGTCAAATTAAGCTTAATTAGGGACTAAACCATAATCTTAGGGGCCCAAATGACCTATAAAATTTTCGAACACCCATTGTATGGACATATTTCGGCAATAAAACTTCCATTATTGATTTAGGTGGGCTTTATATGGCTTTTTTAGGTAAGTACATGTGTACACCGAACTTGTTTTCAAAAATTCCAAATGAGTCCTTTTCTTTCCCTATAAAAGGCCACCACATCTCCCACATCCTCAAACCTATAAAACCTCTGTGGTTTGGATAATAAATTCCCAATAAAATTACCAAAATCTATACCTTCCTCATAGAATCATTACCTTGGGTAGAAGGAAATCCAAGGAAGCCTTTTGGCTCAAACCAAAAGGAGTTACCCGACTAAGAGGTAACACCTTCTCTCAAGCTCCTTTATTTTATTCTCCTTATCCACCAACTCCAATATCTTTATTCCATTATTTTATAACAAAAAAATTATCCTAAATATAATATGATGTTTTTATAATAATTAATCAACCTAAACTTAAACACACCACCATCTAATGGGTAACAAACATACTATTTATGTGTATAACGAACTACCGCCTCACAAAACGATGATTGTTCAATTTTTCCTTACCACCTGTCATGGTGGAAATTATGATGGAAAATATATTTATATATTTCATATATTATATTTATTATTTCTTTAATATTCTATATTCCTTTTTACAACACATACTTTTTTACTTTCCATTTTGTGATAATATTATAATTTGTTTTGAGGAAGTGTGGACTACCGCCCCCTCAATGCGATATGATTCATTCATAAAATACATGGATTTTATTAAGGATTATTTTAGGGAATATATATGATATAATAAATCTACTTGAATAATTATATATATATGTCTTTTACTTTTTTTTCTTTTAGCACGATAATTAAACGGGAGTAGCATTCATGCGTATGTACGACCTACCATCTCCCTGAACAGCGTATTCCGTACCATACTTATATATTATATAAATTATTATAATACAAATAAACTATATATAAATTATATATATATATATATATATCATGTTTTAAATTCTTTAAATTATGATATAATTATAATGACCAAAGATATAACAAATTAAGCCACATGTGAAGAATAAAGCGAATATTACCAAAAGTGAAACCTTAACATAGGATGGTTAACAAGCAGGTAATATAAGGTCATAATAAAACCATACATGGTATTATATATATTAATATGGTTCATTAAAATATATATAATAAATTTATTTTTATTATACAGGTGTTTTGAAGGAGTACGATGAGAGTCAAGACATGAGGTAAGGAGATTTCATCTCACTTTTAATTTCTGTGAGATACATGCTATGTTCGACACTCTTTACTTTTGTGTTTTGTATGTAATTAACATGGTTTTATTCTATGTATCTTATACTTTAATTTATGGGTATTAACATTTCCATTTTTTATGTTTATTTCATGGTGTTTAAGTTTCAAAAGTTACCAAATTGGTAAAATAGTTGTTTATCAATTTGCCTTCTTTGAGACTTGTGTTTTGTTATGCATCTAAATTATTTTTTGAGGTGTATATAATTCCATTTTACATGTTATATAATAAAATTTATCCTTTTCATGATATTTTAAGATTAATTTAAATTCATTTTCATACATTTAGAGTATGATCCCAAGTTACCAAGTTATAAGCGTTTATTGAAACAATATCATCACTTTTCAAGGTTGTTTATGTTTATGCTTCCTTTGATGAAATATTACGACCCATATCTCAAGAAATTCATTAATTTTATTACCATATGGTTATTCATGCTATATTCATGTATTAGTACCATATTTATACTCTTTGGTATGTAATATAGTTATGAATGTGTTTTTTAGGAAAGCCCGACTTTACCCTCTTTTTGACCAGAAATTTATGTTTTCTAAAAAGGGCTACAAGAATATTGTACCATTATCTTATAATATATAAAAGACAATTTTACCATATTTTTCTTTTACCAATATATTCAAATTAATATTATTTTAACTTTCTAAACATGGAATTTTTCTTACCTTTCTATCGCACAAAAGTAATGTTTTTTTACCTCATACCGCATGTACGAATTTACCTTCCATCATTTCTTTGAATATTACTTTGCATTTTTAAAAGGTTAATTTTTGAAAAAATGTTTTTTTTAAGATTATTTTTCAAAGAAATGGTTTTCAAAAATTTTTAAAGCTTCTTTCATATATTTTCAAGTAAAAATTATTTAAAAACATTTTCAAAATTTATTTATAAGTTTTCACAGTGGTTTCAAAGAAAATTTTTTTTGAAATGTTTTGAATCTTATTTTATAAGTTTTTAAGGAAAAAGGTTTTAAAAATGATTTTAAGCCTTATTTCTAAGTTTTAAAAGTATTTTCAAAAGAAAATGGATTTCAAAAAGTTTTTATGCTTTAAAAAACTTCTTTAAAAAAGAAATAACATTTTCCCCAAGAAATGTTTTCAAAATATATTTCAAAGTTATTTTCCATCTAAGATGACATCCATTATTGTTAATAAATCACTTATAAGAAATGAACAAAATGTTCTATTTATATTATTTCTTGAATGGTTTATGTTTTAAAGGAATAATTATTACGACACGTATTTCCCTTCCACAGGTTATATGATTTTGAAACATGCTTCTTTTCAAATTTTATGCTTCTATGGAATAGTTATAAAACACATCTATTTTAAATAGGTTATGATGTGATGAAACTTTAATAATACCCATATCATTTCATGGGTTATGATTTTATGTTTATAAAACCTATATCTTTTTATGGGTCATGGTTTGATGCATGTTTTATTATCTTGTGGAACATGTATGAATGATTTTATTATGAGATGGATGGGATCTATATCTTACTCTAATGCATTGGGTAATGATAGATGGCTTGTGAGTATAAATGTTATGCGTGGACATGATTATATGTTCAAAATACTATGAATGAACTTGGTTATATGTTCATAAGTTTATGCATTAACCTGATTACATGTTCACAATGTTATGAGTGAACCTTATTATGTTTTCACAATGTTATACATGGACCTGGTTTCATATCCATAAGTTTATGTGTGAACCTAATTAGATGTTCACAATGTTATGAATGAACCTGATTACCTGTTGAAAATGTTATGCGTGAACCTAATTATGTGTTCACAATGCTATGGATGTACCTAGTTTCATGTCAATAATCTTATGCGTGAACATGATTACATGTTCAAAATGTCACGCATGGACCTGTTTACATGTCCATAAGTCGATGAGGGGGCCTAATTTTATGTACTTAACTTAATGAGTGAACCTATTTGTAATTATACATGTTCACAACATTATAATCAAATGTGCATGCCACAAATTCCATGTCTTATTCCCATGTTATGATTTCCTAACTTATTCTCTTAATTATCTTATGATCCATGTCTTATGAACTTCCAATCTTTATTCTGATATCTAATATACAGGGTATGATCTTCAAATGTTATGATCAAGTTTCATACCCTTTTGTTCATGTTATGCTTACACATTTCCTTTATTTACCCTTACTAAGCATCATATATCACCCATTTCTTATGTTTCATTTTACTAGGTTATGAAGAAATGTTTTAGGTAGAAATAATAAAGATGGAGATCTTCATGGGAGATTTCGAAGATCTTTCATGAGGATAGAATATATTTTTCCAAGTTTCCAAAGACACTAAACTATTACGGTCCTCAAGAATGTATTTCTACAATTTACTGAATATTCATATAAAATTATGTAATATCCATGTATTCTAAGCCTGGGTCACTATATTAATTAGTCATAATGAGTAATAATTATTCTTATTTATATTTTTTTAGAAAACTATGGACTCATGAAGTAGACACAAGTTTCTATTTTGCGATCCTAATTAGATAAATATTTTAAAAAATCATAATGGATCTGGTATAAATGCTATCTACATTGAGGGTGTTGAAACATTTATATCATTTGCATCGTCAAATTCAGATTTTTTTCCTGAAATAACAATTAGATATCCTTATAAGAAATGTGTTCTTAGGTTATTCGAAACATTTGACAATGTTATACTTCATTTACTTTGTTTTGGTTTTCATAAATATTATATTTTTTAGTATCAACATGATAAATGAAATTATGTGAAAAATAAAAATTGTTTGGTTCTGGATCCATCATACCATAATTTAGTACATACATCTATTGGCACATGTATTCAAGAAACACCAACTCAAAATAATATTCCAAATACTGAATGATAACCATATCAATTTTAAAATTTGTTGAAATATGATGAGGTGGACTTATATTCACAATTCCAAATATGTAAACTTGAATATTTTAAAAAATTTATGGCTATTAAATCGAATTTTAGAATGTCAAATAGTTGTTAGTATAAAATATTTTCTTTGGTTAAATTTTTATTTCCTGACAAAAATCCATCACCTGCAAGTTTTTATGAAAGTAATAAGTTGGTCCATAATTTGGGTCTTAGTTATCAAAAGATCCATGCATGTTCAAATGACCACATTATATGTTATAATGACTATTAACCATTAGTTAATTTTCAAACATGTGGAAAATTGAGGTATAAGGAGGCACAATAATAAATGTCCAGATTTCTTGTGAAACAGTTCAGGTAATTTCTAATTACACCCTATTTATAACATCTATTTACGTCTCACAACATAACTTCATTGATGACATGGTATAAATCAAATATTTTCATCGATAAAAGTTTAAATCATACACATGATGGTTATTCATGTAAATAATTTGATTAGATGCATCCTTTTTTTCTTAAGAACATCTTAACATATGCTTAAGTATTCATACTGATGGTTTTAGTCTATTTGGTTCTTAGGGTAGTCAATATTCTTATTGGCCTATTTTCATAACTCTCTATAGCTTACCTCCTTGTATTTTAATTAAGGAACCATAGATATATTTGGTGATATTAATTCCAAGACATCCAAATAAGAATATTTATGTTTATTTGAATCCACTATTTGATAAGTTAATTTCATTATGAAATGATGGTGTAACTAAAAATTATATATATGCAGATAAAAATTTTACATTGAAGGTTCAATTAACTAGGATAATCAGTGACATTCCAACATATGGTATGTTATCTGGATAGAGTACACATGGTCTAAAATCATGTTTGTGTGGAATGGATGAGAAAAAGTGTTTATTTATATCAATGGAAGAAATACTAGTAATTTTCACCATTATCAGATATTTCTTTCTTTAGATTACCCTTTTTTTAGGAATAAAAATAATTTTACAAAAGTTATATTTGAAAGAAGAAAATCTTCAAAACAACTCTTAGGTATTCAGGTAAAATATATTTTCTATTTATTACCACCAAGTACTTTTGGACCAACTATAAATGAACAAAAAATATATGGTTTTAGGAGATATTATAATTGGATAAAGTAGATTATTTTTTGGGACCTTTACTATTAGTCTGATTATTTTTGGTTCATCACATTTTAGATGTAATGCATATTGAGATATTTTTTTGAAAAATTATTTAATACCATGTTGGACACACTTGGTAAGGCTATGTATAATTTCAATTAAATGTTAGATCTTTCCCAAATATGTAGGTTTCCTAAACTTTAATTATTTAAAGATAAAGATCACGCAACTTAATAAAATCAAAACAAGATTAAACAATTTATAAAAGAAGTCATTTTTTATTTTGTGAATGGATTAGATATTTTAGGCTATCAAATGGTTATTCTTATAATTTTTCTCGTTTCATCAGAAATGGACATATTACCAAGTTAAATAGCCTTGGATTCCATGTGATAATAGAAATACTACTACATATTGGTCTTAGGGAGCTGTTGAATTCTTCAATCTAGGAAATTTTTCTAAAATATCATATTTCTTCCATGATATTTGTGAGGAAACATCATATTATGATTCATTGAATATGTTGTAGAAATTTAATTTTTTAATTTTATGTAAATGAGAGAAAATGTTCTCACTAGACTTATTTAACTCAATTAAACATTTAATATATCCTTTTATGTAAGAAGATAAATGTGGAGGGTCGTTATAATTATGATTGATGTACCTATTTGAGATATTATTAAAAAAATTAAATAAGAAATTATGTAATAAATCATCGATTTAAAGTTAAATTATAGAAACTTACTTCTAGGAGAAAATTTAAAATTTATACACTTATTATTTTCAATATTAACATACTTAAAAAAATAATAGTATGGGTTGAAATGAGGAAAATTTTGATTATATAATGGACCATCAATTCTTAGTTTTTAATTATCTTGATCTTTATTTTAGTGGTTATCATGAACAATTAATTTTAGATGAAGAACTGCACAGAGCACATATATATATGTTTTACTCAATTGTGAATAAATAAAAAGATATGTGTAGTAAATATTACTTATTATTATTTTAAAATTTTTAGTGGATAAAATTATTTTCATTATTTATTTAATAGAGTATATGATGACCATATCAAATTTTTTTTTTACAGATTACACCTGCTACTCTTAAAGAACATCAAAAATAGAATTTTTCATATTGGTTTCAAAGACTGATAAGTTAAGTTTGTTTATATAGGAACTTTAAATCAATTTTGTAATGATATATATTATTAATATTTTTTTTTGTTTTAAATAAAACCTGAAAGTAAAATTGATAGTCAATTATGTGTAATAAAAAACCCTCTATCAAAATTGGTAAAATATTATAATGGTAATGTGATTAATAGATTTCAATTTCATACACACAAATATGGTGAATAAAGGAAATCAATTAATATCATTGTTTTTTAAAAGGATATCATCACAAATAAAGTGATATTGAATATTATGGTATGCTGGATGAAATAATTGAGTTATGTTATCTGGGACCAAATTATGAAATAATTTTTAAATGTCATTAGTTTGATATTGATAGAGGGATACGATTTCATACATGGCATGGAGGTTTTGAAATTGAATACAACAATCTTCAAGCCTCAAATGTACCATTTATATCGGAACATCAAGAACATCAAGTTTATTATGGAAATTATTATGTTGTTTCAAGAGATTTAAATAACTAGTGGAGTGTAATAAAAATGAAATATCCTGATAATCATTTTCTTAAAAATAAAAATGGTTCTGTATAAGTGCAACATATTAAATATTTTCAAGAAACATCCCCAAATATTTATATTACTCGATGAGATATAAATATCGATATTGAAACCCCCTAGTTAAAGGTGTATGATATTGATAGTGTTGATGATATAATAAGGGATGATGATTCTAAAAGTTGTATGGAAGTTGATGATATTGAAGAGGAACAAGAATACATTGTTACCAATGAATATGAAGATGATGAATGATGTATTATATTCAGGTATTTATTAGTTTTTAATATTTAATATATATATTAATAATTATTTACAAGTAAGATTGATTTTTTTAGATGGATGAAGATAGTCCCGATGGTCTATTTTGTTCCCTCACTAATGTTAATATTTATTAGTTTTTTATATTTGATATCAGAATTAAAAATCATTGATAGGTATGATTATTATATTCTGTATTTTATTTATTAATTTTTTATATTTTATATCTATATTAATAATTATTTATAGGTATTATTATTATATTCAGATATTTATTTATAGGTAATTATTATATTATGGTATTTATTAGTTTTTTATATTTGATATATATATTAATAACTATTTATATGAAATATTATTATCTTATGGTATTTATTAGTTTTTTATATTTGATATATGTATTAATAATTTTTTATAAGTAAGATTATTTGTTTTAGAAGACCATAGATTCCCCCGATGATCTATTTCATCCCATCACTAATGTTGGGATTTTTGATGATGAAACTGATTCATATAACCTATATGATGTTTCCATAACACAACCCATTAAGAGGAGGTCAAACTATTCTTGATTTATGATTATGGACCCTGTTCTAGAAAAACAACCATCTCTTAATTTTGATCATTTTTTATATATTTATATTCAATTGTTAAGGTATTTATTTTATATTAAGTTTTTATATTAATTTTTTCAATAATATTCTGATTATTTAATTATATTTTCAAATTTTTTCCCATTTATCTATTAGGTAGGCTTGTGCGATTCTATGAAATTATTTTTCTATGCTACAGGTTTCATGATAACTGGTTCCCATTACTATTCAAAATTAGTTGTTCAACCACTAGATTGTACTTTAATAAATAAAATGTCATATTTTAAATTTATTTAACTATAAACATATTATTTTTAATTGACTTGAAGAATTTTATGGTCTATGATCGATGATAGCATGATCTCTCATATCCGGGAGGCATGATAGATTTGTATACATGAATGTTTTTGTCAGTTTTTACACGACCTAAGAAATATAGTCATGAATAGATATTTTGTTACTATTTTGGCTAGTCTTACTTATATTTTTAACCTAACTATATCTCATCTCAGGTATGATATGTATTATGATCCTACTAGGTAGTAGAGACTTTTAAAGTTTCATCATCTTGGTTTCAAAACTAGGGGTGGAAAGAGGTCACACACAGAGAGAGGAGTCATACATTTAGTATACATCGATGACATATGATAAGTAATATTATTTATTAATATATATATATATAATTTAAATAGAAAATTATTACAATATTATATAGGCCTCTATTTAACCCTCTATTATGGAGTTCAAAGTTCTTAAGAAGATGTGCCTTGATCCCTATACAAGACAACTTGTCAGTAAAACACAACGCAAGCTTGTGGTTATTATTTTTTTAAAGAATTTACTTAAATTTATTTTATTATTATTTTAATTTATAATAATATTTGAAGGAAATTTATGAGATAGATAATTATCATTCATGAGAGAGACAACCATATAGAGAAGAAGATTCCACATTTGAATTAGGTTTTAACGAGGTGTCTTAGATACAAGTGACTTTTCATGACATTAAGAAAGGTTTGGTGACCATCATTGGTTCAAAATCGACACCTAAAAGTTATTATGGTACATATTCAATGTAATTGGTTAGTTCAATGAAAGATAATGCATATTAATAATCTTTATTCACTGTATAGTATAAATAGATTTTGCGAGCTTAGAATGAGATGACACAGAAGATGCAGATAGAGTGGGAGGAGGAGCAAGAGTAGCAGCATCAGAGATATGAGAAGATGTTGGAGTATATGTGATGACTGTGTGTGGTGGTGGTATGGATTCCCCCAAACCCTTTGGATCATCCCTCCCTGTGATACTAATTGATTTTTATTATTATTGTTATGTATTTTGTTTTGATAAACATATTACGTGTGAAATGGTTTTATAATGTTATTCATGTTTTTATTATATGTCATTTAAAAAAAATATATAAATAATTGTGTGGGATTCAGTAATATTTCGTAATTATATTTTGAAAAAATATTTTTGAAATATTTGTGATGGTCTATCATTCCCATAAAAAAATACTTATTATTTGCAATATCCCATCACAAATTGTTTTTTAATAAAAATTGAGAAATTATTTGTGATGGGAATGACTTCCCATTGCAATAAAATATTATTAGAAATAGAATTTCATAAATAATAGTATATAAAATTCTATTTTTTGAAGTATTCTCATCACTAAAATTCATTTTCAATGGGAATTCATCACAAAAAAGATCATCATAAAAGTTTAAAATTCCAGTTGTGTCACCAAATTGTAGAAACCATAAATCCTTCCCATGAGATATTTAGACATCCATAGAGAAGAAATTCACCTAAATAATAAGTCACCAATCCATAGAAGTACATATAGACCAATGATAATAGAAGGAATCCACATTCCATCTTGTCGAATAAATTTTCTATATCAAATTTAATCATAATATCCCTCATTGGACTTTTAGTTCCAAGCCATCTAATATTTCTTGAGAAAAACCAATTTCCCCTAAATACTCCAATATTTAACAAAACCCTATTGTTACTCTAAGATGATAGAGGGGTTATGACAAGTTAACTGGTTATCAGGGATAAAATTAATAATATTATATAAGAAATTTCATAAACTAAATGGCCAAAAGTGTTGGAATAGTAAGTATTATTTAACTTTTTAATTAATACAAAGGCAGTGGAAGCCACAGATTTAGGAATTATCCCACCCCTAATGAAGTCTATAGCTACATCAACTATATCATCATTATTGATATTCAATGAAAATAGGTAGAAGTAACCTAGAAATCCATCATGTCATGGTGCATTATCCACACCAATATATTTCACACCATTATAGATTTGATTGTCTCTAAGAAAAATAATAATGAGATCATTCTTAGATGATTTAACTTGGTTGGATATATTCCTCACGAAATCTTTCCACTCTATATTCTGACCATGTAAAAAAGATTCTGGAGTATATTTCATAAGTACATAAAAAAATGACTGACTATCATGCCAAAAATAATATCCACATCCAACATAAAGGACCTATATTCAATTTTTATATTAAACATTCTTGAAGAATTTATATCTTTAATACTATAATGAAAATAGGTACTATTAAGATCACACTATTTAATCCATAAATCTCTAGGCCTA
Source organism: Viscum album (assembly GCA_963277665.1). NCBI lineage: Eukaryota > Viridiplantae > Streptophyta > Magnoliopsida > Santalales > Viscaceae > Viscum > Viscum album. Next base: position 1,435,674,167 of record OY728128.1, read on the forward strand.
TCCCTCACCTGCATTTATTCTTTAAGAAGAATATTATTCAACCTACTCTGTTTCTTGCACAACTCTTCCTGAATATGAAGGTTCCAACCTGAAAGTAATTACTTTTCTGATTATTCATTATCTCTTATAATAGATTGTACTCCATTTTCATTCTACACATGATCAACACACCACTTTTGAATCACTTATTTGAAAATCTTTAGTTTCCTTTGTAATTGATATATATGAGACCCTTAGATATATCTATTATAGGTGTTTCAAACTAATTTATGAAATCCATCCTCTTTAGTCCAATGCAGAGAATATCAAAATATTATTTTCTTGTTTTATGGACAACCAAACTCCAACAACAACGTGATATGATCAATAGACAACATGATACATGATATAAATTCAATCCTCCTGACACATCCACCCCATGAAATTTCACCAATCATCTATCCAACCAAATCTAAACCCTCTTCGCACCCTTCCTGTTATTTCACAATGTAAAGGATTCCCTAGAATAACCTAGGTCCACCCACTTTGAATCCATAATGATGGAGTTAACATCATCCATCAATAATTTTTAATAAAAACATCCACACTTTTTCTATAAAGTTTTAGGTATGGTATTAAAGTCTCCACCAACATACCAAGGGGATGCACTATGATTGAAACCAAATAGATCACTCCATAGATGAATCCTTTTTTCTACATCAAATTTTACACACACTAATTTTAAGAAAATACTCCTTATTAAGAATTAAAATTTTAATTTTGGTACATTAATCAGATATACTATCCATGGAAAAATAGGTTGTTTCCTTCTAAATAATCCATATATGTTGATTTAACAAACACTGAAGTAAAGAGTTATGAAACCAAACATTTATAGAAAAAACTCTCAGGACCTCCTATTTATGATTCATCTCTAGGATCACAATAACATTAAAATTGAAAGAGTATAATTGATGCTTAATATAATTAGATTTATCACCACCATAATCCCCAAAATATTCCATAACAAAATAGACAACAATTTTTTTTATTTGTTGATGAACAAGGTCTCTTTACCAATTTCCCCATTAGAATAAGTAAAAATATCCTTTAGAAAAACCTCATATATATACTAAGAGTGAGTTTTAATCATTCAATTATTTCAATCAAAGTCTGAGTATCACTTTCTTACTTACTTATTTCAAAACTTACTAATTTGAATGCCCATTTGAACATCTATGTGTCGTTCTAGGGATGGAAAGGAATTGAAAGTCTCAATTTCCCTTGAGGATAGGACAACATTACCCCTATTTTCATTCTAGTCCTTTTACTTTATAGACTCTACATAGAGGGATGAGACAATATAATCATAAGGGTTTGGATAATTGTTAAAAAAATTTCCATTGAATATGCATTGGATATGAGACTTCTCCTCAGTTATATTAACAAATTGCACTACACCCAAATGGGGATCCATAAATGCACTAGAAATATTATAGATCTAAGGAATAATATAAAAAGAATCCATAATATGGATCTAGGATACTAAAGAATCACTGGGCATAGGGGTTGATTCCATATGCACGAGTTGGTCCTAACTACATGAGCCTTACATTGACGACCTATCCTAGAGCCCCTCCCCGAAAAATATAGAATCAAAATATTCCTTAAATACCAAAAGTTATTGGGATAAAATATATAAAAAGAGAGATGAGAATGAAGTTGAAACATCCATCAGATAATGATACTCACTCGACATGTCTTGTTAATTATAATTCACACCATGTTGAGAAGTTGTAGAACTAGGTACTGGTGAAGTAGGAATCTTCTGCTTACATCAAGAATTAACTAACTTCCTACACTTTTTAAAACTATAACCCTGGTGATGAAAATGAGAAAATAAATGAATACATGATTCATAGAAAATCATTTTCTAGCTAAATATCTTTATCCAATCCCAAATATATATTTTTGTAAAATTCTATGAAATTTCCATATATACACAAATTTAAGGAGATATAGGGTGAAGGAGATACAGTGTAGGCTCATTATCCCATAAAAAATTTCCTAGAATGTTTCCAATGCCTCTTAGAACCACTTGATTTTGGAACGATAAAGGAAGACCTGAAAAATGAATCCACAAATCCACTATTGGTGGGTCTATCTACTTATGAAAATCAAGACTCAATCTAAATTGTATAAACTGAGAATTTATAAATATCCTAGATCCCCATAACCAGGAAATTTCAAAAAAAAATCCGACTTAAATAAAATTTAGATATTCATAGAATCTAAGGAGTTTATACTTCCTGGAGACAATATGACCCAAGTGGTGTTAACACAATACAAAAAATCTAACACCACTGGCCAATGTCATCCAAATTTTGCAATGAGGGTCCAAGAATGAAATGATTCAACATCCTATAAATCAAAATATGATAGAACAAAAACCATCTTTCCATCCAAATAACCATAATGATTAATTCAAAGGTAAATTAAAGTATCTTAATGAGAACTACCTGAACAAGGAACTGGTATGATACTAACCAATACATCCTTAAACCAGGGTAACCAAGAACCTAGAACCTCTTATGAGAGATGTCCTCAAATTTCAGAAGATAATAAATTTTATATATTAGAACTTCCACTAGGGGATGAAAATTCCTCTTGTAAGGAATTAAGAAGAATACCCAACTCATTCGTAATGAATGAACAATTTGAATCCAGGTCGATCTACGTGTGCACTCTTGATACATCTACCTACTCTATTTCTGTATTCTAAAACCAAAAATCTACGAAATATATTATACAATAAATATATTAATCTATCCCCATAATTACATGAATCACCTAGATATAAAATTATTTTTTAATACCAAAGGTAATCTATATTTCTCAATCCATCGTCCCAATTAACCATAATCAAATCTCATACTAACCTGAATGGTAATACATAACTTAAAAGTTATTCTTCTTAAAACACAATAAAATATCTAAAATATCATTAATCACCATAAAATACAATTACATAATACCTAAAAATGTATTTACAACTTTAAACATATGATAAACCATTAAATTATCAACCCTTGATGATATATTAAATTTTCCTCAATCAATAAATTCATAATATTTAAAATTATCTAAAATTTTCTCTAACTACAACTATAACAACCCAAACCTACACTCATGATTATGGTGCTAAAAATGCATAAATTACATACTGTCTTTGATACCAACCAATTCAACCCCAAATTTAACTTCCAATAATTACAATATCAATAAATAATATTGAGTCACTTACATATCCAAGACCTTTTAGGTTTAGAGACTTAAATAATTATAAAAAACAACACTTAATTGAACCCATATCTTTCACAAATGGTGGAATGTTTTCAAACCATACCAATATTTTATTACTCTAAAATAAGTCTTCAAAATCTCCCATAAATATTTCCACGCATAATAACCTTATAGAAAGATAATTTGTATTACTCTTCTTTATAACCTATAGAAATGGAAACATATAAAGGGTGATCTAAAACACTTAGTAAGGTTATCTTAAAGTGGAAGATATCTTGGAATAATCATGATATGATAAATATAGAAGGAATTAATAGTCATAAAATTTTGAATAATAACTTGAGAATGAAATATATCCATGGTTAATATAATAATATAAATAATCATATGGGAAAAAACAACTAATTAAATAATTATGAAACCCATAATAAATAACTTCTTACACTTAATGTCAATACCTCATGCCATGAAATTATACATACCATTACAGTCTCACCCAAGACATTATAAAAAACTAGGAAAGTATATATTGAATACCCTATAATGTTTTTCTCATGAGACATGTCGATACATCAAGGAGCTATCTAATATCGGGTCCAACATATCACATACTAAGTTCAAGGACTCATTATATGAATAAAAATACAATAAATAATTAGTTTTCCTTATCAATTAATGTGTATACATATTTAGTCAAGTATATGGAATGTAAACATTTCCCCAGTACATAATCAACACACCTTAGTAGTCAATAATCACCAGTTTTGAAATAACTATACAAATTATTAATAATTCCCCATTTAATAAATTGAATAAAATTATTAGTAAACACACTATAATTTTATAGGTGTTTACACCAAATAGAGTAATGAATATATAATAAACTCAATAATTAAATTGATATAGAATATATCCTTGAGATTAAATAACATCTACATGAAGAATAAAAATGAATATGGAGATTGATATTGAACATAAATTGAAAATAAATATAATCAATTAGTTTATTATGGCTCATAAAGAATAATGTAAAATATACAAATCATATACCTATATATTTTTAATTTATATTTAAAGTTATGTATACTAGTTGTGCACCAAATGAAGATCGATTTAATCCACTATCAAACTTTTTCAGGGTTATTATCCCAAGGTGAATCTATAATAGATAATGAATCCCCTTGTTTTTATCTATAAAATAAATTATTTTATATAAAACCACCACTATATACTTTACCAAAATTTTAGGATGTTGACAAAGATGAAAACCATCTTTATAAAGTCATTAAGTAGTGTCTTTGAAAATGAGAATAAATATCCTTTTATTTTGGAAACTTTTTTAAAAGTTAATTTTTTTTTCATAAAATAGAGAATAGGGATTTATTTAAAAAACCTTATAAAATTGGGAAGGAATATTCATAATGAATAAGGTTCATAAAATAGGAAAATGTGGTCAAGTGGTAAATGTTAAAAACATATTCTTTTCTAAATTTTGAAAAAAAAGACAAAAGTGTCATGTTTAGTAAATGATAAAAAGATTAATTTCTTTAAAAATTTTTAAAAATTAAAATATAATTAAAAATGACTTTATAAAAATATTTTGAGTATAAAAAATATTATTTGAAAATTTAAAATCAAATGGACATAGAAGAAAAAGATTCTCGATAAAAAATAAGAAACATGGTCATATTTTCTTAAAATATTATTTTAGTATTTTTGAGTACCAAATAAAGGGAAATGGAAGGAATAATTTAAAAACCAAGAAATAACCTGATTATAATAAAATATATGGGGTTTATTTGGAAAAAACATAATATTTTCCTCAATTTAAATTGAAACATATACAATCTTGATAAAAGTGATATTCTAAAATAAACCCTTATGGATTTTATAACACATGAATCCAAACCACTTAAAATATAGAACATAAAATGAAACTATAATTACTATGATCAAAACGTGTATTATGATTTAATATTTAAAATATGAATCATATAGAACATATAATATAAATAGTTTCATAATTCTAAACATGTCTCAAAGAATGAAGTTTGAGATGTGAAACCCTTCATTTAATCCTTTAATTATTTGATATACTTTAACTTATTTTATAATAAAATAATACTGATGAATAATTTATTTAAAAACCTTATTCATGTGTATTAACTTCTATATTAATCCTTTATGTTCATTTATTTCATAGTTATTCTTAATTTCTATTAATATTGACCCTTAGTTGTTAGAAGTTCAACCATTATTTCTCAATTTCGGTGAAATGGTTTTAGTAATTAAATTATTTATAGGTGGTAATCATCTAAAAAGTGTTTATGAATGTGTGTAGTATTTTTTGGATACATTTATATATATACATGGTCATTTCATGGAACTTATGGGGATGATTTATTTGTAAATCCTAAAAAAACCTTTTTTATGAATTTCAATTCTATAAAAGTATTTATTTTTTTAGTTAATAAAAATATGTATATGACCATTAAATAACCATAATAATTTTATAAATATAATATTAATAAATTATATTCATTATTATAGCAATCCATTTAAGTTTTTCTATGGAAAATTGAACATGTCATTAATGGAGGTGGTAGTCCACACATAAACACAAGCGGCGTTTTCATTTTGTAATGAATGGGAGGGAAGAAGGGTTGATAATTTTTTTATCTATATAGAATAATAAATATTTAATATATATATTATTCAGGGATTAAATTCATATTTTATAACTATGCACGTAAGTTGATGAAAAAAATAAAGTACGTCGTCCAAGGAGGTGATAGTTGGTCCGTACACATCGACGACGTTTCCTTTATTTTTAGAAAAAGTAAGAGGAAGCTAGATAATGGGTATACTAATAAAATAAAAAAGTTTTAGCACAATAATTATACTTATTTTATTATATTGATGTGGGTAAGATAAATTTTTACGAGGTAGATGAATAAAATATAAATTAAAAATAATAATTAAAAGTTTTCACCATACTTCTTAGGAGGTATCCTTTACTAATTGGTTTATGACATCAAATATTAGTCTATTGATGAGAAAAAAGCTCTATAATACGAACAAGTGTATTTAGTAGGGTTTTTATTAGAGATTTTTTAACCGAGTATGTTGAAGGTGTGTGGATAAGTGAAGGGAGGAGGTTCCCTTTTAGAAGTAAAAGAAGTGGAACCCTTGTAAATATTAAGAATTTTAAATATAATAAATGACATTCTAATGTAAAGAAAACCTAAAAAAACGATTTCTTTGAGCTAAATTGATTAAGATTTTAAATCCACTTAACCAATAAAATTGGTACATTTATTACTTATAATTGTGGCCTTATCTCTTAGGTTAACGCTCTTTTTTAACCCTTACCAAGACGACAAACTTTTTTACCATGGAATTTTATTTATTTATATAATTATTTAGTAAAAATTATTATCTAGTATTTATTATTCTAATTATAAAATTTTAATCAATTTTATAAGACTAAATTTCTATAGGAGGTAAAAATTAATTGCCATATAATTACAAAAAACACAATGAAGAGTTTTTTTTTCAAAAATAACTTTTTAAGCATAAGAATGATTTTACACTAAAATAATGTATTAAATTGATTCTCATGGAAATTATTGGTTTATTAATAAAAAAGTACATTTATGTAACTAAAAATAAATTCAAAACCAATTGTAAAAATACTCATACTTAATTAAATAAAAATAACCAAAAGTAGTTTTTATTAAAATTAAATACCACTTAGATTTAAAAATGTTAAACATAGATTTATGAATCCAAAAAATATATTTTTAAATACAATATTTCACACCTAAAATACATATTTTTTGTTTCTAAAATGTTTCATTCAATTTTATGTCAACATTATATCATGATAATTTCCTAAAAAGTATATTAAAGATATAAACTGTATTTTTAATTATTCATCCAAAAATCAGTAATTTCATAAAAAACCCAAAAATAAACCATAATAGAATTTTGATATGATTAATTCCAAAATAATTTTTTTCAGCATATTAAAATTTTAAAATTCACATCTTTTTATTTTAAATAAAAATAAAAAATATAAATAAAAACCACTTTTGAAGAGAAAAGACATTTTAAACATTATGTGTTCTTAATATTATTTAATATTAATTAGTAATTAAATAAATGTTAATATATATCAGTTTATGAATTAAAATAATACGTATTTTTATAATCATAAATTTAATATATTAGGATTAAATACATAATATTTATAAAAACAACTCTTTGAAAAATGATCCTTTTTATCATTAAATCATATTAATTATTTATCCTCTAAATGTAAGATTCAATAAATGACTATCATCATTTTTATTTACTTGAGGCTTTATTTTTCATATAATTTTTCTAATAATGTTTATCTAATATTACATCACTTTTATTAGTTCATTGTGGCATGTATTATAAGCTATCATATATACTGACTTTATTTAAAGGAAAATACATAATAAAATGTCAAGGTATTTCATTCTTGCCCTTAAATAAATTTAATCCTCATAATTTTAATTTTTTATTTATAAAATTAATGTATTTGGACATAGGTATATTATAAGATTTATATTTTATCATGATAAATAATTTCTATGTTGGTACTAGGAAACTTAGTTTTTCTTAATAAAATATTTCTAAAACCATATATGTACCACAATAGGGCTCATACTTGTGTATAAGTCCCAAAATATATACCTTAATAATTGAGTGATAAGACTTGATGGATTTATCTTACTTTTTTTCCAATAAATTATTTTACCATTGAGATTAAGAATATGAGAAAATATATTTTTCTTGTTTTCATTCTATTCTATAAGTGTAATTTCATCCTTCGGTTGTGTTTTGATCAGTTATCCACCTCCTCTTCATCTCATATTCTAAATGATAAATAAAAATTATAATTTTTCATTCCTGAATAAAAAAAATCAACTCTTAGTTGATAATGATATCCATACAAGGATGATAAGTTATTCCTCCTATTCCTAGCCATTTTATAAAACTAAAATGGTTAGAATGAGTTAAGATAATACTCAATATCACTAAAGCATCATTTAGAGAAGTAATAAGTTATTCTCTAAATCTTAAATAATAAAACACAATGTTAAACTTTAATCATTCCATAAATTACTAAACCCCAAAACTCTACATAATATGCTTAACCAAATTTTGAAACCCAAAAATTTAAAAATGTTTAATCACATTTTATTTTAAAATAAACATAAATTTCAACTAAAAAGTTATTGAACATCAAAAATAATCAAAAATATTTATTACTATATTATAAACCCAAAAAATAGTGGAAATATATGCTTCTAGAAATGAATTAATCTACCCCACAATAACCTAAATCAACTTACCATAAAATTACTTTTTAGTCCCCAAGGTTATCTATACTGCTCAACCCATTATCCCTATTAACCATAATAAAACCATAAAATAACCCAAAAGGTAATAAATAACATAAATATATATTCTTACTAAAACCCAATAAAATATAAAAAATATCCAAAATATTTTTAAACACCTTAAAATAAAATCACATAAAACCTCAAAAGGTATATATTCCTTTGAACCTATGATCAACCTTAAACTTATCAACCTTGATGATATCTTAAATTATCCTAAATCATAACATACTAATATCTAAATATCAAAATCCTACTCTGATATCAATTGTAGCACCCAAAACTCATAATCTCAGTTCTAGTGCTAAAAGCACATTCAATAAAAAAATGTATTTCATACTAACTAATTCATACCAATAATTAACCATCTATAATTACAATATTGAAAAAATTATTGAGTTTCTTACATATCTAATATCTTTTATATTCATAGATTTAGAGAATTAGGAAAAAAATTAATTAACATAACCCATATCTTTCTTAACAAATGAAAAACTTTCCCAATATACCCAAATTTTCTTATTCCATAATAAGTCTTCAAAATCTTCCTAAAAATTCTCCACACATAATACACTTTGAGTAATATCATTTGTATTACTCTTTTTCATAAACTTAAGAAATGGAAACATATAAAGGGTGAGATCAAACACTATATATGGGTTAGATTATTGTAGAAGGTATCCTGGAATAATCACTTCCTAATAAATATAGAAAGAATAAATATAATCAAATATACCATAATAAGTTGAGAATAAAATATTTCCATTGTTAAAATTAAAATATAAATAATGACATAGGAAATAATAACTGACTACATAATGTTGGAATGAATAATAATGAACATCAAAAACTTACTATCAAATCCCCATTATAGGATACATACCGTCAAGGCCTCACCCAAAAAATCATAAATATTTTTACAGTCATACACTGAATAACAAGGCTATTTGGTCTCATGAAACCTACTAATGTATTGAGGGGATATTTAATATCAGATCCCACTCTTTAATTAATAATTATAGTTCATTGATCATATGAATAATAATACAATATATATATATTCAAAAGTTATTATCAATCAATATTTATCTATATTGAGTCAAATGTATGAAATTTAAATATTTCTATAGAATATAATAACCCTACCTTATCAGTAAATAATCATTTCCATTGAAATAATTATATGGATTATCAATAACTACCCATCTAATAAATGGAATAGATTTATTTGTAAACAATTTTTAATTTATAAGGTGTTTACACTATATAGAGTATTGGATATACGGTTAAATCAATGATGGAATTGATATAGAATAAATCCACGAGATTATAAAACATATAAAAAGAGGAAAACATAAATACATAGAGTGGTAGAGAAAATAAATAAAAAATAAATATATTCAAATCTTTCATTATAGTTCATAAAGAATCATTTTAAATATTAAATGCGTATCCTATGGGAGTGTCAAATAAGTTGTGAAGTTATGCCCACTAGTTATGCACCAAGTGATGACCAGTTTAATACTCAATTAATCTTATTTAGGGTTATTAGTCCTATGTTCATATGTTTTATTTAAAATATATACTTTTTGTATCTAGAAAATTAATTAATTACTAGGAAACCACCACTATTTACTTTATAAAATTTTAATATGTTGACATAGATGAAAAATACCATTGTAATGACATTAGGAAGAAACTTTAAAAACAATAATAAATATCATTTTCTTTTGGAAATTTTTTTAAAAAATAAAAAAAATTCAAAAAATTAAATTGTATTTTATTTGAAAAAATTAAAAAATATTGTAATGGAATATTCAAAATCAATAACATTCATGATGGTGGAAAAATGAGGTCAAGTTTAAAAAATTAAAAAAAATTCTTTTCTTACTTAGGTAAATAAAGTAAAAAGTAATTCATTCATAAAATATTAAAAATATTTCTTTTTAACCTTTATAAAAAGTAAAAGATAATTTAAAATGACCTTGAAATGATCTTTTAAGTATAAAAATATGGACATGGAAGAAAGATATTCCTGAAAAAAAGGAACAAGATTGGATTTTCTTAAAAACATTTTTCATTATTTTTGAGCACAAAAGAGGTGAAAAATGGAAATAATACATGAAAAGACCATAAAAACAAGAGGATAATAAAATAGATGGTTTTAAGAGATAAATAACATAGAATTTTCCCCAATGGAAATTTAAACATAAACAAACCATATAAAAATGAGATTGTAAAATGTACCCATATAGATTTTATAACACTTGAATAAATAACTCTTGAAAGAGAGAACTTGAAATGGAACTATAATTACCAAAATTAAAGAGTAAATAGCTAATTACTATTTTAAATAGGAATCATATACATCAAATAATGGGAATAAGTTTTTAATTATAAATATATCTCCTAGAATGAAGCTTGAGACGAGAATCCATTAACTTTAATCCACACTTTCTTGGATATGCCTTATCTTACTATATAATAAATAAAACTTAATAATAATTTATTATTGAATAATATTCAATTTTATTACCTTATATATTAAAATTTTATGTTCATTTGTTACATAATTATTACTTTTTTCTATTAATATTGACTATCGATTGTTATTAGTTTAACCATTATTTCTCTATTTTAGGAAATAGTTCTGATAATTACTTTAGGTATATGATTTAATCATATGAATAATGTTTATTATGATTTATATTATTATTTTATATATTTATGGAGTTCTATAGTCACTTTATCTAAATTATCATGATGATTTTCATGGAAATCCTAAAAAATCTATTTTTTTATGAATTTTAAATCCATAAAATGAGTTGATTTTATTAGTGAATATATATAATAATTAAAAAACTTAATAATATTATAAATATCATATTTACCCATTAAATTCAGTATTATAACAATATATTTCTGTTTGTGAAGTAAAATTGAATCCTTCATTCATGGAGGTCGTAGTCTACACGTACACATGTGTGGAGTTTTCATTTTCTAACGAATGGGAGGGAAAGAGGGTAGAAAATATATATTTTTATAATTATAATTATCATATAAATATAATACTTATTCATTAAATAAATATTTTATAACTATCCAAATAAGGTAGTAATAAATATGAAGTATGTTTCCCTTATAGGAGATAACCTGTACATACAAATGAGAGACACTTACCTCATTTTTAAAATGGTCAGAGGAAAGTAGATAATGGGTATACCATTAACATAATAACATTTAAATACATTAATGAAACATATTTTATTATATTGAAAAGGTTAGGATAAATTTTGAGGAGATGGAAGAAGAAAATAAAAATAAAAAAATAATTAGATGTTTTCACCTTAGTTATTGGGGGGTTCCTTTGTTAAGTGGCTTATGTATTAAAATATATTTCATTTTATGAGACCATAAGCTATAGGATGTATAAAAGGTAGTTTTTATGTGTTATTTTAGATTCTAGTTGATATAGGATGATCAAGGTGTGTGGATAAGTGAATGGAGGAGTTCCCCTTTTATAAGTGACATGTGTGGAACCCTTGTAAATCTTAACAACAATTAAATATAATCAATATCATTATCAATTAAAGTGGAATAAAAATAGAAAATTTTAAAATATAAGGTGAGTTAAGGTCAAATTACATTAAAAAAAATAAAATTTGGACACGTGTTAGTTATAATTGTGGCCTTATCTCTTAGGTTAACCCCCCTTTTATCCCCTTAAACCCTTATTGTTGTGGCAAATTTTTACCATTGTAATTTTTTCTATACCAAAAATTTAATTTGAACCAATTAACTAATATTAAATAATATAATTCTAAATATGGAATCTATTTTACAATATTTAATTTATAGAATCATTAAAAATTAATTTTCATATAATTTTACAAAATGCAACAAAAAGAAGTATTTTTGGAAAATGTATTTTTAGACATAAAAATTATTTTACACCAAAATCATGTATATAATTTATTATCATGAAACTTATTGTTTTATTAATATAAAATTATATTTATGTGACTTAAAACCCATTCCAAAACTGAATTTAACCTAGTTTATACTTAATTAATAAAAATGAACCAAAATTAGTTTCTATTAGAATAAAATACTCCTTAGGTTCTAAAATATTAAACGTATATTTATAAATAAAATTTTAAGCCATTATTATATAATTATGATGTCATAAAAATTACAGTATTAGTAAAGGTTTCATTTTTCAATATTCATGCAAAAAATCAACCATTTCATAAAAATCACAAAAATTTAGTCAAACATAGATTTTATATGACAAGTTAAAAAATTAATTCCATTTAAAAAAATTAAAATTATAAAATTCATATATTTCTCTTTTAAATGAAAATAAAAAATTTAATGAAAACTACATTTATAAAAAAATTACATTTCAAAAATTAAGTGTTCTTAATCTTATTTTATAAAACATAGTAATTAAAAGATGTTAATATATTTGATAAAAAATTTCAATATTAAATAATTTCACTATCAAAAATTAAATTTTTCAGGATTAAATACACAATACTTAAAAATAATAACTCTTTTAAAGATAATACTAGGTTATCATTAAATTATATTAATTATTTATCTACTAAATATAAAATTTTTTAATTGATTAAAATTTATTTATTTACTATATGTTTTATTATTATTATAAATTTTCTAATAATTTTCATCTAATATGTCAATTTTTTTAGATTAGTGTTTCTTATATCATAAACTATCGTACATAGTAGTTTTATTTAAAGGAGAATATATACAAAAATATAATGGCTTTAGAATAATTATTCTTTGATACTAAGTTAATAATTCCCAGATTATTCAAGGTAGTGGAATCATTTTGTTACAATTATTTATTCTATCCCATTTTAATTTTATGGAATGTATGTGTATGGTTTTTGAGAATGGAATCCAGGATGAACATTTTTTATGTAATTTATTGATAACCATGAGTTACTTTATAATGATCACTCATTTTTATGACATCCTTAAAGAACCATATTCATGACATAAATTCCACCTTAATATGATATATTACTAGTATTAATGTATTGATATTTATCCATGAATAAAATTATGATGTTGGTATAACATCCTTTATGTGGCTGGTTGAACTACTGAAAACAATAACAAGTTGTACCAGTCAGAGAGTAAGAGTTTAGAGTTATATAATAGTGGTATCATTTTAATGTAAGCCTAATATACCTGATATAACACAATTAAATTGGATAATTATATTTATTAATAGTATATATGATAGGATAATTTTAAAATTTAGAGGAGTTAGATATGTACTTGTTGAATTCACTCCTTGTCGAAACAAGTTCCTTCAAAATGAAGGATTTAAGTATGATTCTTGAAACTGAAAGAAATAAAATGTATAATAAGTCTTTTGGAGAGGGTAAATGGGAATATATTCAATAGGGAACTCAATTATTTTAGTGGTTTGAGAGGGGTGGCGGAGGGTTTCTTCTATAAGTTAGTTTTGAGGGTCATTTCCCCAAATATTCATTTCCTAAGGTGTAAGGTTCTCATTTAAAATGAAAGTGGATAAAAAGTTAAAAATAATAGAGATGGGTCATAAATACCCTCATCCAAACAATTTAGTGGTAAGTTTTATGATACTTTAAGTATTTATCACTTATTTTAACAATTGTTTTCTTATTTTAACATTACCTTAGTAACTCACTTTTTTACCTTGATAACTTATTTTTATGCCTAAAAATTAAATTGAACTTATTAACTAATTTTTATGAGATGATTAAAGATTTAAAATATCTTTAATCTAATTCAATTTCTAAATATTATAAATTTTAATTTTAATTCAAAACATAATATATATAGAAAAAACGTTATTTATATAAAAACAACTTTTTAAACATTAATTGTTCTTAATCTTATTTAATATCCATTACTAATTAAATGAGTTTTAATCTACTCATTATACATTGAAATATTAAACTATATTGATCATTTAAAATAGATTAATTTAATTTATTAGGATAAAAACATTCTATACTTTAGAAAAATTGTTCCTTTAGAAATATCATATTTTTAATATGAAATAAATTAAACCACATCCTATTAAAATTAATTATTATGGTTAAAAAAATTTAATTTTATCAATCCATTAGTATAAAATTATTTATTTTAATTTTATAAATACAAAAAATATTTTCTTGATAATAATAATAATAATATGTAACACATAAATACATGTAATAAAATATTTTAATTAAATATTATATTTTTATTTTATTCAAGAATAATTTATTATTAAGGAATTATTTTATTTTCAGTGACACAACTTACCCATTAGATATACCCATTAATTATATATCCAATTTCCATATTTCCATTAACTATATTTCCAATAGCATTATATATAGTGATCAGATTTTATTCCTATATAATGACTTACACATAATAAAAAAATCATTATTTTTATTCATTTAATACTCTCTAAAAATGTCTATTATGTTTCTAATTCTTTTCCTAAATTTCATAGTTACAATCTGGGTAATGATATTCATGGAAAACCATAAAGATAAACATTTTATAATCATGGTATTTTTATTTACCTATGGTTTTATTCCTCTTGTAAATTTATTAATGATATTTTATATTATATTTACATAATGTGTTAATGTTTTTCTCAAATTCTAATATTTTTATTCAATAAAATATTTTGGGGTTATTTTTAGTTCAGTATTTCTATGAAATAATCTATTCAATGTAGTATTTATTTAAAGGAAAATAAATAGTAAAATCATAGGGTGTTATATTGTACAACCCTTAAAATAATTTAAATCATGAAATTTCATCACTCTGATGAAAATATTGAGGGTACTTCTACCTCATTACATGTTCATGTACCCATGTAGCTTCCTCAAACTTATGATTCATCCATATAACTTTACTACTATTATCCAATATTTCAACCGGTTTATCCTCATAAGAAACTTCATGTTTGATATATACAACCTTTGAGTTTAGTACATGTGAAGGTTCAAGTATATTATTTCTCAAAACTAATACATGGAATGCATCATTCAATTGAGATAGCTTTAGTGGAAGTGTAAGATGATAAGAAAAATCCTCACATGATCTAGGATTTCAAAGGGGACAAAATACCTGAGTCTCAACATTTACTTCTACATGAATCTTATAACCCTTTTACATAGTTATATTTATAGGAATTATTTTCCCTCAATTTCAAAATCAAAATATCATTAATGATTATCAACCAAACTATTCTATTGACCTTATATAGTTCTAATGTTTCATTAAATGGTTTGAATATTCTCTAGAATCTATGAATAAATATATGGTTGCAGCAGTTTACACTCTCCAACTTCATCCCAATATATTGGAGTTCTGCGGCTCTTCCCATATAAATCCTCATATGTTTCACTTTGAATATGATAATGGAAATATATTTTTACTAGATAACTCTATTAGGTGTAGGTTTTGATCCCAACATCCATTGAGATCCATTATATCAGATCTAAACATGTATTATAATGTTTCTACAGTTTTAACATCATGTTACTATTTTAGGTACTGATAAATCTATCTTTTAATCGTGATTTGTCTAGGTTTTGTTTATGGGTGATTCAGGTGAAATATTATAAATTTTGAATGTCTCTTGGGCTATGGATAGTTGATGCATAGTTTTCTCAAACCATGTGTCCTGCTAGTGAAAACTGTGAAAACCCAGATAGTAGGGGTTTGCACGGTTGATGAACAGTTTTAAATACCATGCACCCACTAAGTATAAAATGTGAAACCCCACCAACATGGGTGCATAGCTAGGGAACATGGTTTAAGAAAACCGTGCATCCCTTCTAATCTAACCATGCATACGGAAATATTTTATTCTATAAATTATATTAAATTTTTTTGAACCCCTATTTGGACCCCCGATCAGGCCCAACTCACCTTAATACAAAGTCTTAGGTCTTTGAAACTCCTAAGAACCAATTTTGTCTCCTATAAACCCTATCAAAGTTTGATCGAATGTAGGATATCTTCATTCTATCCTTTCTAAGTAAGATTTATATTCCTATTTTTTATCTTCTACTCTCTTCTTATCTTCTCCCTATGGTTTGATAGATCTCTTTTTTGGAGGATCTAATATATACCATTTTAGATCTTGAATCTAGGTTTGATTCTCAGATATACTTCACCAACTTTATTTGTTGGAGTTTTCTGTTGTGGGTGTTGTGAGTCATGATCTTCTTGTTTTGGTGGGTGGATCCATTTAATATTTTCCAATTTATTAAACCCTACATTCCTTTATTTAAATTAAATTTATTTCTATTATATTTTGAAAACCTACTTTGTTGTAAATTAGGTATTTGTATTTTATTTGGAATGAAATTAGGGGAAAACCACCAATTCTAATGAATTAGGGTGTTTTTTTTGAATTTGAAGGAAAATGTTAGAAATTGAAATGTGGAATTTAAATTGTGAAATTGAATTGTGAAATTTATTTTTGAAATTTATTCAATTTATTATTTGAGAAAAATGGATTAAATTATTTCGATAGAAACCCAATGGTTTTATCCTAGAAAAAGTCATGATTTAATTAAAAATATATTTTTATTTTTAAATGGAAATTAGCATATTGAAATGGACAAAAATGGGTAAATTTTATTTTGAACAATTTTAAAATAAATTGTACAATATTGATTGTTGTTAGAGAACATTAAATCCTAGGTAGTTAGTGATTTATTCGAGACAACACTCTATTAACACTTTACAACTCTAATAAAACATATACAACATGTCACATACTCGATGGGATGGTGATGAGTCCTCTTTAACCATCGAGGAATGTGTGTACACATATTATCATGATCCTTTATCCGAGTGTGTGGGGATTCCATAACCTGAAACTATCAAACTTCTTATAAGATATCCATGTGGCTTGTTGTTCATGTTTTGATATATATATTCCATTTTATGTAAACTCTTTTACACTTTCCTTATGAATTTATATAAACTATTTTATATAAAATGTTTATTAATCCAATTGTTTAAAGTATTTTCATAAATTTAAATGTAAATCATGATTTTATTAAATATGATTTTGAAATTTCATGCCTGTTTATTTAAAATTGAAATATTTATTTAGTTAATTAATTGTGGAATCTTATTACGAAATCCTTAGTGGGACCCTAATCGGCTTTTATATCACACCCTACATGTGCCTTTGGGTGTTTGTAGTTTATATTATTCCATGTTTAAGAAAGGGTAAAGCACCACTTGAATGTGGTTATTGTTATTTATCCTTAGGCTTTGAGAGTTTTTTCCATTGGGACTTGGGGTTTTTATCCTATTTTTTAGTACTTTGTGGTTGTACTTTGCGTTTGTTTACCTGTTTGAATTATGGTACAATTATCCCTATGGAGTTTTCTTTTGGGCACACTGACTTCTAAATATTTCTTATACTATTTATATGGAAAAACTATTCCTAGTTTTATCTTGTATGATGTTAGGTACTAGTCGTCAACCCATGGGGAGGAAGAACCCCATTTAGGCCATGTCAATGTTGGTTTGGGTATGAGGGTACCAGGGTATCAGAGATGGTTCATAAAAAATTGGTATCAGAGGTGCATGTTAAGAATCTTACCATGATGTTAGTATACAGTTGTGTAATATTTTCAAGGCTTAGAAGGTAGTTACGACTGAGTGTATGACCATATCTCACCATAATGGTCCATAAGTCACCCGGGGTTGTTTGGTAAAGACATCTTGATGATTAATTCTAGCCATTTCCATGATTTTGATTTGGAAAGGATGAAACCCAAATCTTGTATATTTATCTATTTGGATTAATTTTCCTTGTTGCTCTATTAGAGTGTTAATATAATGTCTTTAATATTGTCTGCTGATGTTGTGTAGTATCATGACTCTAAGAAGATATGTGAATCAGATCCAAGATGATGCTACCAATAAACCTCAGAGAGAGAATCCACTTGTGGACCAGAATTTGGTTGGGATTATTTCATGTGTTGTCCAAGCTATGGGACATGCACCTACAACCATTATCATTTAAACTATAGCTATGGAACATCAAATGGATGTTTTACAGAATCATGGCCAGAAGTTCCTTATCCAAAATACACCATAATTCTAAGGATCTAATAATACTCCACTAGATAAGGATTGGATTAGAGATATCAATCGTTTGTTTGAGTTATTGGAAACACACGAGGAAATCAAGGTTAAATGTGAAACCTTAAATATAGAGGGACATAAAAGGAGATGGTTAGACATGATGGTGAGGATGAAGAAGTATGAGGTCTTAGAGTGGAAAGACTTAAAATTTATTTTCACCAAATAGTTCTATCTTGAGTCGATAGTGTTGGATAAGGATTTAGAGTTTTTTAATCTTGATCAAGATGAAAAGACCATGATAGAGTATAAAAACTACTTTACTGAGATTTTGTAGTTTTCACATGAGATAGTATGAAATGAGAAGATTAAGACTCGATGGTCAAGTTGGGACTTTGATCTGATATTTGTTTTATAGTTTTATTTTTGAAGCTTCATTGATATGCTGATGTTCTAGATAGATCATTAATGGTTGAAATTGACCTTCCTAGTAAGTCAGGTTTGATGGGAGTTCTTATTTTCCCTAGTGGAGGTGTGATTTACCATAAATGGAAGAGATTTAATGATGATTTTATGGGTTTTTCTTGATAGTAGGGTTCTTCTATACCATATGAAGTGACTAGAATTGGCACTTTGATTTTATACCAATGTGGAAAGCCAGAACACTCAAAATGGGTTTTCACTAATTAACCCAAGATATACGGTTCTTGTGGATGTTTTGGTCACTTACATAAGTTCTTACATGTCTATTATGCTCCCTATAGTGGCATAGGGTTATCAAAACCAAAATGTACTATGGTATAATCGTATTCTTCAAGGTATAAGAGGTTCTAGCCATAATCATTTAGAATTAAGATTATTCACGCAGTAGAAGGGTCTCTAGTGGAAGAAGATAGAGGTCTAGTGACTGTGAGAGGTACCATAATTATAGCTTCATCATTAGTTATTTATTTATTTGATACTGGTGCATATAATTCATTAACTTAAACACGCATTGTGAATATTATTAATCTTCCTATAGAGATTTTATCGTATATGATGGATATTACTACACCCCTTGTAATGAAGATAGAGAAGGGTCTTTATTATCCTGCATGTGTGTTATCTTTATCAGATATTTTGTTTTCTTGGGATTTTTTGGTTCTCAACATGAAACCACATGATGTCATATTCAATATAGATAGGATCATTACCAATAAATCCTAGATTTATTGATATATATGATGAGTCTCCTTTATCATGACCAATGGAATATGCCATATATTTTGAGGAGAGTGGGACCCAAGGTTGAGTAGAGTCTGACCATCTTATCAAGAGTTGGGGAAAGTGATATCAGTGTTTTATTTTATCCTAGATCAATAATCTGTGAGTGATAATCTTCCTCTAGTTATTATTAAGTTTTATGATGTTTTCCCTTCTAACTTATCTAGTTTTCCACTAGTAAGGTAGGTAGTTTTTTCTATCAATTTAGAGACTAGTAATCAACCAGTGTCTATTCCTTCTTATTGTATGGTTCCATTTGAAATGAAAGTTTTGAATAATATTCTAGATAATATTTTCTAGAAATTATTTATATTCCTGAGTGTGTCACCTTGGACGGTGTTGGTTATCTTTTCTAATAAATATGATGGGTCACTTCACCACTGTATTTATTATAAAAAACTCAATAGAATCACATTAAAGAAGAAGCATATACTTCCATGGACTGATGATCTATTTGACCAGTTAAAAGGGGAGATGTTTTTATTGAAGATTAATCTTTAGTCTGATTACAATTAGTTGAGAATAAAATAATTCTGCATTCAAAAAACTACATTTCAGAGTAGTTACAACCATTGTGAGTACCATGTCATGAAATTTTGTTTGAATAATTCTCCTCAAGTCTTCATGAATTTAAAGAATAATATTTCCATGATTATCTTGAAACCTTAGTGGTGGTCTTGGTGGATGAAATCATTGTTTACTCTAAGTATAAGGAGGATCATGTGCATCATATGAGAGCGATTATGTGTTTTTTGAGAAATAACTGACTTTATTTCAAGATATTAAAATATGATTTCTATATTCAGGAAGTGAATTTTCTAGGATATGTGGTGTAATAACATGGTATTTTAGTTGATCTTGAAAAGGTCAAAGATATTATGATAAGGAAGAAACCATGAAATATTTTCAAGATTCATAGATTCTTGGGTTTAGATAGATATTATTGTCGGTTTGTAAATAACTTATCAAAGTTGAATTCTTTGATGACCGCTCTAACTTAGAAGGGGGTAAATTTTTCTTGGGATGAAAAATGTCATAATAATTTC
Source organism: Viscum album (assembly GCA_963277665.1). NCBI lineage: Eukaryota > Viridiplantae > Streptophyta > Magnoliopsida > Santalales > Viscaceae > Viscum > Viscum album. The sequence continues at coordinate 1,435,695,330 of OY728128.1, forward strand.
ATTGAGATGAAATTTCATTTGACTACTACACTGGTTTTGACTCTTCCAGATGCCAGGCAGAGCTATGTGGTCTTCTGTGATGCATTAAGTTTAGATTTGGGTTGTTTTCATATACAGGGTGATCATGTCATTATCTATGGCTCTCGGTAGCTTAGGCCACATGAGAAGAATTAGTAGACCCATGAACTTGAACTCATATTTTTGATGAATTCCCTTAAGATTTGATGGAATTACCATTTTTTTGAAAGTTTTACCATGTATTATAACCACAAAATCTTGAGTTATATCTTCTCTTAAAAATATTTAAATCTCTACTAGAGGAATTTGGTGTAATACCTACAATCCTTTGATTTTGAAATAATATATACCCTAGGGAAAGGGAATTTCATTGAAGATTCTTTGAGAAAGGAACTTATGATGAAAGTTGTGAAAGAATCCTTGGAAGAGTAGAACTTGATGGATCTTCTTACACAATTTCATATTGGAGTCCAAAAACTAGGGTCCTTGGTTTCCTTTTCTAGTGTTCAGTTAACATCCTCTCTTTTGGAGTTGATCATTTAGGAGTAACATCTTGATGATGAGTTTTATAGCATTAGATACTCTCTTTATAGAGGGGAGACCATTGATGTTTGGTTATTCTCCACAAAGGGAATTATATATTATTAGAATCATTTTGTGGTACCATTATTGATCAAGAAAGATGTGATGGGGGATTTCATAATTACCAATGATATGTACACCCAAGAACCATGAATATGTTATATGACATGTGTTGACAATTCTTGTGTCTAGGTATGAGGTGAGACATTTTTAAATTTGGCTCTCATTGTTATACATGAAAACATGTAAAGGATGAGCACAAGATAACCTCAGGTTTTCTTCAGCCACTTCTATTTCCAACTTGGATATGGGATGATATCTCTATGGACTTTGTGGTTGGGTTTCCACATACCTAGAGAAAGAATAATGCAATATGGGTTGTGATCAATAGGCTGACCAAATTAGATAACATTATACCCATTCATGATACAACCAAAGTTGAGGAACTGATAAATATCTATGTGAAAAAGATTATTCATTTTCATAGAGTTCTATATTCTAAATTCTCTAATAGATATCCCTATTTTACTTATCTATTTGGTACATGCCTTCAAGAGGCACTGGGATATTTGGTCTGTTTGAGTACAACATACCATCTGCAGTTGAATAGACAGATAGAAAGAGTTATACAGATTCTTAAGGACATGCTTCTTTCCTGCAATCTTGAATTTGGTGGCTATTTGGATGAACATTTAGGTCTATTTGAGTTTTCTTATAACCATAGTTACCTGTCTATGACTAGAATGTCTCTTTTTGAGGCCTTGTATAGCCGACCTTGTAAATATATATTGTGTTGGTTGGATATTGGTGAAAGTTACCTGGTTGGACCAAGATTGGATTGAGATATGAAAAAAAAGATTCAGTTGATTCATCAGAGAATATTAATGGCACATATCCAGTATAAGTCTTATGTTGATTATCATCGCAGACCATTGGAATTTTTAGTTGGTGTTTAGGTGTTCTTTAAGGTTTCAACCTATTTGGCTCATTAGAGGTAATAGAATATTTCTCCTCATTTTGTGGGATGTTTTGAGGTTTTTGAAAAGTGGGGAAGGTGAGTTATCATTTATCACTTCCACTATAGATGACATCGATACATAACATATTACATGTATCATAGGTATATAAGTATCCTTCATATCCATCTCATGTTCTAAACTAGAGTGATCTTGATGTTGAGCCTAATTTATCCATGACTGAGCATCTAGTCAGGATAATTGATTCTGAAACCAAGGTACTTCATGGGAGGAATAAACATTTGGTTTGAGTTCTATGGCAGCACAGTTTTGATACTCATAAGGTTTGGGTGAGAGATGCACTGATGAGAGAGTAGTGACCTCATCTTTTTGACATCAAATCTTTTTAGCAGGTTTTTTAGTGGAATAAAGTTTCTATAGAGGGAGGTTTTAACATCATGTTATTATTTTAGGAACTCCTAAACCCACATTTAAATAATTATTTGGTTGGGATTCATTTATGTGTGATTTGAATGAAATTTTTTAAATTTGAAGGGTTCATGATCTATGCACGGTTGGCGCAGAGTTTTCAAAAACTGTGCAACCTTCTAGTGAAAACCGTGAAAACAAAGGCAGTGAGGGTTTCCATAGTTGGTGCATGATTTTAAAAACCATGCAACCACCAAGGAGAAAACTTGAAACCCCAACAATAGGGGTGCACAACTAGGGTGCATAGTTCAAAAAACCATGCATCCCTACCCAACTAACAATGTGTACAAAATTATTTTTTTCCAAATATTATTTAAAAAACTATTGAACCCATATTTGGACCCTTTCATGGGCCTAAATTTCCATAATATTAAATCATAGGTCTTTTGATCTCCCAAGAATAAATTTTGGCTCCTCTAAACCCTCTTTAATTCAGATAAAATCTAGAAAATCTTCATTCAATCCTTTCCTGGTAAGATTTCTCTCCTTATTCATTATCTTCTACTCTCTCTTTATCTCCTCTCTAGGGATTGATATATCTCTATGTTGTCGAAGGATATAATTCTCACTATTTTAGATTTTGAATATAAATTTTATTCTTGTATCTACATCACCGACGTTTTTCATTAGAGTCTCCCATTACAAGCATTGTGAGTCACAATCTCCTTTTTTGGTAGGTGGTTCAATTTAAGATTTTCCAATTTATTCAACCCTAAATCGATTGATTTAAATTGAATTTATTTAAATTATATTATGAAAACCATTTTTTTTAAATTAAAGATTTGTATTTTATTTGGAATAAAATTGGGGAAAACCCCCAGTTTTAATGAATTGGTGTGCGTTTGTGTAATTTGATGGAAAATTGTGAAAATTAAATTGAGGAATTTAAATTGTGAAATTTATTTGTGAAATTTATTTCAAAAATTGTACTTGAGAAAAATGGATTAAATTACTTTGATATAAACCCATATATTTATCCTATAAAAAGGAATAATTTTATTAAAAACTCATTTAGCTTTTGAAATGGAAATTAGAATATTAAAATGGATAAAAATGGGTTAATTTTATTTTGAATAGTTTTAAAATAAATCGAACGTTATTGACTACTTTTAGAGATCATGAAAGCCTATGTATTTAGTGAGTTATCTGAGACAACACTATATTGACACTTTATAACTCTAAAAACACATATGCAGCAGGTTACATCCTCGATGAGATAGTGTCGAGTCCTATTTGACTAGTATCTTAGGGATGTGTGTACACATATTTTCGTGATCACTTATTCGAGTGTGTGGGGATCCCATAACCAAGAACTATCATAACTCTTAAAAGATTAATATGTAGCTTATGGCTAATGTTTTTATATATATACCATTTTTTGTAAACTATTTTACACATACCTTATGAATTTATATAAATTATTTTATATTAAATGTTTATTAATCCATTTTTTTAAAGTATTTCCATAAATTTAAATTAAAAGAATGATTTGTTTTAAATATTATTTTGAACTGTAATTACTATTTATTTAAAATTGAAAGATTTATCTGGTTAATTAATTGTGGCATCTTATTATGGAATCCTTGGTGAGACCATAATGGGATTTAATCTCAAACCCTGCCTATTCCTTCAAGTGTTTTTATATTATCTTATTTTAGTTTTGATCTAGGGTAAAGAACCAATTAGAGGTGGTTCTTGTTGTTTATCCTTGGTCTTGGAGAGTTGTGTACACTAGGACTTGTGTTTTTATCCTATTTTTTGGTAATATGTGGTTTTACTTTGGGTTTTTTTACCTATTTGAATTCTGGTACAGTTCTCTATGTGGAGTTTTATTTTGAGCATACTGACTTGTAACTGTTTCTTATACTATTTATGTGAAAAAACCATTACCTATTTTATCTTTTATGATACCGGGTTATAGTCTCCAACCCATGGGTATCAGTAATTCCCTTTAGGATATGTCAGTTCCAGCTCAGGTGTTAGGGTTCTAGGGTATCCTTTCTCGTTTATGATAATAGTCATTTTAGACTGACCATTAATTTGAGGATGATGAGTAGTTCTAAGGATCAAATCTATCTCTAATTCTTATTGAAAATTTATCCCAAACTTCTAGGTAAGCCTCATATCTCAATAAAATACTCATGGGAGTGTCACTACATACATCCTTACCACTTTCTTTATGTAAATCTCATAAATTTGAACAAGTGAGAAATATTATCAAATATCAATGAAAATCCCTAACTTCATAAGGTGGTTAATTACAACCCAAATGGAATTATAGCCTTTAATATTTGTGTGAATTACTATAATAAAATATATGGTTATGTTATACAGTTTTCATATAGGCATGGTTAATATATTCATCAACCCCTTATAAATTTTCTATTCCATTATAATTTACTGGAATACCAAGCATCAAGATTCATACTCAACAATCTCTTTATTAATGTTGTCCCACTAGAAATGATTCTTGATATCTCTATAAATATTTTTACCTCTATGATAGATAGATAATGATGAGCTATATAAATCATCCAATAAATCATTCTTCAATTTTGGTATTTATAGAACACATTTTCATTTACTTAGTCTTATAATTCCATCATTATCAATGTTTAACTTCAGAATATTTCTTAATTTTTTTATAGATCTATTTTTCCTTCTATTCATACTTGATATTTTAATAGATGCATAGTTAAGATATCACTTGATAAAGATAGTATTTATACCCTTCCATTACGATTATAATGTCTGTATTTTGGATATCCATGAGTATTGGGCCTCTTTCAATCCTCATCAAAGATAAGGTAAATTGATCCTTCCTAATAAGAGAAATATACACCATGTTTTACTTCATAGGGTAGTAATTTATGGAGTAGTCATAGTCCTTGGTAAACTCAAACCATTTCATTTTGTGAAATTTCAACTCCTTTTTGAATATAAACATGAATCCCTTATGAGCAGTATATATTTTATACTTTTCACCACAGAGGTAATTCCACCAAATATTCAATGAAAATATTTCCAAAAATATGTCCAAATCATGAATCAGTTAATTTTTATAATGAATATTTAATTGAAGTGAGTCATGAGATACCACGTTGTTATTATACATTTGTAAACAGCCCAATCATTTCTTTGGTATATCATTGTATATAGAAAACCCTTATGTACTAGAGGTAAGTGCGAGTGTGGGTGTATTAGCCAAACATTTTTTTTACTCGAAATTTTCTTCACATTCATATATATATTGAAACATGAACCCCTTACAAGTTAACTTGGTTAGTTAATTTTATATTCACGATAAATTTCACAAAAATCATCAATAATATTCAAAAAATACATGAAAAATATGAATATAAATTATAATGGTTGTTTTGATCCATTATTCACTCACCTCTACCTTTGAAGGATCCACAAATATACCCTCTCTTGTGATTTTATAATCCAAAAATGATACTTTTTGTTTCTATATTTCAAATTTGAAAATTTTGGTATACAATTTCTCCATTATTAAGGTCATCAACACAATAATCAAATAATATTCACACTCTTCATTACTCTTTGAATATATGAGAATATAATCTATAAAGGCTACCAAAAATCGATAGAGGTAATATATAAAAACTTTATTTATCAGATCCATGAAGATAAAATGGGAATTTTTGAAACTTAATGGAATTACTATGACTTCATAGTGCCCAAATCTTGCATGAAATTCCATCTAGGGTACATCCTATTTTTTCACGCTTAATTGATGATATCCAAATCGAAGTTCAATATTTGAGAAGTATTGAGACCCTAAAATTTAATTAAATAAGTCATTAATATGGGGTAAATGATACTTGTTATTGATCATGATTTTTTATGTTCTCTATAATCAATGTAGAGATGAATTGATCCATCATTATTCTTAAAAAGGATGATTTGTGCACCTTGTGATAAAAAAATTATGTGTATAAAACCCTTTAATAGATTATCATCGAGTTTCTTATTTAATTACTCCTTTTATATAAAACTCAACCTCATGATTTATGGTAATATTGAGAAACTCCTTTAGAAAAAAATCAAGGTATTCATTCAAAATTGACATATCATCCATATTCAGTTCATACCAACCATTTGAGATAAATTCCCCTCATGATTGGTTATTAAGAAACATGTAATTAAAGTAATTTTATAGGGATTTTATGGTCAACATTGCATTGATAGATGAGAATAGGTTGATTAGAGATATGAAATGTGAAATCCCTATATCAATAATTAGTATGGGATCTATGCTGAGAGAGCCAGTACAAGGAAAATATAATAGAAAAATTATAGTAAAGGGAGAATATTAAGATTTATAGGAAACACATTACCATAAATTTTTTTGTAGAGTTGTAGACTTTGGAATAAATAACAACACCACTATAAAATTTATTTGAGAATTCAATATCTAGATATTGGGGTGGTGATTTAATGTTCTTAGAATACTTAAAAAATATAAAGGAGTGGGTGGATCTAGATTAAAATAAGTCACTTTTAGTTTTAGAGTGGATGATAAGTGTATCATTCACCATTTTTTCTCATTACCCACTTCAACAGTTTTTCTTTAATAGGATTTCCCTTTCTCCCTTGGATTTGGAGGTAGCTTACTTATATTATCATCATTAACCTTAATATTGGTGCACTGGTTGGTGCAATTATCATACTCTTTATAACTAAATCATTAGAAAATGGGTGGTTCATTTAGTTGATCCTTCTTTTCATCTATTTTATTGGTTAACCTCTTCATATCACTTTGTAATTCATGTTCTTGATAAAATTATATTCTACACTTGAATAATTTATCCATTCCTTTGAGACAACTACCCCATTATTATTCCCACATTTTCTCTCCATAGGTTAATGAATCTTCTTTCCTCTATGAATATTATTAATTTATTTTCTATGAAAATATTATTTCCTTTACTTTTAAATAAAACCACAAGTATAATTGGAGTCTATAATCTCCATTTCTATGTTGAGAGCACATTGGAAAATTTCTTCATAGCTACCAAAGACCTTATGTAAAATTCCTTTTGGAAAATTGGTTTTTAATTCACTAAATAAATGGTTGATTTTCCTTTCTGGATCAATGATAAATCCAACATTATACCTTTAAATTATAATGAGGTTTGATTCATTGGTAATAATGGATTCACACTCCTTTTATTTTATATCTAGTAATTCTCACTCTATTTTAGTGTGATGATTTAGATTAAAGTATTTACTAAATAATACATTCTTATAATCCTCCCATTATATGTATTTGATTAATTACTCTTTCTATATATTCTTAATGAGAGTCCACCATTGGTTAGCTTCACTTTAAAAATTATAAACTAAGAAAAAAATTTAATTCTATGTGAACTATATAAATGAAAATTTATTTTATGTTGTGTTGATCCATTTCTTGGTAATAAGTGTATTTGAATACCCTATAAAAGAGGGTGTGTTTTAATTCAAAAATGGCTCAAAGTAGAGTTATTAATTAATTTTTATGTTTGTGAGTTTAACATGATTCATGTTATTTTTCATACCTTGAGAAAGTTGAGTGAGAATAGTCATGTGATTTGGCACTCCAGCTCCCATCCAATTTGGTTTCTCATTAGGACAATCATTTCATTATCCATTTCACTGATTACTATCTTGATTCTTGTTAGTTACATCCATTGAATAAAATCCAATAGGTTAGTATGAGTATCAAGAAAAAATAATCATAGTAATTAACAATATGGTAAATAAAATCACCCCTAATATGTCCTAAATTATGACACCTTTATTTGAACCTATGACATTTTAGGTTCATCCTACATAACTATTAGCTCATAATAGGTTGTATTATGTAGATTTATATTATAATTTGTAACCTAATCCAAAAAAATAACAAACCCCCACTCTAATTCCAACTAAGGCATCCCAATCACAACCTACATTCATATTACATCATTTTATATGAATATCCATTTCATCTCATAAACAACACAACCTAAAACCTATAAGTTTAGTATATTTAGAGACTAGGTACATAATAAATTAATTTTAAAACCATTATTAAATGTCTCAGAAAAATTATATTTACACATGATACCCTTACATACATATCATACATAATAATCTTCTTCATAACCTGGGTAAATGTAAACATAAGAAATGGTGAGATAAAATTATCAGAGAGTATAAACATGAGATAAAAAAAATCAAGAATCATAAGTGAGAACAACATAAACATGTGTATATGAGTATATAATCAAGGTGTATGGTCACAATATAAGAGAATCATAACCAAAAAATAATAAATCATAAATCATGGGTCATGGAATAAGGATTATTTAATAACATAAGGTATGAGTAATAGGAGTGTGGAAATGTGAGTTAAAAATCACGATCCATGAAAACATAATATAAGAATATGAATGTGGAACATACAAAAGTATATAAAATATTTTCCTATGTTAAGGATCCATGTGTATACCATCATTTCATAGTGTAAAATGTCCCATAGTGGATTGGGTTCACACTTTATTCCCATAAACATAATTGATAGAGTCCCATAGTGGATTGAGTTCACTCTCTAGTTATATATATATATCATATCATAAGATATAATGATTTAACCAATACATTGAATAATTATATACTTATAGAAACATAATCTATATAATTAAAAACAAACATATGTGTTCTATATAAATATGAGAATATTCTTAATTTCATCGTATCTTAATTAACCCATGAAAAAAATGGGTTTCATGAAACATTTAATTGGAAATTATTCTAAGCCTTCTAGAGAAAGGTGAAAAAAGGTATCATTGAATAATATTACCAATGAATCATAAGAAACATCAAAGTTTATTTAAATCGTTGAAAATCACTTTTTAAGGGAATTAAGAATTACTTAGAGAAATTATAAGAAATAACTTATATATTTTAAATACATTTTACTTTAAAATAAAATAATTTATAAAACAAAGGGGATAAAAATTTCTTTTGAAAACCATGAAAAACTATAAAGGAAGTTTCTTAAAGAAAGCCAATAGTGATGGTGGGGAAATACATTAGTATATAAATCATTGAAAACGTATATTCCTTTCACACATGTAAAAAAGGACAAAGTTTGTTGGAAAATGACCATACCAAAAATGTTAGAAGAGGATTAAATTTTTAAAGAAAGTATAGTCCATTAAAAAATACCTTAATAAATCATATAATTAGGGATAAATATATCCATAAAAAATGTTCAAAATATGGACATGTAGGAAATATATTCCTGATCAAAAGAAATGATAAGGTTGGCTCAACTTAAAAAACCCTTTAGGTTGAATTTTAAACCAAAGGGAGATTAAATGGTATGAATACATGTAAACCACATGAATAACTATAGGAAAATATAATATATTTTTTAGATATAATAATATATAATTTCTATATATGGATTTTAGACATAAAAAATATTGATTTCAAAATAATGTTGGTAAATAAACACTTACCTTTACTCCTAACTTCCATGAAATCACTTTAACCTCATATATAATGAACACAACCATATTAATAACTTTTGTTAGAAAATTTTTATATCTATTACATTTTTTATACATCAATTATAGCCATTAATTACACATATATTAATTATTTATTGTTTAATTTCATCATCAGACATTAGTAATTTTGATTGTTTTATAAAAGTTTTGTAATGGAGATATAAATCCTCATTCTTTGATTCCAATTTCATCATTAAGAGATTATTAAAGTTACGGGAATCATTATGATCCAATTATTTATTCAATCCTATGTTCATTTTATGGAATGTATTGGTACATTTTGTGATAATGGAATATATGATGAACATTTTTCAGGTAATTTATCGATAAATAAGAGTTACTTTATAATGAGTATTATTTTTTATTTTATCCGTGTAGAAAAAATTTATGACATAAATTAATCATTAATATCATATATTAATAGTATTCATGTCTTTATACTTATTTATATTGATAATTAAGATATTGGTATAGTACCATTCATGTGGATGGTTGAACCGACCCAAATAAGGACATGATATACTTGTGAACGAGTACGAGTTTAGAGCTATATAACTACAAAATAATTTTGTTAGAAGAATAATGGTGTTAATATATGATAATTACAGTCAAAAAATATATATTTTAAAGAGTTCAGATTATAAGTTAATTGAAAAAGTTAGATAATAACTTAGATACTTACTTGATGAATTCACTTCTTCTTGACATTGGTTCCTTCAAAATGGAATTTTTCAGCTTCCTTCATAAAACCATAATCTACCTAACATAAAAGAAGGATTTGGGATAGGGTAAATGAGTATATATTCAATAGATATATTAATTTTTTGAGTAGTTTTGGATGGGTAGAGTAGGGGTTATTTTAAAGGTTAGTTTTGAGTGACATTACCATAAATATTATTTTCATAAGGTGTAAGGTTGGCATTTTAAAAGAAAAGTGGGTAAAAATGGAAAACTAATTAGGATGAGTCTTTCATCACAAAATAAAAATATTTAGAGATACGGATTTATGATATTTTAAGTCTTTACCATTTATTTTAACACCTTTTACCCTATTATACCATTACCACATTAAATCAATTTTTACCTTAGTAATTTCTTTTGATTCCTAAAAATGAAATTGAAATTCTTACCTAATTTTTCAGTAAATATTATTTTTTTAACTCAATTTAATATAATTTAATCTCTAAGTAAGATAAATTTAAATTTTAATTGAAAACAAAATATATATAGAAAATATATTTTTATAGAAAAACAAAATTTTAATCATTAAGTGTCTGAATTTTATTTCATATTAATTAATAATTAAATGTGCATTAAACTATTTTTTTTATAAATTTATAAATTACATTAGCTTAATCATTTAAAGTTATTCAATTCAATTTATTAATATAAAAATACACAATACTTTAGAAAAAGAGTTCTTTAAAAAATATCATTTTAGCATTAAATAATTTAAACTACATCCTATTAAAATTAATAATTCATATTCTAACAATTTAATTTCCCCAATACATTAGTATAAAAATATTTTATAAATACATAAAATCATTCAATAATCTTAATATTATTATATAATGCATAAAATATAAAAAATTTCTAATTAAATAATTTTTTTACATTCCAGAATTATTTATTATTTTTTAATTATATAATTTTCAATTACATAACTTACCCATTGGATATAACCAATGACCTTATATCCAATGACTATATTTATGATGCCCATACATCCAATTATCTTATTTTCAATAACCATATATATAATGTATGGATTTCATTCCTATATATATCTTTATAGACATTATTAAAATCATTCATTCTATTCATTTACTCTCTCAAAATGTCTGTTATATTTATATTTTTCCTATTTTTGATATTTTAAATCAAGGTTATGATCATTATGAAAAACCATGAGGATAAATATTTTTTGTTCATGATATTTTTATTTACCATGGTATTCCTCTTTTAATTCTATTAATGATTTATCATATTATATTCCTATAATGTTATAATGTTTATATCACATTTTAATATTCCCCCCCAATAAAATTTATTTTGGTTCCTTTTAGTTCAAATTTTCATGGGAGATAATCTATTCAATGTAGTTTTTATTTAAAGAAAAAATACATAGTAAAATCATGGGGTGTTACAATATCTCTGCCCAATACAACTATACCCATGAGGTGAAATTCCATATGGCCTAAAGTGAACTCACTAATAAACAAAGGCTAGAGTGGAGCACTAAGAGTATACATCTATCACTTGTGAGTGATTTACCCTATAATTGATCATTAGAATTTATATAAAAATAAATAATTAAATAATCATATTCAATGGAAAAACACAAAATATATCATCATATTAAAATATGAATAATCCCAACCATTACCAATAAGGTCATGTAGCCAAGAAAGGTAAAACCATGTCCCATGTATAATAATCATAATGAAACATGACTTATATATCTCAAAATTACTATATAAAAAAAATAAAGTTTATAACTATAATATCACCTATAAATTACCTCCATTAAATCAATATACTATATTATCTACCAAAAAATAATTTCTTTTATTTTGAATATATCACCATGAATGAAAACTGTATGTACAATAGATATGTTCATACAATGTTTGAGAAATTATATTGGTAGAACCCACCATAATTGTAAGAATCATATAGATTTTAACATGTTCTTATATATATTATGTGAAATTATATGAAGAATTTAACACATTTAATCACCCAAAATCATCACACATAAAAAAGATTTAAGTGATTAAAAATCCACCTCGATGCCATGTTTACTTACTTTGGAAAGTATTAGTAGATACACAATATGTTTTTAAAATTATATCATAACCAAACAGATGGTTTGAATCATCTCTCTACCAAACACATTGATAACACCATTTTATCCTAGATAAATGGTAATTAATACACACATAAAAACTCATGTAATATTTTTATTACATCATAATACAAGGATTAATCAAATACATTATTTAGATTATGTCATATCCAATCTTCATACTTACCTTTAACTTTGAATAAACACATAGAATTTAAAATTAAATACATATTATGTCAAAATATCTTAAACTAAAGCATTATTCACAACATATAAATCCATTAAAAATAAAGAAATTTAATAGTTCATAATCACAAAACAACCCTTTTTAGAATCATTTTTAATTTCTTATCAACAAATTCTAATCCACTAATCCATATAAACCATATTTATCAATTAATTGCATGTTAAAATACCATTTTATTTACTAAAAAATCATTATTTCTATTTTAGAATTCATAATTAATGAAAAATTTTTCTAAACACCTTATCATGCATTCTAATCACAAATTTCAGAAATTATAATATCCCCTTAAAATTACTAAACTATCTCAATTCCCATTTCACAATTTCAAAGTAATAAAATATCACACTATCATTGAATTTATATTTTTTATATATTTTCAACATGATCTCAAATATTTAATTAATAATTATCATATTGTAAAATTCCATTTTCAAATCCCTTAAATCATTCAATTTCAAAAGACACCATTTGAACCATAATTGGTTTTTAAACACCCAAACACATTCATTCAAAAATAATGTATTATTTCCATTACACACTAAGATGTTTTCAGAATGAAAATCACCCTAATAAATAATTTTATTTATTCCAAAACCAACATTTTCATTTCCCCAATCATCATTATCATTCCAAAATTTAAGAAAAATATTTCATTACCAAACATTATGAGGTAAATAAAAAAATAAAAAATTATTTCGGGCATATAAAAACATGTCATATCAAGTAAAACGCTAATTTACTATTCCTTTAAATCATATATATTCATAAAACACATTTCCCAATTATAAATGATCACAAGTAATCCAAAAAAAATCAATTAACTATTAATACATAAATTTATGTACACTTTCATGATTAATAAAATCATTATAAATGATAATATCTCATACTCACTCAAAATCACTTAAATCTTTAATTGTAGATATTTTTAATTCATTTAATTCACATCTCAGGATTTTTTTCTTGTTTAGTATACACTTTCCAGAAATAATATTTTATTTAATTAATTCCATAATAAAATGAATTTTATTTAATTACTTTTTTGGTACAAATAAGGATAAAAAACACACATAACATGCATATAATTTAGAATCATTCAATTAAACCCAGAAATACAATTGATATCACCTATATTAATTAAAAAACACTTCACAAAATAAATATAGGCTATATTACTCATTAATTACTAAAAATTAAAAATTTATTAAACTAGAAGGTAAATATGAATTAAAATAAAATAATAACTAAAAAATAATTACAATTAAATAAAAAATTATAATTTCCTTTTAATATATGACATTATTCCAATTATATAGAAAGATTATGGTTTTGAAAATAAATAAGAAAATAGGATAAGAGGTAAGGAAAGAAACCTTCAAAGTTAGAGAGTTTATACAAGAATAGGGGAAGTAGATACCTATTATGAATTAGCATCGTGTGCCTCTTGAAGACAATAAGGGGTGGGGGTATTATTAACAACCCTTACTTTAAAAAAAATTACACACCTAAGTATATGGAAAGATGAAAATAAAATTGTAAGTGGGAAGTGGGGTGCCTTGATGCCCACTTCCCTTCTCACCTAATTTTATTTTATTATTATTTTTTATAACCCTCACTATGATTTGGTTCCCCAACCCCACTCAATACACACAAATCACACACTATGTTCATATCATGTAAATCACCATTTTACAAACAATGCACATAATTAATTTTCATACATTTTTTTAATACTAAAAATATTATTATAAAAAAATATCAAAAATAATAATAATTATAATAATCATTATAAATGGTCAAATAATGATTCAATAAAATAAAACTCAAGATCCTTTTTATTAAAAATAAATGTAAAATTACAATGGAGTAGGTAATGGGAGATCATAATTGGAATATATTAGTGACAATTATAAAAAAAAACCATAAAACAAGGCATCATACCCACACTTAGTCACAAAAATTTTGTTCTATACTCAAATAGGCTAGAATTATAGCCTACAAAATTATAATAATAGATCATACAACAACACGAAGGTCCCATAAACCATTATTTATCACCATTATACTATATCCATGAATATCAACTAGACATCTATTTCAAACTCTGATCTATACCCTCTAACCAAAAAATTATTTAAAAAATAATAAAAAATACTAGCCTGAATAACCTGTATAATATGTGAAGTCACAAACTACACATTAGAGAGTATTATCTATTATTATAAAACAAATCATTTCCAAATTTTCAATACCATTTACTCTGATATAAATTAGTTTTGGAAAGGATAAAAGATCTTATCTTGATCCATCCTCTCCTCAGGTTTAGGATGGAATATATGAGGGTGATTAAAAATATTTTAAGGCATAATAGAAAATATTTCTAAAAGATGAACAAAATTTTCCATTTATTAATTATATTCATGGATTAGATGTAAAACCAACTTTATTTGTTAGATTTTTCTTACATTTTTTGGGGGAAATATTGTATTGAATTTGAGCACCACAATTTTCACCGGTTTATAATGTATCTCCCTTAGTTTCTATAATTGTATAGTTATTTATAAAATCAACATCAATTTCTATCACATTTATCTAGATTTACATAATTTTATTTCTTTTTATTTTTTTTCAACATCATCATACTGGTGAATATCACTTTTTTGATCATGGTATTGCATTTTTATTCTAGAGAAAAAATAATTTTAAACATAAACATTATAATTTTGTTTATAATATATACCTATAATATGATTTTCAAAATAATCTCATATATCTACAAAATATACCTTCTTTACAACAAAAACCACCTCATAATTTTTTTATTAGTTGAACATACTATAATATTAGACGAAACCACTAAATGTGTCTATTAATTAGGTGTTAAAGCCCCCCATGATTTAGCTGTTCATTTTGATCCTTAAACTTATACTCTACTAATATTCTATTTACCCTGATTGAATTATCTTGTCAAATATTTCCATTCATATTATTATTCAATAGTTTAATATATAATATATTTTTTTTATCAATAACCAATACTAAACCATTTCCTTTACTATAAAAAATGATGTTTCTTTTAAGGTGAACACTATACTCCACTTGTTTGGTAGAAAATATTCTCTTATAACAATAATTTAACCCATGAACTCTCATGAAAAATATGTATATATAATATATTTACAGTATTTCTTCTCAAAATACCAATAATTACACAATTATAACATAAGGGGGTACATTTTTATATTCAATTCATAAATTAACTTTATCAATATATTTCATGATAATTGCCTTATTAGTCAATGTTGATCCACAATCTCCTTCAACACACACTATAGTATAATGGTAAAACCTTTGAATAATCTATAACCCTATTCAATCAAAAAATAACCAAACAAATATTTCCACATGGACTCATGCACACCACCCTATGTTCTAGATACTACCAATTAGTAGTGTGGGTTCACATGAAACATGAGTAGATTATATCATCTAGATTATATTGAAATAAGTAATAGTATAATTATCAATAATATATCATCCACTAAAAAAAGTCACAATATGGACATTACAAATATGATCCAAATATAAAAATATCATATCATTTTCTATATCAAAATAAAACCCACTATAATTTTACAAGGTCATACATACATAAGTAGGATTTCCTCACAATAAAATCATATACATCATTATACAAAAGAATAAAAGATTTTAAATGATAAAAAAACTTGGGTTGAGGATTTTCCATATCCTATCTCCCTTTTTAGATCTCCACACAACTTACCCACCAACTATAGGACCCTTACCCTTACTCTTTATTTTATACCTGATCATAAAATTTACATGTACACCAATATATCCATGAAATTTGTGAGTAAAATTCAGTAAGAAGCCATAAATTGTGTCCCTAAAATAATATATAATATATAAGTTAATGTATAATGAGATTTTCTTATGAATAAAATAAACAGAATTACAATAATAACTATCAAATCACTAGGTGCTAAACAAGACACCTAATAAGAAACCATACGTACTTTGTCATTTGATGGTATAAGTTTGAACACATCTTGTGCTGTATCCAAGGATTGATATAATTTCATCTCATTTACAATATTCAAAATAAATTTGGAATAACGTCCTTTCCCTTGTCTTGAATCATGAGTGAATGGGAATAGTGTCCGATATTGTGAAAAAATAAAAAAAGTGGGCATAATATCCCCTATCATACTGATATCTTGGAAGTGGATATAACATCCCATACTATAACAATATCTAGGAAAGTGGGATTATCATATCACGGTTTTATAAATATAATTTCTAAGTGACTATATTATCCCATTCCTTTATCATAACATGAAGCTGTAGGTATATCATCCATTTTATTTAACAAATTAAATGTGGATTTATTTTAATACATTTTTTACATATATTTATTAATAAATTATAATATTTTAAATGATAAAATGGGACTTTATTGATAATATATTGAGTTGTGGTCATTTTGGGATGGAGATTTTATTTTTTTCAATATTTTCATGAAAAAATATAATTTTTGGTAATTCATCATTTAATTTTTATTATTTTAATAGTCAAATATTTTTACAAAAAAATATTTTGTTGTATTTGGGGTTTTTTAGTTGAAATATTATTATTGGGGTTTGAAAGTTATTTTTCAATGTTCCATGTTTTTATTTTAAATACCATTATTGGAACAAAATTTTACTCTTATCAATTAAAGATTAAAAATTAATTGATAAATTTGGTGTGATGTTTCATTATAGTTTAAATTCATTATTTTTCACTTCAAAAATAATTTCACTATGTCTATTATTTATTTACGGATGTATTTGTTAATCATTTTGAATTTATAAGACACTTGATTCCCATTTCATAAGCCTTTTTCCCAACTCCATATGACTTTAGTCTGTTGAGGTAGAAAAATTCGCAAGTCATTCTCATAATTTTCAAAGACTTTATTCTAATAAAAATTTTGTAAATATTTCCTCCAATTTTATAATACTTATTTAAATCCCATAATAATTTTCAACACCCACATAATATGTATAGAATGCACGTATAAAATTCAATTAGGTGTAAGATATGTAATTTGTTGCAACTATATAAGATATGACAACATGTAAAATATAAATATTGTATGATAAAAAAATCACATAAGATAGATATAAATAATAATAATAATTATTTCATAAGTCTTTTTTTTAATAAGGAAAAAATTTAAAATTCCTAGACTGTAATTCTTTTAAGGAATTAATGTAAGAATTTTTCACAGTCCCCATAAAACTTTTCATATTTTGTCTGACCTTAACCAAAAAATCACGTAAGAATTTTTATCACATATGATTCTTGAATAATATCATTATACATATTCAGACATGGTGTGAAATTTTATCAAGGTCTCATAAGACTTTGAAACATGGTGTAAGACTCATTATAAGCCACATATGACTTTTAGACACCTTCGTGAGACTTTTTTTCACTTTTCCATTTCTAAGTGAAAAAAAGGATAAAGAAGACCAATGACATGTTTTTATTAGTTTTTTACCCAAAATTTAAAATAAAAAATGGGATCTAGAAATTAAAGATAATTCAATGGAAAATCCACTAAAGCATACCGATGAAGCTTGTAAAGAGTTAATAAATATCACATGGGGTTGCAACTTTCATGAGTGATTTCTACTCAAGTAACCTAAAGGAGATAAATTGGACATAAAAGTGTGGTAGATTCTTAGAAACAAGTAAATTTAGTTGAAATTGGTTGAAATCATACATATACAACAGTCATAGAAAGATAGATTCATGAGAGCAAAAATTTACTCAATGAAAGAGATTATTTTTCTTCCATGAATTATTTTTTATTTTTATTATATAAATTGAGGATTTTTTTGATATAAATTTCTATTTTGAACATAGTTTTTAGATAAATGTTTTATGGGGGGGGGAATTTAATTATATTTATTTTTTTTCTTTTACTTTGTGTTCATTATTTTCCTTCAAGGTCTTTTATCATCCTCATATCCTTAATAGAAAAAAAATTCTAAAACATTCAAGATTAAACAGATGTTGATTTTGATAAAATATAATAAACCATTAATGAAAGTTCAATTCAAAATCACATGAAAAAGGTGTTTTAAAATCAACACAGAGTAGCTCACGAAATTTAATCGATAGATTGATTTGTTTAAGTCCTTTCCACTCCCTTTTGTTAACTATGTTTTTTTATGTAATATAATCAACTATATAACATTAGCAGATATAATTTTACTAATTCAATAGAGGGGTTTGACACTATTTTATGAGAATTAAAACTATATTGAACCCATTTTAAAGTAAAAAAGGAAAATCATTTCATGATTAGAAAATTTAAATTTCCCCAAGTTTGTTTATCATATGTTACTACATATAATATTTCTACTTTTGGTTCTTTGTTGATTCACTATTTTATTTTCCCATTTCACACTAATTTCAAATTCATTGTTAAGTGAAAAAATATATGAGTTGTATTTATTTTTAATAAAGAAATGAATAAGGAATATGATAGTATATTATAGAATATGAGTAGGCCATTTCCATTAAAAATGGAAAAGGAGATATTGAGCTACTGCTACTTGGAATATCTAGTTGGATAGGTTCAAGGAGCATCCATTTAAATTTAATGATTTATGAACTATTCATTATGTTAAAGATAATTTATAATTAATAAAAACTATCTACAATGGTTTATAGATGATTTGGAAGAATCATGGTAGGGAAGATATTAAATGAACAATGGCTGAATAAGTGAGGATTTATCCATTGAGTATCAATTTTAAAGTTGTAGAAACTTGTGAAAAAGTATCATTAGATCAATTTTTATGTTAATTTAAATTGACTGAGAATGCATCTAAATTTTTCGAGAGGTTATAATATTTATGGGGTGAAGTATATAATTTTATGCTAAATCTACAAAATAACAAATCTTCGAATATCATATGAATTGATTTTTTATAATTCATTGTCCTATTAAAAAAATCACAAAGGTTGGTGGTCACCATGTGGCCATAATAGTTTCACTAAGGATCCTATAAATTTTTTTAATACCATTTAAGAATTTTTAGGAGTGTATAAATTTATAGGTTCATAAGACATAAAAAGTCTTATGAGAATTCTATATTTTGGAAAATATACAAAGTCATAAGTCATACAAAATGGGTTTTATGCTGTGGTTTTATGACTTTGATATGACATAAGGATTTGAGGAACCTGTATATGAATTCACTATGTGTATTAATTTTCCCACTATAAGTAATGTGAAATTTATAAGATGAGATCTGTGTAAAATTAGAAAATAATGTTAGTTTACCAACAAATAATAAGTGAGTCATTTCATAAGATATAAAATAATTTTCAGATAACAGGTCATTTCTTAAGATGTTGGGAGTCTATAAGACATTTGGATCTCATAAGATACTAGATCCTCATAATATATGGGTTGTGTAAGATGTTTAAACCCAAAATATAACTATTCAATGAACATTTTTTGTTTTTTAAGATATCCTTTCATATGATATATGATAACCATAAGGTTTATTTTAGAGAACCTTACAGAATAAATAAAATTATAAAATCAAAAAATATTTCACCAATATTTATGTATATCAAAAATCACTATTAACCAAAAAATAATTTTTATTCAAGCTGGTAATAATTTGAGAATAACTCCACACCACAAGCCACACAACCAAATCATCAAAGCCTATTTCCATACACATGTGGAAGATTTCAAATGAATTAAAATAAGTGTATTTCATAGATATTCAATGTTGTAAATTACTAGAGTCATATGGGATTTAAATGAAGATTCATTAATTGGATTTGAATGAAAATTTAAATGAGAAAGTTTCCTCATGAATATATCAAGGAATTAAAAGCTTTTTATTATAAGGGAATTAAAATTCAAATATTATGAAAATAATATTCACAGTATTTTCATGATATTCACTATGATAATAAAATAATATGGGTAAAAATAAGATGTTTTTGATTGAGAATTGATAATAACTATGAACCTAATATATAGTTGTATCAATGAGTGAAAAAGATATTGAAGTTGGGAGCTATTCAAGGGGAAAAAACTTGTTCTGCTTAAGAGTTTGAGAAGTTGAGAAGAATCAGATCATTTAATATCTAAAGTTAGTGTTCGATACTACAAGATTTAATCATGAATATCATATTTTTATGTTCTTAAATATATTTTACATGAGTAGACTGGTCGATCCTATTTGTTTATGGAGGGATATCTACAAAAAGTGGTGAAGAAGTAACCCAAAATAGAAGGTGATCTTTCTTGCTTTAAATCTTTATAATTTTGTAGAAATTGAGATATTTTACTCTATAGTTGGAATCTAGAGTAGGATAATATTGGGATAATATGTTTATTAAATTGGGAATGTCCTTAGTGTAACCACTTGGGTATATAGAGAAGAATATGTGATTGAGGTGTCTAACCAATAATGAAAAAGAGTAGGATTTTTAGGTCGGACCTTATACATTCTTATGTGATATTTTATCTCCATTTATATTACATATTATATGAGGGTGAGATTATTAAATATTTATAGGTTTAAGACTTTAACCTATTAAAGAGGTTGAATAAAAATGATTTTTTTAAAAAGTGTACCACTAGTTAACCTCCCACATCTCGGTGGTACCTAACTGACCTAGGATCTATAAGTGGTATTAATGATAATATATGATTCAACTTAAGGATAATATATGTTTCTGAGTATGTAAAATCAAAAATTCAGTAAATAATAAGTTTGTCTCTAATTTTGATGGCATGAACTATCATATTTGGAAGAGTAGGATGTTACCCTACCCATTATCACTTGTCCTAGAAGTTAGAGTTATAGTGACTATAGGATTTACACCCATCACTAAAGACGATTCAATGTCATTATATGAAAAAATAAATTTTGAGGATGATAAAAAATCTCAAAATTATATTTTGATGTCTCTTTTAGAAAAATTTCATAGAAAATTCATGGTTCTCCACACTGCTAATGAAATTTGATACAAATTAAATAGCAGTTATGAAGGAAACATTAAAGTGAAGGAATAAAAATTACCAATTTAGAGGAGTAAATTTGGGGTTGGTAAGAAATAACATAAAAGGGAAAATAAATATAATCATGTTAAGAAATAATGTATAATAGTTTTAAGAAATTTGTTTGGAATAAGTAAACAATTAGAGAATTTTGAAATCATTGATATTTCCAAAGGAAATCAAGTGAGTTCACATGAAAAATCAATTTTTTGAGAGATTTTCTAAAACGGAAGACCAAATGATTCAATAAAGGATGTGTATAATATTTTAATAAACTTTAAATGGTATGAAAAAAATTATGGATATCCAACCGGACCAAGAAGAATTAATTAAAAGGATGATTCAATCATCAATAAATTCTTTGGCTTTCATGGATGGAGTAAAGAAGAAAACACCACACAAAGAAGTATCTCAAAGTAAGGGAATGAAAATGAAACCTTAAAATGTTGATTATAAGAAATAGATTATAAATAATTATTCCCATAATTATATTGAGATACATTAGGGATCTTGGTTGAGAGGAAACTTCCAAACTAGTAATTTCAAGTAAGGAACCAGGAAGTTCATCCGTATTCCCTAAAATTTTGTGTATTTGTAATATTATGCATCGAATTAATGGAGGGATATAAATGTTGTATACACTAAAAAAATAAATCTCCCTTAATGTAATATTATAACTTCCAAGAGGAGGAGGATTTGAGTGCCTCCCTTAGGGGGGAGGTGAAGTGAATATATAAATTATCACTATACAATGAATCTACAATTTCAAGATTGATTTTTTAAAACTAGTTAATGTGGTATTCCAATAATAATTAAATCCATTATTTTCATTGTAACTAATATTTTTATAAAGGGGGAGTATTGTTTTATGAAAATATGGGAAATGAGATATTTATATTAGGATCTTGAATTTTTTAATGTGTTTTTTTGAGATGGGTTCATGAAAAATTATACCTCAATAAATATATTCAAGTAGCCCTTATAATGATAAATTAATATTGGAATCACAAGCTGAGTTTATTAATGGAAAAATTTTATGTATTGGTGATTTCTATACTATTTTATAAATCAATTTAGTCCACATAGACTTAGATAATATTAATTAAAGGCTATTGGAAAAGTGGAGAGTGGTTCCATCCTTCCATCAGGAAGGGTTAAAGCTATGATTGTAAATGAAAGGGGGAGACAAATTTTTTTAGATGGAATGTGAAAAATATGAGATGATAAGATCCTTATATTTCATTTTTATTTTTTTTCAATAAGGGGGATATTAAATACTTTTACTTTAGTGAAGATGAAACAATTATTAATAACAAATACAAAGGGGGATATTCAAATTCCAAAATAAATGAGTTTTATTAATTTTTAATAAGACCATGAAGAAGGAAAGTCAAAGTATGTTGTTTAAGATGAGTGGGTTGCTTCCATCATAAATGGACAAGGAGAAGTTGCGCTACTAATACTTGTTAAATATGACTGGATAGGTTCATGGATCAACCCTTTAGAAGTAATGATTTATGATCTACTCTTGAGGTTAAAGAAAAATGATGATTAAGAAACACTATATGAAATAGTTTGGAGATGACTCTGAAAAATATTTGTAGTAGGGGGATTGAATGAACACAATATGAAGATGTGAGGACCTATCCAATGATTACCAATTATTCATGCTATAAAAACAGGTGACAATGTCTCTTTGTATAATGTTTGTAGTGAATTTATAGTGATTGAGAATACCTTTAATGATCTAGATAGGTTCTAATATTTATTGGATGAAGTCTCGAAGTTAAAGGTAAATCTAAAAAATGATAAGTCTTGGAAATATCCCATGACTTATTTCTTCTTTATAATTTTTCTTAGGAAGAAAAATTACAAAGGTTGGAGGTTACCCTTTGACTGCAAGACTTTCATTAAGGATCTATTAAGAATCTATAATATCTCATAAGTATCTATAAGAACATAAAACATTTATGTATTGTAATACTTATAAAGTTAGTCTTATGAGGATTCTAGATTATGGAAAATATGAAAAGGAAAGCCTTATACAAAATGGTTTGTATGTTATGGATATATGAATTTGATGTGACATAAGTATTTGGGAAGATCATATATTAATTCACTATGTATATGAATTTAACCACTATAAAAAATGAGAAACACATAATATTAGATCTATATAAGATGAGGAAAATGAATAAGATGTACAACATGTAATAAGTAAGTCATTCCGTAAGATACAAAGACTTAATCAAATAACAGACCATCTCTTAAGATATCAAGAGTCTATAAGACATTTGGATCAAATAAGATGTTAGGTCCTCATAAGATATGGGCTATGTAAGATGATGAAATGAATAAGATACCCAGTTAGTGTATATTATATGTTTTATAAGATATCCTTTCATAAGATATCTGATGAGAATATGGTACAGTTTAAATAAACTTATGGAATAATCAAAATTAGTAAATTAGATGATAAATCACCAATTATCATATATTTCAAACATCATAATTATCCTAAAATAATTGCGATTCAAGGAAATAAGAATTCGAGAAGAACTCCACACTGTGAGCCACACTTACACATCATCAAAGCATGTTTCCATACACACATGGAAGATTTAAAAAGAATTAAACGAAGTGAATTTTATAAATATTAAATGATGTAACTATCTTGAGTCTTATGGGATTTAATTAAGGATGCATGAATCTTATTTTAATGATAATTTAAAAGAGAATATTTCCTGGAAAATGTATTAAGGATTTAAAATTATCTAATTGCAAGGGAATTAAAATGAGAATATGATGAAAATAATATTCACATTACTTCCAAAATATTCTCTATTAATATAAAATAGTATAAGTACCAAATAAGGGGAACATGATCAAGAATTTATAATAATTTATAACCCAATAAACTATTGTATCGAGGAGTGAAGATGAGGTCAATGATGTAATCTATTCATGGAGGAAGGAACTTATTATTCTTGAGAGTTAGAGAAGATGAGACGAATTAGTTCATTGAAGATATAAACTTAGTGTTTGGGAAAAAAATATATGATCATGAGTATTGGTTTTTTATTGTTCTTAAAGATAGTAAATGAGAATACTGATTGATCCAATTTGTTCATGTAGAGATATCTATATCAAGTGGTGTAGAAGAAACCTAGAGTAAAAAGTGACATTTCTTATTTTGGATCAAAACATTGTAGTGGGATATGAGAACCTTTACTCTCCATTGGGAATCTAGAGAATAATCCTAATGGTTATCTTTAATAATAGGATTGGGAAGGTCCTTGATGTAACCACTTGGGTATATAGTGGTGAATCCATGATTGGTTCATTTAACCAATCATAGAAATGAATAATATTTTAAGACCAAACTTGGTAAATTATTGTGTGATGTTATTTATATATATATTTTTTATATGAGGCGAGGACATGATTATTCAGGATTGATAGGATCATAACTTTTAACTTCCCAAGATATTAAATTAAAAATAATTCAGAAACCATGTAATTTTGATTCACCCCTCTCAGTGGTACCTAAATGACCTGGGATCTGCATGTTTATAATTCAACTCCATTTTATCATTGTATTGCACCATCACTTGCCATTTAATTTGTGTTTTTTTGAGTTTTTTTATCTTGGTGCACATGAATTTTAACCTTCCATGTTGGTTCGAACCTATATAGAACTATACTTGTGTTATTTGGTTTATAAATAAATAATTATATAGTCAAAAAACCCCTTAAATTTTTCTTCCATTACCATGGAAGGTTTCATGTGAATGTGAAAAAATATACTCAAATATATTGTGTTCTAATTTTTTTACTGTCCTGATGATTTTTTAAATTTGATTTGTGCATTCATAGAAGATCAACCTCTCAAAAATTATATCACATCATACCTAGAATCAAAATTTTTATGCACTTAAAAAGAAGAATAAAGCTTCAATGGGAGGAATTAAGGTGGTAATTCCTTAGACTAAAGTAGATAGATGATTATTTTTTTAGGGATAATAAGACAATATTTTAAAATATTTCATGGTACACCAACTAATTTATTATCAACACTAAAATTATGTTTTACCACTTCTATAGTGGATTAAATCCATGCCTATGAAATGCTATGGTGATTAAAGGATTTGATAACTATGAATAGATTATCCATTATTCCCCTAAGGATAGGGTCAAGAATGGTGACTCCCATTAGCCTCATTGGGATAGATATAAAAATCATAAAATATAGTTTAATTTAGTGGTATCAACCAATAAATCCCCTAGATGAAAGAAAAATCAACTACCCATGTGTCAAAAATATGGGAAGTATCCCAATAACCATCTCAAGGGACGGGGGAGATGCATCAAGTATAGAAAAGAGGAGAATAAAGTCAATCAATGTAAAATTGAGATTAATAATCCAACTAATTAAATATAAGAAAATATGTTTCTAATCAACACTCATCCTATAGTCTAGTATTTCAACTACAAAAACACTGGAATTATGAAATCCATTACCCTAAGCTAAGGGTTTTTTGAAATAATCAACAACAATAACCTATAAGTCCTAGAGAGAAATGAAGGGTTTATGATATAAATAATACTAATGTGGATCCCAAAAATTATTTGGTGATAAGTGTATTGGTTATTCATTCAAGAATATAAAATGAACTATTTTATTCAGGTTCTACACATCCTTTCATATCATGCAAGTTTAGCAGAACCATTCGAACACCACCACAAAACATGGGAGTTGATCAATCTGTGAAAATTAAAAAAAGATAAATTATTGTATCCCAAGTATATAAATCCTCCCTAATAAATGTCTATGTGCTAAGACTCCCATTAAATATTTTCATGCTTCCTTTAGTGGAATTTATTTCTATACTAGGCAAGGATTTTTTGTCCTTATACAAAGCCAACATCAAATTCTGGTAGAAGGAAATCACTGTATATATCCCAAGTCATAATATGATTATATAAAATTTTAATAAGGAGGAAAAATTTAATTTTAATGTTCTTATAAATCATGGATATTATTTCTTTATGAGCAAGTATATCTAGCTAAAATTATTTAGACAAAGGATAGAATCAAGCTTAAAGATAAGACCATTGTGAGGGACTATATTGATGTATTCTTGGAGGAGTTTCCTATCATTCTTCCTAAATAGGAGGTTGAGTTCTCAATTGAAATTATACATGGATATATACTCATATCCAAGACTCATTACATAATGTACAACATTAAGTTGAAATAAATGAAGAAGTAGTTACAAGAGAATCTAGACAAGGGTTTTATATTCCAGAGTGATTCATTTTGGGGTGCTCCTATCCTCTTCATCAAAAGGATGGATGGTTCAATGTAGATATAAATTGAATATCATGAATCTAAAAATATCTTGACAAAGAAAATGTATCCCATACCATGGATTTATGACTTGTTTAATTATCTATGTGGGGCCTAGTACTTCTATAAGGTTGACCTTTGTTTTGGGTATCATCAAATAAAATTTAGAAAGGAGGCTATTCCCAAGACCGACTTTAGAATAAGGTATAAAAACTATGAGTTTATATTGATTCCCTTTGGACTCACTAATACTCAATAAATCTTCATGAAGTTGAAGAATAAAGTTATTATATATTACCATGATACATTTATTATAGTATTTAAAAATTATATTATGATATACTCTAAAATTAAAGAGGAACATGAAGAGAATTTGAGTATTGTGATGAGGAGTTATAGAAAGTAGATTTTATATGAAAATTATAGTAAATGTGAGTTATTTATATAGATAGTATTATTATTTGGGAATTTTATTAAAAAAGGGATATCTATGGATCCTTCAAGGAAAAGGTGACCAAGGATTGGCATAATAATACTTATGTAATAGTGATGTTTAGTTTCATTGGACTAGCTAGGTAATATTAATGATTTTTGAAGAACTTATCATGATTTTTAAACCCACTAAACAAGATAAATTGTAATAGAGTGATGTTTTTCTAGACGAGTGAATGTAAAGATAACTTCAAGGAATTGAAAACTAATCCTGTATGATCCTGTGTCCATATAAGAATTTCAAACTCATAAGGAGTATGAACTTTTGTTTTGGTGGATAAGATTGTTTCTAAATTAGGTGTTATAAAAAGATTATAAGGGTTTAAACACATCAAATGATCCAATTTGTACTAAGAATGATGTTTCTTAGAGGTTTCATGGGTCTTGAACTGTTGGAAACTTACTCTATACCAACAGTTTAAAACCGTTGGTAAAGGATGGAAAACCATTGGTATAAACTATACCAACGATTTTCCAAGGCATGGGGATAGAAATATACCAATGGTTATTGAATAAATATTCGTATATTTCTTAGGAATTCACATTATACCAACAATTTCTAGTAACTATTGGTATAAATATTTTCCAATGGTTTCAAAACGATGAAAAATTTGAATTTTCACATCTATTGGAAATTTTTTAAAACTATTGAAATATACTTTTACCAATAGTTTGAAGTAAAAAGTTGGTAAATATTGAGTTTAGAGGGCTGTACCAATAGTTTAAAAACCGTTGGTATATAATTTTACCAACAGTTTACATGAAACCGTTGGTATAGAGTTTGTTTTCACACATATACCAACGGTTATAAACCATTGGCATAGACATGCTGCTGGAATTATAGCAGGAAGAAACCTTCCTCCCCCTGAAATTACCTATGAAATATAGAAGGAAAATTCTATTCAATTTTGTGCAATAACTATGCAATATATAAGGCAATTCATAATTGAATTCAGAATTCAGAAGGCAATTACCCTGTGCAATACATAATCCATAATTTAACTCTAAATTGAATATATAAATAATTTAATTGTTAATTATTAATAAAATAAATACAGAATTGAATACATAAGTATGTATGTGTTATACAGAATTATGAATACATACAAAATTATTAATTATGTATAGTGTATTCAATTCAGAATTAAATACATATAGAAATGAATCCTATATAATAAATACATAATTGAATTCAAAATTTAGAGGGTAATTACACTATGAAATTTCAATACACTGTACATAATTCAGTGGTTCATGTTAGTGTTACTCATTACCACTATGATAGGTGGGTAGATTTGATCAATGTCATGTGCTTTTCCAAGAACAATTTATAGCATTGAGAACTAGTAAAATGCATTGGTATTGGACTAGGATTCATGAGTTTTTAGTTTCCTAATAGCCGGGAGTTGTCTTATTGAAATTAATTGGGATGATCATATAGACATTTTTAAATCTCAGTGGGATAGACAGAACCATGTAAAAATGTGAATTGGGGAAGGCCTTACCCTTAGGTGAGGAATATGAAATCAAGGGAATTACTAGACAGCCTATGTGATAGCGTGGTTCTATAGCGGGAAGTGCTAGGGGCCTTGGAGATGAACTTTTTATAATATTGGGTATAAGAAGCTTGGGATATCATGAAGTTCACACCCACTTATAGAGTTTGGGATGAATCTATGAGTATAAAATTAGAATATTAAATGGGTGAAAATTCTTGGGTGATGATAGACATCTATACTGGTTGGTGCTCAGGGATATTTTGTGAGTGTAGTCAAATTGTGGAGATCACACCATAAAATGATAAAGTGTATGACCCATGGTTTAGAATAGATGTGGTGAACATTGATTTAGGAATGGTTGATTGATAAACCCAAATAATTATTGTGGTTTTATGTTATTTCCTAAGTCATCATAGGTGATTCATACTAGGTAAATAAATTTAGAATCATACTAGAGGCACACCCCCTCCCCACCTACACAGCCCCCACTCCCCACCTCACCCCAACATCCTCCCCTTGCATAGCCCCCCTCCCCACCTACATAGCCCACCCCTCCCCACTTGAACAAACCCCCTCCCCACCTCACCCCCAGCAGCCTCCCCCTACACATCCCACCCTCTCCACCTGCACAACCCCCCTCCCAACCTCACACCCAACAACCTCCCCTACAACAGCCCCCTCCCACTGCACCCCCTCCCCACCTGCACAGCCCATCCCCTCCCCACCTATACAGCCCCTCCCACCTCACCCAAGACAACCTCCCCTACATATCCCCCTCTCTACCTGCACAACCCCTCCCCACCTCACCCCCAACAACCTACCCTTGCACACCCCCTCCCCCTGCATACCCCCTCATCAGCTAAACTTCCCCCACCTTCACAACCCCCCCTCCACACCTCACCCCCAGTATCCCCCCTGCATGACCCCCCTCCCCCTTGCACACCCCCTCCCCCACCTACACATCCCCACCCACCTGCACACACACCTTCACTACCCCCTCCCCACCTACATAAGAAATTTCAAAAATCACAAACCCATTAACATTTCTAAAAAAGCATGTTATTTTATTTAATGAAAATATCCATGTTAATAACATTTTATAGGATTAATCCTTCTTTAAATTGAAACATGCATTTTGAAATACAAATATTAATATCACATAAGAGTCATTAAATTCAAAACTCATATCACAAACATCTTTATAAAACATTTTTTAATGAAACCAAACCAAACACACATGTATCAACCATAAAAAAGCTGGAACCACTATGTCATAAAGTATTAAACATATACAAAAAATATAGTTTATCGACAACAAAATAATAAATGGGGACAATGTGGAAGTCCATTTGGATAGCTCCTCATATCCGTCTTTATCCATTAAATCCTCTATAATTAAGGGTAATTTTAGTGGTGTGTATATGGAATTTTTAGGTATGATTTATCCTCACCTCCCCCAATTTCACTCTCCCCCAATTTCTCTTTGATTCAGTGATTGTGGATTTAAAAACTACATGAACATTCCACCACAACATTGTGCCATCAATAAAATAGTATTAATTTTTTTTGGAGATTGATAGTGGAAGCATAAAGATAATGAATACTAAAGGTTTATTAATTATTTAGATAGAGTAAATACCTCAAGTGACATATAGTGTATTTATAGTGATGATATCATTACTCTATGGGTAGATTCAAAGGATTTTATAAGGTAATTTATAAACATATGGATCTATTTTCAAGTGAATGGACTAGGGCTTAAGGGAATAGTGGTGAGTAAGGATCCTGGTGTGACCTTCTAGACCTTGGGAATATTTTACCATGAAGTAAGATATGGGATTATATCAGTGGATGGTATTCCTTGATTCCAATGTAAAAAATTTATTTAAGAAAACCTATGGGATACAAAATCTAACCTAATGGGGTTAGAATTATTTTGAGGTGAAATGATATATATTTCGATCTATTGATACAATAATGGGTGAAGTATTTCGGTGATGTGACATACATGAAGGTGAAATATAAAAAATATAATTGAAAAATAAGGTCTTAGGAGGATAATATAGAGTCATGTGGGCTGGTTTTCCTTGAGGGAAATGTGATAGTTAATAGGTTTAATTTTTATGATTGATAAATCAGTGGTGGAATCTTTGTAGATATTCCTAGAGTGGTGTGCTAAGTGATGGGGTTAAGATTTAAATAGAAACTGTTATGGTAGCAATGACTAGATCTAGTTATGTGATATATTTGGATACATGAAATTCCTATGTACTAGAAATTCTTACATGAATCTGAAAAATTACCGATTTCACTCAAATTCACTCATATCCTCTCCAGATGACTTATAACCGACCACAAAAATAGCTTCTAAGATCATGAAACAGTATACCATGATGTATCCATACAAACCAGATCAAGAACATTCATTATTTATCATCAAATCAAAATATTTTTGGTAACAAATAAAACAACACAAATATCAAATACAACATGATCTATGAATGAGACCTGATAAAAAATGATTCCCCATAATGTAAATCATAAAAAGATAATGAATCGGAGAAAGATGAATAAGAAGTGTTATAATGAAAACTAATAAGATCAAGTTATTCAGACAAGATTTTGAGTGTATGTAAAAAGATAATTGTGAAATATCTTTAGTACCATATAAAAAGAGAATTTATAGAATCCATACCTCCATACCAAGTAAGGATTTATTATTTATATATAAATCAATAAATATAATGTGACCTACCTAATCACACATATATTCAGTCACAAAAAATCATCATGCATCAAATGTCAGCAATATCAGTCAAAAATGTAATGGATCAATCTGTCCCTCATCACCATCACTATCATCATCGTCACCATCAGCCTCATCCTCATCCTCATCCCTATCCCCATCATCATCCCCACCCTCATCCCTACCCTCATCCCCATCCTCATCCTTGTCCTCATCCTCACCCTCCTTCTTACCACCGTCCTCCACCTCAGCCTCCTCCTTGCCCTTGTCCTCGGAATCATCTTCATCCTCAGCCTCTTCCTAACTATTGTCATCTACAGGAAAGAAATCATCTCAACCAACACTAGAAATTCCACTTGGTGAACTATATATTGAATTAATTGATGACATATATTCATAAAAAGATGTACTGACCTCTGGTAGAAGTTCCAGACATAAAAATTTTATCAGTTTCATAAATTCAGTGTTTTCCCTAGAAGACTGTTCTTCCACCTATGTGGACCTTTTTTCAGCCCGTTATATTCATTCCTTAACTTGTTCGAACTCAGTGGAACTAAAAATGGTACATTAAGAGGTCCAATACCTCTTTGGGACTATACTCTTCCCTGGTTGGCAGCATACTCTTCCAGGGTGATCATCTCCCAACACCTGATGTAAGTGATTATTTGACCCAAAATTATTAGGTTCCTGGGAATCAAGGGCCTCTAAAGCATCCTTTTACAAATATAAATAGATTATTAAGTTAAAAAATTGATATTAAAATTTGAAATAAAAAAGTAAAACTTACAATCTACTGCTTTGTCAGTTCATTAACTAAACTTCAATATTTTTTCCTTATACTCGAGCAAAACCATTTTTCTCGAGGCACATATCCTTCAATATTCAATTATTGCCTCTAAAATGACATTGAATGTAGGAAACCATAATAAAAAATAGTTTACCAATAATTAATTTCATAACTAAAATTATACGAAAGCCTTTTAAATCGAATAATGTATAGAGGAAACAATAGAAAGTGAAAGTCCTAAAAAAATTATAAAAAACTATCATACCTGCTTCCTCTCATGATATAACATCATAGTACATCCCAATGCGTGGAGGTATTTTTTTAACATCAATGTTTTTTTTTTATTTTTTCTGGATGATTCCTAAATAAAATTCAATAATTTAAAATATAGTATTAATGCAATACATGAAAATTTCAATTTAAATACCTCAAATGTGATTAATACCTTAAACATGATAGTCGTGCAATGAGTAATCATTTTACGATACTGTTTTATCAGACAATCATCCATGAAAGGTATCACCTCTAACTCTATACCAACTCTATCATTCTATCCAATATACAACTTGTGCTTATAGGCTCTTCAAACTCACCTAACTTTTTTTGAAGTGCTAACCGTGGACCCTCACCATCGGGGAAATTAAACCAAAGCTGACACCAAAATATTAATTCATATAAATAAAAAAATTATATATTACATTAAATACAACATATTTTTTACCCATATCTATGCCCAAGCATTATACTTGACTTCATTTGGAAACTTTCTCCATGAGAGCGGGCTAACAGGAATGATGTCGGAGTATTTGGAAAGCGTCACAAAAAAACTTCGACATTGCTTCCCTATTTTTTCAATCATTTGATTGTGTTTGTTGTAGTCCACCATTAACTACATGTGGTGCTTCCAAAACACAAAAATTCATGTACTCCCTTTCCCCCAACTTCTATCAGTTGATGTATCTGTTATGAATGAAAAAAATATTATATCAACACATGTTATAATGAAAATAAATAATGGTATAATTTTTTTAGGGTTCTATAATGTTGAGTCAATAAGGGTTCTTTATGACTTTTCCATTCCTTTATGTTTTTAAAATAAAAAACACTCTATCTCAAGGAAAATTTTATTTCCCATAAAATTTATCTTATTAAGGAAAATTTTCCTTCCCAAGAAAATTTTTCTCCCTTCCTTTGTTTTCATTGTTCATGATTTAGTTTCTCTAAATCTAACTCATTTTATTTCTAAATGTAAAATTTGGTTTCAAATCTAAAACCTCAGAATCCTATAAATACTTAGATATAGATTATTCTATTTTCAGGTTCTGAATTCAGATTCCAAATTCTCTGAATTCATATTCTGAATTCTTTGAATTCAGATTCCAAATTCTTTGAATTCATATTCCAAATTCTCTAAATTTAGATTCTGAATTCTCTGAATTCAGATTTTTAATTCTTTGAATTTAGATTCCGAATTCTCTAAAATTCAGATACCAAATTCTCTGAATTCAGACTCCAAATTATCTGATTTTAGATTCCGAATTTTTTGAATTTAGATTCCTAATTCTCTATATTTCATACTCTGAATTCATCCGAATTCAGGTTCCGAATTCCTTATAATTCAGACTCCGAATTCTCTTAGAATTCAAGTTCCAAATTACTCAGAATTAAGGTTCCAAATTCCTTAGAATTCAGACTCCATAGTCTATAGAATTCGGATTCCAAATTCCTTAAAAAACAAAATCCAAATATCCATGTAATAAAGACTTCAAATGTTTATTTCCTTATATTCCGAACTTTATTTTTCCTTAAACTCTGAAAAATAGATTTGGTTGAGAAACCATATTTTACTTACCCTTGTTATAGTTATGAAACGATTCCATGCATTCTATTTCTAACTAAATATTTTTTGAGTGAAACATGTACAGGTCCCTCTTAAATTCAAGGAAAAATATGTCTGTTAGAGGAGAGAGACAACCATTGGATAAGTTCCAATAAATAGAAGCTCATTTGAACGAGCTCAATACTGATATAGAAATATGCAAATTACATGATATTGAAGTGATTTCTAAAGAGAGAGACTCTCATGCTTTGTGCATACTGAACATCTTGTTCGGCTTTCTTTTTATGACTATGATTGTTGCTGTGTATAATCGAGGGCTTCAAGGGATAGGAATACATAGGTTGCAACTACCATAAAGTTCAAGGTATTCCTTGATAAGGAAGATAGAGGTTCCGACTACCTTGAAGTTCAAGGGCTTGAGGGGATAGCAGGATAGACT
This sequence comes from Viscum album, assembly GCA_963277665.1. Lineage (NCBI taxonomy): Eukaryota > Viridiplantae > Streptophyta > Magnoliopsida > Santalales > Viscaceae > Viscum > Viscum album. The sequence continues at coordinate 1,435,730,297 of OY728128.1, forward strand.
CCGATATTCTTATCAAGGGCTTACCCTGGTGTGGGTAAGACAACCTTTCTTGAAATTATAAATCAAGGGACCTTTATATAATGTTGTTGGATACACTACTCTTTGGATTAAAATATTTCATACTTGTTACTTGTATTGTTTCAAGTTTATTTTCCACTGCATTTTGATTAATAAGGAAAGTATAACTATCTTATACTTTCTTGTTCTTGTATAATCTGATTAATAAGATTCTATACACTTTAAGGTATAATATTTTTCCTTGTAAACTTTTCTTAAGATTCATTTCCACAACCATATATCCGGAATCTAGCAAGTTTTTAGAACTAAGAGTTCTTGTGAATTTACCTTGTTTAACTTTGTTAAACATAGTTTTCCTCAAGGTTAAAAACAAAAGTTTTATAACCAACTTTAAAGGTTCCAAATGAATTTTTAATGTATACAATTCACACCCCCTCTTGTATATTGAGCATCTATATTAATATTTCGATCCTATATATAAATTTACCTATGGTAGTATGATCATGGGGTGCCATTAGATCCACAGAAACTAAAGGAACACCCTGTATAGATGGAGTGGGTCCTAGTGTATGCTCTATAGGCACAGACTATAGTGGAGCAGTAGTAGAAGAATATGAAATATAGAATCTTGGAGAGAAATAAGTAGTAGTAAAAGAATATGTAATGGATGGCTGTACAAATTCACGATATGGATGAGGAGTGGGAATCATCATCGGATATAGTAAAGATGGGTGAGGAGGATCATTTGTAAAGGGTGGTGAAAAAATGGGAGGAATAAATATCCCATGTGTCCCTAATGACACACCAAGATCAGAATGTGGGATAGATGGTACATCAGTGGGAGGGGAAAGGTCTAATAAAGTATGCTGACCAGATCTTCTATCTCTCGTACCACCGTCCCTCATACCACCGACATGAGTACTGGAACCACTACTAGGCTTCTCGTCAAATAATTGTCACCTCAGTGGAAGATCCTGAAAAAATGCTTAAAACAAAATTAATCACATGAAATTATATGTTTTATATATATATATATATTTGAAATAAAATACTCACAATAGGGACTTGTGGATGAATTCCCATCTCTGCCATGCAGAGATTGTTGTCCGTATTCCTTTTTTGTCACATCTCTTCAATAGGTTTCATTTCCTACATTTGAAAACAAATATGGAAGTAATTATAAATGCATAACTAATGGGTAACCCAAAAAACAAAATATACGAGAGGGGATAGAGGGATTAATGGGTTTTGGGGTCAAGTAGCCATGGTTAATAAAGCATTGAAATGATAAAGGGGGTCTTAGAGTTATACTATTTTTATACATGTTTAATAAAGAATTGAAATGTTCACCATGTTATAAATATTGGTTTTATAGGTTTGAATACATTTCAAGTCAAATACAACATATTTGTAATCAATATTAAATCAATTTGAAAAGTACCAACCTTAACAACCCAAGTCGAGTTAGACCAAAATAATTGAGAACATGTATGGGTGATTCTATATATTTCCCACAAGAACTTCGAGTTCACAATCATCCCTGGAAATTGAGCTATTGGAGGCATCATAAGTAAAAAATGGATTTATTCCAATGGTTGTAGGGATGGTTTCAATTCCATCATCACTATCATTAAAAAAATTTCTTGGAATTACTTTAATAATGAAACCAAATTTAGGTCGAATATGATCTTTGACATAAAAAACCTATTTCACCATTGATTCCAATACATATGGTTCATCGATAGAAAGAGTGTGAGTCATGTTAATAACTATAAATCCACAATCATCAATAAAGGTTCCATGCCTCATCATCAAATCAAACCACTATCATTTCATCATTGTGACCCAACCATGAGAGTAATAATCAAATATTATTATTTTCTCAACAACTCCATAATAAGCTACATTTTCAAAACGAGGTCTAATATCTGATGAACTTGAATAATAGTCTGTTTTGGTAGTTATAATAACACTATCATGTTGTGTTCTCATGTTCTTTTCTCTTTCAGTGATAATAAATTTTCACCCATTGATCAAAATTTATTTACATTCATGAACCATAGTATTATGACCAAAATCCAAAGATCTTATTTCCTTAGATAAAGATTTTGTAGGAAAACTTGATACTTGAAAGATAAATAAATATTAAATGTAATTAAATATTGATTTTATTTATTTATTACAACAATATTTCTACCTTCAATTTCAACCAAGTAGAAAACTATTTTCTATGAAATGAATCTCTTCTTCTTAAAGATAAAGAACAATGTTTTCTTTTCATCATTTCTTTATGTTCCTTGTAGATAAAAATAGAAATAGTTTAACATATACGTAAAATTACAAGATAGGAGATAAGATATATATGTTCAATTTACTTACTTTATGTAGTCATCGAACAAATCACAACTGAACAACATTATGTGATATATTATCCCCCGCTCTTCAAGGATTAATGTCGTAAATATATATGATCTGAGAATTCCTCTTGTTTGAGGAAGTGATGGAAAACTAGGTTCAATTTTATCATAATATTATTCTTCATTTCTCATTGGTCTATTAATTCTTGTAGTAAGATCATAAAAATACATTGAGTAGAATTCCATACATTCTTGATCCAAGTAACCATTCATGATAGAACATTCAGGATGATTCCTGTTCCAGACATAATATTTCAATGTGTACATATTTCATTCAGTTGGATATATCCAATGTAAATCAAGAGGTCCTCTGAGAAGTATTTCGGTAGGAAGATAGAAAATCAGATGCAACATGCATATGAAAAATTATGGAGGAAATATTTTTCTAACTCACACAAAATTAATGGTGTATCTTCCACAATTTTTTACAAGAAAGACTTGAAATAGTTATTATCACAAATATCTCTAAACAAATGGCACAATTGAATAACTGAAACCCTTACATTGGAAAAAAGAAAATGATTTCTATTGGAATCAACTCATGAAGAAGGATGTGATTATCACGAGTCTTTAAAGATTTAAGCTTCAAATATCTTCTATTGACACAATTTGATATATTGCTTGAATATCCATCAGGAACTTTAACAGTCTATAGTACTTCCATAATTTTTTTTTTCTGTAGGTGTCATCACATAAGAAGCACATGGAAGTTTCCATTTATTTTTATTGATACACATAAGATATAATTTTGGTCTGATGCACCAATCCACCAAGTCATGCTGAGATCATAAATCATCTTTTTTCATTCCCCTAACATTTAGAAGAATTGAAAAAACATTTCAAATATATTCATTTCAATGTGAATTATGTCTAAGAAATGATGTAACAAATTGGTTGACCAATACGGAAACTCAAATAAGATACTCCTCTTCTTCCAATTGTAACACGTATCATTAGAAACATTATTTCTATTTCTAGATTTCATTTGACACTTCCCGAATGAAAAACTGAAATCTTTAAATTCATTAATCACATCAATTTCAGACAGAAGAAGAGGTGGATCATTGGTCTCCATGGTATTGTCAAATCTTTGATGATTGTTTTTATATGGATGTTCCATTGGAAGGAATCATTGATGTACCATGAAACTAAAAATACAGTGATATTTCAATCTTCTTGACCGAATATTCTTCATACAAACAAGACATGATAGTTTTCCCTTCGTGATCCATCCGGACATCATTGCATAAGAATAAAAACCATTGATCATCCACATAAATGAAACAAACTTATGAAATGTGTATTTTGAACATTCATTATATGTGCGCACACCCACATCCCAAATAAGATTCAACTCTTTTATTAAAGGTTGCATGTATACATCTATATCATTTCCGAGATCAAAAAAGACATATATACTTATATTTATGAAAGTGAAAGGTTTTTTCATACACAACCATGGGGGAAGGTTATAAATGTGTTTGAAAACCAGCCATGTGTTGTGCGAAGTAAGAATCTTCCCAAATAGATTAAAAACATCACATGAAAGACCTAACCTCACATTATGCATGTCAACTAAAAAATTTGGATATCAAGCATCAAATCTCTTCCATGAAAAAATCTATCTACAGGGTGAACCAACTCTTTATTATTCTTCTTTCTCTCAGTATCATGCCATCACATTTTTATTGATATTTCATCAGACATGAAAATATTCTAGAGTCTGGGGATCAATGGAAAGTTCCACATTACTTTCTGTGGCACAGAAGATGGTGTTCCATCAGCTTTTAGCTTCCATCAAGATGTTCCACATTTGATACAATCATTTATTTTTGCAGTTTCCTCATAGAATAAGCTGCAATCTTTTGGTCAAGTATGATTTTTTTTGAAAATACACATTCTTTAACTAACTTCCATGCCATATAGTGGTTTGAGGGAATATCTTCATCATCTAGAAGTAATTTTTTCAAGAAGGTAAAAATTTAATCGATGAGAGTATAAGAAATACCATACATGTTTTTCCCATGAAACAATCAAATTAAAAATTCCAACTTTTTTATTTTACCACATTGCTGATATATTGGAGTCATCGTAGCATCATTCATTTTTTTTAACTCTTTAAACATTATCATTTTCATTAGATGCATCATGTGTTCTCATATCTAAGACTTCTTCGGTCAACATCATTTGCTTCTAATAATGATAAATAAATGGAAACCGATCATATATAAAATTCTGCAATCCATTCCTCTCATTTGGATAATTATCATTTTGAGATTCCATTTTCTCCCCATTGTGATACCATACATAATTGTTTGTTTGAAAACCATATTTTATTATATGGTAGATAAATTCTTCATGGATAAACCAAGGTCTTCGAACACAATTATAACATGGGTAGTGTATGTGACCATTATCTAAAGCATTTTCAAATGAAAAATCTAAAAATCTCTCCAATTTTTTTTGAAAATTTCTTGAGATCCAATTGGTTTCACACATCCAACTTCTATCTATTTTGTAAAAAAATGTAATCATTCATTTTGTGAAATCAATTCAATAATATTGAAGTTTAATCAAAAACATTTTTAAGTAAATGAAAATTTTTCACTTCATATAAAACCATAACCAACACAATATGTAGATACATGTTGAAACATAGAATTGGAAATTATAGTATTATATCAACATTGATTTTAGACTGTGTGAGAGAAAAAAAATGACACATAGAGGAAATAAAAAAACGAGGTTTAGTTACAATATATAACACAGTCTTCTCCACATTATAGTAACCCACTACTAAGCGGATTTATTAAAAAATAAAATAAAATTAACCATAACATGGATCAGGTTTTACATGCAATAACTACTCACTAGGAAGTCTAGGATACAAACAACATGTATTGTAGTTATTCATGTAAAAAATATGTAAAAATAAGGAACATAGAGTATTATATTAAACCCTTTTAAAAAATAAGATAAGTGATAAGTAAATATACATTAAACACATTCACAACTCAAATGTAAAATGAATCATAGAGGGTGAATAATGTATTGAGTTTTTGATGAAACTCTATATTAGATCAACTTTGGTTGATGAATTTCCTTTAAATATAAACCTCATATAAGATTAAATGATCTAATAAATATTTCTATTAAGTGTGGTAATAAATCTCAGAAAATAAAGTGTTATGTGTATAAGTAAGTAACATAGTACCCTCATATGTTCCATACACCCATTTTATTTGAGGCTTTATCAAATTTATACTCAAATAATAAAAAATTATCCACTGAGGAACATTAATAATTAATTAATCATATTGATAATATTTTTTGAAAGTATTAAATGGTGAGATATTCATTAAATGGTAAGATATTCATTAATCATATAGAAAATCTTTTGGTGTATCATGCAATGCAAGCCACCAATGAATTTGAATTTATTAAAAAATAATAATAATTCATTAAAACTCAAGGTGATACAAACCCAATGAGTGTACACTCCCATATCACCCGATCACACCTCCAAGATCATTCTCAAATGAGTCACATGCCATAAAACCTAGGATCATTTAGATAAAAAGTGACCATGATTCTCATCCATGTCAAGTTTATCTAGAAAAAAACCACCCTTGGTGCTTCTTTTCCAACAATACTAAGGAATCACACTCATTCCATGGATTAATAAATGATCACTAGTCACTTAGGAATTACTAGAAAACCAAAAAAAACATATTCATGCTCTATCCATCCTATATCCAACCATATCAGATCATAATCACTATCTCATCAAAAACCACACCCAAAACCAATATGTATTAGTATCTAATAAATCATTCCCTCTTCATATAATCATTATTCCTAAATTACTTCAAGTAATTTAAATTATAAGGATATAAATAATTCTACATTTCTTCACTTTTACCATCACAAGGGTATCAAAATAATCAAAGTGAATCATTCCCATCATGAACCATCTTTTTATGGTTACATTTAATACTTTAAATAATTACAAATCCCTAAAATTAATAAATGAAACCGAAGTGTTACAATACATCCATTGCACCAACGAAATTTATTTACATCATTAGAGAACATCCTAAAATAATATCCACATGTTATTTCCTCAAAAAACATTGTGGTTTGGCTGGGTATAATTCCACTGACAGGTTATATAGGAAACCCATATAAAACTCATTATGGACACTTTATACAACTAAACCCTATGTCATTAGAAAATTCATTCACACATAAGAATATAAATTTCATGTGAATCCTACATGCCACATATGATGAATGCACACAATCCTTTTTCCTTTATGGTCTAAGTGCCAAAACCACAAATTAAAATATCAAATCAGTACATCATACTTGATTAAATATCTCAACTGTAACACTGATATTAAAGAAGAAAAATTTCATAATCCTATTAACCTATAATTACCACTGGAGATGGGTTTATTACTCACATGTTTTAGGAATATCACCAGTCCAACACATTCCTATCACTATATAATTATCCAAAAATAGTAAGAAAAAAAAACACTCTAATATTGATTTCTCATGCCCAGAATAAAATAAAAAAAATAGAATCCAAGATGGTGCACAATAACACCTCAGGTGAACCTCCATATACCTCAAATACTATCAACTAGATATATCACACCTTGATAGTTTTAAAAAATCAATATACTCTTCAAAAACCTAATATGAGAGGATGAGGAAGACTAGAACCCCAAAGGATATATCTTTTAGAGGTTTTTGTTGTAATGGGGTCAAATTACTATGATGGTTATTCAAATAATAAAATTAGATAAAAATGATGAAATAATTATTAATAAAAAATTCATCTAGGCACCACCGGGGCCAGTGAGACAAGGAAAAATGCTATCATTCTTACTTAGACACTGGATGATCCTTGGGATATGTAGAATTTCAAGTCCCACTACTAGGACCACTAGATTTTTAGTACACCCCACTAAATATCCAGTGGCCTTGTTTCCGCAATCATGAACCCCACTCAGCCTCCATCCTCTACAAATTAACTCCAAGACCCTTTATCTATAATATACACCTTCAAGGGAGAATAAAAGAGACGACACATAATATCCTCAAAAAATACCTTTAATTTCAAGGATGTTAAAATTATACCTCTTTAATGGATTATCATCCCCAAGTAGTATCTTTAGTTTTCTTTATTGAACAACTCAAGTCACAGTGTCCAAACATCTGAATCATGCCCCAAGTTCCCTCATCAACCCAACCATCCGACTATAAGACTTTGACAAGTGGTAGCATATTACCTCACTACACTTTCTTGATGTGGTTTGATATATGTATTGAGCACTCCTCAAATGATGTGTTAGGATCCAAATCAATTTTATCACATTCATTCACATTGAAAGACAGAGAATGTAACTCTAGAGTAGAGACAAAATGAACAAATCATGAATACCTCTATACCATGGAGTGAGATCCAAAGGGAAATATGTTATACTAATATTCTCAGTAATCTTGAATGGTATAAAAATTCTTGGATCTATATTTCTTTTATTGTATTACTATATTTTCCAAAATTTAGGAGTTACCCACATCAAAACATGTTCACCCACAACAGACTCTAAAGATAACTACACATGGATAGCATATTATTGTTATATACTATAAGTGGGAAGTAACCACATCTAGATTTGTCATACAATCTTGGATGTCTCTTGTGTTTTACTTGTCCCATAACTTCTTCATCACCATCCTTATTCCAAATTAGAAGTATATGACATGAACGACCATACAGAACCCCAGAAGGATACGTCTGAACTAAATCCTAGAAGAAGTTATTTAACATGAACTCAACCAAGGATAGGTGATCATCCCAAGTTCTATTGAATACTAGAAAACATTCCTAAAGAATATCCTATAATATCCATATCATCCCCTCTATCTGTCCATTTATATTTAGATGATAAAATGTTGTACATTTTAGTTGGGTCTCTAATGCCTTCTATAAGAACTTCCAAAAAATGAATGTGAAATGCGAGCCCCCTATATGGAATGATGATCAAAGGAACTATATGCAAGGGAATAACATTTCATAGATATAAATTTCTGAACTAGAGTAATAATCATTTGAATATATATTCTACTATAGGAATCATGTGTTATGTTTGGGGAATAATGCTACACTGTGCTATCACCAATTTGAAGTGAAAAACAAACAACGACTTGAATCAAGGATGGATCACAGGTTAGGAAGAAGGGTTCACAAATAAAAGAAGAACTGCCATTTAGGGATAATAAAAAAAACATTGTCTTTAAATAAATTCGAATTAAAAAAGGAATAAATGGAGGTAGAACATAAAACTAACTTATAGATTTCAAGTGGAAGAACAAAGAATCGGTTTTTAGGAAGAAGGGTTCGCACACTGGAACAATGGGAGCTATCATTTAGGGCACAATGCGGGCGTATCTGGATTGGGATTGGGATCTATTGTATTTGTGGAATTTTATCCCAAAGGTTTTAAAAAGTTGTTGGGAAATTTTATCACAATAAACCTATCCTAGTGGTTCAAATAAGGCATTAGTATAGGAGGTAAATATTACACCATCACAACAATTTTTTGAAACCATTGGGAAAACTGTCACCTAACCAGTGTCTCTAATAATGTCTGACCCAAAGGGTTTTCAAACCATTGGGAAAATACACTCTAAAAAGTATTATACAAACAGTTTTCATCAAAATGTTGGTATAGGTACCCTATCCCAATGGTTCATATAAACCGTTGGGATAGGGGTGTTGGTATAAGTGGGATTTATAGTAGTGTTGGGGCTGTCATGGGGGTTCAAGACACGAAGTTTCATGTTTTTGAGAAATTAGATAGTGCACATGATTAGTGTATAGTTAGCCCATGGTTTTTTTATAACTGTTCACCCTAATAATGTAACATAAATTACATAGTAACATGGTTTGTAAAACTATGTGATAGGTCCTTGGAGACCATGTCAATGTCTACAGTAAATTACAGACTTATCACATGGTTAGAACACAGTCTCTGAAACTGTGTGCCATAACTATGTGAGGTGGATAGTCTTGGATAGTGGGGGAAACAAATTTGGCGTATAATTTATTAAACTATGAAACAAGACAACGATCCCTTTAACAAATTGCTCAAATTAATATTTTCCATTTCTATTTTGAAAGTATTTAACCCCTTTTCTTCCCCCATTTGTCCTATAGCTCCTGTGCACATCCTCCATTCCCTCCCCTCTCCACCATGGTGGAACTCCTTATATTATTGATTGTTTTGGATTCTGTTGAATGAATTATAAATTTATCTATGAGTATAACACTCTCATAACCTCTTATCTCATTTTCTCTTTCCATTAAATTTTGTTCCATCGTTTATATGGGTTATAATCTATTTTCAGGGTGTTTGTATAGTTTCAATGTATCATTAATTTTAGTTTGAATCAAAGGTTAATACAAGACATGTGGACTATTATGAGGTTAATGTAGGTGTTCTCTTCAATTTACCATGTTTTCTAGCTATGTGTAATGCCCACAACCTAGAAACCACTAAACTGATGGTACATATTGGGTCATCACATGACGTCAAGCACACCACCCCATACGCTAGAGGTTTCTGAGTAGAAGTGAGGGTTTAATATATTACATGGGGAGAACATACCCTATTTACCAGAGTGAGACACAACATATAATAAATTAAACAATGAAAAAATAAGAAATAACTAGAATCATGAATAACCAACTATTTCCCAATAGGGAACAATCTATAACTAAACAAGTAAATATTCCATGTCATGCTAATAATTACAAAGTGAATAAAACAAAAAATAAATAAAACCAAGTTAAATCCCAAATGGGCCTTGACTCCAAGTATGGATCCTTATCCATGAAAATCCCATGCCCAAATCAACACCCAACCATAGGGCTTTTCCCTTATCCTGAACTGTAACCATGAAATCTACTCAGGTACCCAATGACAACCCAAGTAGAGTGTGAGTACAACTCAGTAGGCCACCCCCAATGGTGTCTACAAAATATCTTGTCAAAACAGATAGTGTATACAAGTACTAAATAAATGAAAATGTAAAAAAATACAACTTGGTGGCCATTATTTAATAATAATTACTTTAACCTATTTCATCATTTGTTTCATGGGTTAGGAATTTAAATCATTTACACAACAACCTAAGCCAATCAATTACCAAGAATAATGAATAAGTCAAGTTCTCTACCTCATTATAAAAATCAATTTCACAATCAATTAAATCACACTTACCTTGCATCATAAGTCTAGATAGATTCATCCAATGCAACCATTAGTGTCCTATAACATGAGTCCATCACCCTAACCCATGAATTCTAGGGGTGGGTTTAGAGCATCAGTCAAACCCAACCCATGGGAGGAGCTTCAATCCTTTATCCCACACTACCAATCCATGTGCACATGCTTATTAATACATTTTCTATAATACCATATCACAACCATACACAATCAATAAACATAACATTTACATTTCATAATCACTCAACATGTAAATCAACATTAAACCTTGACCTAATATCACAACAACTATTCACATTGCGTAGACTCTTTAATCCCATTTTCACATTTTTCTAAAAAACCCCTTATAACCTTTCCAAGTCTGGAATAAACTAAAAAATATTCCATTTTAACTCAAACAACACTTTAACACGTTCATCACAGGCTCTACTTTATCACAAATCAATTTCATACTTAACATTTCTGTTTTCCATATTTTGTAAATTTGGCACACCACATGGGTGGCCATAATTCGGTCAAATAAACCTCAATGAATCTCATGGCGATCATGAGGGATTCAATTCATTATTTATCCAAAAAATTTACCAATTATTACTCAAGGAAACAAATGCGCACCAAGGGGAAGATAATATCACAACTACACATGCCCAAATATATAACGAAAATATGGGATATAACTTGTACACCACCTACCTCAAATCCAAAGATAATCGAATGATTAATATTGGACATAGATCCCGATTCAAGCACCCCTTGAAGACTCAACATAAAATACACCATAAAAAGAGGGTTTTATGGATTTATAAGAACATAACCCAAGCTATAATACCTAATCTACAATAGAGAAGGTAGGGGAGGATTAAAATTTCACATTGCTTTGATATGCAACCAACGACGCTCCAAATAGAATAGAATTGAAGGAGAACCACCCTTTGAAAGATTTAGAAGTTTGAGTTCATCACTAGGGTTGTGTGGAGAAGAAATGGGGAATAAATCATGTAAGAAAATTAAAATCATGAGGGGGTAGTTTCATAATTTTTCACTTTTTAATGGGGCTCATGGTTTTGCCGCATGACTTTTCAAACTGTGCACCAATCATACACTTGCCTCTATTGAAGAGGGGTATAAATCTCAATGTTACCTTAGAAGGCCCACATTGGTTATAAAACCATGTGAAAACTGTACAAAATACCTCTGTCTAAGACCGCACGGTTTGGCCTTCCCCCTTGCACGGTTTTCTTAACCATGAAACCCCTTCTCTTTGATAGCATGGTTTGGGTGAACATTTATCTCTAACCATGTGCCAATCACGCAACATAAACTGGAAGTCCATTTTCCCATTTCCTTCATGTACCGAACCCCTGGAACACCTCCAAGAATCCTCATACAACCATTAAACATTTAATTATTCAAAATTAAAATATTTAATCCAAAAACTAATCAAGAACATACCTCAAAGAAGTGAAGGATCTTACAACCACCCACCTTATAAAAAATCATCCATGAACAACACTCCCAAGCATTACTAAGATTTTTAATAAAAAAATTGGGACACTGGGCTCACACATCTGAATCCCTTTCTTAGGATTTTTCTTTAACATTACCATGCTACCATAAAACTTGAACCGAAGGCACAATCTTTCCCCACAAGACTTTCTCACTACAATCCATAATACATACCAAATGCTCCTCAAAGGATGAATCAGAATAAAGCTCAACATCCTTAATATAAATCACATGAGATGGGTCAGGGTGATACTGCTGAAGTTTATAAACATGAAATTCATCATGCATAACACTACACTGTTGTGAAAGATCAAATCGGTATGCCACTAGCCCAAACCTCTCCACAATCTCAAACGAAACCACGCACTGGGATCTAAATTACCTTGTTTACAAATCCAATGGTGACCCAACCTTGGAGACACCTGTAAAAACACACAATAACCCACTAGTGCAAAAATAAGATTTAACGTCTGTTTTTTTATTTTTGACGTTGATTCTTAAGAGATATCTATAAAGGCGATGTAAATAATATTATTTTCAGCATTGGTTTTCTAAAAACCAACACCAAAAATCATTTTCATTAAGGGTTTCAAAATCAGTTTATGAAATAAATGGATGATGAAAACTGATTTTAATCATTTTTTATCCAAACATCAATGCCAAAAATCAATTCAGTTAAGGGTTTACAGTGTTAGTTTTACCTAAAACCAACACGGAAAATCAAGAAGGATCGGGTTTACGATGTCAGTTTTTGATAAAACCAACACAAAAAACCGGGTTTAGGTGTTTATTTTATCTATAAACAATGTCGTAAACCCAATTGTTTTTAAAAATATCAGCATCAGTTTTTAAAATAATCGACGCCGTAAATTAATTTATTTAGAAAAATATGAAAATTACACTTCCAATAAAATCAAAACCCCTGTAAAAAAAAAATATAAAACAATCAAATAGTATTTATCATTCAATAAAAATCTATAAATTACATGATTTTATCTAGTTAATTAAAAAATTATATATGTATTTTTATTATAAAGTAGAATTAAAATACACATACCTTCAATCAATGACTTATTCAAGAATTTTTGTGACCTTTACAAGTCCCACGACTCCAGCATTTACAGTTCTCGCACTGTTCAACTATTCTTTTATACCAAAGACAATACATTTTAGTCACTAAAAAATTTAAATGGATTCTAGTTAAAGATCAATGCATCAATAAATATTATAAAAAATTAGACAAAAACATTGCAGAGGCACTTTTGAGAACTCAATGAATTCTAGTGTCGAATGTTGGAAGAATATGCCACTGTAGGCAATGAGGCATCTACGGTTATGGCTGAATGGAATGGTTTAATGGTAAACTATGCTACAATGGATGATCAGAGAAAGTAGGCTAAGAATGAGATGAATAATGCATATACCTAGTGGAATAACTTCATTTCTCACTTAAAATTAGTGATTTGTTTCCTTTTATGTGTGTGTTGATATCCCATGATGGCTGAGTGTATGCACATTTTTATAATATATGTATACTAGGATGTATGTTTAGGGATTTTGTGGTAGAATACCTAAATTACCATGTTTCCAATTTCATATAAATATGTGATATGTTAAAAATAATCAGGGAAGAAGTAGATTAATATATTCTATTTACTTTTTATTTGAGTGATAAGCTGAAAAAATAATTGAATAAGATACCTCAACAATCTGTTACCACTTGGGGGTGATCCTATACATTGGAGGGAATGACGTTCATTCCATGCAAGTAATTTTCTTTGTGACCTCTAGTGGATTTAGAATATATCGAAATATATGTGTTTCCAATGTGTCCATGATTTTTATGTTATGCATAGTGGTGTGTGTGTGTGTATGGCCTTGAGAGACGTTTACTAATATGGTAACTAATGTGCATGGGTAGCCCATGAGACCATATTTGATGTCTTATTCCCTAAAAATTATTATGTAAATTGTTACCATGTTAGACAATTATCACATGTTTATGTATGTTTCTACATATATCTCATAATGACATGTATTATGCTTCCTTTTATGATATTTCTAATTGAGTGTATTACCATACCCAAGGATGCATTATTTGGTAGTTGGAACAAGTGGACCATCATGATATGATTATACCAGGGTGGTTGACCTGACACGAGACAATGATTATGATGTACCTATGATAGTCCTATGGCTAGACCTAAAATTCAATTCATTTTGGATACCAAGTACCATGCAAGAAATTGATGCCATGTGGATATCAAGTACATGTTCACTCATTATCATTGTGGCCTGACTCAATACTCAATGCCTTAAGAATACCATGTAATATGTTTAACTCACTTTTGGATTGTTCTTGGTCACTTCTAATGTATTTTTTATTCTTTTGGCATGGAGTTGTAGTAGGTACAACATGGGTTCATGTTAGCTTGGATAGTACATAGCCTCTCAGCACATGATTGATTGATTATTTATTCTTTTATATACCGACCATAAACAAAACAACTGACACCGAAAGATAAAGAAATATAAAATTCAGAATATTACACTTTCAAAATAAAATAGAATTAAAATACACGTACATGAAATTTACAGAAAGCTCATTGTTGGTCATTATTGAAGAATTCATTTGATTATTAGTAGGTTCAAACACCTAATATATCAAAAGATTTAGTTTTTTAAAACCATATGTAATATTATTTATAAATATTTGAATATACATACCTCAAATCCTAATCATAATTAACAAATAGTTCACAAAAGTAGATTGAATATGGGTAATATCAGATTGGTAATAAGACTGTGAATCATTGAATGCCTACAATAACATTGAATGATATGAGATAAAAACATAGAATAATATTGCAGAAAATATAAAAAAATTAATACAACCAACCTTATCAAATTTAGTAGTTTCCCTAGTTGTGATTATCTCATACATGAATCGTAGAATATAATAACCACATTCAACCTGTCCTTTTTTAAGATGACACTAAAATTATAAAACATTAAACTATTAGTAAAATTAATATATAACATAAAATGAGAACAAATTCTAATATAAAAACTAATTACCTGTACTTCCACATATTTGATTTTATTCGGTGTCTTTATCGAATTCTATTCATTGTTAAATTTTTTCTAGGAAATACATTTTCATATAAATGAACTAATAATACATATCTAAACAATGAGAATAAAACATAACAATCTTATAAAAAACAAAAAAAACTTACCCTTCTAATAAGGTGGAAAATCTTTTATGAACATTCCCTAATAAAGATCAAAACCAATATAATGTGCATTCACTTAGACACAATATGCCTGACATCCAATGCCCCCTATAATACAAAAAGTTCACAATTGATGACATTATAATGATCATTAGTTCATAATTATGTTTTTGTTCTTACCTATCAAGAAATGGTAGAAACCAAAACCAAATATTATCACGTGATAATCTCTCACAAATATATGAAAATCTATTAGGATTCTTCACATGTTGCACTTCTATAGAAATGAATTTTGGATCTATAAAGCTGTAAATGTATGTAATTTAATTTTGTAGAAGAAGTGTGTGTAGATACCTAATTTAAAAATAAAATATAGTAAGTCAATTTAAAACCATATTTTATTAAAAAATACAAATACAAATTTCAATTTACTTACATGGAAAACAACTACACCACATTCAGGACGACCTCTTCAAAATCAACTAGATGCATGATATCTTCTTTGAGTAATCTCAATAGATATTATCTTCCACATATATTAGTCGTCATCTGAAACTCATATACATAATTCGATGAAGAAGATTCCTGAGATAATCTTTGTATCCCATAATAAATATCTAAAGTATCTACAATCGATTGTTCCTGAACATTTTGTTTCATTTGTGAAAATTCTTTTGCTTTCAGATAATCCTATATAAGTTTAATGTCAGAAAACATTATAATTAATTTTGAATAATTTTTAATTAATATTTCAAAAAACAAATACCTGATATGAAATATAATGAAGCAAACCAGTTGGACAAAGTAAAAAATGACCTAGAAAATCCCCAACTCTAGTGATCTCCTCAGTAGAAAATGGTAGTAGAGCATTAGGATCTATAATATCGAGTACTGATACTCTAACCTAATCTATATACATGGGATGGTGATGTAAATAATCCCATAAAAAATCCACTAGTACTTAAAAAACAATATTTATGTGAGGATCTCCAAAAAACAACTCACAATATATGTTTTGGTCTGAGCGAGGTGGTGGAGAATCGAAGTAAGCAGATGCGGCAGGGTAGTCTGGGTGAGCAGGCTAGGAAGGCTAAAAAATGAAAAAGTTATATTAGAGTTTATAATTTATAAAATAGAAAAATTGATTATAAATAAATAAATAATATACTTGGGAATGCTTCTCATACAAGACAAGGTAGGAAGATGAGGCAGGGTAGTCTAGGTGAGCATGCTGGGAAGGCTAAAAAATGAAAAAGTTATATTAGTGTTTATAATTTATAAAATAGAAAATTTAATGGAAAATAAATAATATACCTGGGAAGGATGTTCATATAGGGAAGGGTAGGCAGATGAGGTAGGGTAGTCTGAGTGAGTAAGCTGGGAAGGCTGAAAAATGAAAAAGTTATATTAGTGTTTATAATTTATAAAATAGAAAAATTGATGAAAAATAAATAATATACATAGGAAGGATGCATAGACTGTAACTATATTTCCAAGTGTTCTAACAAATCTTTTTGCACTACTACTTGAATTTGATCACCCATATACTGTTTCATATCTTTCAACTCCAGTTTTAGGGATTCTATTTCTGGGTCTCTTGATTTATTATTCTTACCAAAAACCTTCCAAATACTAACACCCGCCTGATATCCTCTAACACGACTGGGGTGTTCTGCCTTTCCCAAAGAAGTGGTTGGGATGTCCATACTACCCTTGGGGATAAAAGATCCATGTGTCTCCTATTCTTGAAGTTCATCCTGAAATAAAAAATAAAAAAGTTATGTTAGTTTTTATAATTTATAAAATAGAAAAATTGATAAAAAATAAAAAATATTTACTTACAATTTTATCAACTACTTGCTTAGATTCCTCCGTAAGATAATTTTCATTTTTCCTTCTTCTTACTAGCTTAAATTTTTCATGGTGAGTTGGATGAGATGGAAGACCAAACTGGACCTCTTCTAAACCACTACTAGATTGAGCTCTTAATGATTCAAATTTTTCCTCAATCATTTTTTTCTCCAAATAGGAATACCCTCCACGTGATAAAGTATAAGGGTATATATTTCTCAACTAGATCTCTTAATGAGATCTCTTGGAGGCATGTTATATAAAAATAAACTACCATGTAATAAAAAAAATATATAATAAATTTTACAAAATAAAATAATTATCATGATTGAAAATTTTCTTCATTATGACTGTCAACAAATCGCTTCCATGTATCTTCATCTATAAACGGATACATGAGGCATGGGTTTTAAAACCTTCTCTTTCCCAAAACACAATTTTTTTTAGTTTTGTTTTAAAATATGTCCATCGAACCACCACTAAATAGAGACATATTTTCCTAATTTCTTTGGTTTCCTTAAAATTAAATGTCATCTGTATTTGATTAATTATATATTTCATTTAAAATATATAATATTAAAAAAATGAGATAAAAGAAATCAATTAAGATATTTTTACCGTCACGGCCTCCCAAAGTTGCTGCTTCTCCATCCTGTCCACTAACTTCCAATCATGATATAAAATACTAATCCTGCAACTTCTCTTCATCGATATATAATTGAAAAACCGTACTGCATTTGGGCTAATTTCATTATTATCATCATCAAAACAGATGTGTAACCTGTCACCATCATGAGTAATGTATAGTTTTGGTAAACATGTAATGCCACATTTACCAACTTGAGAACTTTATTTTTTTTGTAGTAATAAGAGAAGTATCCTCCACTGAGGATGCATCAGTAGTCCTATAATTTTTTTTTGTAAATCAACAGTTTTATTTCATTAAATAAGTATATTACAGAATATTTAATAATATATAAAAATAGATATACCTCAGTAACTTCTCCTCTATATATATATCTGACATTTCTACTATAAAGTGTAATGAAATTTTGTGTATCTGCATATCATTAGAAAACTTAATATTTAGAAACAAGGGAGAAAAAATAAGTATGTAAAAAAAGAGGCATGCATTTGTAAGTTTCAAAAAAAGAAACAAAATATAAATATTTACTAGAGAAATTATGAGACTAATTTATTGTTTTCCCACATGCCTTCATCATGATTATTACACACTACATGAACTATGTCTGTCTTATACTCATTGTAATCATCCGAAAATTGTGTAATACATGAATAAGACTTATGTAAATGACTAACATCATCAGTATCATCCTCATCACCCAAATTATATCTTTTTCCTTAAAAAAACTGACCAATGATCATTCGATGGATAAATGACATAAAATACTTACTTTTCATGTGTCTCCATTTAGAATGCTTCCTCATTGTAATTAAATCTTTTCAAATAAACCAGTTTAAACCCATATTCATAATATTTCACACCACTATTACTATCAACCCAATCACACTTAAAATCAGTGACTCAAAATTTAATATAATCAATTTTCCATATGTCTTCAAGAACTCCAAAATATGGCGTTGATGCAGAAATTGGGTTTTTATCTTTGGCACTTGAAAAATACACTACTTTAGCAAAAACCATCACACCACTATTCTGAACGGTACTCTTTTCATCTAGGTTTTTTGTGTAAAATATGTATCCATTGATATCAAAACCAGACCATGTGATCACATTAAGAGATGATCCCCCTAAAAACCAATTCAATGTTTTTGATGCAGATATATCTGGGGTGGCTTTCTCTTTAAACCATGAAACAAATGTCTTCTTATTCTCAATCATCAACCAATTTTCATTTCTTTTCTAATATCATAACTTAAATTCAGCAATATGTGAGGATATATTTGATTAAACCTCATCTGTGTTGTTCAAAATGTATAAATGTGCCAGCATCACTTAATCACATGGAATGAACTTTACCTTTAAGTCTCAAACACCTCTACCTTCACTATCAACTGTCATATGTCGAGATACAGGGGGACCAATATGCTCAACCTCATACAAATAATCAGTACAAAACTCAATTAACTCTTTTGATACATATTTTTGAATAAAGGCCTTTGGTTGATAAGGATTTTTAACATATCCCTTAAAAATTTTCATATATCTTTCAAAAGGATACATCTATATTAAATAAATATGACCACATATTCTTATCTCACGCACCAAATGAATAATTAGATGAACCATTATATAAAAAAAAGTGGGTGGGTAATACATTTATAGTTGACAAAGAATAAGAGTTGCTTCATTCTCCAGCACATATAACAAATTTGGATCAACAACTTTGCTAAAAATGGATTTGAAAAAATTACATAACCTAATGATAGTATTTCTGACAGTTGTCAGCAATATACCACGCACTGTTACTGGTAGAAGTTGTTGCATCAACACATGGAAATAATGATATTTCATACCTATTAATTTATAATCCTTAAATGAAACCAAATTATTCACATTTGAAGAAAAAACACTGGGTACTTTAATACCATGAAGACACTGACAAAAATTCTTCTTTTCAATATTGCTTAATCTGTGACAAGTGGGAGGTAAATATGTTCTGTTTCCTTTCATAGTGGGAGCTAACTCCAAATGTATTCTCATTAATATCAAGTACAATCTAGCATGGAATACATATTTTTTATTTCCTTTTATGTATAACAAAGTTCCAATAAAACTGTTACATATGTTTTTCTCAACATGCATAACATTGATGTAATGTTTTATTTCTAAAAATCGATAATATGGTAGTTCAAAAAATAGACTACTTATTCCAGATATTTCATTGAATACCAGAACTTATTTTCTTTCCAAATGTCGCATCGATATTTTTCACCCTATCATAATATTATTCAGTTGAAAATGGTCTAGGGGGAAGGTTGTATTCTTGTAATCCATTAAATTATTTTTTCAATCTATGATAAAGATGATCAATTCAAAAAAATCTCTGATGTCCCATGTACACTGTCTTTCTTCCATTCTACAATTGATAATATGAAGTCTATTCTTTAAAAATTGGGCATGATTTATGTCCCTTAACACTATATCCAGATAAGTTTCCATATGTAGAAAATTCATTTATAGTGAACATTCTCATAAAATGCAAATAAAAATAATCTTTCTTGTATGCTTAAAAAACATTAACACCTGCCTCCCATAGTAGTTTCAAATCATCATTAAATGGTGAAATATAAACATCAATATCATTTACCAGTTGTTTTGGTATAAAAATCATCATTCCCATTATAACATATTTTTTCTTCATACATAGATGTGGATACAAGTTGTAAAATACCAAAAAAATAGGCCATGGACTATTTTGGCTACTGAGGCTCTGATATGGGTTCATTCCATTAGTACACAATCCCATTATAACATTTATAACTTCACCTCCAAAATCATGATTTTTTTATCAAAACTCTTCCACTATGGTGAATAGGTAGGGTGACATAAATTACCATCAGAGATGTTCTCATCTGAATTCCATCTTAACATTTTTACTTCAATTTAATTTGCAAATAGACACTTAAAACGAAGAATTATTGGAAGGTACCAAATTTCTTTAGTAGGATTTTTGATTTTGGTACCTAAAAATGATTCACAATTGAGTTATCAGAATTGTATAAAAATATATTGGGTGATATCATTAGAAAGTAAAAAATTTATTTTTTGTGATGTTAGATGACATAACCTAAGAATGAATCTGAGTTGAATTTCCCATCTATCTTATAACGCGATGTCCCACATGTAGGATAACTTGATAAATTTTCATTTTCTTTCCTATACAGTAAAAAATAATTTGGGAAAGCATATATCTTTTTATAACTCAATCCCATTGGGCATAATATTTTCTTCACCTCACAATTGGAATCTGGAAGCCCATTTCCTTTTGGAAGTAGCTCTTTTAAAAGCTCAAGTAAGATGAAGAAACTTTTATCACTCCACCCATTTTTTTCTTTTAAGTTAACTAATCTCAAAACTGCTGATAACACTGTATATTTACTACAACCTGGGAATAATGGTTTCTTAGAATCTCCATACAATCATTCAAAAATTTCCATTTTTTCGAGGGTTTTAACACCAAAATCATGAATTAATTCTTCAACATGATCCTCTACCTCATTATGAATATTGGCATCAACATTGGAAGTAAAATTTTCAGTTCATTCACCAAGATAGATCCAACATTTATAATTGAGGGTAAAAACATAAAAAATGAGATGTTCCTTGATTTTTATGGAGTCTAACTTTCTCATATTTAAACACTTCACTCATGGATAGAAAATCAAATCAAATTTTTTCAGATTTCGTTTAGAAAATTCCAAGAATTCATCAACACCTTTTTCATATTCACTGGTGGTTCTTTGTAAATGTATCCAATTATGATCCATTAAATATATGATATCAAAAAATAATTGGTGAATATATTAAAACACACACACATATATATATATATAAATTGTAAACAGAAACACATTTAATAAAAACTATTGATAATCAGATATAAAACATCAGATATGAAACACATTTACAAATAGTAAACATTTTATTTTCATATTATATACATGTGTTATATTCATATTATAATTTAATTATAATATCAATCTTCTAAAATTTATTAGTTCATTTTACATAGTTTTTTCATTATTTTGATGTTTCACGTGTCAAAATTATGGAATATTGCATTAATTTAAAGGGATAAAAATTAGTTATTATTAGTAATATGAAATAATAATTAGAGTAAATGTTAATATTATAAGTGAAATCAATTCTAATACTCCCAAAATTATGAAAGATGAAATTAAATACATAAATAAATTGGTATATTTTACAACACTTTTGGGTGAGAGAACAATAGAATCATTTGAGGAATAATAAGTGGTTGTGGATCCATTGCATGTTTTAATGAGTATATACATAGATTATTTGGTGAAACTGTGCAAGAAAAAAGATCTATTAATTGCGAGGAAGAATAGAGAGTCGGTGTGATTGATTTGAGAGTTGTGAAATCACACAGAATGAAATAAAGGGATTGAAGACGAAGCCAATCTAAATTCTATTGGTTAGGAACACTACTGATAAAATTAGTGGATAATTCCATAAATTGATTCATAATAATTACAAACTGATCAGAATATTAGAGTTCAATTTAAATATTTTTATTTCTTGATGATCTACAGGCATCAAAGAAGTTGTGGTGAGAAATAAGGCTTATTATTTGGATGTAGTGACAACCTTCGTACTAGTGGTGAGTAACTTCAATAATAAGTAGTTTGAGAAAGAACTAGTGGGATTCCAATACAAAGGTGTTGTGGGATATAGTACTAAGTTTTCATGGGTAATATTATGTATCTTCTTGTAAGTTATGGAAAATACAAAGTCAAGATAATCCTGGGACACCCATTATAAATAATTAATATATTATAACATAGAATATATGTCTCAATGGGGGTTGAATATGATAAGGAGCAGGTTTTCTAAATCTGGTCTAAAGCATGTAAAAATAACACATTTATATTTTCTATTTATATTTTATATTACATGTGGTTGTGGATTATTGGGTAAAAGATAAAAATATCAATTTATGTCTTAACTGACCATATAGTTTCAATGGACCAAAGTAGTAGAAAAGATTAAAAATAATTCAATTGGTTTTTGGTATAATTTAGCTAGACCTGATTCAAGCCCCCCCTCTGGTGTATTTTCTCAATCCTATGAGGACTCAATTGAGTTATTCTAACATAAAAACCTGAGATCACACAACTCTAATCCATATCAAGAACATTGGATAATACATTTATACATAATGTTAGATAAAAATTCATAACCTAAAATCACGCAACTCCAATCCATATCAAGAACACTGACTAA
The DNA here is from genome assembly GCA_963277665.1 of Viscum album. Classification (NCBI taxonomy): domain Eukaryota; kingdom Viridiplantae; phylum Streptophyta; class Magnoliopsida; order Santalales; family Viscaceae; genus Viscum; species Viscum album. The sequence goes on from OY728128.1 coordinate 1,435,753,581, forward strand.
TCAATCTTAGGGATGATTATTAACCATGTTCCAAAACATTTAAAATAAACTATAAACTAATAATTGAAGAAAATAAAAATAAAAATTAAATGATAAATAATTTATCTTCAAAATTAAAAAAACTTACAAAATTCGTAGTTTAACACAAAAATAGACCCCCAATCCAAAATTTTCTCTGTATAATTCTTTTACAAATTAAACACTTTAAGATCTATAAAAAAATTTATTATAAAAAATAAAAATTAAAATAAACAACAAACTAAAATCAAACCATGGTTGAAATTCACCCAAAATAGGTTTCTAAAGAACAAATAAACTGTAGATGATAAAACAAGAGAAGATAATGAAGAACACAGACCAAAGATCATGAAAATAGAAGAAAATCATCAATAATGGCTATTGGAGATCACAAATAAGGATTCAAAGTCATCACGAGTCTATAGAAGCCACCGCGGGTTTCTATTTCGAAGATCTAAGAACATGAGGGTTTCTCGATCGCGATAATTTTTAAATGACATTTGGCATTTGGTTTTTGGAAAAATGACATCGAAAATTACACATATGGCATCAGCTTTCTCCAAAACTGATAACAGAAACATTTTTTTTATTTTGGCTTCTATTTTCACATAAAATGATGCAAAACATCACTGTATTCTAGTTTTTTGCATCATTTTTTAGTAAACATGACGCAAAAAAACCACTAATAAATTTTTTTGGCATCAGTTTTACTAAAAACCGACGCCAATAATTTCTTGCACATATCATTGGAATCATTTTATAAAAAACTGACTTTATTACTTTGATGTTAAATCCCATAATTCTACTAGTGACCCAACCCAAACTCAAGGGGTCTATGATTTCGATACACATACAATTTTTACCTACTTTGGGTCATAGCCATACGTTTCTAAATCAACTGAACCAGTTTTGATGTCTGCTACATGAGGCTCGGTTGCAAAAACTCTGATTCCACAAACTCCAACTAGAAAAATAGAGATCTAAATGGTCTACTATAGAGAACCTCATATGGTTCCATATGAATCATGGATTGGTAACTATTGTTTTAGGAAAAATAAATCAATGTTGGATGCTTTTCCCACAATCTACTAAAATCTAGGACACATTCCCTCAACATGTCCTCTAGTACCTGAATAGTACACTTCAACTGTCCGTACATCTATGGGTGAAAATACATAATTAAGAACACCAAGGTACCAAGTACCCTTTACAATCCTTTTTAGAAGCGTGATATAAGACTTGGATCAAGATCTGAAACCATCATATATGGTACCCCATGCAACCATACTATCTTCTGAACATATAATTCACCCAACTAATCCACATTGAAAGTATATCAAATTAGAAGGAAATGTTATAATGTAACATCTCATTACCAACATTTCAGGTACTTATTTAACATCATCATGGTTTTACTTTTTCATTGTTTGGGTGGGGTCGGGATAGAATTGGGAGGATACCTGTGATGGTGAAGTAATAGATTTGTTGGAAATTTCCAGCATAGAAATCTGCTGGTTATGCAACCTTCTGAGGATTTACATGCCATTTAATATGGTTACATGAAATGTAAATCATAAATGAAAATAAATCCTCTTTTTATCAAAAAGGAAACTAATTTTTCAGAGATTATGAGACTTATTAATTCCATGTAGTGTAATTAGGTTACACATCGTGTAAACTCCTGATGACTATTTTTAAATAGAAATTCCAATTGATTTCCCTTTTTTTTCTTCCTTCAATACTTCCTTTCTCTTTACCTAGAGCCTTCCCTAGGTGATTTTGGGAGCCTGAAACCCCTCTGAACAGTTTCTTTGGGTATTTTATCATTGTTGTGATCACGTTGTGTCTTTATGGGTAAGTATTCTCCATACCTCTTTCTCACTTTATATATTCCTTCCTTAGAGTTTGATGGACCATCTTGAGTTTTAGGGATATATTCTCCATGTTGTTGAATCTCATTTCTAGGTTGAGTTCCTAGATCTTATGTTCCTTAATTCTTATTGTTGGGTTTTGTTACGGACATTGTGTTTTTGTGAGAAAGGTAGGTGGTTCTATCTTTGGTTTCAAATTTAATTTTCCTTTAATTTATTGATTTAAATTCAATTTGATTTAAAATTAAATTGATTAAATTGAATACATTTATTTAAATCATTTTATTAAAAACAAAATTCCAGTGAATTGGGGTTTTGGTTTGCTTTAGCATGAAATTGGGAAAACCCCCACTTCCAGTGAATTGGGGTTTGTGGAAAGGATGGAAATTTTTTTTAAATTAAAATTTTGAATTTAATTGTGAAAATTGGTTTGATGGAAATTTGTGAAAAACCCCAATTCATACGAATAATGAATACATTTTTTGGTTACTCCCACGTCCTGACAGCCTTCACCTTCTCAGGATCGACTAATATTCCTTGTTCTGACACCACATGTCTGATGAATTTCACATCCCAAATCCAAAAATCACATTTCAAAATCTTGGTATAAATTCGGTGATTGCTTATAAAACTTATAACTATTATCATATAATGCATATGGTCCTCCTCAGATTTAGAGTAAAGTTTTAAAGGGGTGATAAATGTAATAATTCTTTTGTTGAGCTAAAGCATATTTTGACTACTGTACCTATGTTGAATCTTCTAGAGGCCCTACAGGGCAATGTGGTCTTTTTTGATGCATCAGGTTTAGGATTGGGATGTGTTCTTATGAAATTTGATCATGCTATTGCCTATGGATCTCATCATCTTGGGCTAAAAAATAAAAATTATCTAACCCATTACCCTGAACTTGCAGTTGTGATGCACACACTTAATAGTTGGTAGAATTTCCTTTATAGAGAATGGTTTACCCTGTTTTAGGACCACAACATATTGAGTTATATCGTCTATCAAAAATATTTAAATCTCCGTCAGATGTATTTGGTGGAATACCAGAAGTCTTTTGATTTAAACACCACCTATACCCTAGGGAAATAGAATTTAATTTCAAATGCTTTGAGTAGGAAAATTCTGACCCATGTAGTGAAATAATCTTTAGAAGAGTGGAACACGATGGAACTTTTTTGCAGTTGAATATTGGAGTTCAAGAGAAAGTAGTCGAGGTGTATTTAGCCAGTGTTTATTTGAAATATTCTCTTCTAAAAATGATTCTTCATGATTAACAGCTTGATTATGAGTTATGTTACATTAGAGTCTCTCTTTATGGTGGGGAGATAGTTTGCTGGTTTTGATTCTCCAAAGAGGAAATTCTATTTTATTAGAATCTTATTGTGTTATATTATATCGCTAAGGAAATATTTTATGGGGGATTTTCATAGTTACCAATGGGAAGTGCACCTAGGAACCACAAATATATTATATGACATGCGGCAGAAACTATGCAGGCCAGGTATGAGATGGGGCATTGCTATGTTTGTTTCTCATTGTTATACATGCCCATAATTAAAGGCCGAGAACCAGAAACCTTTGGGTTTTCTTCATCCACTTACAATTCCTACTGTAAGTGGGATGATATCTATATAGAATTTGTGGTTTGGTTTCCACATACCCAAATATAAAATAATACTATACGGTTTGTGATCGATAAGATAACAAAATTGGCTCACTTCTTACCCATTCATGACACAACCAAAGTTGAGGGTTGAGAAATCTATATGTGAAAGAGATTGTTCATTTTCATGGAGTTCTATATACTATATTCTATGATAGGGATCCTTATTTCACTTATCATTTTTGGAGAGGCCTTTAGGAGGTACTGGGATCTCATGTCCGTTTGAGTACGACATACCATCCATAATTGGATATCCAGACTCAAAGAGATATAATGATTCTTGAGGATATGCTTCACACTTGTGTTCCTGTCTTTGGTGGAGCATGGTATGATCATTTGGGGATGGTTGAGTTTTCTTATAACAATAGTTACCATTTCATGATCAGTATGGATCCTTTTGAGTCCTTTTAAATCTCCGATGTGTTGGTCGAAGATTGGTGAAAGTTCCTTGGTTGGACTGAGCATAGTCGAAGAGTTGATATCAGAGATTCATTTTATTAGTAACAGGATTTTGATGACACAAAGACAATATAAATCTTATTTTGATCATCACCATAGAAATTTGGATTTCTTAGTTGGTGGCTAGGTGTTATTGAAGTTTTCACCTCAGTTGGGTCATCGACAGCTTAGGGGGAAAGAGAAGCTGGCTTCTCATTCTGTTAGACCTTTTTAGGTTGTTGAGTAGGTGGATAAAGTTGCATATCATTTATCACTTCCACTATAGATATTTTTGATACATAATCTGTTCCATGTATCTCAAATATGAAAGTACCTATTTAATCCATCTCATGTTTTAAGCTGGAGTGATCTTGAAGTTGAACTTGATTTATCTGTGACTGAACAACCAGTCAGGATAGTTGATTCTAAAACCAAGGTACTTCATAAGATGAAGATACCCTTAGTTCATGTTGTATGGTAACACAGTTATGAATCTCATGAAACATAGTAGAGGAAGGAACTGATGAGAAAATAGTGACCTCATCTTCTTGGCATGGAAGCTTCTTCTTAGGATTTCTAGGGACATAAAGTTTTTATGGTGTGGAGGTTGTAACATATCATTACCGACCTGTCAGGTATGTCTTTAACCTCATCATGGTTTTCCTTTTTCTTTTTCTGGGAAGGGTTGATAATGAATTGGGAGGATACCTATAATGGGGAAGTCATATATTTGTTGGATATTTGAAGCATAGAAATCTACTGGTTCTGCATCCTGCTGAATATTTAAATGCCATTTAATATGGTTACATGACTTTAAATCATAAATAAAAATAAATCAACTTTTTATCAAAGAGGATATGGGTTTTTTCGAGATTATGAGACTTATCAATTACAATATTTATAATTGGGTTACACGTCGTGTAAAGTCCCGATGATTGTTTTTAAATAGGATTTGTGACTAATTTCTCTTTTGTTATTCCTCTAAGACTTTCTTGATCTCAACTTAGATCATTTACTAGGTGATTTTGGGAGCCTCTAACCCCTCTAGACCTTTTCATTCAGCATTTGATCATTTTTTCGATCAAGGTGTGTCTTTCTGGGTAAGAGTTCTCCATGCCTATCAATTTCTTTCTATATTCCTTCCTTGGATTTTGATGGATCATCTTGAGTTTGGTGGATCTAAAATCCATGTTGTTGAATCTTTTTTTAGGTTGAGTTCCTAGATCTTATATTCCTTCATTATTATTGCGGGTTTCATTGTAGGCATTGTGTTTCTATGAGAAAGGTAGGTGGTTCTGTCTTTGGATTCCAATTTAATTAACCATTAATGAAATTATTTAAATTAATTTTGATTTAAAATTCAAAAGCTTAAATTGAATAAATTTATTTCAATTGTTTTATTAAAAACCCGATTCTAGTGAATTGTGATTTTAGTTCACTTTGGCATGAAATTGGGAAAACCCCCAATTCTGGTGAATTAGGGTGTGTTTGTAGAATGGATGGATTTTTTTTGAAAAATAATTTTTTTGAACTTCATTGTGAAAAAGGTCTTGATGGAAAATTTTGAAAAACTACAATTCCTCCAAATCTCAAAGAAATTTAATGGTTTCTCCAAAAGTCATGATAACCATAACCTTTTTAGGATTAGTTGACACTCCTTGTTTTGAAACCAAGTGTCCTAATAATTTTACTTCCCGAATTCATAAATCAAATTTTGAAATATTTTCATAAAGTCAGTGATTTCATAGAAAACTCAAAACTATTCTCAGATGATGCACATGATCCTCCTTGGATTTAGAGTAAAGTTTTCTTGAAATGATGAATGTAATAATTATTTTTTTGAGATAAAGAATATTTTGACTACTACGCTAATGTTGACTCATCTAGAGGCTGGGTAGGGCTATGTGGTCTTCTATGATGCATCTGGTTTAGGATTGGGTTGCATTCTTATGTAAGGTGATCATGTTGTTTCGTAGGGATCTAATTAGCTTAGGCCACATTGGAAAAGTTATCCAACACATGAACTTGAACATGTTGTTGTGATGCACACAGTTAAGAGTTGGTGACATTACCATTATAGAGAAAGGTTTTACGTGTTTTATGTCTACAAGATCTTGAGTTATATATTCTCTCAAGAAGATTTAAATCTCCTCTAGAGGCATTGGGTGAAATAACTGTAGTATTTTGATATCAACATCGCCTATAACCTGGGGAAAGGGAATGTCGTTGAAGATGATTTTGGCAGGAAACTTCCAAACTAGCTAGTAAAAAAATCTTTGGAAGTGTGGAACTTGATGGACCTTTTTTCATAGTTGCATATTGGAGATGAAGAGAATGGGATCAAGGTCTCTTTATCCAATGTTCAGTTGGAATCCAATCTTCTCGAAATGATTCTTCAGGATCATTATCTTGATTATGAGTTTTGTAGCATTATAGACTCTCTTTATGGTGGGAAGACAGTTACCCAGTGGTCATTGTCAAATGAGGGTATTCTATTATATTAAAATCATTTTTTGGTATCGTATTTGGTATGGAAATCTATGTTAGGGGGATTTCCATAGTTCCTAATGGGCAGTGAACCTAGGAACCACAAAGATGTTATATGGCATGTATTAGAAGTTCTGGTGGCCATGTATGAGACTGGGCATTTCTGATTTTGATTCTCATTATTTTACATACCAACAAGTTAAGGTCGAGCATTAGAAACCTTTGGGTTTACTTTAGCCACTTTCAGTACCTACGTGGAAGTGGGATGAGATCTCTAAGAACATTGTGGTTGGGTTTCCATGTACCTAGAGAAAGAAGAATCCGATATGGGTTATGATTGATAGGCTGATGAAATTGGCTCACTTCTTACCCATTTGTGATACATACAAAGACGAGGAGTAGGGAAATCTCTATATGAAACAGATTGTTCATTTTCATAGAGTACCATATGTTATAGTATCTAAAAGGGATACTCGATTCACTTCTAATTTTTTGAGAGGCCTTTAGGAGGAACTGGGATCTCACGCCCATTTGGGTACAACATACCGTCCGTAGTCGGATAACTTGATAGAAAGTGTTAAGAATATTCTTGAGCATAAACCCTCATGCTTGTGTTATTGAATTTAGTGGATCAATGGATGATCATTTAGGGATGGTTGAGTTTTCTTATAACAATAGTTACAAGTCTACGATCAGGATGGATCTTTGTTGAGGCCTTGTATAGAAGACCTTGTAAATCTTTGTTGTGTTGGTTAGAGATTGGTGAAAGTTCCTTTGTTGGATTGAGTGTGGTCCAAGATATGACAATGAAGATTCCATTGATTCATTAGAGGATGATTATGGAACAAAGATGATATAAATATTATGATTATCATCACCACAGACCTTCAAAATTTTCATTTGGTAACTGGGTATTCTTGAAGGTTTCACCTCAGTTGGGTCATCAACGGCTTGGGTGGAAATGGAATCATTCTCCCCATTTTTTTGGAGCTTTTGAGGTTTTTGAGTAGGTGGGTATAGTTTCATATAATTTAGAACTTACACCTTATCTTATGTCGATAAATAACATGTTACATTTATCTCACCTCTGAAAAAACTATATGTTCCTTCTCATGTTCTAAGATAGAGTGATATTGAAGTTGAAATTGATTTATCCATGACTGAACAACTAGTTAGGATAGTTGATTATAAAACCAAGTTACTTAATGGGAGTACAATACCTTTGGTTCATGTGCTATGGTAGCATGATTTTGATTCTCATGATACATGGGAGAGGGAGGCACTTATGACAGATCAATGACCTCATCTTTTTGTCATTGAAGCTTCTTCTTTGGATTTCTATGGACAAAAAGTTTTTATGATGGGGAGGTTGTAATATCTCATTACCAAATTTTCAGGAACGTATTTAACCTCATTGTGGTTTTCCTTTTTTGTTTGCTGGTTAGGGTCAATAAGGAATTTGGAGGTTACCTATGATGGTGAATTTATAGATATTTTGGATATTTCCAGTAAATAATTCTTATGGTTTTGTAGCCTGTTGAAGATTTACACATTGTGTAATATGGCTACACGACATGTAAATCATAAATGAAAATAAACCCTCTTTTTATCAAAGTGGTGGGGGGTTTTTCGATGATTATGAGACTTATCAATTACACAACATGTAATTGGGCTACATGTCATGTAAAGTGTTGATGATTGTTTTTAAACAGACATCCCGACTGATTTCTCTTTTTTTATTCCTCCAAGACTTCCTTGTTCAATATATAGAGCCATCTCCATTCAATTTTGAGAGCCTAAAACCCCTATGAACATTTTTATTCATTGTTTGATCATTTTTGTAATCATGATGTGTCTTTTCGAGTAAGCATTATCCATGCCTCTCTGTGTCATTCTCTATTCCTTCCTTGGAGTCTATTGGATCATCTTGAGTTTGAGGGATATAAGATATGCATTCTGGAAACTTATTTCTAGGTTGAGTTCCAAGATCTTCTGCACCTTCATTCTTGTTGGTAGGCTTTTTTGCTGGCATTGTGTTTCTGTGAGAAAGGTTGGTGGTTCCATCTTTGGTTTCCAATTTAATTAACCTTCAATTGATCAATTTAAATTTAGTTTGATTTAAAATTCAATTTCTTAAATTGAATAAATCTATTTCAATTATTTGATTAAAAATAAAATTCCTGTAACACCCCGACCCTAGTTACCCAGAGTCGGTGTATTATTACGTAACATTGTCATGATCACAAAAGATAAAGTCTCTAATGACCGATTAGTTTAGTAGTCTTGGAAACACTAGATACATTCATAAGTCTTACATTACATTATAAAGTAAAACAAAACTACAACAACATCTTGTCTTCATATCCCCTCACACTATCCCTGCAGGTCATTCATTATAAATTTCTTCACATCCTAGAAAAATTAAAACATTGGAAGGGGTGAGCTCAGATGCTCAGTAAGGATAACAATATAGCAGAAGATTTCATAAATAAACATTAACATTTAAGGAAATGTATAACTAAAACAAAATCCTTTTAAACTTTAACTTTAGCATAATATGGAAAAAATAAAATGAAATAATTCCATTTACTTATTCACATGGATATTTTACTTGTCGAATAATCACATGAAATATCAATAACCACTTTCATAATGATGGAATGCATAATGCCAGACTATCATAACCACGTAGCCAAGGCCTCGTGCCAAGACTACAAATAAGATTTTGTCAAGGCCTCATTCCAAGACACTAGTTTGTCTCATGAGACCTACCGATGCATCGAGGAGCTATAATGGGCTCCACCTGTCACTTATTAAGTCCAATGCATTCCTTATATAAAAAGGTTTAAAAATATCACACACCATAACATAATCGTATCACATAAAACATGCATAAAGGAAACATAACATTTCCACATTTCAATCACAATATATCAATACAACACATTGATATAATAAAACCATTTTCAATACCAAAATAAAAGAAAAGTAAAAGTTGGTATTTATTTTTCATTTAAAAAAATTATGGCTTGTAGAGGAAGCCGAAAATAAAATAATGGTCACTGCGGAGGAGAAGTCATTTTCGCCGCATACGTATTACAAAAAAACATTCCTTGTTTTCGTTTAGTAAAACGCTTCATATAAAAATATTCCTTTTGAATAAACGTAAAAGTCAAAGGGGTTTATATACCGTATAAAAGAAATTTGTGTATAAAACAAGATATGCCTCAATGAATGGAGATTGAGATGAAGTCCCTTACAAAGATCATTTATAAATAAAATAGATCTATTATGTGTATTCACTATAAGTAAACATAAATAAAGTAAAAATAAAATATAGGACATAATAATATCATGGAATAATTTGAAAGTAGGAGATTAACCCAAAGAACAGAAATTGGGTTAAGAAGTTCCCTTACCTCGTGTCCGACTTGACTCGACCATTCTTTAACCTCCTGAATAATAAACTAGAGTTTATTTATAATTTCTTAAGAACCTTTTTCAAGTATATTATTTCTTTTATATCACTTATTACCATGTTATGAACATTATGTAATTATTTATGTTAATAACGGTCGTTTTGTTGATCTTTGGTACTTGAGTCAAAAATAAACTTCTTATAATTATAAGTTGTTAATGTGGTAAAATATCCATTATATCCAGAATTATATTCATGATTTAGATATCATATATATAATATATATCCAGTATATACATTCATTAATAATATTACGTAACATTTAGAGGTAAGAAATGAAATGCACCGTTCATGGAGATGGTAAACCGTACATACGCATGAACACTACTTTCATTTATTTTTCGTATTTAATGGAATGAAATAATAATGATATAAATGTGTATTATAATTACATTATAATATCATATATAATATCATTTACTCAATCCTTTATACGTCCCACATATGTCATTAACGATTCAAATCACTTTGAGGGGGCAGTAGTCCGCAATTCCTAAAATGAAATTATCGCGTTTACCCATAATGGAAATCATAAAGGTATGACATAAATGAGAAATAAAGAAGCATAAGTAAAACATAAACATAATATATATATCATATATTAAAATAGTTTCATCATAATGGACACCATGATAGGTGTTAAAAGAAGATTGAACAATCATCGTTTCGTGAGGCAGTAATTCGCCACCCACAGAAACAATATGTTCTTTAACCATTAGACGAAGGTATGTGTAAGTCTAGATTGAATAATTATCATAAAAACATCCTAGTATATTTAATATACTGTTTTTGTTACAAAATAAAGGAATAAAAAGAGTTTAAGGGGTTGGAGAAGAAAAATAAAACAAAAGAACATAAGAGAAGACATTACCTTAAAATCGGGTAACTCTTTTTGATTTGAGCCAAAGGCTTCCTTGGGAAGACTTATGCCCAAAGTGAGGATTATAGGAGTAATAGAGGAAAGTTTAGAGAGTATTTGGGAAGAGGTTTTCCGAACCAAATGGCTTTTATGGTGTGAATAAGGTGGTAGAGGTGGGGGCCTTTTATAAGAGGAGAGGAGGGGCACTATTGGAATGTCATGAAATGTTACATTATTATGAAATGATTTTCAGATTTTAAAGGTCCCAAAATTATATATTCAGAGGATAAGGTGATAAGGGTTCTAAATATACTCATTCAATAGTTTTTTGACAATTTTACGTATTATATTTTACATTATCCTTCCATTTTATTAAAATCGTTAATTAATGAGGTAATCGATGCATCATTATGGTGTCATAAAAATTTAATTTATTTAATGTCTAAAAATTATAAAAAAATTACAATGATGTAGGAAATATTTTTAGCTTTCCAATGAATATTTATAGTCAAAAAGTTAACTTATATAACCCCCTGTAATAATTGTTTTAGTAAAACAACACATGTTTGTGACAATTTTATTTTTACTTTAAATAAGAAGTTATTAGTGTCATTTTCTTACCCAAGTGGCTCCATGGGGTCCCCAAGTTGACCCATGGATTGTATTGGTCGGCCATGACTCATCCAATAAGTGTAGGACAAGTGTAAATGCAATTTCATACTATTATAACATTATATTTACCTTAAATTACACTAATTACCTTTAATCGCGATTAATAAAACTTAAAAGTTACTATTCACCAAAGATTATTTTAATCCCATTGAACCACATTTTAGTTCCTAATGACAACCATGTATCTCATATTTTTGAAAATCAAATCACAGAAGTAAAAATGTTTTATTTACACGAAAAATTAGTTTTTAAACTACCACTTAGTGGTTTCACTATTCATCAAAAATTGAAGTTTTTTAGAAAAATACCAAAAATTCACCCTAAGATATAATTGATATTCTGAATTCAAAAATGGTGTCTATTTTAAAAAATTACAAACATATAAGTTGCATTAATTAATTTTATAATTAATTCCCGTTGTCAAAACAAATAGCGTGTTTTTAAGAAACAATATCAATCAAAAGATTGACAATTGTTTATGTCCAATTTCAAAGTGAAATTAATTATAATGACCACCATTGGATAAAATGGTAAAATTATATTCTAATTATACTTTAAAACCACTCAATAGTATAATTTATAACTATTAATTATTTTTATTAAAAAAGTTGTTTTTAATTAAAATTTAGTAATTTTCACTATTCATCAAAATATAAAAGTTATTTAAAAAGTTCCAAAATTTCACCCTAGGATAAATTAAATATTTTGAAACCAAAAATGAAGTCCATTTTGAAAGATAAAATTTATAAAATTTCAAAAATTAGGTATTACTATTCATAACGGCTACTTTGATTGGTTGTGGTGTGTGTTAGAATCTCGAACTTGCGTACAATGCAAGCTATTGCATTATTGAAAGAGAAGAGTATCTTGAAATATTGGGGTGTTACATTCTCCCCTACTTCAATAAATTGAGTCCTCTCAATTTGAAAATGTTTTTCGAAAATAAAAGGTTGAAAATAGAAAATACCTTTGTGGAAAACTCACATCGGAAATAAGGTTTATAAAATTATAACTTTAAAAGAAATAAAGAGAAGTACAAAGGTCACCCGAGATAGATCATACTAGGATTCTATGAAAATATGGATATGGAGGAAAAAAAACCATCAAGTTATGTTGGAGAGTTGTAGAAAATTGGATTAGGAGAAATTTTAACTACAAGAAAATCACAAACTTGTGATTGGTTAAACGATCATTGATTCCCCAGTAGGAAAAGTTAACCGATAACGTTTTTGTTTTAAGTTACCTTTCATAAAGTTGAGGAATTTATTTAGGAGATTTATAAAGAACGTATGGAAACATACATACTTTTCATGTAGACTTTCATTATTTTATAAATTTTTACCACAAACCCATCATTCACTCAAAAAGATAATAGAACTCACACTACTAGAAATACAAGATTTCCCAACGGTTTAGAACCGTTGGGAAAGGCTGCAAAACTGTTGGTATATGTTATACCAACGGTTCTGCAAACCATAGGGAAGTAAGCCATTGGTAAAAACTTTTCCCAACGGTTTACAGTGAACCGTTGGGATAGGGTGGAGAAAAATTACCCTATCCCAACGGTTCTGGAAAACCATTGGGAAAGATTTTTCCCAATGGTTCAGAACCGTTGGGATAAAGTACTGAAAATTACCATGTTTTTCCCAATGGTTTTCAAAACCGTTGGGAAAAACCCCAAATTTCCTCTTTCCCAATGGTTTAGAACCATTGAGAAAAGTGTTTTACCAACGGTTTTATGAACCATTGGTAAAAAAAACCTAGACATTCTATGCCAACGGTTTTTAACCGTTGGCATAGCCTCTGTTGGGAAAATTGCACAGCAGCTCTGCAATTTTCCCAGCAGCTCCCCAATTTGCAACTAGCTCTCCAATTTGCCAACCAGGTCTCATTTTGTGGGTTACCTCTCATTTTCAATCCAATTATTGTACCTGCAATAAACTAACACATACATATACAATTATTGTACCTGCAATAACCAAATAACACTTACATATAGAGAAAAAAATCATACACATTTAACATATAATGGTGGAACTATACACATCCATAATTAAATTAGATATCATTATGTAATTATAAACATACATAATTCATTTAGAATTCAATTTAAAATTTAGATGACAATTATATGTGGAATCTGGAATTCAATTCATAATTTGATCGGTTTTTTGTATACCGTATATTTTTACCTGAAATAATGTCCATTTTAAACATAATACATACACCTGGAGTTCTAACGGCCACACCATGCCTCTTATTGAGGCGGAGTTGACTTTTACACGTCACATATGACCCATGGATCGTTGTGCTAATGTATCGACACAATCCAAATGCGTTTGGTCGGTTTTCCGTATGCTAGTTGATGTTTTTCAATTAAAATGACGTACTTTTCAAACAAAAGGTAGAAACTTTGAGTGGTACTGGCCACACCGCACCTTGGATTGAGGCGGAGTTGACTCATACATGTCACATATGACCCATGGATCATTATCCTAAAGTTTCAATGGAAACCGAATGCATTTGGTCGGTTTTCCGTATGTACTTAAATTATTGTCCATTTTAAGAAAAAGAGAGACACTTAGAGTGATTCCGGGCACACCGTGCCTCAGATTAAGGTGGGGTTGACTCTTACACGTCACATATGACCCATGGATCGTTGTGCTAAAGTATCGACACAATCCGAATGTGTTTGGTCAGTTTTCAGTATGCCAGTTGATATTTTTCACTTCAAATGACGTCCTTTTGAAACAAAAGACAGACACTTTGAGTGGTGGCGGCCACACCGCTCCTCGGATTGAGGCGTGGTTGACTCGTACCTGTCACATATGACCCATGGATCGTTGTGATAATGTATCGACACAATCTGAATGCGTTTGGTTGGTTTTCCGTATGCCAGTTGATGTTTTTCAATTAAAATGACGTACTTTTGAAACAAAAGGTAGACACTTTGAGTGGTGCTGGCCACACCGCACCTCAGATTGAGGTGGAGTTGACTCGTACACGTCACATATGACCCATGGATCATTCTCCTAAAGATTCAATGTAAACCGAATGCATTTAGTTGGTTTTCCGTATGTACTTAAATTGTTGTCCATTTTAAGCAAAAGAGAGCCACTTAGAGTGATTCCGGCCACACCGTGCCTCAGATTAAGGTGGGGTTGACTCGTAAAAATCACATATGACCCATGGATCATTGTGCTAAATTGTCGACACAATCCGAATGCGTTTATTCTCTTTTCCGTATGCCAGTTGATGTTTTTCATTTCAAATGATGTCCTTTTGAAACAAAAGATAGACACTTTTAGTGGTGGCGGTCACACCGCGCCTCGGATTGAGGCGGGGTTGACTCGTACATGTCACATATGACCCATGGATCATTTTTATAATGTATCAACACAATCCGAATGCGTTTGGTCAGTTTTCCATATGCCAGTTGATGTTTTTCAATTAAAATGACGTACTTTTGAAACAAAAGACAGACACTTTGAGTGGTGCCGGCTACACCGCGCCTCGGATTGAGGCGGAGTTGAGTCGTACATGTCACATATGACCCATGGATCGTTCTCCTAAAGATTCAATGGAAACCGAATGCGTTTGGTCGGTTTTCTATATGTACTTAAATTGTTGTCCATTTTAAACAAAAGAGAGCCTCATAGAGTGATTCTGGCCACACCGTGCCTCATATTAAGGAAGGGTTGACTCGTACACGTCACATATGACCAATGAATTGTTGTGCTAAAGTATCGACACAATCCGAATGCGTTTGGTCAGTTTTTCATATGCCAATTGATGTTTTTCACTTCAAATGACGTCCTTTTGAAACAAAAGATAGACACTTTGAGTGGTGGTGGCCACACCGCACCTCAGATTGATGCAGGGCTGACTCATACATGTCACATATGACCCATGGATCGTAGTGGTAATGTATCGAAACAATCCGAATGCCTTTGGTCTGTTTTCTGTATGCCGGTTGATGTTTTTCAATTAAAATCACGTCCTTTTGAAACAAAAGGCAGACACTTTGAGTGGTGACGGCCACACCGTGCCTCGGATTGAGGCGGGGTTGACTCATACAGGTCACATATAAACCATGGATTGTTTTTCTAATGTATCGACACAATCCGAATGTGTTTGGTCGGTTTTCCGTATTCCAGTTGATGTTTTTCAATTAAAATGAAGTACTTTTGAAATAAAAGGCAGACACTTTGAGTAGTGCCGGCCACACCGCACCTCGGATTGAGGCGGCGTTGAATCGTACACCTCACATATGACCCATGGATCGTTCTCCTAAAGTTTCAATGGAAAACGAATGCATTTTCTTGGTTTTCCATATGTACTTAAATTGTTGTCCATTTTAAGCAAAAGAGAGCCACTTAGAGTGATTCCGGCCACACCGTGCCTCAGATTAATTTGGGGTTGACTCATACACGTCACATATGACCCATGGATTGTTGTTCTAAAGTATCGACACAATCCGAATGCGTTTGGTCGGTTTTCCGTATGCCAGTTGGTGTTTTTCACTTCAAATTATGTCCTTTTGAAACAAAAGACAGACACTTTGAGTGGTTGTGGCCACACTGCGCCTTGGATTGAGGCGGGTTTGACTCGTACACGTCACGTAAGACCCATGGATCGTTGTGCTAATGTATTGACACAATATGAATGTGTTTGGTCGGTTTTCTGTATGCCAGTTGATGTTTTTCAATTAAAATGACGTACTTTTGAAACAAAAGGCAGAAACTTTGAGTGGTTCCGGCCACACCATGCCTCAGATTGAGGAGGAGTTGACTTGTACACGTCACATATGACCCATGGATCGTTCTCCTAAAGTTTCAATGGAAACCGAATGCGTTTGGTCGGTTTTCCGTATGTACTTAAATTTTTGTCCATTTTAAGCAAAAGAGAGTCACTTAGAGTGATTCCGACCACACCATGCCTCAGATTAAGGCGAGGTTGACTCGTACACGTCACATATGACCCATGTATCATTGTTCTAAAGTATCAACACAATCCGAATGCGTTTGGTCGGTTTTCCGTATGCCAGTTGATGATTTTCACTTCAAATGATATCCTTTTGAAACAAAAGACAAACACTTTGAGTGGTGGCGGCCACACCATGCCTCGGATTGAGGCAGGGTTGACTCGTACACATCACATATGACCCATGGATCGTTGTGCTAATGTATCAACACAATCCTAATGCTTTTGGTCGGTCTTTCGTATGCCAGTTGATGTTTTTCAATTAAAATGACATACTTTTCAAACAAAAGGCAAACACTTTGAGTGGTCCCGGCCACACCATGCCTCAGATTGAGGCGGAGTTGACTCTTACACGTCACATATGACCCATGGATTGTTCTCCTAAAGTTTCAATGGAAACCGAATGTATTTGGTCGGTTTTCCGTATGTACTTAAATTGTTGTCCATTTTAAGCAAAAGAGAGCCACTTAGAGTGATTCCGGACACACCGTGCCTCAGATTAAGGCGGGGTTGACTCGTACACGTCACATATGACCCATGGATCGTTTTTGTAAAGTATCAACACAATACGAATGCGTTTGGTCAGTTTTCCGTATGCTAGTTGATGTTTTTCACTTCAAATTACGTCCTTTTGAAACAAAAGACAGACACTTTGAGTGGTGGCGGCCACACCGTGCCTCGGATTGAGGTGGGGTTGACTCGTACACGTCACATATGACCCATGGATCGTTGTGCTAATGTATAGACACAATACGAATGCGTTTGGTCAGTTTTCCGTATGTCAGTTGATGTTTTTCAATTAAAATGACGTACTTTTGAAACAAAAGGCAGACACTTTGAGTGGTTCCAGCCACACCGTGCCTCGGATTGAGGAGGAGTTGACTCGTACACGTCACATATGACCCATGGATCGTTCTCCTAAAGTTTCAATGGAAACCGAATGCGTTTGGTTAGTCTTCCGTATGTACTTAAATTGTTGTCCATTTTAAGCAAAAGAGAGACACTTAGAGTGATTCCGACCACACTGTGCCTCAGATTAAGGTAGGGTTGACTCGTACACGTCACATATGACCCATGGATCGTTTTTCTAAAGTATCAACACAATCCGAATGCATTTGGTCACTTTTCCGTATACCATTTGATGTTTTTCATTTCAAATGACGCCCTTTTGAAACAAAAGACAGAAAATTTGAATGGTGGCGGCCACACCACACCTCGTATTGAGGCGGGGTTGACTCGTACTCGTCACATATGACCCATGGATTGTTGTGATAATTTATTGACACAATCCGAATGCGTTTGGTCAGTTTTCCGTATGCCAGTTGATGTTTTTCAATTAAAATGGCGTACTTTTGAAACAAAAGGAAGACACTTTGAGTGGTTCCAGCCACACCGCGCCTCGGATTGAGGCGGAGTTGACTTGTACACGTCACATATGACCCTTGGATCGTTCTCCTAAAGTTTCAATGGAAACCGAATGCGTTTGGTCAGTTTTCCGTATTTACTTAAATTGTTGTCCATTTTAAGCAAAAGAGAGCAACATAGATTGATTTCGGTTACACCGTGCCTCAGATTAAGGCGAGGTTGACTCGTAAATGTCACATATGACCCATGGATCGTTGTGATAAAGTATCGACACAATCCGAATGTGTTTGGTCAGTTTTACATATGCCAGTTGATGTTTTTCACTTTAAATGACGTCCTTTTGAAACAAAAGACAGACACTTTGAGTGGTGGCGGCCACACCGCGCCTCGGATTGAGGCGGGGTTGACTCGTACACATCACATATGACCCATGGATCGTTGTGCTAATGTATCGACACAATACGAATGCATTTGGTCAGTTTTCCGCATGCCAGTTGATGTTTTTCAATGAAAATGACATCCTTTTGAAACAAAAGGCATACACTTTGAGTGGTGGCGGCCACACCGCGCCTCGGATTGAGGCCTGATTGAATCGTATACATCAAATATGACCCATGGATCGTTGTGATAATGTATCGACACAATCTGAATGCGTTTGGTCAGTTTTCCGTATGCCATTTGATGTTTTTCAATTAAAATGACGTCCTTTTGAAACAAAATGCAGACACTTTGAGTGGTGACGACCACACCGCGCCTCTGATTGAGTCGGGGTTGATTCGTACACGTCACATATGACCCATGGATCATTCTACTAAAGTTTAAATGGAAACCAAATGCATTTGGTCGGTTTTCCATATGTACTTAAAATGTTGTCCATTTTATGAGAATCCTCTATGCGGGGGGTTGTTCAGGGTCTAAGGAAGAGGGTGGGGGGGGGGGGGGGCTATCCGGGGGGCTATCTGGGGTCCAGGGAGGAGGGTGGGGGGCTGTGCGGGGGGTGTTTGGGGGGTTGTATGGGGTCCAAGGAGGAGGGTGGGGGGGCTGTCTGGGGGGCTATCCGGGGGGTTGTCCGGGGGGCTGTCCAGGGGGCTGTTCGGGGGGCTGTCCGGGGGCTGTCTGGGGTTGTTCGGGGGGTTGTCTGGGGTCCAAGGAAGAGGGTGGGGGGGGGGGGGCTATCTGGGGGGCTGTCTGGGGGGCTGTCCGGGGGGTTGTCCGGGGTCCAGGGAGGAGGGTGGGGGGGCTGTCTGGGGTGCTGTTTGGGGGGCTGTCCGTGGTCCAGGGAGGAGGGTGGGGGGTTGTCCAGGGTCCAGGAAGGAGGGGGGTTCCCAAACACACAACCACTAAAAGAAAACAACATCCATAAAAATAGATAATATATAAAAACAACTCAACTCCACTACTATACTACGAGTCTAGATAAAACCAACAACTAGAATAGATTAAATATCAAATCTCAGTAATATCAGTCAAAAATGTAATGGATAAACTTGTCCCACATCACCATAACCATCATCACCATCATCATCATCACCCTCATCCTCGTCCCCATCATCGTCCTCACCCTCGCCCTCCTCCTCGTCCTCGCCCTCGCCACCTTCCTCGCCCTCCTCCTCTCCCTCCTCTTCCGCATCACACTCCTCGCCATCATTATCGTCAAGCTGGAAATTGTCCTGACCAACACTAGAACTGCCACCTGGTGCCCCGTATATAGAACGTATCGACGACATATATTCATCCAAAGCTGGGCTGGCCTCTGCTGGAAGTGTAGGACGTAGAACTTCAATAAATTTCATAAACGCACTGTTTTCCCTAGCAGACTGTTCTGCCATCTCTGTGGCCCTTTTCTCAGCCTGTGCTGCCTGTGCCCTAACTTTCTGCAGCTCGGTGGCACTACAGCTCATACCTGAGGATGGAAAATACATCGTTGGGGCTATCCTAGGTCGGCAGCATACTCTGCCAGAATGCTCCTCTCCCAAGACCTGATGTAAGTGATCTGTTGGCCCAAAATTGTCTGGTTTTTGGGCATCGAGGGCCTCTAAAGTAGCCTGTTACAAATATAAATATATCATTAAGTTACAAAATAGATATTAAAATATAAATTAAACAGATTAAAACTTACAATCTGCTGCTGAGTCGCTTCGTTGACGACACTTCCATCCTTTTTCCGTCTACTCGAGAAAAACAGTTTTTCTCGAGGCACACATCCTTCAATATTTTGTATTTTCCTCTACAATGACATTGAAAACTAAAGTTATATGAAAAATTTAGCAAAATATTAAATAATTGAGGAAACAAAAGAAAGTCTAAGGCGTAAGGAAAACTTATAAACAATTGTCATACCTACTTCCTCTCATTATCAGGCATCGTAGTGCGTCCCAGTGTGTGGAGGTATTTTTTTGCATCAATGTTCTTTTTATTTTTTCCAGATGATTCCTAAATAAAATTAGAAAATGAAACAGATATTATTAATGAAAAACATGAAAGTTATTATTTAAATACCTCAAATGTTATTAATACCTTAAACTGGGTACTCGTCCAATGAGTAATCATCTGACGATACTGCTCTATAGGACAAGCATCCACCATTGGTACTGCGCAGCTGCTCGTCCATCTCTGGTACGAACCCTCGTTGTACCACCAGCCTGAGTACTAGGACCAGTACTAGGCTCCTCGTCGAATAACTATCGACGTATAGGTGGATCCTACAAAAATGTTTACAAAAGAAATAATCACATGACATTATTTATTCTTTAAATATATCAATTTGAAATAAAGTACTCACTACAGGCACTAATGATGGAACTCCCAACTCCGTCATTCGACGATTGTTCTCCATCATTTTTTTCCTTAGTCTCTCTTCAATTGGCTTCATTTCCTGCTATTGAAAACAAATATTTAATTAATTAGAAAAATAAAACTAATGTGTAACCTAGAAAACTAAATATATGAGGGAATAAGGGGATTCATTGGTAATGTTGCTATCAATTGTTTTAGAAGAGCTTGAATGGATTTAATAAATCATACAAGTTGTAATGTTCACCAAGTTAGAAATATTGTTTGACTATGTTTGAATACAGTTCAATTCCAAATTAGAAAATGCAATTCAAATAAAACTGCAACCAATAAACATTAAAGATTCACATAATGGTTAAGTCAGCTATCAATTGTTTTAGAAGATATTGAATGGATTTAATAAATCATAAAAGTTGTAATGTTCACCAAGTTAGAAATATTGTTTGACTATGTTTGAATACAGTTCATTTCCAAATTAGAAAATGCAATTCAAATAAAACTGCAACCAATAAACATTGAAAATTCACATAACAGTCAAGTCAGCTATCAATTGTTTTAGAAGAGATTGAATGGATTTAATAAATCATAAAAGTTGTAATGTTCACCAAGTTAGAAATATTGTTTGACTATGTTTGAATACAGTTCAATTCCAAATTAGAAAATGCAATTCAAATAAAACTGCAACTAATAAACATTGAAAATTCACATAATGGTCAAGTCAGCTAAAACATATTTGTGATCAATACTAAATCAATTTGAATATTAACAACCTTAACAACCCAACTCGAGGTAAACCAAAAGAATTGATAACATTGATGAATGATTCTATATATTTTCAACCACAACTTCAGGTTCACAATCAACTCTGACAATTGAGCTATTTGAGTAATGAAAAGAAATAAATGGATTGGTTCCAATGGCACTAGGGACAGTTTCAATTCCATCATCACCATCATCAAAAATATTTCTTGTAATTACTTCAACTATGACACCAAATTCAGGTCGAAGTTGGTCTTTGACATAAAAAACTTATTTAGCCATTGATGCCAACACATATAGTTCTTCAGTAGCAAGAGTGCGAGTCATATTAATTACTCGAAATCCACAATCATCAATAAATGTTCCATGTCTCATCATAGAATCAAACCAACGTAATTTCATCATTGTGACTCATCCATGAGAGTAATAATCCAATATTATTATTATCTCAAAAACTCCATAATAACCCACATTTTCAAATTGCAGTCTACTATCTGATGCACTGGCATAACAATATGTTGTGGCAATAACCATAACACCATCATGTTGTGTTCTCATGTTATTTGCTCATTCAGTGACAATAAATTTGTACCCATTGATAACAATTGATTTAAAGTCACGAACCACGATATTAGGACCAAAAGCCAAAGCTCTTATTTCCTCAGAGACAGAGTCAGCAGACAAACTCAATACCTGCAATATATATGACTATTAAACTTAATTAAATATTGATATAATTATTTTAAACATTATTTTTTTTATACCTTCAATTTTAACCAAGCAGAAAACTCTTTTCTATGCAAAGTCTCTCTTCTTCTCAAAGATAAAGAACGATGCTTCCTATTTATCATTGTTTTATGTTCCCTGTAGATAAAAAATATTAATAGTTTAACAGATATATATGTAAGATATACATAATCAATTTAGTTACCTGATATAGTCATCGAACAAATCACAGTTGAACAAAACTGTGCGATGTGCCATCTCCCACTCTTCATGGATTAATATCTTCAATGTATATGATCCAGTAATTCTTCCTGTTTGAGGAAGTGATGGAAAACTGGGTTCAATTTTCTCATACTGTTCTTCTTCATTTATTATTGGTCTGTTCAATCTTGTAGTAAGATCAGGCAAATACATCGAGCAGAGATCCATACATTCTTGATCAAAGTAACCGTTCACGATAGAACCTTCGAGATGATTTCTGTTTCGGACATAAGACTTTAATGTGAACATATTTCTTTTAGTTTTATACATCCAACGAAAAGAAATAGGTCCTCCAAGAAGTATTTCAGTGGGAATATAGACAGTCAGATGCAGCATTCATGTGAAAAATGATGGAGGAAATATTTTCTCCAACTCACACAAAATTAATGGGGCATCTGTCAACATTTTTTGCAAGAAAGACTTGGACAACTTCTTAGCACAAAGATCTCTAAAAAAATTGCACAACCGAATAACAACCACCCTTACATTATTGGACAAAAGATGACAGATTGTTATTGGAAGCAACTCATGAAGTAGAATGTGATAATCATGAGTCTTCAATGATTTTAGCTTCAACTCTCTTTTGTTGACCCGTTTAGATATGTTGCTTGAATATCCATCAGGAACTTTAATAGTCTCTAATACTTCCAGAAATTGTTTTTTTTCATAGGTGTCATCACATAAGAAGCACATGGAAGTTGCCATTTATTTTCACCGATATTCATAGGATGCAACTCTAGTCTGATATCCCAATCCACCAAGTCATACCGAGATCATAAATCATCTTTTATCTTCCCCTTGACATTTAGAACAACAGAAAGCAACATTTCGCATATATTATTTTCAATATAAATTACGTCTAAGCAATGATGTAACAAATTGGTTGACTAATAAGGAAAATCAAAAAAGATACTCTTCTTCTTCCAATTGTAACAGGTTTCAGTGGAAACATTCTTTCTCTTTCCAGATTTCATTTGACCCTTCCCGAACAAAAAACTGAAATCTTTCAATTCATTAAGCACGTCAGTTCCAGACATACGCTGAGGTGGATCATCGGTCTCTATGGTATTGTCAAATCTTCGATGATTCATTCTATATGGATGATCCTTTGGCAAGAATCATTGATGTCCCATAAAACTGAAACTACAGTGATGTTTCAGTCTTCTGGATCGTGTATTCTTCATACAAACTGGACATGAAATTTTTCCCTTCGTGCTCCATCCATACATCATTGAATAAGCCAGAAAATCATTGATCGTCCACATAAGTGTATCACGCATCTGAAATATGTCTTTCGAACATGCATCGTATGTGCGCACACCCACATCCCAAAGAAGTTTCAACTCTTTTATTAAAGGCTGCATGTATACATCAATATCAATGCCGGGATCAGAAGGACCAGATATGAGTATACTCATGAAAGTGAAAGGTTTTTTCATACACAATCGTGGGAGGAGATTATAAATGTGTATAAAAACTGGCCATGTGCTGTGCGAAGTAAGAATATTCCCAAACGGATTAAAACCATCACATGAAAGACCCAGCCTCACATTACGCACGTCAGCTGCAAAATCAGGATGTCGAGCATCAAATCTCTGCCATGATAATCCATCTACAGGATTAACCAACTCATTATTAGTCTTATTTCTCTCGGTATCATGCCATCTCATTTTTATTGATATTTCATCAGACATAAAAATATTCTGAAGTCTGGGGATCAATGGAAAGTGCCACATTACTTTCTGTGGAATGCAAGATGGTGTTCCCTCTGATTTTGACTTCCAGTGGGATGTGCCACATTTTATACAATCATTTCGTTCAGCGGTTTCCTCCCAGAATAAACTACAATCTTTCGAGCAAGCATGAATTTTGTTTCTTGAAAATCCAAGTTCCTTAAATAACTTTCATTCCATATAGTGGTTTGAGGGAATAACTGCATCATCTGGAAGTAAATCCTTCAAGAGGGTAAGAATGTAATCGATTTCTATATTAGAAATTCCATACATAGTTTTCCCATGAAACAATCAGATTAAAAATTCTAGCTTTTTCATTTTATCACATTATTGATATACTGGATTCGTGGCAGCATCATTCAATTTTTTCACCCTATCAATATCATCATTTTCACTAGATGCATCAGCTGTCCTCATATCGAAGTCTTCTTGAGTCGAAATCCTTTCTTTTTCATGATGGCGAATAAATGAAAACCGATCATCTAACAAATTCTCCATTCTAGTCCTTTCATTTCGATCATCACCAATTTGAGATTTCATTTTCTCGCCATTGTGATACCACACAAAGTGGTTTTCTTGAAAATTGTATTTGGTTATGTGGTAGCTGACTTCTTCACGGCTCAACCGAGGTCTACCAACACAATTGGAACATGGTCAGTGTATGAGACCACTATATGAAGCATTGTGAAATGAAAAATCTATAAAGCTCTCCAAATTGTATTGAAATTCTCTTGAGATCCGATCGGTTTCATACATCCAACTTTTTTCCATTCTGTAAAAAGAATTTATATAAGTCATTTTGTCATAAACAATTCAATAGGATTGAACTTTAATAGAAAATACATTTAAGTAAATGATAAAGGAAGAAGTTTCTAGTCGATGTAGTGAAAAGCACCCCACCCTCATAAAAGTGAGTATTGGCCAAGAAGGAGACATAATATACAACATACAATGATAACCATATTTAGTTTACCCTAAAGTTATATTAGTACAGTCATCTTGGGGGAAATGGAATATATGATCCTAGTTAACTGATGAAATCAAAAGCTCATATTCCATATGTTGGACACTATCTAAGGTAAGAAATCATGTGAGGATGAGTTGACATCACTCAATTTCTTACATGCTAGTGAGAATGAGGGCTCAAATTAATGAATTGAGTTCACTGATACCATGTCAACCGTTATACACACCACGTGAACCCTTATACACACCATATGGACCCTTATACCATATTGTCATTATTACAACCATTAATAACAACTTATTAAATAACATCACTAGTTAAAGATAATAAAATTGAACATAAATCAATAATAATATTGGATATATCAAGTAAAATGAAGTCATACTATCTTACATCATAAATGACCACCCACAACCATGATTAATGACCACAAAGATCCCCTTTCGACCAAATCAAAAGGGAAAACAAAAACACATAGTTGTAGAAAAAACTTCATTTGTGTGAAGAATAATAATCTCATGGTCCTCATGATATTTGAACCACACAGTCATGATTTTCGAGATGAACTTGTATCCATGAAACCATATGAGAAACACGATTCAATACATGCATTTTTTTGATTTTCCCAAGCATTTTGAGGTACCCCAAATCAGTGGAAATGGTCATTGTGTTTTAAAAAGGTGATTTAATGACACATGTACGATGTCGAAGGCAGAATGATTAATGTTTATATTAGAAAAACTTATATTCACTAATATTGAGAATTTGAAATTCTGTGAATTAGTTTCATGAAGAAGGAAGAAGTACTAATTAGGGACCACATACTATTTGGAAAAGTTCAAGAAGATACTCCATATGTTCTATTGTGCAAAGGATAAGTGAACAGTGTGTCATTATATATATATATATAGATTTTTATAGAAACATGATACATACTTGTTATGTAATATACATAGTGTACAAAAATTAAGATGAACAAGATCTTCATGTTTGGCATGATCTTAATGAAAGGAGTGATTTTCATGAAATAATATCAATAAATATTACAAAAAATTTCTTATTAGTTCCTATACATGAAGCTATAATATTTGAAGAAGATTAAAAATCTATGAATCTTAAAAATTAGAACACAATAAAGAGACACCATGCCCTTATAAATGTAAATGTGTAATGAAAACATTAATTATACATAAATCGATATAGGGATTTGAGTACACAATTTGTAGAAAAATCATAAAATTTTACAAAAACCCTAAAAATTGGGAATAAGGAAATTGAAAATAGAAGGATATGATTTATAAGAGGTGGAACTATATCCTTGATAAAATATAGAAGGATTCTAACCTGGTAGGTGCTGATCGGATGGAAGATGTGGGGATTGGGAAGTCCTTCTACCAAGGAATCGCTCTAGGAGACGAGCGGAAGGATTTTGGAATCGTGGGGAGGCCGCTGCCTGCATTTTGGTGTTTGGGGCTTTTTTTCCCAATGGTTCTTAAAAACCGTTGGGAAAAACCAATATTTCCCAACGGTTTTATAAAAACGTTGGGAAAACTAAGGAAAACCCAATCTTTCCCAACGGTTTTATGAAACCGTTGGGAAAACTATGTTTCCCCCCACTTTTCCCAACTTTTTCATAAAACCATTGGGAAAAGTAAGTTCTTCAAGGTCTTTTCCAACGGTTTATATAAACCATTGGGAAATACAACATATGCCAATGGTTCCTTTGAACCGTTGGTATACAGATTTTGGGAAAAATCCCCTTTCCAGTAGTGTCAAAAATATTATATTTATCCTAATCGTGCAAGGTTACAAATATTAACACATACCATTTAGATTAGGAAAACTATTTTGTAATAACCAGGGACTTCCTATAGGCTAGTGGTAGGTAATAAAGGCCTGTCGCACTATGGTTGTGGGTTCGATTCCTACAGATTTGTCCGACGTGAGAGGTTATCCACCAACCTTCAGGTTGTCCTTTTCCTAAAACTACAGTATTATAATATTCCAAAAATAATCTTCAGAAATGTTTTAACCTTAAACAATACTATCCAAAATTCAACTTAATCCATTTCAACCTTTATATTTATCCAAAATACTTCTGTCCAGACTTTCGATAAAAGGTCTCTAAATTCCAAAATCAATTGTAACATCAGATTCCCCAAACAAAGTAAAGTTTCTCTTATTGTCACATACAAAAATATGATTACCTTCATCATATTAAAACCTTAATGAAAACAACAAGTACTGCAGTACAATCCTTAAATATATCACATTATTCTTATAACCAGAATATAATCCTTGAGTCCAAAAGCACCAATACATTAATTATTCCACTTCAACTGTAGTAACAACGTAAGATTGTCCTTGATCCCTTGGCCTTTTCTAAGGTAAGTTTCCCTGACACTTAGGACATTTATTTTCATAATTCCCCATTTCCCTACAATTTTAGCATTCAACATTGATAGCCTCTTTCTTTCCCTTTCAATCACGAGCTTGGTGACCCTTTTTCTCCACATTTGTAACAAACTCCCATTCTTTTTAGGCAAGTACCTGGGTGATTCTTCCCACAATTATCGCATAATGAAAAATCCTTCTTTCCCTTTTTCCCTTTATCTGTATCTTGTTCCACTATTCTCTTCTTCTCTTGCTTTACTTTATTGTCATAAGATTTAGAGAATTTATTTTCTGTCTTTATAGCACATGAGACAATATCTTCGTACGATGAGAAATATTATGAGGCTAAGGCTCGATGGAGAAATGGTTTTAACCCATCAAAGAAACGATCAATCTTACTTCTTGGATTACATATATAATCTGCAGCATGTCTCTCTAACCTTGTAAAGTTATCCTCATACTTTGCGACATTCTCATCCTCCTTCTACCCCAGACACAAAAATTGTCTTTTCACATCTGCTCGATGGTCATGTGGAAAGTATTTTTCTAAGAAATTTTCCTTAAACTCCCTCCATTCCATACTTGATACTTCTTTCATCTTCCTTTGTGTTTTGAATCAATGACCACCATTGATCGACATCTCCAGTGAGGCGGTAAACTGCCATGACAACCTTCTTCCTTTCACTACTCCCCAAGGCATGGAATATTTTCTCTAAGGATTTTATCCATTGCTCATCTAATAATGGATTTGTACCCCCATTAAATATTGGTGGTTTTTGCCTTATGAAATGGTCTAACGTTGATCCTCCACGTTGTGGATCAGGGTGCTCCATACGAGTAAGTTTATTATTCATAACCTGAGTGAGTTGTCCCAGTATGGTGATAATTTGATTAGCACCAGTTGTATCACCAACTCCATTATAATTATCTTTAGTAGGAGTGAAATCCCTACATGGAGTGAGTGCATTGATATGGTTTCTATTCTTCCCACTAGGCGCCATTTCTAAACAATGGAATAAACTAGATTAGTTTATGAATCAAAATACATAATTCCATACTTGTAAAAAACTTAACATAAATTGAACTATAATCATAAAAATGTTTTCTTTGAGGAAGTATATACTCATAAACCCTTCATAATGGTTTGTAAAGAAAATGAGAATTATCCTAAGCGTATCCCCCGGGTGTTTCGTAACCAAGAGTGCAGCAAAGCCCGTTGTCGTGCACCAGTTCCCATTTGAGTCTAGCTCAAAACAGTGTTTTCAGGTTTTACCCCTAGGTACATCTATGCCAGAGCCGCCTCTACCTGCTCATATCCAGACATGGGTGTATTGCTCAGAAAACTCACAAAATCTCTATAATACCAAAATTCTAGGAAGTTCTTCTATACTAATTCTCAAAGTCTATCTTTGGGCTATGTGATCTAATCAGAGATTATCTAAATCTAGCTTCCAAGGTTAGTACTAAACTTCCTCTGATACCAATTGTAATGCCCTGACCCCAGTTACCTAGAGTCGGTGCATTATTGCATAACATTGAAATGATCACAAAAGATCAAGTCTCAAAATACCGATTAGTTTAGTAGTCTTGGAAACACTAGATACATTCATAAGTCTTACATTACATCATAAAGTAAAACAAAACTACAACAACATCTTGTCTTCATATCCCCTCATACTATCCCTATAGGTCATTCATAATATATTTCTTCACATCCTAGAAAAATTAAAACATTGGAAGGGGTGATCTCAGATTCTCAGTAAGGATAACAATATAGTGGAAGCTTTCATAAAAAAACATTAACATTTAAGGCAATGTATAACTAAAAAAAAGCCTTTTAAACTTGAAATTCAGCATAATAAGAAAAAATAAAATGAAATAATGTCATTTACTTATTCACATGGATATTATACTAGTCGAATAATCACATGCAATATCAATAAACACTTTCATAATGATGGAATGCATAATTCCAGACTATCATAACCACGTAGCCAAGGCCTCATGCCAAGACTACAAATAAGATTTTGTCAAGGCCTCGTGCCAAGACACTAGTTTGTCTCATGAGACCTACCGATGCATCGAGGAGCTATAGCGGGCTCCACCCGTCACTTATTAAGTCCAATGCATTCCTTATATGAAAAGGTTTAAAAATATCATAAACCATAACATAATCGTATCACATAAAACATGCATAAAGGAAACATAACATTTCCAAATTTCAATCACAATATATCAATACAACACATTGATATAATAAAACCATTTTCAATACCAAAATAAAATAAAAGTAAAACTTGGTATTTATTTTTCATTTAAAAAAATTATGGCTTGTAGAGGAATCCAAAACTCAAATAATGGTCACGGCGGCAGAGAAGTCATTGTCGCTGCATACGTACGACAAAAAAAACATTCCTTTTTGTCGTTTAGTAAAACGCTTCGTATAAAAAGATTCTTTTTGAATAAACGTAAAAGTTAAAGGGGTTTATACACCATATAAAAGAAATTTGTGTATAAAACAAAATATGCCTCAATGAATGGAGATTGAGACGAAGTCCCTTAAAAAGATAATTTTTTAAATAAAATAGATCTATTATGTGTATTCACTATAATTACACATAAAGAACGTAAAAATACAACATAGGAAATAATAATATCATGGCATAATTTGAAAGTAGGAGATTAACCCAAAGAACGGAAATTAGGTTAAGAAGTTCCCTTACCTCGTGTCCGACTTGACTAGACTGTTCTTTAACCTCATGAATAATAAACTAGAGTTAATTTATAATTGCTTAAGAACATTTTTCAAGTATATTATTCCTTTTATATGACTTATTACCATGTTATGAACATTATGTAATTATTTATGTTAATAACGGGCGTTTTTTCGATCTTTGGTACTTGAGTCAAAAATAAACTTCTTATAATTACAAGTTGTTCATGTGGTAAAATATCCATTATATCAAGAATTATATTCATGATGTAGATATCATATATATCATATATATTCATTATATACATTCATTCATAATATTATGTAACATTTAGAGGTAAGAAATGAAATGCACCGTTCATGGAGACGGTAAGCCGTACGTATGCATGAACGCTACTTTCATTTATTTTTCATATTTAATGGAATGTAATCATAATGATATAAAGGTTTATTATAATTACATTATAATATCATATATAATATCATTTACTCCATCCTTTATATGTCCCACATATGGCATTAACGATTCAAATCACTTTGAGGGGGCGGTAGTCCGCACTTCCTAAAATGAAATTATCGCCTTTACCCATAATGGAAATCATAAAGGTATGCTATAAATGAGAAATAAATAAGAATAAGGAAAACATAAACATAATATATATATCATATATGAAAATAGTGTCATCATAATGTCCACCATGAGAGGTTTTAAAAGAATATTGAACAATCATCATTTCGTGAGGCAGTAATTCGCCACCCACAGAAACAGTATGTTCTTTGACCATTAGATGAAGGTGTGTGTAAATGTAGCTCAAATAATTATCATAAAAACATCCTATTATATTTAAGATACTAGTGTTATTACAAAATAAAGTAATTAAAAGAGTTTAAGAGGTTGGAGAAGAAAAATAAAACAAAAGAACATAAGAGAAGACATTACCTTAAAATTGGGTAACTCTTTTTGATTTGAGCCAAAGGATTCCTTGGGAAGACTTCTGCCCAAAGTGAGGATTCTAGGAGTAATATAGGGAAGTTGAGAGAGTATTTGGGCAGAGTTTGGCCGAACCAAATGTCTTTGATGGTGTGAATAAGGTGGTAGAGGTGGAGGCCTTTTATAAGAGGAGAGGAGGGGTACTACTGGAATGTCATGAAATGTTACATTATTATGAAACAATTTTCAGATTTTAAAGGTCCCAAAATGATATATTTAGAGGATAAGGTGATAAGGGTTATAAATCTACTCATCCAATAGGTTTTTTACAAGTGAAAGTATTATATTTTACATTATACTTCCATTTTATTAAAATCGTTAATTAATGAGGTAATCGCTGCATCATCATGGTGTCATAAAAATTTAATTTATTTAATGTCTAAAAATTATAAAAAAATTACCAGGATGAAGGAAATATTTTTATCTTTACAATGAATATTTATAGTCAAAAAGTTAACTTATATAACCCTATTTAATAATTGTTTTAGTAAAACAACACATGTTTGTGACAATTTTATTTTTACTTTAAATAAAAAGTTATTAATGT
This sequence comes from Viscum album, assembly GCA_963277665.1. NCBI lineage: Eukaryota > Viridiplantae > Streptophyta > Magnoliopsida > Santalales > Viscaceae > Viscum > Viscum album. The sequence continues at coordinate 1,435,785,308 of OY728128.1, forward strand.
CATTTTCTTACCCAAGTGGCTCTATTGGGTCCCCAAGTTGACCCATGGATTTTCTTGGTTGGCCATGACTCATCCAATAAGTGTAGGAAAAGTGTAAAGGTAATTTCATATTATTATAACATTATATTTACCTTAAATTACACTAATTACCTTTAATCGCGATTAATAAAACTTAAAAGTTACTATTCACCAAAAATTATTTTAATCCCATTGAACCAGATTTTACTTCCTAATGACAACCATGTATGTCGGATTTTTGAAAATAAAATCACAGAAGTGGTAATGTTTCATTTACACAAAAAATTAGTTTTTAAACTACCACTTAGTGGTTTCACTATTCATCAAAAATTGATGTTTTTCAGAAAAATACCAAAAATTCACCGTAAGCTATAATTGATATTCTGAATTCAAAAATGGTGTCTATTTTAAAAAATTACGAACATATAAGTTGCATTAATTAATTTTATAATTAATTCACATTTTCAAAACAAATATCGTGTTTTTAAGAAACAATATCAATCAAAAGACTGACAATTGTTTATGTCCAATTTCAAAGTGAAATTAATTCTAATGACCGCCATTGGATAAAATGGTAAAATTATATTATAATTATACTTTAAAACCACTCAATAGTATAATTTATCACTATTAATTATTTTTATTAAAAAAGTTGTTTTTAATTAAAATTTAGTAATTTTCACTATTCATAAAAATATAAAAGTTATCCGAAAAGTTCCAAAATTTCACCCTAGGATAAATTTGATATTCTGAAAACAAAAATGAAGTCCACTTTGAAAGATAAAATTTATAAAATTTCAAAAAGTAGGTATTACTATTCATAACATCTACTTTGATTGGTTGTGGTGTGTGTTAGAATCTCGAACTTGCGTACAATGCAAGCTATTGCATTATTGAAAGAGAAGCGTATCTTGAAATATTGGGGTGTTACAATTCCATTGAATTGGGGTTTTGGTTTTCTTTGGCATTAAATAGGGAAAACTTCCAATTCTGGTGAATTGGTGTGTGTTTGTGGAATATATGATTTTTTTTGAAAAATTAAATTGTTGAATTTAATTTTGAAAATGTTTTTGTTGGTAAATTATGAAAAAACCCCGTTCCACCAAAATCTTGAAGACATTTCATGGTTTATACCAAGTCATGAAAGCCTTCACCTTCTCAGGATTGACTTATATTCCTTATTCAGACACCATGTTTTCCTAGAACTTCACTTCTCGAATCCATAAATCACATTTGGAAATATTGACATAAAGTCAGTGATTTTTCAAAATCCTAAAACTAATCTCAGATGATGCACACAATCCTATTCTAATTTAGAGTAAAGTTTTCTTGGAATTATATATGTTAGAATTATTTTGTTCAGATAAAGTGTATTTTGAATACTACACCAATGTTGACTCTTCTAGAGGCCAATCATGACTATGCAGTCTTTTGTGATGCATCTAGTTTAGGCTTGGGACACATTCTTATGCAAGGTGATGATGTTGTTTCCTATGGATATCATTAGATTAGGCCACACATGAAAAATTATCTAACCCATAACCTTGAACTTGCAGCTGTGATTCATGCACTTAAGAGTTAGTGACATTACCTTTATGGAGAAAGTTTTACCATTTTTCGGACCACAAGATCTTGAGTAATATCTTCCCTCAAAAAGTTTTAAATATTTTATAGAGGTTTTGGGTATAATGACTACAATATTTTGATTTCAAAATTTCCTATACCCTAAGGAAAGGTAATGTCTTTGTAGGTTCTTTGAGTATGAAAATTCTAACCTAGGCAGTGAAAGAATATTCAGAAGAGTGCAACTTAATGGCCCTTTTTTCACAGTTCCATATTGGAGTTCCTGAGAAAGGGTCTGAGGGTTCTTTATCTACTATTCAGTTGATATCCACTCTTATAAAAATAATTATTTAGGATTAGAATCGTGATGATGGGTTCTGTAGCATTAGAGACTCTCTTTATGGTGGGGAGACATTTTCCCAGTGTCCATTCTCTAAAGAGGGAATTCTATGCTATAAAAATCGTTTTGTGGTATCATCTTCGGTAAGGAAATATATGATGGGGGATTGATATAGTTCCAAATGGGAAATGAAAATAGGAACCACTAAGATTTTCTATGACATATGACAGAAGTTCTGGTGGCTAGGTATGAGATGAGTCATTGTTGAGTTTTTTTTCTCGTTTCTATATATGCCAACAGGTGAAGGCAGATCACCATAAACCTTTGGGTTTTCTTCAACCACTTCCAGTCCCTACTTGGAAGTGGGATGAGATCTTTATGGACTTTGTGGTTTTATTTCCATTTACCCAAATAAATAATAATGTGATATGGGTTGTGATCAACATGCTATAGAAATCAGATCACTTCTTACCCATTCGTGATATAACCATAATTAAGGAGTTGGAAAATTTCTATATGAAAGAGAATATTTGTTTGTATGAAGTTCTATATACTATATTATCTGATATGCATCCTCATTTCACTTATCATTTTTGTATAGGCCTTCATAAGGAACTGGAATATCACATCCATTTGAGTACGAAATACCATATTCAATTAGATGGCAAGACAAAAAGAGATATATATATTCTTGAGGATATTATTTGTGCTTGTGTTATCGACTTTGGTGGAGCATGGGATGATAACTTGGGGCTCGATGAGTTTTTTTATAACAATAGTTATGAGTCCATGATCAGGATGACTCCTTTTGTGTCCATTTATGTCCAAAATTGTAAATATCCTTTTTGTTGGTTTGGAGATTAGTGAAAGTTACTTGGTTGGACCAAGCATGGTCTTAGAGACGATAGATAAGATTCAGTTGATTGGTTAGAGGATGTTTACAGAACATAGATTATAGAAATATTATGTTGATCATCATTTTAGACCTTTAGAGTTCCTAGTTATTAATATGGTGTTCTTGATGGTTTCACCTTGGTTGGTTCATTGACGTCTTGGGAGGAAAGGGAAGATTTATCCTTGTTTTTTTGTACTTTTTGAGGTTATTGAGAAAGTGTGGAAATTTTCACATCATTTAACACTTCCATCTAAGTTTATATTGATACATAAAATATTCCATTTATCTCATATATGAAATTATCTATATGATTCATATCATGTTCTGAGCTGGAGTAATCTTGAAGTTGAACCGAATTTATCAGTGACTGAATAACCAGTCAGAATTGTTGATTCTGAAACCATGGTACTTCATGGGTTGACAATACCTTTCATTCATGTGCTATGACATCGCGATTCTGATTCTCATGAGATGTGGGAGAGGGAATCACTGATTAGAGAGATCAGTGACCTCATATTTTTTTTTCATGAAATATTCTTGTTAGGATTTATGGGGAAATAAAGTTTTTATGGTGGGGAGGTTGTAACATCTCATTACTGACCTTTCAGGTACATATTTAAACTCATCATGGTTTTCCTTTTTTGTTGTTTGGGTAGGATTGAGAAGGAATTGGGAGGATACCTATGATGGTGAAGTCACAGATTCGTTGGAAATTTCCAGTACATAAATGTGCTAGTTCTACAACCTAGTAGATATTTACACACCATGTAATATGGTTACATGATGTATAAATCATAAATGAAATTAAATCCTCTTTTTATCAAAGAGGTGATGGGTTTCTTGGTGATTTTGAGACTTATCAATTACACGACATGTAATTGGGTTAAACATCATGTAAGATCCTTTTGATTATTTTTAAATAGGTATCCCAACTAATTTCTCTTTTATCTTCCTCTAATACTTCCTTACTATCGACCTAGAGTATTCCCCAAGCCATTTTAGGAGCCTCCAACCACTTTGAACCTTTTCATATGGTGTTTGATCATTGTTAGGATCATGGTTCATCTTTCTGGGTAAGCATTCTCTATGACTCTGTGTCTCCTTATTTATTCCTTGGATTTTGATGGATCATATTGAGTTTTATGGATCTAAGCTCCATGTTGTTGAATCACATTTCTAGTTTGAGTTCCTAGATCTTCCACAACATCTTTCTTGTTGGTGGGTTTTTTTGTGGGTGTTGTGTTTATGTGAGAAAGGTAGGTGGTTCCGTCTTTGGTTGGAAATTTAATTAAACTTTAATTACTTGATTTAAATGAATTTTTATTTAAAATGAAATTGATTTAAATTTTTTATTAAAAACCCAATACCATGAATTGGGGTTTTGCTTCTCTTTGGAATGAAATTGGGGAACCCCCTAATTCTAGTGAATTGGGGTGTGTTTGTGGAATGTATAGAAATTTAAAAAAATTATATTGTGGAATTAAATTGTGAAAATGGTTTCAATAGAAAATTGTGAAAAACCACAATTACACTAAATTTTGGATATGTTATGAAATTAATGTAATTTGTATAAAAATTAAATTGGTGAATTTGAATGTATACATGGATTGTGAAATTTAATAGTGAATTGATTTCAAACCCCTTTTTGTGAAAGAAAACTTAAAATGGTTTTTGTGGGAACCCAATAGTTTCATCTTTTTGAAAAGGTGTGTTTTTGATTAAAAAACTATTATGGGTTTTAAAGGTAAAATTAGAATATTTGAAATAGGGGATGGGATTTAATTTTATTTCAAGAAGCCTTGAAATAAATTTCCCATCATTTTTTGTACTTGAGAACATGAAATCCTTAGGAAGTTAGTGAGTTATTTTTGGCGGTATTTTATTATTTACAATGTTCTAAAACATAATATCAGCACAGCCAATTCTTTAGGTGATGGTGATGAGTCCCCTTTTACTTAGGCCCAAAGGGGAGTATGTACATACTTACCACTTCATAGTGTTGGGTCCCTATAGCTTATAACTATAGTACCTATTTGGCACATGACCATGTTTCTCACTTTTTTGTATTTAAAATGTATATTCCATTGCTATAAACTGATTTAAATGACTTATAAATTTATATAAACTATTTTATATTAAAGTGTTTATTTAATAAATTTTGTGGAAAGTTCCATTTGAGTAATATAATTTTATTAAAGGTAAATTACATCTTTTAAAATGAATTTCCATCATTTGAAATGTGAAGCATGAATTTATAATGTATTTCAATCTTTTAAATTGTAAAACATGATTTGTTTAAATATGATTTTGAAAATTCCAAACATGTTTATTTGAAAATTGAATGTGTGTTCTTGGATAATTTGATATTGTAATCTTGTTATGGAATATTTTGTGAAATCCTACTAGGATTTGGCTCACACCCTACTTTTGACTTCCAGTGTTTGTAGATTATCTACTTCTAGGTTCGAGAAAGGGGAATGATATCTTAGAGTCGAATCCAACCGTTGAACCTTAGACTTGGTGAGTTATATCCTTATGTACTTGGGTTGTTTCCATTATTTGGTACTTGGTTTGTAGTACTCTTGGATTTTTTATGCCTTGTTGACTTCGGGTACATTACTCATAGTGGAGTTTCTTTTGATATGCATACTATCTTATTTCTTTTACTTACATATTGTTATTGGAAAAAATATTTTCCACTTTAATATTATATGATTCCAGGTGAAAGTCACCAACCCATGGGGATCTTGAATTCCCCTCAAGCTATGTCAAGACCGAATCAGTTATCGGGTTACCAGGGTACCTGGGCTATTTTTTGAGAACTATCTTGGTCAACCAATCTATAACCACCCAAATAGAAACATTATTATGAGGTCTCCTTGGGATACCCACAATAAAAACCATCATAACATCATCCCATTTCCATTCTAGAATGGGAAATGGATGCAAAAAACCACCATTTCACTGATGATTGTCCATAAATTGCTGACTGGTAAGGTATCACACAACAAAACATGCAACCTCTTTATTCATCCCTGACCACCAATATTTCCTACTAAGGTTGCGAAATATTTTGGTCAAACCAGGATGAACTACCCACTTTGACACATGAAACTCACACATCAAATCTTCCCACATATATGATGGCACAAAAACACAACCACAAACATAAATGATCTCATCATATCCAATGGTCAAACGAGAAGATAACTCCCCTATAATATTTCTTCTCAAATCAAAAAATTCAAGATCCTCACAATGTATAACAATCCTGCTCTTTATTTCATATTTAGAAATAATTTATTACATAAAAGTTCACTTAATACAACCCAGAAGATCAGGATGTCTAGTGTCTTTGGTGATTAAAAGATTACATGACAACTTAAGACTTAAAATAAAACATATTTATTGAAAACTTATTTTATATAAACACAACATTCCTTCGTACTTAGCATTGCATGGGATAACTTGAGAACATAAATAAGAAAAGGGTGAGTTATAAATCCCAAAAAAGGAGTAAAAAAAGGCATAAAATAAAGTATACAATACATGTTAGGAAATATGTATATCAATGGATCATAAGAGAAACATGAACATAAAGGCATGATACAACATGATCATCATAACATGGAAATGTGAAAACAACTAAAAATACAACATCATTAACACAAAAAAATCAGGAAAACCCCTATCCCAACATTATGGAAAAATTTAATATAAAGGAATCAGGTAAACCCCTATCCAAAAATGACATATCATGATACTAAAAAATACCCAATGCATTGGATTTCTATATAATTCTGTATGTACCTGTCACTTTCACTTCATTCTCATGCTTATGTGTGCCACATAGATCATAAAACATGGATTCATTCTTCATCATAATTCATTCCATGATCAAGGAATGTAGAATAAATACATTTAAGTCCTCAATAAAAAGTTATATGTGTATATAGGTGAATAAACTTGATAGAGGAATGGGTATGGTATTCACTACATGATGATTTTGGCATCGAAAATCACAATGCAATTTCGGCAACATAACGACATGACATAAAAATACATAAAAAGAGTTGATGAGAGATAAAGGGGTATCTTATCATATATAAATGAAATGGATAGTAAGGTGGTAATATAAATACATTTTCCAACACAAGGAATTTAGAAATAGAAGGCGTAACATAATAAAGAAACTTGAAGAAAGAGGATAAATGGAATAACTCTTAGGAAATTTTGGCATGGTAACATGTGTACATGGAAGGGATTAATGAGAGAGAAAGAGGTATATCATCATTCAAACATAATAACGACAGTATAGGGGATGTTTTAATGCATACCCCATCATTTTTAATTGACAAATAAAAGGTTATAACAATATACGGAAACTTGGCCAAAAAAATGAGAAAGGAAGGAAAGTGAGGATCCCTTACTTGGATTTGTGATCCCAAAGGCTGGGGAGAGGCTTCTTAGGAGCTTGGGGGATACTTTTTAAGACTATAGGTATTCTATATCAGAGTGATGATGATATTAAAGGAGTTTGAGTGAATATTAATGAGCGATTGGGTGGGTTTATATAGGAAAGGAGTGGGAATTCTTTATTATTTAGGTTTGGGACACTACACAATAAAATATTCAAAAAAAAACCAACCCATGGATTTTTCCCATGGTTTATGGCCAAGGGGATTAGAAAAAATTATTTTACTAGGACAAGGGCCGAATAAATTAAAATATTAGCCTTGCTTATATGGAGGTGAGTCACACCCTCATAGAAATGAATTTAAAATCAAAAAATATATTATACATTTGAGCGGATTCACTAAGACATTATAAAATAAGTAAAATAAATATAAAATTACATTATTTTAAATTTAAAACAAATATTTGGTATAATATCCATTTTATTGTATTTATTACATTACTATTGTGTCATTATGATGTCATAAAACACATTATAATCATATATTATTTAATTTTTACCCAAACATTTGACTGTCTCAGAAAATTATGAAAAATTTATTGTTAGATAATTTCAAAATCCTGATTCAAAAAATAATATTCATTTTATCTATATATGTTTCTAAATATGTGAATTTGAACTTTTAAAATGAGAACTGACATTTATTGAAAATTGACAGGTTTTATTAAAAATTACATTATCCTTCATAAAAATTATATACTAATTTATTGGCAATAAAATTAATTTGATAATAATATTTTATTAAAATATTAATTTTTTAAAAAATTCATTAATTCCATAAAGTAAATTCTTTAATTAAAACACTTTCTGTTTTATCATATAAAAATATAACTCTTATAAAACTGATCTCTTAATCATTTATAGATAAATAATTGATATAGTGATCATTTATAATAATTGTTTTTATAACATTATTAATAAAAACCTTAATAAATATATTTCTCAAAAAGTACCATTTTTACTCAAAAAATCAATTTATCGAATTCATAATTTTTTAAGAAAAACTAATCTCATAAAGGAATTGGTGGAATAATATTTTTATTTATAAAAAGGGATTACACAATAAATAACTAATACCTTGTTACATAACCCCTTATAACACATGTATAAGGCCTAAGGGTAAGATGTGCGATGGTGACAAACTCTTGGGGCAACTCGGACAACATCACCTAGGTGGTAATCTCTATTAACTTGAACTTCTCCCATAAGAAATTCCGTTCAATATTAATGTGTTGAAGATCGACTTGGGTTTGGTTAAGAGTGAAGCCTAGTGACTCTAACTCCTTTATGAAATATAAAAAATGAACTATGTACAACCCGTGTCTACTGGATGAGTCCATCCTCTCATTTTTCTATGTCGAAAGGATTTGTTAGAAACTTATATTTATATTAGTTGTTTGATCACTATTCAAAAACTATATTGTCAATGGCAATGACACTTAATGATCATTTAGACCCAATAATAAAAAAAAGAGTGCATGTGTTTTATATATCCATAAGTCATTAAAAAAAGGGAATTTTATTCATAAATGATTGGGTCATTGAACAATGCCTATCCTTTATTTGTCTTAGAAGTGTGGAATCAATTACCAAAGATTCAAGGATCACCTAACCATGCCCATCCCATACCTCCAGATGCATCTCATAAAAGAACGCCATCATTCTCCACTCGTATTTGGATTCCCAAACTGCCTGATTTTGAGTCTTCTGACTCAAAAAATCTGCAACACTGTTTCCCTTTCCCGGTGTGTTAACAAACTCAAAATCAAATTACTATATATAATCAACCTATATTTGCTGCTGAAAATTCAAATTCTGCTATGAGAAGACATAATTAAGACTTTTATGATTGGTATACACCATGAATGACACCACAAATAATTAGCATCACAAACACTTCAAGACATAAAATACTATGGCTAATTAAAGATCATTTGTTGGGTAATTTATTTCATGATACCTCAACTGTCTTGACCCATACGTAACAAACCGATCATCGTACAACAACACTACTAAAAAACCCACACCAGATGCATCACAAAACATGATATATCCTTTACCTAACTTATGTAGGACTAAAATCGGTGTGATAGTCAATGTCTTATTTATCTCTTGTAAATAATTATTTAATGCCTCAGTCCACTTAAACATGATGCCTTTCTTGGTTAAGATTAAAATCCATGATTCCAAATGGGAGAAGTATTTGATGAACATTCTATAATAGCCAGCTCAACCCAGAAAACATCAAATATTAGAAACATTATTAGGCTACTCCCAAGACACAACTACTTGAACTTTCTCCAGATTCCATTGACACACCTTCCTATGAGATGATGTGATGAAATAAATGAACCTTTTAAATCTACAAATGAAATTCAGATAGCTTGGAATATATCCTATGATCTCTTAGTGTACTCATGACGATGTCAATATGTTTTTCACGGTCGTTATAAGTTTTGGAGTAAACTAATATGTCATCAACAAAAACTACTAAAAAGTTGATCCAGGTAGGCATTAAAGATTAAGTTCCATAGGTCTAAAAACACTTCTAGTGCATTGGTCAAACCAAACAACATCACAACATACTCATTCAACTCACACATTATTTTAAAGGTAGTCCACGGTACATCAGAAGGTCTCAACTTTAGCTGGTGATATCCCTATCTCAAATAAATTTTGGAAAATACTAAAAAACCTCTCAGCTGTTCAGAGAGATCATCAATTTGGGGAAGAGGGTACCAGCTCTTAACTTCCATTTGATTAAAATTTCTATAATCAATGCACAACTGCAATAATCTATCAAATTTCTTAGAAAACAACACTAGAGATCACCAAGGTGACATACTAGTTTGAATAAAACCCTTATTCTCTAACTCATCCAGTTGAGTCTTAAGATCCTATAGATCTTCTAGTTCCATTTTAAATATAGGAATGGAAATGGGTTCAGATACTAGCAGCAACTCTATCTTGAAATCGAAATAAGTTTCAGGTGGAATACCTCAAAAGTCCTTATGAAACACATCCTAGAACTGATATACTATAGGAGGAAATACATGTTGTTCTACTTCCACATCATCAAGAACAAGACATGCCACTTAGGCGATGATTTTACCGAACAACTAAAAAACTAGCCCTAAACAGCCTTCCCAAACATCCCATTCACTACGAAGGATATAATTGTCTCAATCAAGAGACGTGAACATCACCCTATAATGGTAAAAGTTGATATGGTCCATATAAAACACTATCCAATCCATGCTGAAAATCAAGTCAGAACCCGACATCTCAAGAAGATACAAGTCCCATAGGAAATAAAACCTACCAACTTCAAGAGAAAACCCCTTACACTACCTAATATTTTCTTCTCATACCCCTAATAGCATATAAAACGATATAACCCCACACATGAATTCCAATATTAGGCCCAATAAAACCCAAAAACTAAGCATAAATAATGTCATGTGAAGTACCTATATTGAATAAATCACTAGCAAGTGTAGATAAAACAAGAATCACACCTCAAATAGTTGATGGTACAGCCTCTCCACCTCCAGGTGTAGACTAAACTACCTCAAGCTAACCTACCCCTTTACCCTGGGCTCTAATTTGATTTCTTGGTGTTGCACTACCCTTTTGATATGAACGATTTTTCCCTAGAGTGCTACATCCACCACCTCTACTGGTATGAACAGTAGAGCTCTAACTACCTACCTGGTGTGGGAAACCAACCTTCTACCTATACTCTACACTAGCCTAGGACCTCCCTCATTACCAGTTTTCCATGGGTTCTTATATAACCTTTTCACATTCCCCATTATACCACACTCAACACTCAATTGGTGGTTGGGGGCACTAACTGTGCACATTTACTGACTTTATACACTGATATCAAAACATTTGGTGGCTGCCCTAATACATTGACTCCATCTTCTGACTAATTTGTACACCACTTACTTAGTGTAAACTCTCATAACAACACCTCCATCCATCGGATGATACACCATTGGTCCACCCAACCAGAACTACATGCCCACCACCTAAATCCTCCTTGAAGTTCCCTTATGAAATAATCTTCTAATACACTACCTCAACCATTCTCTTTAAATAGAATATATTTACCTGGGAATTGATCTCATGCCTAAGTCCATCTTGGAAATACTTCTTCATAGCCACCTCATCACCTATCAACATCGGAACAAAGCATTGAAAGTCTGTGAAATGACCAACATACTACATCACTAACATAGATCCTGGTTCAAAATCATAAATTCTATAGCCTTCTCCTACCTCAAAGTCTTTTGATATAAATGTTCAAAATTGTTTTTCCTATAAATACTTCCACTCCATACTATAAACTTGTTGAGTCTTGACCAAAACATCACACCAATTCTTTTCCTGATCTCAAACCATCTAAGCCACCAGATTTAATTTCTTATTATCCAGAGTCTCTATGTTATTAAGAATCATCTAGATGGACTCTATCTAGAACTCAGCTGCATCTAGTCCACCCTCTCCAGTACAATTTAGAGGATTTTTCATCTGAAAGTCCTGAGTCAGCTCAAACCTACTCGACACAACCTGCCCTGCGTCTTGTTTCATCATCTACCTAAAATGTATGAAGTTATCATGAAACTACTCCTCTCCCCAGTCACCCTGGTTCACTGGGTTTACTTACCCAATTTATAGAGGATCATTCTCAATGACATCTTCATGAAACCCAATCAGAACACGATGTCATGGGGGAATATTCATATAATTACTAACATGAACCTCAGAATACACAACATAATCTTTCACATTTCATATAAGAGAAGGATCCCCAATATCCATAAACAACCCACTATGTATACACTATCCCAACAATCAGCATCACATCAATAACATTACCATCGAACATCCCTACTATAGGTCATGGTTAACATAAGGAAAACTAACACACATAGTCAAGGGTATTTCCTTAGACACCTTTTTTCAAAACCATTTCCACTTTTTACAACACAATTATTTCCTTCTCAAACACATTTCCCATTTCACAAATTTTCATAACCAACATTTTAAACTAATTTACACCCTTTAATTATGAAAATTTATTTAATATTCTTCTTATTTTAACCATTTTCATCATCTTTATTAGACACCATTTGCTATATATTTTCAAGGAAGTAAGATGAATTATACTCTTTATACCCCACACACCTATCCTGTGTGTGACTATTATTATGCATACCACCTATATCCCAAGGTTCATAGAATGATTCATGAATGAAAATCCTCATGTCCTTTTAGCCAAGAGAAAAATATCATAAAACTGTCACATCACACAACAACTATATCACCCAATGGTGAAATATCATTAAACTTCAACAACAAATATCAAGAACAACAATTACAACCCCATGTACTTGGGTTTTTCATCATATAAGGGTTAGCTACTCCTCTGTATGAGCTCATTTCCCAAACCATGACACATCCCAATCCCTTTTCTACCATTACCAAATAGTATTTCACATAAAAAACCTAGATTAGATACCATTTTGTAACATCTCCAACCCAGAATCTACTAAACTGGTTCTCTATGTCAGTCCATCACATGACCTCAAGAATGCCTATGCATATTCCAGAGGTTTCCGACTTGATGTGAGTGTCTAATAGATTATGTGGGGGGACAATACCCTCTTTACCAATGTAAATGAAACAATGGAAACAATAAATAATAACCAAAATCATTCATAAACAACTATTTCCCAAATAGAACAAGGAAAAACTAAATAAGTAAATATGAAATATAATTCTTAGAATGAAAAAGTGAATAAAACCCAAAATAAATACAACCAGTTGAACTCTCAAATGGGTCATAACTCAAAGTCTAGATCCTCATCCATGCATGTCCCATGACCAAATCAACACCCAAGCATAGGGCCTTTTCCCTTGTCCTGAACTGAAAACATTAAATTAGCTCAAGTACCCAATGGTGGTCTGAGTAGGGTGTGAGTAAAACTCAGTAGGAAAATACCTACAATGTATAAAAAATATACAGTAAAAACAAATAGTGTATTAAAGTACTAAAATAAATGATATGGGAAACAAAAGAAAACTCAGGGTTCGTTAGTTAACATTACTTAAACCAATTTCATCATTTGTTTTATGGGTTAGGCATTTACACAATTTACAAAATATCTTAATACAATAAATTACCAAGCATAAGAAATAAGTCAAGTTCCCTACCTCACTAGGGAAAACCATTTCATAGTTAATTACATCAAACTTATCTTGGAGAATCAATTCAGGTAGTTTTATCTAATGCAGCCATTAGGGTCCTATAACACCAGTCCGACACCCTAATACGTACATTCTAGGGGTGGGTTTAGAGCATCAGTCCAACCCAGACCCATGGGAGGAGCCATAGTCAATTATCCCACACTACCAATCCACATGCACATACTTATTCATCTATTTTCCATAATAACATATCACAACCATACACAATCAATAAACATAACATTTACATTTCATAATCACTCAACATGTAAATCAACATTAAGAATTACACCAATATCACAACAACAATTCACATCACATAACCTATTTAATCACATTTTCACTTTTTACATACAATAACTTATGATTTTTACAAGTATAAACTACACCAAAAATATTCTATTTTTAACCCAACCAACAATTTAAAAAATTTATCATGGGATATACTTTATCACAAATCAAATTCATACTTAACATTTCAATTTTACATGATTCAAAAATTTGGAACACCCCATGGGTGGCCCTAATTCAATCAAATCGACCTCAACGCATCCCATGGGGATCATGAGGGGTTCAATTCACTATTTACCCTACCATTTCACCAATTATTACTAATGGAAACAAATTTGCACCAAGGGGAACACACCATCACAACTACACATGAAAAAATCTATATCAAAACTATATTGTTAGGACCAATAGGGGCCTATATACCCTGAGAGGGGGGGGGGGTGAATCAGGGTATGGATATTATTTTTCAAAATTCTTCCTGTCCCACTGGATCTTAACCTCTTTATTACAAGGGTCACTTTGTTTGCACTTCTGTGTTTATTATGATCACTTATTTTCTTGTTTATCTGATGATGATGATTTAAATGCAATGCAGGGAAGTAAATAGGTAGACATAGAGATTTTTAATTGGTTCACCCTCACTGGGATACGTCTAAGGAGCATACGCCGACAATTTGCCGGTCGTACCAAATTCCACTATTCTTCACTAGATGTGGATACAATGGTTCGCGAATAGTCACTCTGTCCTAGGATCACTTCCTTTACAAGGTTTAGGGTCAGCTCACTGCTTTCCCAAGGGTCACTCCCTATTTCTCTCTCTCAGGCTCACTATCGGTGGAGAGGATCACCTTCTTCCTCTTCCTTTTCTTACTGCTCTGGAAAGGATCCACTCATAGTTTATAGACTTGTAGGTCTCTTCATTATCACTAATGAATACATTATCTGTTGTATGTGGATGCTCTGTTGAAGTTCAACTTTCACCCGTAGATGAATTTCTCTTTGCACCGAAGGTATCGGGAAAACTTCCAGCTTCCATGCAGCCTGAAAATACTACCGGGGAATCAACCTTACTTGGCGCACAGGTCTATCCCATTGTGCAAGTATCAGCGCGCATGTCCACCTCAACTACCTACACGACACAAACCTCTACCCCTCCAAACATGTGCGACTAAATATCTTTTACGCACAAGCCAATATTGGTGCGTAACTACCAATCAACGCGCAACTTCAATCACTGGTGTGCAAGTCCACCTGTGTGACCACACACCACTTGCGCGACTTCCACACCCGCGTGATGGGAGCTCCGATTTTTCTAAGTGGTGAACTCCATTGAAAATGGGGATGGGTGGTCCAGAATTTATAGAAATTTTGAACACCCTGCATGACGACACACAAGTCTCCCTTTGGCGCATAGGTCTCAGCACACAAATCTCTGCCCCTGCAAGTCACTTACGCGACACACTTCAAAACTTGCGTGAACCTCTTTCCTTTGAAATAATCTGAAGTTATGATGTTGGAAAAAAATAGGCGCGCATGTTTCCAATCCTCCTAGGCACCATCGTGCAAGTCCTTTCTCTTGGTGCGCCGGTCACCTGCACGACCCTTATCCATTTTCCATAGTTTGATGATCTGATCTTGAAAAACATATGGAGTGAAAGTTTCCAAGCCTTCAAGTACACGGAGTGAAAGTCCCTTTTCCAAAAACCACTTTTCTTCATTTGTCAATTTTCAGGCCCAAAAATTTTCCAAAAACTGGAAAACGACGCCACCTTGTATATGTTCTTTTTGTACTGCCTCCAGATTATCCATTCCTTTTTCGACATTCTTGAATCAAAAATGGATCATTGACCACAACCCTTGAACTTGACACGCCACCATGAAATCCCCTTTTTCAACAAATTTGTATGTCATGGTTTTCTTTTTCAACAATCACAGCATAGTTGGACACTTTTTCAACAAACACAATCACCTAAAAAATGCTTCAATGACACTTTGAGGTATTTTTTCCCAATATATAGGATATAACTTATAGACCACCAACCTCAAATATGATGGCAACCACATGAATAATCTTGGACGTAGATCTGGATTCAAGCACCCCTAATGCCTCAACCTAGAATCCACTAGAAAAAGGGGTTTCAGGTATTTGTAAGAAGATAACCCAAGCTAGAAGTCCTAATATAGTAAAGATAAAGAAGGTGGGGATTAGACTTACATGGAGCTTTGATCCACCACCAATAGTGCTCCAAATGACCTAGAATTGGAGGAGAATCACCATTGGGAAGATTTCGGAGATTGAGTTTGTCACTCAGGTTGAGAGGAGAAGAAATGGAGAAGAAATTGGGTAAGAAAATTAAAACCCCAAGGGGCAGTTTCATAATTTTTCACTTTCTAATGGGGTGCAGGGTTTTTTCCACAAAGTTTTCAAAACTATGCACCAACCATGAACCTACCTGTGTCCAAGAGGGGTCCAAGTCACATGGATATATGGGAAGGCCCACATGGTTTTAAAAACCATGCACCGATCGTGAAAAATTCCTCTATCCAAGACTACATGATTTAGACTTTCCTCTTGAATGGTTTTCTTAACTGTGTATCCCCTTCTCCTAGATAGCATAGTTTAGGTGCATGGTTATCTTTAACTTTGTGCCAACCATGAAACATGCACTGGAAGTCCATTTACCATTTATTTTATGTTCTGAACCCCTGAACACCCCTAATCCTCCTTATACACCTATTAAACATTTCATTATCCAAAATTAGATGATTTGAACCAAAATCTATACAAGAACATAAATCTAATAAGTGTAGGATCTTAGACTATGGTTCCATCATCATGCATGGTGAGCTCTATATAGAATCATCGTGCTTAAATCAATTTAAATTATAATTATTTATTTCAAATTTTCCTTAGATAAATGCCTATTAAATATTCTCTAGACATTATGAAATGGAAATTAAAAGAGGGTTTCCTAGAGGTGGAGTTAACACTAATAAGGTTCTATATCTTAAATGAAGAAATTACGTTGAATGGGTTTAGAGTAGGCTTAGTTTGAATTGATGGTTGTGAAATTAAATTTCACAACCATCAATAATCGAGCTTGGTTTGACCCTTGAAATGAATCATACCTAATGATATGGGAAAACTAATGAAACCTATATGAAATGGTTTGGGAAGAGTAATGTAATTTTTGGTTCTAAAAATGGTTAATCAAATGGTTTTTGGTATGGAAATTTGAAATGGATTGATGTCATGATTTATGATTTATTTAAAAATGGTATTTTCAAATCTAAATCAGAAACTATATTTTTTGAAATGGGTTAGAAATTTTTTTGGATTAAAATTATAAATGGTATGAATTAAAATTTAAATGGTGTTTGAAATGGTTTTGGATAATAAAAATTGGATATGTTTTAAAAATGGAAATTTGGATTGATCCTTTATGCTTGGTCACTTATTTTGTACAATGGATTGATATATTTATTTGTTTTCTTATGATTTTTAATGTTTAAAACTGGGTGACAAGGATCCCAGGGTATGTTGTGATTATAGTTAACCCAGGGTGAACAAGGCCCTTATGGGACATAATGATTATGGTTAACCTGAGGAGAACATGACCCTAAGGGATGAAGTGATTATGTTTAACCTAAGTTGAACACAACCCTTAGAGTATTTTGGTATTATAGTTTAAAATAGAGTGAACATGGCCCCTGGGTGGATGTTGGGGCTCTGAGGATGGGTATAATACCCCTAGATACTGCTTTGTTTGGACTAAGGATGGGAATATTAACCCTGGTTGGGAGATGGGTTGGCATGGTCATAGAATTTTTTTTAGAGACACATAAAAAATGGAGGAATAATGTATATACCATTCTTGAGGTGAACCCAACCCTTGTGTTCTGAATTTTTTTATAGTATTGTTTTTAAATGTTTTAAATGGTTGTTTTGCAATTGTTTACCTGAGAACTTATTCATTCACTATTTATTAGACTAGTTATATTTAGTGACATCATTGGTGATGGACTAACGAGTTTTAATAATACCATTCTTGGGCCACCCTGGAATTTGGGTACCCCAGAAGATATCCTTCTTATCCATAGGTGTATGTTTCTGGAAAGGCATAACGTTGATGCTTCTAGTTTGGATGCCTAGGTTAGAGTCAGATGATGGGGCCAGGAAAGAGTTGGGAATAGATTTAGAAGGTCTATTAGACCCAATTTATTTTATTATTTTATACTTATTATGTATGATCCACCCATTTGGGATCCAATATATATGACACATTAATTTTTTTCAAATGTGATGTCTAGTTTATTCAACGACACTTTCCTAGTTATGATATTTATCTGTATTAGGTTATCTATTTAATTTTATTTCCTCTATTATTATGATCTAATATGAGGGCATAGTATTCCCATAGTAACCTCATTCTCCCTCACTGCTATTCAGTTGCCTCTAGAAAATGTGGTGACACATTTGAGGTCACATAGCGTCCTACAGTTCCATGCTTCGATATATGGTATGAGGTGGAAGAATGTTACAAAGTAACACCAGAGACATTTTACTTTTATCTAATTATTTTGGCATGATATATAGGAGACAATTATGTTTTTTGAACTTGGTAATGAACTTATTCATAAGTTCCTACAACCGCACATATGGGGGAAAATCCATGTTTCCAGGGATAGGAATTGATATTCTTACTTTTAACTATTATGATTGATTTATTTCTACCTTGAGTGACACACATGGATGCGATTTTATTTATTTATGATATTTATATCACTTAGAAAAATATATAAATAGAGGGTGGAGTGTTCATTCATCATACTAGGCACATAGGATTTATATTCTATTTGTGTGTTTCTTGTGACTGATAGCTACCTGGGATTCACATATACTGGTATTTTATTTACTATATATGTATTATGTCTACTGGTCATTTGTATATTCCTATATATTTAAAATTTTAAGAGGTATTGGTATTTAATGTTTATTTATCCATTTATATGTTTTACATATAAGGGAACAATGACATTCTACTTAACCAACTCTTCAGGTGAATTCTAGATAATAGGAAAGTATAAATAATTAATATAAGTTATGGTTCTATCTAAAAACATTCCAGTATAAAACTTATAAAATGTTTTAATTTATAAACTTTGAGTGTAATTTTATCTACCATTCCTTACAATATAGAATTTAATAAATCTTTTGAAGTTTTAAATGATAGGTAATAAAAAAGTTTTGAAAAGTATGAATCCTTGGGGTTTTAAAATGTGAATTTTAATTAAAGTGAAATGAGAAATCCTAAAAAATTTAAGGGATTTTGTGATGAGTATCCTTTATGGTTTTTTCCTCACCCAATGCATATGTAGTTTTGGATAGAGATAAAGATCCCAATTTGTGAGACCCTTGGATGTTGGTTTTGAGACCTTATTGGGTTTGGGTGTGCTAGATAGTGAGGTATTACTTGTTGATCCTTCAAATGGGCTAAGACCTAGAGTTAATAAAATGATTCCTTGTACCATGGTTTCTTGTGAAACTTATGGGTTGTGACCTTGCAGGTTGTGTGTAGGAACCTAGAATGAGGTTCTTGACTTTTGGTCCAATTTATAGTGGTTGTATTTCTAAGGTTGTGGGGGATAGAGTATGTCATTGGCAAAGATTTGTTATATTTCATGTGTAGTGAAAATGGAGTAGGATTTACACCCATGAGTAGTGGTTTATGATACCTAGTCTTAGGTGATAGGTGAGATCCTAGTTATCCTGGAAATACTAATCATATTATGGTCTTGATTTGGAAATTTTAGTCATTGTGGGTAACTGTGAGATGGGTTATCTAGGTGTTATGGGTGTTTTAGAATGTGATGTATAGGTAGATACTTTGACATGTGAGACTGATGACTGGAAGTTACTATTGATTTCTTGGTAAAGGCATGGTTATGACTAAAAAATTTCATAATGTAAGAACCTCAAGTTTTGATGTCATGGTTTTAAATCCGATTCAATGGGGAGGATCATTTGAATTCCTGGCCCTACAGTTCTGACACCGTCTTGACATGGTAATCAGTTTTAACCTTGGGAAGATGTGTGATAACCCGAACTCTTTAATAATATTTGTATCCAAATTTTTTGTGTTATTTTATTTTATACTCAACAAAACTATATCCTTTAATTAATGAAGTGAGTATAATTAAAATGATACCATTGGGTTTCGACTGTTATATGATCATTGTTCAATATGATTGTTGGAAACTAAACTCTTAAAGTTACGATTATTATTTATAAATACAAGTGATAATGTTTAATTAATACAGGAATAAGAGTCAATGGCCTCATCCAATAGACTCGGGCTCTATGAAAACCATATTTTAGAGCTTGGGAAGGAGGTTTCATCACTAGGCATTGCTCTGGACCAAGCCCAAGCAGAACTCCAACATGTGAAGCTTGAACAGAATCACCTACAGGAGAATTTCAAGCTGATAGAAATCACCACTCAGGCAATGTTGTCTGAGCTACCCCAAGATTATATCACCATATCACACCTTACACTTAGGTCTTATGTAGGTGTTATAAGGGGATATGTAATGAGGCTTTAGATACTTTTTGTAATCCCTTTTTATAAATAAAATTGTTATTTCTTATTATAGAAAAATTTGTGATTTTCAAATGTTTGGATAAATATAAGATGAATATTATTGATGAATTTTAAAAAAAGAGTATTTTAAAATATTACTGTAAACTTTAAATAATTAATAATGTGAAATTATTTTCAAAAAATGGTATTCTATAGTTGCGATTAGTAATAAATTTAGAGTCTGATAAGATCAACTTAATTTTAATGGAATAGTAAAGTATGAATAGTAATATTACCCTTATGAATACTAATAAATATTAATGAATTTTAAATCATCCAAAACGATTGAAACTTCACCCATGAATGTATAAATATAATTTATACATCTTAAAAGTGAAAAAATGATCATTGTATTAGTTTTTTTTTATTTTTTTATGTCATAAATATTTTATTTACAATTTTATAATTAATTTAATAATTTAAAATGGAAATTTATTTTCATAAAATGTGATAATAAATTGTTACTTTATTGAAATATGGTTATACTATAATTTTATAGGACCTTGATTACTTTTTTTAGGTGTTACAAAACAAGTTATAGTTTTAGAGTATTTTTTGGAATAAATATTGATTTTATTTAAAAATTAAATTAAAAATATTTAGAAAATTATTTTCATAAAATGGAGTTCATTTTTAAATTCATAGCATCGATATTAGGTTAGGGTGAATGTAATATATTTTTATAAAATGTTTTGTTTTTCGGTGAATAGTAAAAATACAGTTTTGAGTTTCGGTGTGATTAATGACATCACTAATGATGTAATAATGATTTAATAAATCTGGTAGACATGTGAATACTAATATATGTTATAAGGTTTCTCACGTGTCCAATACCATGGGGAAGCCCATGGTTTTGCAAATACCACCGATGAGGTGTCCCTTGAAAATTAATTAAATATTCCCTCACTTTTGCTATAAATACCTAGACTTTCCCTAAATCCTTTCATTCAAAAATCCTCCTCAATGAATATCTGGTCTTTTTTAACTCCCCAGGATTCCTCCCAAGGTTCCATCAATCCCCCAAGGTCCCAACCTTCGAGCTTTTGAAGTCACTCTTCAATGTAAGGGAACCTTTCACCCTAATCTTTTAAGTCATGACTTCCTTTATGTTATGTCTACTAGTTTACATATTCTCACGTGGAAGAAAGATATTATATATTATTATTAATGTCCATTTAATTTCAAAATTATGTGAGACCCTTTATTCTCTTATCAATTTTTTTTCTTAATTTTTAAGTGACGCCGTTAGGCTGCCGAATTTTCGTAAAAGAAATTGCATTTTCTCTTTTCTTTCAAGTTTCCTTTTCATGTGGTATGTCATTCCAAACCATGATCTTATTTCTATTTTATTCTGTCCCTCTATTGTAAAATGATTAATTTATGGATGGATACCCTTGTACACTCTCTTTTTATTGTTTTCTAAAACCATGTTATATAGCTATTATGCTGCAGAATTGTCATCTCAAAATCTCTCTCTTTTTATCAAGAAATTATCTTGTATTATTTATGTGAATACCCAAATATATTTTAATTTATAGGGTTATTAATAAATACATAAAATTTATCTATTTTATTCTTTAATTGACAAGCATATAATCCTCACTCCCTTTACATGGGTTATAAATGACATAATAATCAAGTTTTTAAGAACTTTTAAAACGTCACGATTTTGAAATGAAACCCATTTATTTTATTCTCTATGGGTTATTTATGAAATGTTTGATTATGATATATGTGGATCACATGAAAATAAAGACATATTAAGGGTGTACCCTGATAGCGCTCCAATGCATTGGGTGAAGAATTAATCTCTAGAGATGACAAGTTTCACGATACCTTGGTGAATAAACTTGGTAATTTTTTATGACACCATGGGGATGAACCTTGGTGATATGTTCATGAATGTATAAATGAAATTTTTTATCTACATATTCATGTTATGATTCATGTTTTTTTATTATGATATTCCTCTTTTTTCCATTTCTCATGTCTTATGTTTTTCATTAAATTCTTATTGATATCACAAGTAAACTGATTCCCTTGCTTTCCTTACTAGGCCTTATGCCCACCCTTTCCTTTGATGTATGTATCCAGGTTATGAGATATAGTAATTTTACATAGGATTAACTTTTCAAGAAGCATTTCAATGTCATTTAAAATAGTGTTTTATGTTTTCATGTTTTATTGTTCCTTATTTCCAAGACACTATACTTTAATGATCCTCTATTTGTAAAATGTAATGAAAAGTTATGTATTAAAAAGGAAGGATGCCATAGTTGGTATCAAAGGATAGTTTAGTTATTTATGGAAATTAGGATATCAAAAAATTTAGGAAGAAACCTATAAAAAATTTTAAATATAGGAAAACTTCCTGGTATTTTGGTAAAATATTAATTAAGTGGTTTCCGAACGAATAAATCCTTGTCTGGATACGAACAAGTGGATGTGGCTCTGGAAAAAAATGTACCTAGGAGTGAAAACTCTAATAAGGAGTTTCAGTCTTGACCCAGGGTATCCTGTTACACAACAACGGCCCTTGCTGCACTCCTAGGTTGACACTCCTAGGGGATATGTTTGGTTAATCATAAGCTTTTTTACGAATCCTTATGAAAGATTTATAGAGAAATGTAATTGTTTAAGAATGAAGTTTTAAGGTATAGAATACTTTATATTTAACAGATTCATAAATGAAATAAGTTTCTCACTAATGTTTTATTCTTCTAGAAAGTGGCGGCCAATAGGAGGAACCATGCAAATGGTGACCGCAATGGACCATGTGCTGACAACCCTCTGATGGAAGCCAGAATGGAATCTTTCATGCGAATGACGAACCAACTGACTCAAGTTATGGGAAATAACTTGAATCAAGATGATAGACCGATCTCACCATGAAGGGAACAAAATTCTATTGAATCCTTTATGTGTCAATGACCACCAACCTTCAGTGGATCGACCGACCCATTGTTTGCTGAATTGTAGATCATCTCTATAGAGAAGATCTTTTCTGTGATCTGCTATTCAGAGCAAGAGAAGGTCACCCTGGCTGTCTATCGCTTAGAGGGAGAAGCTGATCAGTGATGGGAACTAATTAAAAACACAAGGCCAAGATTGAAGGTTGAAGCTATGGATTGTGAAGAGTTCATAGACATCTTCTTCAGTAAATATTTCCCTCATTCAATGAGAACAAGAATGGATAAGGAGTTTCTCGAGATGAAGCTGAAGAAGAATGAACCCCTGGGATGCTATGAGATGAACTTCACTAGACTTTCCCGTTATACCTCAAGATTTTTCATGGATCCTAGTGGGAAGTTTTATAGATCCTTTGGTGGAATAAGACCTCATCTGTGGAATAATCTAGCCAACTGCAACTATGAAAACTATGAGGAGATCATGCAGAGTGCGATGAAAGTCAAACTGGAGTTTGGTGAGACACAGTGGTCTCATAAATCCAATGACAAGAAGATATTGACGAAGAAAAGATTAGGGAGGAGCTTTAATCAGGGATGAGTAGGAAAGCAAGTACAACGTCCCACATGTAATAAATGCGGGAAGAAGCATTCAGGGAACTTCCTGCTTGGGAGAGGGAAGTGAAAGAAATGTGGAAAAGATGGCCATATCATATGGAATTGTCATAGTGAGGTGAAGCCTCAACTCCCAAACAGTAATGAAAAGGGGAAGATGGTACATGACCTAACTAATGTCCAATGCTATAAGTATGGAAAACTTGAGCACTTTTTCAATCACTGTCCAAATCCAAGGGTAGTGGAGGGGAATCACCATTAGCCTTAGTAAAGGCCAAGGGAGAAAGGTAGTGCTTTTTCTATCACTATGGATGAAGTTGAAGCGTAAAATGATGTGGTGGCATGTACTCCTATTGTTCTCTCAAAGATAGAAAGTACTTTGTTTGATTCTGGTTCTACACATTCCTTTATTTCCTCCATGTTTGCAAAGAATTTAGAATCAACCCATGATTTTCTAAAAGTAGAGTTATCAGTGAAGACTCCTGGTGGGATTATCCAAGCATCATTGGTGTTTAGAAACTCTAGTATTTACTTTATTGAGCACAATATTTTTCCAAATATAGTAGTCATTCCCATGATGGAATTTTACATTATACTAGGGATGTACTAGATCTCAAAGTATAATGCTAAGATCAAATACAGAAGTAAGGAAATATCAATAGTCTTGAATGGAAAACCTACAATTATCTTTCGAGGATAGATATATCAACCCGATTTTTGTCTAGAAGAACCTCCTATATCCTTCTTTATGGAGTTTATTGGTGAAGAAGAAGAAGGAAATGAGAGTTTAAAGATAGAAAATGTCTCCATCATCTAGGAATACGTTGATGTATTTCCTGAGGAGTTTCCCAGACCTCCCCCAGAAAGAGATGTAGATTTATCCATTGAACTCGTACCTGGATCTCATTCGATATCAAAGAATCTATATAGGATGGAAAATGTGGAGCTATAGAAATTAAAGAAACAAATCTAAGATATTTTGGAGAAGGGTTTTATCTGACCAAGTGTGTCTCCTTGGGGATCACCTGTTCTCTTTGTGAAGAAGAAGGATGGATCAATGCAGCTATGCATTGATTAAAGATATCTGAATGAGATCAAAATAAAGAACAAATACCCTCTTCCAAGGATTGATGACTTAATTGACCAACTTTTTGGGGCTTGTTAGACCCACCTGTTTTGATAATCACAAATAATGTTTCATTTATGTGATAATGATGTTTATGTTCTATGATAATCATGTTTCATTATTATTCCTAGCTTCTATCAAGTAATAACCATATACTTATAATCTAACTACTTGAATTTTTAAGCTTATAGTGAAAAATTTACCTAAGTACAAAGGTCACCAATACAAAGGTCACCAATAGAAGGTCACTGATGTAAAGGTCACCGATATAAACATCACTGATGTAAAGGTCACTGATACAATGGTCACTAATAGAAGGTTACTAATAGAAGGTTACTGTTGAAGGCTACCGATACTAACCTTATATTGAAGCTCACTGTTGAGAAGGCTACCGATGTGAAGGATACCGTTACTAGTCTACCGATGACTCTTCTACTCCATAATTTGTCAAATTCTTCAGATTATTCTAACGGTAAAATTTAGCAATTTAATGCTTATGACTTTAATTAATGATGATTATAGACATATCAGGAGACCGTATCTAGGGACAGTATGAGGTATGAGAAATAATACACATGATCTACTCATTCCTATTATCGGACCTCAAATATAAAAGAGAAGACTGAGGAAGAAAAGAAGGGTGTGGTGAAGCACGTCTGTACATTTGAATCAACTTACTACATAAAAGAAGAACCATTAAACACTTTTGATGTGAACCCATGATCATCAAGAAGATCATTTTGGAACAAACTCTTGTATGCCTTCTTTGGTGCATCAATTCTCAAACAAATCAAGAAGCAGAACTCTCAGTTCCTGAAAGCTAGAACCTAAAGTTACGACACTCTATTTTGGAGACAACTTCCAGAGAAAGACTCGAACTGCAAATTCTTCACTACAAGGAGTCAAGATCTGAACTGCAAACACATAGAGCTTTCTAAACTCAAGATTATAATATTAGCTCAACTATGTTATTTTATTTTACATTTCTCAGAAGTGTGTGTTTTTATGTTACACACATTGTCTCATGTACTTGAACTGGAGGATACTGAAAATCCTCACATAGAACTTTCTTACACCTTGTTTCCCACGTATAACTGTGGAATAGACCGTGTGTGGTTTTTATTGTTTGTTTATCCCACAAAGAAGTGTGGTAGAGGGTGAGAACCCTAAACATTTTGTGAGAACTTTTTTAAATCCTGATACAGGCCTTGTATTATGTTTATTATGTATAAACTAATTGGTTGAAAGTGATCACCAAATGGAGAGGATTAAGTCTCAGCATGATACTGAACCTCTTATTTTACTATGCTGTGAATTTTATTTTTTTTACTCTGTTTTATCTATTTTCCCATGCTTATAATTTCAAAACAGAAAAACTATTTTACGTTGACTTTGATAGTTAGTTCTGGTTAGTGTGTGTAAGTGTTTAATTCAGTAAACCTATTTCAAAAGTTGGAGAATTATTTTACACTAATTCAACTGAGGAATAATCCCCATTTTAGAAACTTGTTGACCAACTAAACATTTATATCTCTATTTCCTTAATTAACTGGGCTATTTTTAAATTGGGGTATTTTTATTCATAATGTTTTTATCAGAAATTTTAAGTAGGAACTAAATTCACCCCCTCTAGATATTTCAATCCAACCAACATTTGGTATCAAAAGAGTTGGTTTTATTGCTACTATTTTAGTTGTTGTGCACGTTGTCAAATTATTTTTAATTGTGATTTTAGTTTTATCTTAAATATCTTAAAATTTCTGTCATATCTAAATTTTCAGTTCTTTAAAATTATAGTTAATAATGGATAACAGAGTTGAGGGTGCTACTACTAACCGACCACCTTTCTTTAATGGAAATAACTATGCTCAGTGGAAATTAAAAATGAAAATGTATCTTGATAGAATAGGTCTTGAAATTTGGGACACAATTGAAGAACAACATGTATTTCCTGCTACTTCTAGGGAAACATGGTCTCAGTTGACTAAAGCTACATATAACAATAACTATAAAGTAATGAATGCTTTGTACTGTTCTCTCGGTGATGAAGAATTTAATAGAATATCAGCTTGTAAAACTTCTTATAAAATTTGGGATACTCTAGATATTTATCATGAGGGAAAGACCAGTGTTAAATAAATGAGATTAAATACTTATACTATTAAATATGATAATTTTAAGATGATGCTTGATGAAATTATATCTGAAATGTATCTTAGGTTCAATGAAATAGTGAATACCATGAGTTTGCTTGGGAAACAAGTGGACAACAAGGACCAGATAATGAGATTACTTTGATGACTACCAGACAGATGGAGAGAAAATTTTGTTTCCATCAGAGAATCTTGTGACATAGGCAAGTTTCTAGTGAAGGAGTTAATTGGAAATCTTATGATGTACAAAGAAGAGATTAAGGTAAATCAAGAAGTAGATGAATAATCACGAAATAAGTCTATATAATTCAAGACTGCTACCTCAAAGAACAAGGATAAAGAAAAAGTTCATGCTCCTGCAGAAACTTCCACCAGTTAAGACTTAGAGTCTGATAGTGATGATGAGAAGGCTCATCTTTCTAGAAGGTTTGGGAATTTCTACCGGAAGAATAAGTTCTTTAGAAAGACAAAATAAATTTTGATAATAAAGGAACGTGAAAAAAGGATAGAAAATGGAATGACAATACAAATGAGATAGTCTGCTATGAGTGTAAATGAAAAGGCCATGTGAAGGCTGATTACCCCAAGCTTAAATTTAAGAAGAAGTATGAAGACAAGAGAAAATGTTACAAAAGGGATATGAAAACTACTTAGAGTGCCTTAGAAGATAGATCAAGTGGATCTGACACTTATAATAGTGACAAGAACAAACGTGCAAATCTATGTTTCATGACAGAAACATTCGAGGTAACACCCAACTCTACTATACATAATACTTACTATTTGGGTAATGAGAGTGAATTAAAGAATGATGAAAATATGAATAGGGATGAACTATTTGAATACTCTAGAATACTTGAGGAAAACTTTAACGAACTCAAGGATAAATATAAACTATTGAAAAGACAACATGATTTAAATGCTAATGTTAAGTTAGATCTTAATATTGAGAAAGAAAAATGTGCTCATTTGTTAAATGAAAATACTGAACTTAAATTATCAAATGAGCAATTTAAAAGTTATTTGGAAAATTTTACTGCTGGTAGAGTTACCATAACTCTGTTTCTAGGAAAAAAGATTATACAAAAATACACAACTGGTATAGGATATCAACTAGGGAAGGAAATTATTATTAAAACTAAATTTGTTCCAAAGTCTAGACAGCTCATAACTAGTTCAAGTTCTGGACCATCTTTTGAAAAAAATTCTCTAAAGGACCAAACAGAGTGTTCATGTCTCAAAACATATCTTTTTATTATATGAAACCTGTGAGAAAATTATGGGTTCTGAAAGTTTTACTTACTAACCTCTCAGGCCCCAAGAAAATCTGGGTACCAAAGTTACCCTACACTTAAATCTGTTTTGCAGAAAAATTTTCTGAAGAGCTCCTGTAAAACTCTATGGTAATTGGAAAGTGGAAGTTCAAGACACATGACATGAGTCTACTCATCATTTAAGAGCCTCATTAAAGTAGATGGTGGAAATGTCACATTCGGTGATAATTCTAAAGGGAAGATCATTGGATTATGATAGATTAGTAACCATAATAGTGGGTTAATTTCAAAAGTACTTTTTGTTGAGGGGTTAAAATAAAATTTTATAAGAATCTCTCTGTTGTGTGATGATGGATTCAATGTTAAATTTAAAAATGACATGTGAAATGTTTTTAACTCTAAAAAAGATTTAATATTTACTGCTCTTAGAAATAAAAA
Organism: Viscum album; assembly: GCA_963277665.1. Classification (NCBI taxonomy): domain Eukaryota; kingdom Viridiplantae; phylum Streptophyta; class Magnoliopsida; order Santalales; family Viscaceae; genus Viscum; species Viscum album. The sequence goes on from OY728128.1 coordinate 1,435,814,303, forward strand.
AGTATATTCTGTTGATTTAAACTCTTTAGGAAATCATAACGTTTCTTGTTTAAATTCTTTTCATAAGGAATATTTTTTATGGCACAAAAGATTAGGACACTGCAATGTGCACTCACTTAGGAAACTAACTAGGAAAGGTTTAGTTAGAGACTTACCTAAATTAAAATTCCCTCTTAACTAAGTGTGTAATCTTTTTCAAAAGGGAAAACAACAAAAAACTTCTTTCAAATCAAAGAAAGAAGTTTCGAATTCTCAACCTCTAGAGTTGGTTCACATGGATTTTTTGGACCATCTAGAGTTTTATGTTTAAATGGAAAACACTATGTTTATGTTCTTGTAGATGATTTTTTCTAGATATACTTGGGTATATTTTCTAGCTCACAAAAGTGAAGCATGCTCTTATTTAATTAAATATTCTAAGTTTGTAGAAAATCTTAGAGGACTTAAAATTAAGACCTTGAGAAGTGACCATGGCCATGAGTTTGAAAATCAGGATTTTGATTCATTTTTCTCACAAAAAGGCTATAATCACAATTTCTCTGCTCCTATAACACCTCAACAAAATATAGTTTTAGAAAGAAGAAATATGAAACTTCAAGAGATTAACCAGAATATGCTTAATGAGTATAATCTACATATCTATTTTTGGGCTGAAGCTATTAATATAGCTCATTACATTATCAATAGAGTATTAATTAGACTTGTTCTTAAGAGGACCCCTTACGAGCTCTGGAATAATAGAAAGCCTAAGGTTAATTACTTTAGTGTTTTTGGTTGAAAATTATTTATCCTTAACACTAAGGACAATCTTGACAAGTTTTCCTCTAAGAGTGAAACATGGATTTTCATATGTTACTCAATCTCTAGTACTGATTATAGAGTATTGAATAAGAGAACCAAATGTGTAGAAGAATCAGTTCATATCAAATTTTATGAGACTGATCCACATGAACCCAAGACCCCTAATGAACATCTTGAGGAAGATATGTCAATTCTCGACCTTAATGATATAGACATTGAACCCTTAGTAAAAACAACCAATTCTGTAAATTTTCCAAAATCTATGCATGATGAATCGGAACCTATAGATAATCATGAGGAGTCTAGTTCAACTCTTTCTTTAGGTATTAGAACTCTTAAGAATCATCCTTTAGATGATGTAGTAGGTTATCTAAATATAGGAACACTGATTAGAGATTCTCTCAGAAACCAGATTGAACATCAAGCCTTTCTTTTTACACCTTGAGCCCAAAAATATTAATGATGAAATCAATGATGAATTTTGGGTGACAACTATGCAAGAAGAATTGAATCAGTTTAAAAGAAACAAATTTTATGAATTAGTAGATATACCTAAATACACTTTGACCATAGGCACTAAATGGGTGTTTAGAAATAAAGTTGTTGAATCTGGAAGCATATTTAGAAACCAGGATAGAATAGTAGCACAAGGATATAGTCTAGAGGGAGGAATAGACTACGAAGAAACCTTTGCACCTGTAACTAGACTAGAATCCATTAGGATACTACTTTCTTATGCAGCTCATTTGAATTTCAAAATTTATCAAATGGTTGTCAAAAGTTCATTTCTAAATGGGTATATAGTTGAAGATGTATTTATTGAACAACCCCTAGCTTTACAAATCCTTATTTTCCAAATCATTTTTTTAAACTATCTAAAGATTTATATTGTATAAAACAAGCTCCAAGAGCTTTGTATGATAGACTTAGTTCTTTTCTTATTTCAAAAGGTTTTACTAAAGGAATAGAGGATCCTACAATTTTTATTAAAATGATTTACAAATATGTTTTAATAGTACAGATTTATGTAGATGACATTATTTTTGGATCCTCTAAAAATTATTTATGTAAGAATTTTTCAAAAATGATGCAAGATGAATTTGAAATGAGTTTAATGGGAGAACTTAAATTTTTCCTTGGATTTCAATTTTTTTCAAAATAAAAATGGAACTTTTTTAAAGAAAAGTAAATATATTAAAGATCTTTTGACACATTTTGGTTTGGATAATAATAAAGGTTCTGATACACCTATGAGTACTACCTATAAGTTGGATGCTATTTAAACTGGTAAATTAGTGGATCAAACCAATTACAGTGGTATGATTGGAAGTCTGCTCTATATTACTACTAGAAGACCTGATATTATGTTTAATGTATGCATGTGTTCTCATTTTCAAGCCAATCCCAAAGAGTCTCATTTAACTGCCGTTAAAAGGTTTTTTAAATATCTCAAGTATACTACAAACTTAGGACTGTTTTATCCAGGAGGAAAATCATTTTATGTAATAAGTTATTCGGATTATGACTTTGTTGGTTACAATTTAGACAGAAATAGAACCTATGGAACATGTCTAATTTTGGGAAAGTCACTAGTATCTTGGTGTAGTAAGAAACAAAATTATTTTTGCATTATATACTACTGAGGCTGAATATATTGCTGCTGGTAGTTTTTGTGCTCAAATTTGGTAGATGAAACACACTTTACTAGACTATGGATATAAATTCAAACATGTATCTATAAACTGTGACAATACAAGTGCTATTAACTTCTCAAAAAATCCAGTATCTCATGTTAGGACAAAGCATATTGATGTGATACATCACTTCCTGAGAGATCATTATCAAAGAGGTTATATCAATATTTTATTCATAAGAAATGAACATCAATTAGCTGATATATTCACAAAGCCTTCGAATTCTGAGAGGTTAAACTACATCAAACATGAGTTAGGTATGATAAATTATTAAATAGTTAGAAACCTAATAGTTAAAAACCTCACAGTTAGAAACCTCATAGTTAGAAACCTCACAGTTAGAAACGCCACAGTTAGAAACCTCACAGTTAGGAACCTCACTGTTTGCAACCTCACCGTTTAAACCTCACCATTAGGACCTTACCTATAGTCAAAGGTTTCGGGACTTTATCATTTTTTTGCTGGAATCTGAAACGTTTTTAGTTTTATTTATTTATTTTACTTGAGTTATTTTTCAATCCCTAAATGATAAAATTAAAACACATACCACATTTTGATCCACATCAGATCTCTCCCAAACCCCTTGCTTTCTAATTGTAGAACCTCACATTTTGCTGAAACCCTCGAACTGCTCTAGATTGATGGATAGATTGAAGAGGCCATTGGTTGGTGATGAAGGAGATGGGATGAATCCTAAGAGACCTAGAGATGGGTCTAGTAGTGGAAGCCAGGAAGTGGAAAATCTAATCAAACCGCATTTATCAAAGAGGGAAATAGTGGTTGAGAAGGAGTTAAGTTTGGAGTGGCTGTTGTCGAGCCAGTCTTTAGTACTGAAGGCACTTGAATCTCAGGGCTGGTTTGAGTGTTTCTCAAACAACAATGGACCCTATTACCCAAAGTTAGTAAAGTAAATTTATGAGTACCTCAAGTTTGAGCAGTCTGAGGATGAGTATAGAATGTCTTCACAGGTGAATGGCGTAAGTGTGAGCTTCTCCTCTACTGAATGGGATGAATGTTTTAGAGTACCACATGAAGGGATTTTTGACTATTACTCAAAAGTGGTTCCTCCCACTACTGAGTTATTCTGTTATGAATATGCTCTAGCTGAACTGATAGGGATTGGGATCCCTAGTAAAGTGATTGATACTTATATGGAAAGAGAAGATAGGTTGTTGTTCAAGTTTGTTCAGCACGTCTTGAGTCCCAGGAGAGGGCACTTTGCTACCTTAAAATATCAGGATGTATTCTTTTTATATCTGCTGAAATATGGACAAAATATAATTTTTTTTCATGATGCTAATGATTTATTTAGAAGATATGACAAAACCTGGTTCTAAATTTAATGCCTTATTTCATGCCAGATTGATATCCTTGATGTTGAAAGTAAAGGGAGTTGCTGGAAATAAAGAGGAAATAGTTGTTGTGAGAGACAATTTCTGCATTACCAAGACAATCTGAAAGTTTATGAAGATTAGCTGGAACCATTGACAAAGAATATGGGTAAATGATGAGGCTAATATATATGAGGAATTCATCCCAATTACTCATCCTAATAGGCCCAAGGATAAGAGAGATCCTGACCTGAAGCCTACTGATGTAGAGCCTACATACTCAGATAAAGAAGAAGAAGTTGTTGTTATAAAAGAAAGAGAGGATTCTTCTATAGATAACATGAGTGATCCTGAACTTCCCTCAAATCCTCATGCTAGTACTGTATCCTTTGGTGTGCCTAGTCCACCAAAATGGTTTCCTAGAAGGAAGAATGTCCTAAGGGACAGTAATGTTGAGGAGACTAGTGAAGAAGAAGGGGAAGAACATGTCTTAAGAGACATTATAGAAACCTCAGATGAGGATAAGAAAACTGATTCAAGTCATGATGACTTTGAGATATCTACTGATGAAAATGAAGAGGAATGTCTAAGTCTCAATCCTCCAATAGAACATACAATAAGGGTAGAAAGTGGAGATGAATAAGTTACTGTTGAAGCTGGAGTTGAAATGGCAGAAGTTCAGGATTCAGTATAAGAAGAGCTAGTGGGATCTCCTATTGAAGCAATTGATCAAGGAAGTATAAAAGTGATAAATGTGGTTGATCCAGAGAATGCTCTACCTGGGGGGGGGGGGAGGAACCTATTGCAACAGGATCAGTTTATATTGCTCATGGAATAGAGGACTGCCCAGAATCTCCTAGATTTGTGGTCTTAGGCTTAGATTATGGAGATTCTGAAGATGACCAGCCTATCAGAAGTCTTCCAATTCCTATTATTTCAGAAACTACCATTGTGTAGCCAATGGTTCTTTTACCTCGAGACTATGTGAAGAAGGATGATTTGGAATCATTGAAGCCATATTTGAAGTGGCACATTGATGAGAGATCTTTTATCATAGAAAGATAAGTGGCTCTCAATCAGGAGGTTGTAGCATCTGCCTTAGAAAGGGCGATCTCCACATTTCACTCTAGTTTTTTACATGAAGTGAAGGAATTCCAAAGTCAAGTGAGAACCTTAGAAGAGTCTATGGAATCTGTGAAACATTCTATTTCCAGTTTGGATTCATATATGGCTTCAAGGGTTCAAGTAGATAGAGACCTTAGATATGTTAAAATTGTGGTTCAACAAATGGTCATAGTGTTTGGGGATTTTAAGAAGTCCATGGAAACACATGTGAAAGGACAATATGATGATATGAAAATGATGATCAGTGGGATAAAAAAATCCTTTAAGGAGACAGTGGCTTTCTCTCTGGCACCTCTAGGTGTGTCTGCTTCCACTTCAGCCTCTCCTCCAATTGATATAGAGATTTTCAGATCTGTTTTCAAAGAAGAAGTAGAAATATTCTCTAGTGCCAGTACCTAGGACCCTCAATCTATGAATCAAGTCATTTCCATTACTAGGGAAATTCATATGCCTGTGGGAGATTATTTAAGGGAAGCTATTCAAGATCAGAAGTTCATCAAGGATAAAGTTGACTTCTATTACAAAAGGGTATACACTAAGAATCAAATGGATGGTCACTTTAAGTTGTTGTTGGAAAACATGAGGATTCCACTTATGACTCAGGCGTTTAAGGATCTAGTGAGAAATCTTAGAGAGTTGAATCTAGCCTTGGAGAAATTTATGGAGAATAAGGATGATTTTATTTCTGCTATGGAGAGAGGAGGAAGTATTATTATGGACTTCAAAAATATTCTTTTTCCCATCCTTCATGTCGACTGCACTCCCATCTTTGTTCCTCCAGCATTTCCTTCTACCTCAGCTTCCTTAGGATCCACTAGTGTTTCTCCAATGATGATACTACTTAGGCCATCAGAAGTTTGACCCCAATTATTCCTCAGAGATCTACTCACTATAGGTCTACTGATGCCTCGGTGGCTACTACTCCTACACTACTAACTACCATCCCTCAGCCTATCCCTCCACCTTTAGAATCTGCATCATCTACTTACAAAGTCAAAGATCCAATGGAAATATCTGATGTGGATTGAGTGTGGACTATCTTAGCTAATAGGGATCAGTGTATTCCTTTTTTATATTGTAGTACTGTTTTATTAATATGAACACTCTCATTTATCTATTTTTGTTATGTATTATTTTTTTTAATCACAAAGGGGGATACGTTTTTAGTGTTTAAGTTTTCTATCATCAATTTACATCAATGATGAAATCAGCTGATGTGTTTAACCTTGATTCAAAACTACTTAAACCTAACAATTCAATGACATAATTTATGATTATCAAAAAGGGAGAGATTATTGGAATCACCTGTTTTGATAATCACAAATCATGTTTCATTTATGTGATAATCATGTTTCATTATTATTCCTAGCTTCTATCAGGTAATAACCATATACTTCTAATATCATTGCTTGATTTTGTGATTATCAAAAAGGGGGAGATTGTTGGACTCACCTATTTTGATAATCACAAATAATGTTTCATTTATGTGATAATCATGTTTCTATTCTATGATAATCATGTTTTATTATTATTTCTATCTTATATCAAGTAATAACCATATACTTCTAATCTCACTATTTGATTGTTTAAGCTTACAGTGAAAAATTTACCTAAGTACAAAGGTCATAGATACAAAGGTCACCGATAGAAGGTCAATGATGTAAAGGTCACCAATACAAAGGTCACCGATATAAAGGTCACCGATGTAAAGGTCACTGATAGAAGGTCACCAATAGAAGGTTACCACTAAAGGCTAAAAATACTCACCTTCTGTTGAATCTCACTATTGAGAAGGCTACTGATGTGAATGCTACCATTACCAGTCTATTGATAACTCTTCTACACCATACTTTTTCAAACTATTTAGATTATTCTAACAATCATATTTAGTAATTTAATGCTTATAACTTTAATTAATGCTAATTATAGACATATCAGGAGACCATATCCGTGGACAATATGAGGTATGAGAAAGACTGCACGTGATCTACACATTCCTATTAGTAGAACTAAAATATAAAAGAGAAGACTGAGGAAGAAAAGAAGGGTGTTTTGAAGAACGTCTATACATTTGAAGGAGATTACTTGCTACATAAAAGAAGAACCATTCAACGATTTTTCTATAAACCCAAGAGAATCATGAAGATCATTTTGGAACAAACTCTTGTATGCCTTCTTTGGTGCATTAATTCTCAAAAAAATCATGGAGTAGAACTCTCAGTTCCTGAAATCTAGAACCAGAAGTTGCAACACTATATTTGGGAGACAAATTCCAGATAAAGAATCGAAATAAAAATTCTTCACTATAAGGAGTGAAGAGCCGAACTGGAAAAACATAGAGATTTTTAAACTCAAGCTTATAATATTAGCTCTAATGTGTTCTTTTATTTTACATTTCTGAGAAGTGTGTGTTTGTCTATTACACACACTGACTCATGTGCTTGAACTGGAGGATACTGAAAATCCTCACATAAAACTTTATTACAAATTGTTTCCCATATATAATTGTGGAAGAGACTGTGTGTGGTCTGTATTGTTTGTTTATCCCATGAAAAACTATGGTAGAGGAAGATAACCCTGGACAGTTTGTGAGAGATTTTTTAAAGCCTGATATAGGCTACGTATCAAGTTTATTATGTATAAACTTCTTGGTGGCAGTTGATCACCAAGTGGAGAGGATTAAGTCCTGGCTTGATACTGAACCTCCTATCTTACTCTGCAGTGAATTATATTTTTGTTATACTCTGTTTTATCTATTTTCCATTGCTTATAATTTCAAAACATAAAAACTGTTTTACATTGACTTTGGTTTTTAGTTATGGTTTGTGTGTGTAAGTGTTTAATTCAGTAAACCTGTTTCAAAATTTGGAGAACTGTTTTACACTAATTCAACTGAGGACTAATCACCCTTTGAGAAACTTGTTTACCAACTAAACATTTATATATCTACTACCTTAATTAAATGGGATGTTTTAAAATTGGGTGATTTTTATTCATAAAGTTTTTTCAGAAATTTTAAGTAGGAACTCAATTCATCCCCTCTTGAGATTCCACTCCGACCAACATGGCTCAATTCTGCTCTAAGATTGATCTTCGTTTTGGTTATCATCAATTGAGGGTGAAGAAAAAAGATATTACAAAAACTGCCTTCTGATCAAGATATGGGCATTATGAGTTTTTTGTTATTCCCTTCAGACTAACTAATGCACATACTATTTTAACAGATTTGATGAATAGAGTCTTTAAGGACTACCTTGATAACTTTTTGGTGGTTTTTATTGATGATATTATGATATATTCCAAAAGTCGCGAGGAGAATGAGGATCATCTAAGGGTTATTTTGCAAACTCTATAGAAGGAGAGGCTTTTTGGGAAGTTCAACAAATTTGAATTCTTGTTGAAATATGTTTCTTTCTTGGGGAACATTGTAACCAATGAAGGAATCATAGTTGACCATGAAAAGAAAAAAGTTGTATAGGAGTGGCCTAAGCCTACAAAAATAACTAATATTCATAGTTTCCATGGATTATTAGGATATTATAATTGGTTTTTGAAAAACTTATCATGACTTTCTAATCCATTAACCAAGTTGACTTGAAAAGGGGTCAAGTTCATCTAGACAAAGGAGTGTGAGTAAAGTTTCAAATAGATGAAGAAGAGATTGGTTACTGTACCTGTGTTTACTTTACCCTCAAGTGGAAAAGGATTCATTATTTTTAGTGATTCATCTCTAAAAGATATTGGGAGATTCCTCATGAAAAATGAAAAGGTTATTTCTTATGCATCTCGACAGTTGAAGACTCATGAGAAGAATTCTCCTACGCATGATTTATAGCTGACTGTGGTCGTTTTTTCTCCAAAGATATGGAGGCACTATATTTTTGGGGAGAAATGTGATATATACGCAAATCATCAAAGTTTGAAGTATATTTTCACACAAAAGGAATTGAACATGAGACAAAAGAGATGGTTGGAACTTCTTAAAGATTATTATTGTTCAATTCATTATCATTCTAGAAGAGAAAACAAAGTTGCTGATGCATTAAGTAGGAAAGACCTAGCTGTTCTTTCCATGATGAGGATTCAAAGAGATCCTTTGATTAATGACCTAGTAAAGATGGAAATGGGAATTATAAATAAAGAGACATCATCAACCCTAACCCAAATTATTTCTCAACCATAATTACTAGATAAGATCAAGAAATCTCAAAAAGAAGATCCTTTGTTACATAAGAAGTTTGAGGCTGTGAAGGATGGGAAGTTTCCTGAGTTCAATATTAATCAAGAAGGTGTACTAAAATTTTGTACAAGACTACGTGTTCTATTAATCCTAGAAATAAAGAAGGAGATGACGAATGAAGCTCATAACTCTACATTTTATATACATCCTGGAAGCACAAAAATGTATAGAGACCTTCGTGATCATTATTGGTGGGATAATATAAAAAGGAAGGTTTCTGACTATAATTAAAGTTATCTAGTATGTCAGAAAGTGAAGGAAGAGTAACAAATACCTAAGGGTGTATTGCAACCACTACCCATACCAGCAAGGAAGTGGGACAATATCACTATAGACTTTGTCACCGGTCTTTCGAGAACTTCCAAAGGAAACAATGTGATATGGGTTATTGTGGACCATCTACCCAAGAATGAACATTTAATCTCTATTTGAGAAAATTTCTCTCTTGATCAACTTTCCATGATTTACGTAAATCAAGTGGTAAGGCTGCATGGAATTCCACTTTATATTGTATCTGATCATGATACAAGGTTCACATCAAAATTCTGGAGAAATATTCAACATGATCTGAGCACTGAATTGAATTTCAGTATAGCCTATCACCCCCAAACTAATGGCCAATCTAAAATAACTATTCAAACACTCTAGGACATGGTGAGAACATGCTCAATGGAATTTAAATGTGGATGGTATCCACATATCCCTTTAGATGAGTTCTCTTACAATAATAGCTTCCACTCGAGCATTCAAATGGAACCCTATGAAGCTCTATATGGGAAGCAATGTAGAAATCCTACTTATTGGGATGAAGCTGTTGAGAGAAAACTTCTTGGTCCTGATCTTGTGCAAGAGATGATAGAAAAGGTCCATGCCATCCAACAACACATTAAGGCTACTCAGATTTGGTAAAAGAGCTATGTCGACAACCTTAGAATGGACTTGGAGTTTTATGTTGGTGATAAAGTCTTTCTTTGAATTTCAGCTTGTAAGAGAGTCATGAGGTTTGGGAAGAAAGGGAAGATCAAACCTAAGTACATTGGACCTTATGAAATCATTGATTTCATAGGAGCAGTGGCCTATCAGCTTGCACTCCCTCCAAATCTAGAACAAGTTCATGATGTTTTCCATGTATCCCTCTTGAGGAAGTACATACATTAACCCTAACATGTACTAAATCTAGAGGTGGTACAACTGAAACATGAACTATCTTATGAGGAACAGCTGGTGGAGATCTTGGATCATAGAGACAAGTTTATACACAACAAGACTACCCACCTTGTTAAGGTGTTGTGGAGGAACCAAAAATGTGAAGAAGACATGTGGGAACTAGAGGATTCTATGAGGAAGAATTACCCACACATTTTCTCTTCTTAGGGTAAGAGTTAAAATTTCAGGGACACAATTTCTTAAGGGGGAAATAATGTAATGACCCGAACTCTTTAATAATATTTGTTTCCTAAATTTGTGTGTTATTTTATTTTATACTCAAAAAAAATATATCCGTTAATTAATGAAGTGAGTATAATTAAAATGATACTGTTGGGTTTTTACTATTATATGACCGTTGGTCAATATGACCATTGGAAAATAAACTCTTAATTTTACGATTATTATTTATAAATACAAGTGATCATGGTTAATTAATACAAAAATAAGAGTCGATGACCTCATCTAGTTGACCCAGGCCATACGAAGCACATATGTTAGAGCTTGGGAAGGAGGTTTCATCACTGGGATTTTCTCTGGACCAAGCCCAAGCCAAACTGCAACATGTGAAGCTTGAACGGAATAACCTACAGGATAATTTCAAGCTGATAGAAATCACCACTCAGGAAATGTTGTTTGATCCTCCCCAAGATTCTATCACCATATCACACCTTACAATTAGGTCCTATGCAGGTGTTATAAGGGTCCATGTAACGAGGCCTCAGATACTTTTTGTAATCCCTTAGTATAAATAAAATTGTTATTTCCTATTATGGTAAAATTTTTGATTTTCAAATGTTCGAATAAATATAGGATGAATATTGTTGATGAATTTTGGAAAAAGGGTATTTTAAAATATTCATGTAAACTTTAAATAATTAAAAATGTAAAATGATTTTCAAAAAATGGTCTTCTACAGTTGTGATCCGTAATAAATTTAGATTCTAATAAGATCAACTTAATTTTTAGTGAATAGTAAAGTATGAATAGTAATACTACCATTATGAATAGTAATGAATAGTTAATTGTCCAAAGAGATAGAAACTTCACCCATGAATGTATAAATACAATGTAGACATCTTAAAAGTGAAAAAATGATCATAGTATAAGTGTTGGTATTTTTTATGTCATAAATATTTTATTTACAATTTTATAATTATTTTATTAATTTAAAATTGAAATGTATTTTCATAAAATTTAATCATAAATTGTTAATTTATTGTCTTATGGTTATACTATAATTTTATGGGACCTTGATTACTTTTTCAAGGTGTTACAAAACCAGTTATAGTTTTCGAGTTGTTTTTTTTGAATAAATAATGATTTTATTTAAAAATTAAAGTAAAAATATTAAAAAATATTTTCATAAAATGGATTTCATTTTTGAATTCAGAGAATCGATATTAGTTTAGGTTGAATTTATGAAATTTTTATAAAATGTTTTATTTTTCGGTGAATAATAAAAATACAATTTTGAGTTTTGGTGTGATTAATGACATCATTAATGATGTAATAAATCTGGTAGACTTTTGAATAGTAAGATATGTTATGAGGTGTCCCAATTTTCCAACCACATGGGAAAATACCATGGGAAAGCCCATGGTTTTTTAAATACCACTGATGAGGTTTCCCTTGGAAATTAATTAAATATTCCCTCACTTTTGCTATAAATACCAAGCCATTCCCTCATTCCTTTCATTCCAAAATCCTCCTCAACAAAGATATGGCATTTTTACCTCCCAAGGAGTCCTCCCAAGGTTCCATAAAGTCCCCCAAGGTCCCAAACTTCAATATTTCAAAGCCACTCTTCAGTGTAAGGGAACATTTCACCCTCCTCTTTTAAGTTAAGACTTCCTTTATGTTATGTCTTCTAGTTTCCATATTCTTATGTGTGGATAAGTTCTTATATATTCTTATTACTATCCATTTCATGTCAAAATTATGGGAGGGCCTTTATTCTCTCATCAATTTATTTTCTGAATTTTTAAGTGACGTCGTTAGGCTGCCAGATTTTCGTAAAAGAAATTTCATTTTCTATTTTCTTTTAAGATTCCTTTTCATGTGGTATGTCATTCCACACCATGATCTGATTTATATTTTATTCTATCCATATACTATATAATTATTCATTTATGTATGGGAGACCCCTTTCCCCTCTCTTTTTATTGTTTTCTAAAACCATGTTATATATTCGTTATGCTGCATAATTTTCGTCTCAAAATCTCTCTCTTTTTTCTCAAGAAATTCTGTTGTATTATTTATGTGAATAACCAAATATATTTTCATTTATAAGGGTATTAATAAATAAATAAAATTTATCTATTTGATTCTGTAATTTAAATACATATAACCCTCACTCCCTTTCCATGGGTTATAAATGACATAACGATCAAGTTTTTAAGAACTTTTAAAAAGTCACGATTTGGAAATGAAACCCATTTATTTTATTCTATATGGGTTATTTATGAAATGTTTGATTATGATATATGTGGATAAAATGAAAAAAATACATATTAAGGGCTCTCTATGATAGTTCTCCAATGCATTGGGTAAAGAATTAATCTCTAGAGAAGACAAGTTTTCACGACACCTTAGTGAATAAAATTGGTAATTGTTTTTATGACACCATGGGGATGAACCTTGGTGATATGTTAATGAATATATAAATGAAATTTTGTATCCACATATTCAAGTTATGATTCATGTTTTTTTATTATGATATTCCTTTTTTTCCATTGCTCATGTCTTATGTTTTTCATCAAGTTCTTATTGATATCACAAGTAAACTGATTCCCTTACTTTCCTTACTGAGCCTTATGCTCACCCATTCCTTTGATGTATGTCTCCAGGTTATGAGATGCAGTAATTTTACATAGTATGAACTTTTCATGAATCTTTTAAGGGGATTTAAAAGATTTTTTTTTATGTTTTCATGTTTTATTGTTCTTGATTTCCATGACACTAGACTTTAAAGATCCTCTGTTTATAAAATGTAATGAAAAGTTATGTATTAAAAAGGAGGGATTCCCTAAGATGGGTATAGGGTAGATATATCATAGTTAAATGATTTGGATCTGGGAATTATTCCTAGGTTGATGGGTGTTCGTGCAGCTAGTCTTGAATCTTGAGAAATGTGAGTCTTGTTAGATGAAAGCATCAAGAATGACTCGAGTTCGGTGATACTGTTGGGTTAGGAGTCATGGTAAAATTATTAAGTGTGTGCATGATCCTAGAATTGGTAGTGTATAAATCATGTAGATTATAATTTAGTTTGGTAAATAATCATCATGTATCATGAAACCCTGAGTTTTGTAGATATGGGGGTGGAAAGCACATGAAAGAGATGTGCAATAATTTTTTGGGTTATGTGAATGAGTGGGTTTGGAGTAGCACCCATTATATTTTGATGATATCAAGGTGAAATTTTATAGATATATGTGGGGAATATTTTTCTTTACTTTAGTAAAACAGATCATATGTACTCTTTGGAGAATAATTTAGGTCTTAGTGGGGATATTGTAGTGTGGCAGCGGTAATTAAATGTTGACAAGGTTCATAGATTCTTAAAAGAGGGTCATAGATCTATGACTAGTCTTAGTTGATGAGTCCCACTTGAGGAGAGGTGATTATGTGAATTCTGGATATTCTGGTAAAGGTATCTTGGGGATTTTTATGAGAGTTTATGGTGTCTTCTATATGGTGATGAATACACCCAGGGTGATGACATGGGTGGTTAAGACACCATGTAATGGTTGAACTAGGTGGAACCTAACAGATGTGTCACATGCCGATGTTAATATGATAAGCATGGATTAAGATGGGTGGTTTGAATTATTTTAGCTGGAACATTGAATTTTACTCTTGAGGAGTGTTGTAATTAAATCCATATGGTGGGGGAGTGCATCATCATCTATCATAGGGATATGTCCTCACTATTGATGGGATATTGTAAAATGTAGCAAGTGCGGTTCTTAGAAGCCCAAAATGGGTGGTGGATGATGTTTTATTGATTTTTATCATGTGAGATTGGGACAACCATGCTAAAACCCTCTAGTGTGATGATATATAGAGTGTGGGCTATGGAAATTGGAAGTTTCTCAAGTGAAACAACTATGATAACACTCTTAGGGTGGGGAGTAGTGTATTAACCATAGGTGTATGAACCTTATGCTGAAAGTGTCTTGGAAATGTGTAATTGGCTATGGACCAATCCAGATGGCCTTAGAAGGCTAGTGTACAATGATTTTATGCCTGTTTAAATTCCTATGGTAATGATAATAGGAAATCAGGTGAGGTGTGGGATTAGGGATGAGTAATGGTTTCACGTGTGAGGTGACCTTAAAGAGATCCGATGGTGCTTGGATTGAGAGTGAATTAGGGTTTCTAAGTTCACAGTGAAAACTTATTTGGTTGGGGGTCCAACCCTAGGACTTCACCAGAAGTTGGGTATGTAATTCGATAAGCTTGTTTGGATGGTCATATGATGAAACATGGAAATGAGGCATCTTGAATAGGAAAATTAATAGTGCTTTAGCCATAAGAGTCATACATTTTTGGGATGATTCGATCAAGGGTGGTTAAACATACATTCTTCTATGTAATTTTATGTAGTACATTGTAAACCATGTCCAATGTTCTATTTTTGGTATGATTATTGCATTGCAAGAATAAACCATTATTTTGAGTAAAATATGATTTTTTATTATCTCATGCATGAATTGAAGTTATACACCCATCCCCATTTGATTTTCTTAAATGAGGATGGGTTCTAGTAGTTCACTAGTGTTCACGTTGACATTCAGGTGTAGTGAGTTGGTAACCACATTGGGCGTGTCTTTGGAATTCGTAGTAGTTATTTAAGGATAAAATACAATGGCGGAGGCAAAAAACTTCTGAATTTTGTGGTTTTAAGTTGTCACTAATTGTGGGGAGCACTATAGGCCTGGTAGTTTTTTAAGTAATAAAACCAATGGTGTATAGATCAGATGGGATTATATAAGTTCCATCTCCATGCTTTAGTTTTAGAAATGGGTGTCGATTCAAATTAAATATGGTTCAGAATTAGTGTTGGAGTATATACCATGGATGTGTTTTAGGAATTCGGGAATAGTATGAGGTAATTTGGCCTTGAATCAGTGACTGATGTAGCATTGGAAATGTATATAACTGACCCTTGGGACTTCTCATGGATGACACTACCACAAAAATAGGTTTCCGTAGTGCCACCCTTTAATATCGCTAAAAAAAGCGCTGATAAATGGTACTTTTAACAGCGCTAAAAAAGTGCTTCTAAAAGTGACCTTTTATTAGTGCTTTTTTTAGCACTGATAAGGGAACCCCCTTTATTAGTGATTTTTTAGTGCTGTTAAAGGGGCCTCATTCATCCGCACTTTTTTAGTAGCGCTTATAAAGGGGGGATTTATCAGCACTTTTTCCCAGTGCTGATACAAGTGTATATTTCAAAAAAAATCATAAAAAATAATTTATTGATATATAAGTATATTTATATTGATATAAATATAATATATATTTTTTAAAATATGTTTTAGATAAGATAAATAGGAATTTACACTTAATATATAAGATATTTAGTGAAATTGGCTTATAAAATAATTAAAAAAATATTTTTAATTAATAAATTTCTTATTATTACTAAGGAATAGTCATTTAATATCAATTTGAAGATAAAAAAATCAGAAGATTAATAAAAGATCTAAAATAAGTTGAAAATGTAACTCAAACTTCAAACGATCATAAATTTTGATCAGTGTGTCCGTTTGAGCTTTAAAACATATCAAATCAAAGCATACGATGATCTCTATGAATTTTCATTAACGTGTATTTTTTTCTTTCGTTTTTTACATTTTAATTTTTAAAATTTATTTTCATCTTAATTTCAATTTTCCAACGTCTATTTATCTTTAACAAAGAAATTTGAAGGTAATTTTCTAGTTAATTAAGCTCATATTTCTTATATCATTTCTGAAATTTCTTATTATTAAAATACATGATTATAAATTCACCGATGTGGTGTGGGATTTTTAAAAAGTTATTGGAAAATATTTTTTTTAAATTTTAATTTTTTTATTGATTTAAAAAAATAATATCAGGTGTTATTTAAAAATTTTGAATACATATATCTTTTTTTGGGGGGATTTGTATTTAAAATTTCATTTGCATAAATTTTTTGATGATTCAACCATGAAATGTGTTAATTGAAATTATGTGCATGAATTTTACATTAATTGAATGATTTAATCTGTTGACATGATTTAATTGTCAATTACATGTTTTAAATGCTGGATTTTGTTTTGTGTGTTGGGCGTTGTTGATTCATGTAACCTGTGATGATCCTTTCGTGTGCACATATGTTTGTGTGTGTGTGTGTGTGTATGTTGTATATATGTATTTATTTATTTATAAACACACATAAAAAGAATATTTTATAAATGCATTCAAAAGTGATCTTATAAATATATATTAATATACGAATAAATATATTAATATATAAATATAATTATATGTATATATATATTAATATACGGATATATATATATATATTAATATATGAATATATATATTAATATAACTAAATATATATATATATTAATATTAATATAAATATATATATATATAATAATATACGTATATATATATATATTAATATAACTAAATATATGTTAATATATATATATATATACGGATATATATATATATATTAATATAACTATATATATATATATTAATATACGAGTAAATATAACAATATATATATATAAATAAAAAGATATATTAATAAATGAAGAGAAAAACAATATGGTGGAGTGGTAAAGGCTTAGGCATGTAGGCAACAGGTCCTGAGTTCAAATCCTAGGGGAGGCAGGTCACGTGCGTAGTTGGGGAATAATGGTTAGTGCTGTTAAAGGGGATGAGGGGTGCTATAAAAGGCTGGTGTGGTGGCTGGGGTGTGTGGGCTGCGGTGGGGGTGGGGCGTTGTTAAAGGGGGGCTTCAAGTGCTATTTAAGCCCCTCCAAAATATTTTTTCATGTTTTCTAGATTTTATTAGCACTTTTAAAAAAGCACTGATAAAAGGTGTCCTTTAATAGTGCTAAAAAAGCACTGATAAAGGACCCCTTTTATCACTGGTTTTTTTAGCGCTGATAAAAGGCCCCTTTTATTAATTCTTTTTTTAGCACTAATAAAAGGGGCCTTTATCAGTGTTTTTCTGAGCGCTGATAAAAGGGACCCTCCCTTTATCTTCGCCTCAATTAACAATTCTTTTTTAGCACTATTAATGTCCTTTTCTAGCATTGCTAAAGGCCATATTTGTAGTAGTGTGAGAAAAAAATTGGAGTGGAGGTTTTAAGATCCAATATCCATGGGGGAATTTCACATTTAAATGTTTTTTGACATTTAGTTTGGAGGATAGAATAATTTCTAAACTGGGAAATAGAGATGGATTCTAAGAGTTAAAACCCATAAAATGATCCAATTTGGAATTGTAATAAAGTTCCTTAGAGGGTTTAAGGGTCTTAGGGGTATCTCAAGGGTTTGGGGAAAATAATTATGTTTTGGTGAAATTGGACTGGGCACACAATTAGCCCATATTTGTTTTTCTAATCATAGACCCCAACCGTGTGGCATAAATTACCTAAGAACATGGTTTGTATAACTATGTGATAGGTCCCTAGATACCATGATAATATCTATATTAAATAGTATACATATCGTACGATCATTATACAGTCTATAAAACCATGTTTCATAACCATACAAGGTGGATGGTCTTAGATAGTGGGGTAAGAAAATTTGGTGACAGTTTTTCAAACTATACAACCAAACCATGCTACCTTTAAAAATTGGGGAAATTTATATTTTGACTTATGATTTTAAAATGCATTTAACCCCCTTTCTCCCCCTATTGATCTAGCAGCTCCTCCCTTCCCTCTCCTCTCCACTATAGTGGAGCTCACTCTATTCTTGACCATCTTTTCTTTTGTTAGATGCATTTGAAATATCAATGCTGGTATAATACTCATACACCCTCTTTTCTTATTTTCTCTTTCCAACAAATTCTGTTCCATAATTTATGTGGGTTACAACCTATTTTCATGTTGTTCGACTAGTTTCTTTATATCTTCTACTTTATATTTAATTAAAATTTGATACCAAATGTGCAGACTCCTATGAGGATAAGTTATGTGATTCCTTCAATTTAACCCATGGTATAGATCTATTTCCATGATCATGTATGGTGCAATCAAGCTTTTTTTCACTATTATTGACACAATTTTAATTAAAAAATTTAGTTTCCTTAGATAAATTCCCATTAAATATGATCTAAACATTAGGAAATTTTAATTACAAGTGGGTTTTTTAGTGTTGGATTTAACTTTTAGAGGGTTTTATGTCTTAAATCTCAAAATTATGTCTAATTTATTAAGTGTAATCTTAGTTTGAATTAATGGTTGTGAAATAGAATTTCAAAACTTTCAATAAATGGGTTTAGTTTAACCCTTAAAATGAATTAGAACAAATAAAATAGTAAAAGTGATGAAACCTACATGAAATAGTTTTGGAAAAATAATGTAATTTTTTATTTTGAAAATGGTTGATTGAATGGGATTTTTGTATAGAAATTTAAAATGGTCTAAATACATGTGTTATGTTTTATTTGAGATTTTATTTTGAAATGTGAATCATAAATGGTTTTTTAAATGGGTTGGAAATGGTTTGGGTTTAAAATTGGAAATGGTTTTACTTGAAATTGGAAATGGGGTTTGAAACAGTTTTGGATAATAGAAATTGGATACATTTTCATAATAGAAATATGTATCCATCCTTTATGATAGGTTAAATATTTTTTGTGATGGATTTATTTAGGTATTTTTTTATATAATATTGTTAATAGTTAACATGAGGTGAAAATGAACCTCAGGGGTCGTAGTGATTATGGCCAACCTGAGGTGAACATAACCCCTAAGGGATGCAGTGACTATGGTTATCCTAGGGTGAACATGAACCCAAGGGGACATAATGATTATTCTTAGCCTTAGGTAAAGATGAATCCTAGGGTACATAGTGATTATGGTTGAACTCAGGGTGAGAACAAACCCAGGTTGACTCTAGGGATTCAGGGATGGGTATATAACCCCTAGATGTTTTTTATATTAGACTAGGGATTGGTCTATTACTGACAATCAGTAAATGGGTTGGGGTGGTCATCAATACATGATTATAAACCCAAAATTTATATGAAGTAGGTCTGCACTGTTCTCAAAGTGAACTTGACTCCCATGTTGAACATTTTTTATGGTGATTTTAAATGTTTTAAGTGGTTGTTTTGTAACTTTTTACCTCATAAATTCTATATATACTATTTATTAGACTCATTATATTCATAGATGCTAGTAGAAGTGGCCTAATGAGTTTTACTCACACCCTATTTGAGCGTCCATAAAAAACAGGTACCCGAGTTAATACCATTCTTGTATGCAGGTTTAGGTTTCAAGTAAGTACTAATATTGATGACTGTTGTTTTCCTACCTAGGTCAGAGTCAGGTGATGGGACCGGGTAGGACTTGTGATCAGTTAGAGATGGAATTTTGGCCCTAGTTTATTTTATTCCTTTATACTACTTGTATATAATATTCCCATGGGGGATCTGGTATGCATGACACATTTATGTGTTAACCCATGTGATGTAAGGTTTATTAATTGGCACTTTCCATAGTTTTGATGTTATATGGATGATGTTATCAGTTTAATATTGTTTTTTATGATACTATAGTCTAATATGTGGTCATATTTTTCAAATGTTAACCTCATAAGTCCTCATCACTAGTCTATATCCTCTGGAATATAGGGATTCATTATTGAAGTCACGTAGCATTCCACCAATCTGGGCACCAATTTGTGGTCTGAGGAAACAACATGTTACAAATCTTATCACTATAGTAGTACTTATACTACCCTAAAGTGGGTAATTTTTATGTAATAAAATGATTCATAAAATAAGGGCTTGGTCAGTGCACTAATGAAAAATGATAAAGTGATATACTATACCTCAAGGTAGTTGAAATACATTGATCAAAACTATCTAACATTTTATCTATAGTTAGATATATTGATATTTTGATTTAAGATTTGGTTGCATTATCTCTATAGGGAGAAGTGTGAAATATATATGAATAATAAGATCCAAAAGTATATATTCACATAGAATGGTCTTAATATACACCATTAAAGATGATTATAGTTGATCAAGTACTATGAATACTCAATCCATTACTATCCCTAGAAGGAAAATAAATTAGAATATTATCTAAGAATAAAAAATCTTAAAACCTTATCAGTGATGATAATTGTGAAGGATCCAACATTCTTAAAATTTCAAATCATGGAAAAATAAGTAATAAATAAATGAAAACCATCATACCTATCTCAAATGATTTATAAACCATCCATTATGGAGAAGATAAAGGACCCTCAAAGGGATGATGCTGAAATATAGAAGAAGGTGGGGGCTATAAGAAAAAGGAAATCCCTAGAGTTCAAAATTGATGGAGAAAGAGTTTTAGGATTTGGGTCATGAATATGTGTACCATAAAATCCCAAGATAAAAAAGTAATTTTTGAATGATACATATATTTTGAAAATCTCCATCCACTCATAGAGTATGAAGATGTATCAAGATCTCTAAAAGAACTACTGGTGAGACAATATGAAGAAGGAGATCAAAAAATATACATCAAAGTGCTTGGTATGTCTACAAGAGAAGGTAGAAATGAAAAATTATAAGGGAATGATGAAACCATTACCCATACATACATGGAAATGTAAAAACATCACCATAGGATTTATTATAGGTATTATAAAGACTTCTAGAGGAAATAATGCCACATGAGTTATTTTGGATCATCTTACAATGACTGATCCATTCATTTTAATTCATGAATAAATCTCACTGAATCAACATTAAAGGATATACATAAAGAGTTGTGCGATGAATAGAACACCACTATCCATTGTATCAAATTGATATTCAATATTTACCTCCATGTTTAGGAAAAGTATCCAATTTTCTCTAAATATATAGTTGAACTTTTTTATGGCTTATCAACCTAAAAATTATGGCTAATTTAAGTGGGATATATAGACACTTGAATAGTTATTGAGAGATTACTCCCTGGAATTTAAGGGAATATGGGGTCAACATGTTACTTTAGTCAAGTTATTGTATAATAATAGCTTCCAATAAAGCATCCAAATAGATTCATAAGAGTCCCTTTATGGGAATATATTTATAACACATGTGTGTTTGGATTATGTTGGTGAACATAAGTTGTTGGGACCTAAAATGGGTATAGAAATAATAGAAAATGTCAAGAACATTCTACAGGACCTACAGACAGCTTAAAGTTCAAAGAATAATTTTTTTGATAACATTTAAATAGACCTATGGTTTTGATGTTGGAAATAAAGTTTCCCTCTAAATATCTCCATTGAAGAGAGCCATGAGATTTGGGAATAAGGTGAATCTAAGTATTTGGTACGTCATCCCCTTTGATATTCTTGATTTCATCAGAGAGGTGGACAATCAGTTAGAATTTCCAAAAACACTATCTCAAGTACATGATATGCTCCAAATATCCCTCTTTAGGAAGTAAATATTAGATCCCTCACATGTACTAAATTCAGAGGTCATATAACTAGAAATTGAACTCACTTTTGAGGAGTAGATGGTGAAGATATTGGATTGTAGAGAGAAATTTTTACACAATAATAAAACCAACCTAGTCATAGTACTATCAATGAACCATATATTTGAGGGAACATCATGGTAATTAGAGGAAGTAATTAAATATAATTACCCTCATCTATTTTCATCTTAGTGGGTGAAATTTAATTTTGAGGGTAAAATTTCTTAATGGGGGAGAATGTAAACACCCAAAATTTTATCAATAGAATTTAATTTTTGATTATATAATTATGAAATATTTATTAATGTGATATTATATAAAAAACAAGTACCACATGATAAAACCAACGACATTCTATTATATTAATTTTAAAATTATATTTAGAGAATAAATATTTCCATAATATTTGAAAGAGTTATAATGTGAGAAAAAATAGAAAATAAAATAACTATAATATAAAAATTTGAATATGATTGTTCCCAAAGAATAACTACACTCACAAACAAAATTATAGAAAATAAATATAATATTATAAATATAATATTCATTTTTAAGATTAAAATATATATAACCTTGAGAGAAAATATAAGCGAATGAAGAATGAATGAAATATGAGGTATTTATAGAATGTGGGAAACCCATATGACTGTTAAAAATTTGAATATAGGTATAGTAATATGACCATTGGAATATTAATATGACCATTAGGAATAGTAATATGATTTTTATAATATTATCCTCACATATTAAACTATAAAATATTATTTAGGCATCTTATAAAATGAAAATATGACATCATTTATATCATGATATAAGTAAATAAATGTTTTAAAAATTATAAAATAACTCTTTTTATTTTTGTAAAACATATATATTTTTTTATTTGTATAAAAAATATAAATATTTCAAATTAAAATTTATTTTCAAAAAAATCATTTTTTTAAAATAATTCAATGATAATATAATGTTATGAGACCATAAGTGATTTTCAAAGGGTCAAAAAGATGATCATAATATTAAAATTGGTATTATTAAAATCAATGAGGATTTTATTTACAAATTAAATTATAATATTTAAATATTTATTTTCATAAAATGGATTTCATTTTTAGAATCTATATATCAAAAAATGGCCAGGGAAAATTTTTGGTATTTTTTTAAAATAGTTGAGTCTTGGCGAATACTGAAATATGAAATTTAACATTATAAGATAAATACATGAATTAATGAATCATTTTTGACATGAACAACCATTATTTTGACCTCATATTCACTAATTACTATATATAGTGAAAATATTCATCACTTTTGATAATCTTGAGCCGAAGTAAAAAAAACTAATCAATATTATATTTAAAAATACCCCTCTCCTCCCTTATAAATAACACAGCTCACCACCTATTCTCATTACACCTTATAAGCCTTAGATATAGACCAAAATCAACCCATTTATCTCCCAAACCCTAATCCCCACATCTAAGGAGTTTTGGTCTTACTAAAAGATCATTCCAATGATCCCTAAGGGATGTCCTAAGAGGAGACATCCAAAGGAGAATGCAATACCCTCAACTAAAATTTTAATTTTCCTTCCTCCTCTTCCTCCAAAAAAAATCCGTCCAACCTAACATATGAATCCATTATCATAAATATACGGGATTTTTATTGTGTTAATTAAATTTCCATCATCCATAATTTTCTCATTTCATTTTAAAATTAAAACATTGTTCACAATATTGCTGCTTCACGACCTCCATAAACAACATACTTCAGTTTTCTCCACCACCTTCAAGGATGGTTATAGAAATAATATTAGGGTTAATTATGATGATAATAAGTATAAATTATTTAATTTTATTGAACTTTTTATTAATAATTGAATTATATAAAATGTATCTAGTTCATAATGGTTGGTAAAACAACCTAAACGAATTAATCATATAATGATAAATTTTATACTAAATGAATCATCCATACGTAGAAACACATATTTATTTTTAGAAAAAATTAAATTAAAAAATGGGCACTAATACCATTTCATTACACATTTTTAGTTGTATTACTTTTTTCACAAATAAATTCAATAATTATCCACAAACTAAAGCGACCTTGGAACCATGAAATGAATGACCTTTGGATATTATAAAAAATGATATCTCAATTAAATTACTCTAAAATAACATAAAATATTGATAATAAATATAATATATTTGAATAAGGTTATAAATCTTGTATTTAATAAATCTAATTTGATTATTTAGCAGTTTAAGTGAAAGTTTAGTATGAATATAAACACGAGTTAAGGGAACTTCTGAACCACCCTCCTTTATTTTGGGTCATGCATTTCCTTCTAAAACTCACTTAATCATAATATTATTTTCATTTATTGCTTGAATAATATATATATATGTTTTTATCACATATATATATATATATATATCTAGTTATCATGTCCTTTATATTTTATTAATATAAATATTTTTAAGGTTCCCCTATCGATTTCATTTCTTAGGTGAATCCAATTTATGGGAACATATCTGTTTCTTACCCAGTTTCTTGTACCACTCCATAATTTTTTTAAACTATCCATGGTTTAGAAAATTTCTAATTATATTATGGAAAAATATTTTAGTTAAATTTTTATAAAATTTTATATTATCTTTCCCCAATTTAATGACTCTTTACCCTTTTTGGTAAAACCCAACTTATAAGGTGCAATTTCAAAGTTACATATCTACAATATTTTCACATTTTCACTTAACTTGGAAGTCATTTTTCATAGTATATACTTATTTTTCACCTATAAACATCCTATAATGTTTTAATCCCTTCCTTTATAAAAACCATTATGATATTCCATCTGGGTTTTCTATAAGACATGATTATGCAACCAATTTGTTTCTATGATTAATTATTATGTTTATTTATTCTATTTGATTTCCATTTGTGACACACATATGCATGTACATTTCATCCTGAGTTAACCAATGTTTCACTCTAATTAATTGGGTAATGTATATATCTCATGATATGATATATATGGTATTAGGTTGTAAACCTAATCCACAATGGGGATTTTTTTCATGTTATGTTATCTTGGTAGTGATCCTTGACTTATTCTTATATCATGTTTTATATTATTGCCACATTCCTATGATTACATGATCTTATGATTACATATTCTTTATGTCATGATTCCATGTGATTATTCACGAGAATCGCCTTTATAATATAATGTTATGTCATTTGACTCATATGTTACGCACCTTTATCTTGCATATTCCCTTCACACCCCTTTATTTTTTTTATTACAAACGTTATCCTTATTAGTTTTAGAAGATCAGGAAAATTTAAGAGCACAATATGGAGTTTTAAATATTTGTGAAGTAGTTTATGTTTTTGTTTTTGTATCATGTTTCTAATAATCCAAGGACACTAGACATCAAGATCCTTGGGTTGTGTTTTGTGGATTTTAATGTTGAAAATATTTTAATTATATGTGTAAGAGGCCTGGGTCATGACAGGTTTAATTTTGAAGGGGAAAATTTCATAAGGTTTAGTATTTATTGAATCTCCATTGGCTTCGTGTAATTTTTTTATAGGTTACACCCTAATAATAAAAATTTTCAATGGAATGGAAGATTTATTAAGTTGCTTAGATTTTTAAAGTTGAACATTTTAGAGTTCAAAGACTTCGTATGTTGCAGGAAAAATTAATTAGGTTCCTGAAAAACTTTTTAGAATTAGTTGAGTTCATATAGTTGTTTAATTTTTATAAAATTGACATCATAGAGTTGATTGAAGAAGTTCATAATATTTGGTAAAGTTCATATAGTTCATAACTTTATAGGGTTTTAACTTCATAGACTTCATAGAAACATAAGGTTTGAGCTTAAGATATCACATGTATGTTACCATCTCATAATTACATGACTTAAATAAAATATTTCATTATAATACATTCCCATGATATTTTAGGTTTAGTGTTTTTGATAATTATGAAAAAACATCAACTAAAAAAACCTATTTATTTTTTAACTAATGAACATTTTACCACTATATAAGAAATTTCTTAATTCATAACAATCATTCAATATCTCTCACAAAATTTTCACAAAAGATGCTATACTATAAAAATCATAATTATTACTTTTATTCATAACCTAGGTAAATGGAAACATTAGAAATGGGTGTGATCAAATGTTATGTAAGGGTAATCATAAGAAATAAACAAGGAAAGAAACATAGAAAGGTGGAATGACCATAAGCATAGAAAAATATCATATTGTGAACAAATCTAAGCATGAACACACTTTATGTTGTGAAACAATCCTATCATTTCCATGCTTTATTTGGTGAAAAAAATACAAGCATGTCCACCCTTTATTATTGTATGAGATACCAAACATAACCAATGAATTGGAAAGATATATATAACCCCACCCATCATCATCCATGTGTATGAGTACCACTTGAAATCAATAATTCATTATATCAAAAATAACTCATAGAAATAAAATGGGTTTAAGAATTTTTTTAAATGGAATCACATAAGGATAACATTCAAAATTTCATCACTAACCATAACACGTTGAATCCATGGAAAATAAATTAGTATCCAATGATATTAAGTTTTTTTCTAGTTAAATACAATTTAACAAAGCATATGGTATTTAAACCATATCAGTAGATGGTATATAGTTAAGTCAACAATTTACCTGATCAATCGATGTATTACATATAGATGATCACCTTTCAATCAAAATAAGGGAATATAGAGTATTTACATAGGAAAGGAATTGGATGAAAATTTTGGTTTACAAATATTCAGTGACTAATAAATATAAAGGCAATAATGGATAATTTCTATGATAGAAAATTAATTTTAAAATCCATATAATGGAATATTTGGGATATTATAATTTGAAATATATCCTTAATTAATCATAAAATATGTCAAAAGATGCTTATGTATGTGAAAACTCATTTTTAGAGCATTAAAAAAATAAATTTGAAAAAATGGTATACCCTTGAACTTAAAAAAATATTTTTACAAATAAATATTTGATAAAACATAGAGGATTAGGATTTATTTTAATAGGAATTAGTGTGTAGAGAGTAAGTTTCACTAAAAAATAAAAAATATAGGAAATATTTTTTCATTAAAAAAATGTTAAAAATAGATTACTTTCACACTTTGATGAAAATAGTCCTTAAAAAACATCAAAAATATATTTAAAACTTTTTTAATGGATGTAAAAATAGTATGAAATGATCTTAATAAAATATTTATTAATAGTTAAGGACCTTCTACAAATCCTACAATGAATATATCATGAAAAATAGAGGTTCACGACTGAAAAAAAACATACGAGGTTGGTTTCACTTAAAAGAAACATTTTGTGTAATGTATGAGTCAATTGGAAATGGAATTTTTAGGGGAAATTTAAAACACCATGATTATCCCAATAAAATGATTAGGGTTTTTATAAATAATAAAAATTACCCATATGAATTACCTTTCAAAAACAATATTTATTTGAAGATATAATTGTCAATGAAACCCTTACAGTTTGAGTTAAATTTTAATCAAAATACCCTTTAATAGATAAAATGAAATTGATCTTAACATAAAATGAAAAAATTATAATTCATGATATGACATCTAAAATGTATAGTTTATACTCCATATAGTAATATATTGTGTGAAAAATTAAACATGTCACATGGATTTAAAAATGAGACAAAGAAAACCTTACAACCTTGGTATTCTTTGAATGATATTCCATTTAAAGAAATAAAATGATATAGATATTCAAAAACATTAATTTCAGGAATAATATAAAATAAATCTGTTATTAATTAATGACACCATAACAAATATATCATGGTGAAAAATTTGAAATATTTCTTAAGAAATTCAAATTTGATACAAATAATCCCTTACTTTAATTCCTAATGTCAACTAAAGTTCTTGAATTTCCTATATAAATAAATAACTATATTAATCACATATTTCATAAACTTATTAAAATATATACAACCTTTTATAAACTTCATTTATAATTATTCTCTTCATGTATTTTAGTTAGTTATTATCTAGTTTCAATATTCAGTGTGAATAATCTTAACCATTTTGAAATAGTTTCTAAATAGAGGCATTATTATTAATTCTTCTCTAAAATTTTATCATTATAAAATATTAAAAGTAAGTATAATTTATTCTTTATAATTTTAAAATTTCATTCTATGGGAGTTTTTTATGATCCTTAAAGATGAAACTAGTGATGAGCATGTTTTGGTGTTTTCTAATGAGTAGATGTTGGTATCATAATTAATGGGTTTAATATTAATGTTTTCATTATATAACCAAAATAAAATAATTATTTTATTATTTAAATCATATATTATTTTTAATTAAGTAATAATAATCATCATTGTTATTATTTTATAGCATTTCTCAAGTAATTGTTGGACTGAACTAGACATGAATATACCACAATTAATGGATGATTATGAAGTTTTTTAGATGTAAACCTTATATTTTTATATTTTAGGTTTTGGAGGTTCTGAGATGAGTCTTGTGGTGGAAACATTGGAGTTAAGATGAAATATAATCTTAATAGAGGATTCTATGGTGTGGATCCTTGGGTTACATCGTAAGGGTTACTTGTTGTAGAATGGATAGGACAACTATGATGTAGGGCCCTTAGAAGAAGGTTTTAGGAGATAATTCCATTTTTGAAAATTTGTGCCATGGATAAGGTCTATGGTATAGTTCATTTGAGTTTTTTAGTGTAGAGAGGCCAGCTGCAGGCAGGTTCTAAGGGGTGGAATTGGGTGGTTCTTCCAATTTCGGGGTAACTATGTTGTGGGGGTCAGGCTATAGCGTAGACTCCCTTTTGGTGAATGGATTCGTAGAATGGTGGTTTATAACATTCCATGGTAAATCTATAAGTTTATAGGATCTATGGTGTGTAGGGAACCATGGTTTTCATACATAGTTTAACAAGGAAGGTTGCGGCATGGTCCCTTACGCTGCATCATATTTTTCACCATTTTAGCATGTTCGGTAGTGTGGTCAAGGGGGTTGTTCCATGGTTTTATGTTTTAAAAAATTCCTATAAATAATAAAACCACCTAAAAACCGACTTTTATACCATATTTCTCTCTCAAACCCTTGGAACCCAATAGATCTTTTCAAAGGCCTTTTAATCCCCTTTCAACATGGATTATTACGTAGTTTTATGAATTTGTTCTATTGTGATATAAGGTAAGATATTCCTATTTTATTACAGATTATTCTATATTAGATATTGTTTCCTATCATTATCTATTTTAATGTTATGGATTTAGATCTCCATAATTCATACAGATTTCCTTTTGATGTTGTTGTCTTAGTTGTGGCACAACATCCATAGAGGGATATTGTTTTTTCATGGGAGAGGTGATCAGAGATCTTTGTTGTGGTTTTGTACTCTCTTGAAGAATGTTAATGCCTTATGGTTGGGTATTAATTACTTCTAATTTCATATTATAGTAAATAATAATGTTGTCACTCTTTATCTTCTTTGGGTGGGAGTGTAATTAACCATATCAAAGGATAAACTGAATAATGAATTAATTGGTTTATGGTTGGTGACCTCATGTTTGTCCACCATGATAATGGTTTGCCTCTTGATTTAATATATAGTGTGATATCTATGTTTATTCTTGGTTTATCATGTTAATTCAATGAAAATGGTTTAAGAACATAAAGTTAGTAATTGTTACTTTTCTAAGTAAATATAAAGATGTATGTTTAATGAAAAAGTTATTCATGTAATTTGATGATACTAAAATTTATGTTAAATGTATGTTTAATTGTTTTATGATTAAATGTTCTAATGGAAATGTATAAAGAATATGAATCTATAATTTTTGATGTGATTATTTATAGAGTCATGTAAAATGAGAACTATTAATCTCATAGTTTGATGAAACTAGAAATGATTCTTGAGAGGATGTTTAAATAATTTGATATCTTGACATAGCTGATGCATTAGGTTACTCATAATTGTATTCTATAGTAATGAATCAGTCAATAAAATACAAGATAAAACTATTTGTATGAAAAAGATAATTTTTTGGTGGTGAGTGAACCCATGTACATATGAAGGACGAATGTATTATGTTTAGGTTTGAGTGAGTCTGTTTTCATATAAAGGGTGGATGCCTTATTTATAGGGCCTAATTTCCCAGTTGAATCTATTTTTTTGTTTTCTACCATATATATTGTTCTATATGTGATCCTTGTTATTAAATGTGATGTGATCCCATGATGGTTGTTGGTTGATAAGATATTGGTGAGTAGGCCCAGGTTTTGTGTCAATAGTTGGCATTAGTGATGGAGATATTCATGGTGATATTCATGATGGTGTTGGGGATGGAAATAAGTTGAAATAACATGTTAAATCTGGGATTACCCATTATTATTCTTAAATCCGGGATTCCTACTTGTTAATGTTCTTCTTTAATGATTGGATGATTGGGTTTGTTATTCTGAATTCCTTTCAACACTGCCTAAGGTTTTTATATCTTCTTGGTTACTCATCTCCTTATGGAAACTTAGGATGCTTCCTATAGCACCTAGAAGAATCGAATGATGATAATTTTTAATAAATATTTTAACCCAGGTATTGGTTCTTTTTAGAATGAAAAATATGTAATATTGAGAAACCATAGACTTGGTTGGATTATTCCTAGAGGGCATGGACTTCACTCTAATGGTTAATGAAATGTAATTTGAAGTAATGTTAATTAATGGATAATGAATTAATCATTTTAATGTTTATTATAAAAAAATAAAGAAGTAATTTAATGAATTTACATTAATTATTTTGTGCTTATAGGATATCAAGTCCTTAATAGTGGAACTCAGGTGTCCGAGTGATGATAGCCACATGTGAGCCTAGGACTCGGGTGATATCCATAGTGTGGTTGAAGGATATATTATATCATGTATTTTTATGCCTTCATACACTACCCCACCCATGTCAGTAGGGTGATTGAAACCCAATGGACTCTAGGACAATGTTTTCCACAATATCTAGGTAATTGAGGGATGGATGGGTGACTACCCCAATTAGACCTTCTCTCTCTTCCTAGTAGTATTATGAGTTGGTATACATGGTGTTCATTTTCCCCAAATATGTTTATAAAATTATTTAATGGATTGTGGTTATTTAATACAAACATGTATCTCCAAATATAGTATCCTAAGGATTATTATAGGTATGACATGTATATGATGTGATGGCTTGAGGTACATTACTCAGTGTATGGGTTGTGATGGATTGAGGTACAATACCTGATGTGTGATACCTGAAATATGAGATGTCGTGGATATCAATAACAACTCGGTTACTATATAGATATCTGGAATAATATGATGATATGATTTGATGCACGAGATGCATGTTTTGGTACTTAAGACCAAGTATTTTTTGTCTATATTATTTCTGAGAGATATAACTTGGGACATATGATGTTGGGCCAGAGAGGCAAACTAGTGGGGAAGCAGTAGAGGGTACCTTTATTTGATATTTTATATATTATCTCTTGTATTCTTTACTTGGTTATATATATCCATAGTGAAGATGGGAACTTAGTATATGAATTTAGGTGATCAGTTTGCATCATTTTCTGTTCACTAGGATTTAGAATACTTTCTTTATATTTTTTATGAGAGGATATAGGGAGGATCCTACTGAGTATACATGTTATTTTCACCCAATGTATATATAAACTAATTTTCAAGTTAGCTAGAGAAAGTTGGAGATCGGGCTGGAGATTACTAGATCATGGTTTTTGGGAGTTTTGTTTAGTTTTTTGGTTTTCCTCTAAGTTTAGGTTTTGGGTACATGTAGTTTCCTTTTATAGTTGTATTAGTTTTGTATAAAATTTTATTCATTTACTTGGGACTTATTTCTGCTTTATGAGCAGGAGTTGATTGGTGTACATATCAGATTTATAGTTCCTCATTATCTTTTTTTAGGGTAATACCTCCCATTTTTATGTATGATATAACCTTAGTTATTATTTCCAACCCATGTCCTATTGGAGGTGGGATTCAGGTGGTCACCATCTCCCTTATATCATTGTCATCCCAAGAGGAGTACCTTTGGGGGGAATGGGTTATGAAAGAGTGGTATCAGAGATTTGGTTTGAGATAATAGGATAGAATTTGAATTTAGGAATAGGTGAAACTGAATGGGTTGGCAGGGAAACAATGTTAGCTATGTTTAGTAAGTGAGTAGACATGGAATACTATATGATATATGGGTATTTAGGGCCCATTTTATTTGACTCATAGACCTTTAATTTTACCGATCCTACTAAGAGAAGTGATACTGGTTGTAGGGTATAAACCTAGGGAAGGATCATGCATCATTCTTCCTTCCACCTATGTTTGAAATGGGTAGACTTTGGGATAGGTTAAACTGAAAATAAAAAAAAATTATTTAATAATAAATATTCATATTCCATGTTTAGGAGTCTCTAAAAGTTTTTTATTTTATAGGTATAGCTCTAGGTTTACATCATTTTTGAGTTCATGAAGAAGATTTATTACAGCATGTTCCATCTAATCAATACAAAGTAGAGGTCGATGATGTGACACTTAGACG
Source organism: Viscum album (assembly GCA_963277665.1). Taxonomy (NCBI): domain Eukaryota; kingdom Viridiplantae; phylum Streptophyta; class Magnoliopsida; order Santalales; family Viscaceae; genus Viscum; species Viscum album. Next base: position 1,435,847,066 of record OY728128.1, read on the forward strand.
AGGATACACCAAGAGTTTTAGAACTAGAGCTTAAAGAAGGGTAAATGATCTATTTCGAACTCAGTGGTAGAAGATTGGTTGGGGTAGGTTGAGATAGCATTTAGTTCAATTTGTTCTCAGAAGGAGAATTGGGTTTTATCATCCATAATGAAGTTGTGTGGTGTAATGAGATAGTGGTGGATCTTGTTCTTTGGGGATCGTGATGAGTCATGGGCCTCATGGGAGAAGTTCAAAGACCATTTCCTAGAAAATTTTATTTCTTTGACTATGAAGGTGTCCAGTCAACTAGGAGTTACTTAGCCTTAGATAAGGGATTTGTAGCTCGTGGGAGTTCATGATCCATTTCTAGACCCTTATTTAATATGCTTCATACCTATTTCTAGATGATGAGGTAAGTGACAGGAATATCAAGTTGGATTTATGTCTACATATCTTTCACTAGGTCACTCTATTTGTGCTACAAACATATCTTGAGGTACTAGTGAGAGTAGAGGTTGTTGATAGGATAGTATCCAGAATTGAGTTTTTATGATAGGGGAGTCTTCAAGACTCTCCATGAAGAAGAGTTATAGTCTAGGGTTCCTAGTTTCCTAGAAAAATGGGATTTAGAACATCCGTGGGTAGGTATCACCCTATAATATCTCATTTATCTTGGGGTGGAGGCCCTCAGGATTCTTCAAATGAATCATAAACTTGTTTTTTGTTTGAATGATGTTTTTATCAACAGTGAGAGTGCCTGAAATTTCTGAGAAAGAAGTGTTCCCTATGTGTCTCCCTTTAGGTTTTTCAATTGATGTAGTTTTATCTAGGGAATCAATATAAGTATTATATATCTTGGGATTAACATATAGAATATAGTGAATGTAGACGATATCCCTAAAATGATCCTCATCCTCAAATATTAGAGTGTGGCCATGGAGGTGGTCTTCATCAGGGTCAGAGAGGTCGTAGAGTGGTTCGAGGCCAATTTCATGCTATAGAATTGCCAGAACTGGGCAATCTAGTAATCATTCAAGATATATTTTTCTTATTTTGAACTTGGGTGTATACCTTGTTTAGTTATGGATCTAGACATTGTTTCATATCTCCTTCCCTAGTTCATGATTTGGGACTTAAGGTGGAGAGGCTTCTAGTTCCCTTATTGTTAACTATGGAAATTAGAGATCGAGCTTATCTAAATGAAGTATGTAGAGACTCTGAGATAGTTTTGGGGAAACATCTTTATTTTTAATAATTACTATGTTTATAGATACAGACCTAAGAAGTCAACCTTGGTATAGATATGTTGTATTCTGTATAGGATATTGTGGACTTATTCAATAGATAAATTTTATTATATTATGTTTATGAAGACTCTACCATGTTTGTTGGTGAGAGATCCACTTGGATAGGCTGGAGGCATGTTCCATCCTTGCTATCCTTGATGATCGATCTAATATTGAGTCTATTTTAGGTCTTTCTGATGGTGTTTCCTAGGGTTACGTAAGCATACCGTGATGTTTTTCCTAAAGAGGTTGTGGACCTACCCCCTCGATGGGAGATCAATTTTGGGATAAATATGCAACTAGGTTTTTCTTTGATCTCAATATATCTATATAGTATGGAGCCTTCTTAGTTTTAATATTTATGGGTATATATTGATGATCTTTTTCACTAAGGTTTTGTTTGGATAAGTGTATTACCTTGGGGTGCATTAACGTTGTTCGTGAAGAAGGATAATGGAAGTTTTCATCTTTTTATCGATTATCTTCACTTGAACCAAATGAAAATGGAGAAACTCTATCCACTTACACATATTGATGATTCATTTGACCAGATAAAAGTAGACAATTGGTTCTCAAAGATCAATCTGTATTCGAGATATCATCATATGAGGGTGAAAGATGAGGATATTCCAAAGATAACATTTCTATGTCGTCATGGGAATTACAAGTTCATTGTGATGTCATTAGGTGTGATTAATTTTCCAACAATGTTCATGGGTTTGATGATCATAGTTTTTAGAGAGTTTCTGTATTGGTTATTGTTGGTTTTCATCGACAACATCCTTGTTTACTCCAGGTTTGAGGAAGAGTATGAAAAGCATCTGTGGGTAGTTTTGGGAGTTCTTCATCACTAGAATCTATTCAAGAAGCTTTCGAAGAATGAGTTATGGGATTGTGAAGTGAATTTATTAGGTAATTTTATGTCCCATATAGGATTATTTTTGGATACTTTGAATACTAAAGAAGCCATTTATTGGATATCCCCCAAGATTTTTGAGAATGTACAAATTTTCCTTGGCATTTCATGCTATTATAAGAGGTTCTTAGCCAACTTCACTTGGGCTAAGAAACCTCTAATATCCTTGAATAGAGAGGATCAATAATTCTTATAGACTGACCAATATCATCCATTTTTCAAGTACCTAAAGGAGAAGTTGGTCAATGCTATGATCCTTTGTTTTGTAGTAGAGGGAGTTGAGTTTTAGGTTTTCTATGATATTTTTCATCTTGGGTTGGGTTGTGTTTAGATGTATTAGATATAATTTATTTCTTATGGGTATCATTATTATTTTTCCCATGATTATAACTATGTCATCCATGATCTCTAGTTGGTTTCAATTGTGTTTTTATTGAAGTTGAGGAAGAATTACTTCACGAGTGTGCATTTTTTTTGGTTTTTTACTGATTATAATATCCCAAGGTATGTCTTCTCCCATCTTGATGTCAAATTGTGGTAGTAATTGTGGATGGAATTCTTGCAGTATTACAACTTCATCATCTTGTATACACTAGGAAAGGGTAATGTTGTGGTTGATGCACTGAGTTTAAAATCACATAGAGACATCATGCATGAATCTTGATATTCCTGGAGAGTGATATAAGATCTCTAAATGATACACCTTGATATGGGATAGGTTGGTGGAAGAAGATTTATTTTTTAGATGATGGTGTAGTCCTATTTGGTGTATCAGTTGGAGGATTCCCAATTGGGGGATTTTGAGATAGAGTTCTAGTGAGACCAGATTGTATTTTGTGATACCCCTTATGGTTGGACTAAAGGAGAACAAAATTGGTTGTTATTCCATGAGAGTATATTCATCCCATGGACAAAGAGTGAGATGGTTCACCATGAGTTTCATATCTCATCTATAGGAGTATATAATAGCGTGAAAAATATGTACCAAGCTCTGAGGGGGATGTTTTAGTGGACTTGGTTAAAGAATGTAGTTGTATAGTTTGTGACTCAATGTTTGGTCTTCCATAAGGTGAAGTCTGAGCACCGTATTCCTGATGGTTTACTCCAACTATTGGATGTTCCTCAGTAGAAGTGGGAGGACATCTTAATGGAAGTCATTACTATTTTTCATTGATCTTAGGGAGTATTTGATACTATATAATTGATATTTTATATTTTTATGAAATAATTACACTTAATAATGGTTAGTAATTCAACCTTAGTAGAGGTTTTTTAAGGTAGTATTTGGAGGAGGTAATGGGATTCCACAGAGTCCTGAGTATGATCATCTCTGATCATGATATTCATTTTACATCCAAGGTGTAGAGAGGTCTCTAGTATGATTTTGGATCTCAATTATGACTAAGAACTTCTTTTCATCAATAGATGAATGGTAAGAAAAATATTACTATCCAAACTCCTGAGGATATGTTGTGTTCTTATGTCTTTGATTTTATAGGTTTGTGGATGAGGAACCTGCCCTTGGTTGAGTTTTTTTAAAATAATTGTTTTCACTCATCCATTGGTATTTCACCATTTCAATATTTTTATGTCCAAAATTTTCATTCTCCATTGTTCTAGACTCGACTCATATAATTATCAATCCTTGACCCAAAACTAGTTCAAAATATTACTGAGATAGTTTAGGTAATTTATGAGAGGATTAAGGTAGTGAAAACTATCCATAATTTACATGTTGATCATAGAAGGATACATATGGAGTTCAACCTTTGAGATAATGTGTTCCTAAATGTGAATCCTCATCATGGATAGATAATGTTAGTTCATGTGAGTAATATTTATTCCTGGTTTTCTAGACCTTTCAAGGTGTTAGATTATGTTGGAGTCATGGTGTATTGGGTATCACTTACCCTATAGACGAGTCAGATGCATGATGTATTCCATGTTAAGTAGCTCCACTATTAACACCATAAAGATTCCCACATAATTTATTTGGGTGCGATTTATTTTGATAATGATGTGATCTTCAAGAACAAGCCTGTTGATGTCTAGGACTTCTTAGAGAAGGTGTTTCATGGGTGTGTTATTCCCTTGGTTCATGTATTGATGAGACATGATATCATGGAGGAGAGCACCTGGGAACACGGTTAAAATTTACATGATCAGTATCCCAAGTAGTTTTATGTTTATATCTTTCTTTTTATTTATTCTCATTATAGTTGTTGACCTTTTTATGGTTTATATTATTGTTTCCTCATGGTGTTTTATTGAAGATTTTTCTCTTTTTTGATAAGTATCTCCACCAAGAGAGTGTTAGGAGATGAAATTTTTTGTTTCATGGTTTTGTTATTGGTTCCTCTAAGAGAAGTGATTGATATCCTATTTTGGGGAGATTATTGAGTGGTATCTCATGGCGTGGTTGTTTGAAAAACCATTTCCCCTTCTTTTCTATCCAGTTTTTTTTAAATTCTTGAGAATGAGAATTGTTTGAGAGGTATCTGATCTAAGGAATCAGATCCTAGTAGCCCTTACCTTTTTTTGTTTGTACTGTTGGAGGTTAAAAGAGGATTATTGGGGAGGAAACATGGGATTTAAGCTCAAATATCATCTTAATAGAGGATTATATGGCTTGGAGCCTTGGGATAAATTGTAAGGGTTTGTTGATGTGGCATAGAGAGCCCAACTACATTGTTGGGTCCTGAGAGGAAGGATTTCATAGCCACTTCCATTTTTGGCATTTTTGCACCATGGATAAGGGTTTTTTTCGTATTACATTTGAAAACTACAATTTAGAGAGTCCATCTATGGCATATAGGTTTTAGGGATCAAATTGGGTGGTTTTTTCAATTTTTGGGTAGCTGTACCCTGGGGGTTAGGCTACTGTGTAGGCTCCCTTTTGAAAAATGGGTTATATTATGTAGTGGTTTATATTGTGTCATTGTACCACCCCAGTTTTATATAATCTATTATGTATAGTTCATCATGGTTCTTAGAAATAGTTTTACTAGGAATCTTATGACATGTTCCCTTGTGTTACATCATAGTTTTCCTTGTTTTATCCTATTATCAAATGCGGTCAAGGGGGTTGTGCTGTGATGTTATGTTTTATAGAATGCATATAAATACTCACACACCCATTCATGACCACTTTTCTCCAACTTTTCTCTATCAAAACCTATGTTACCAATAGATATTTTTGAATCACTTTAAAGCCACTTTTGATGGATATTAATCCCTAGATTCTTGAGTTTGACACATTGTGATCTGAGGTGAGATCTTCCACTTTAAATATGGATTCTTCTTAGTTTGATCTTATTTCCTCATGTTCTCTCTTTCCATGTTATGGAATATTATATCCATCATTGTAATGGAGTTTCTTTTTATGTTTTTGGTGTTATTGTGACATGGAGTCTATGGAGGGTTGTGGTTTACTCATGAGATAGGTGATCAGAGATCCATATTGTGATTTTCTTCTCTCTTAAATAATGTCGATGCCTTGAGGTAGGGGATTTTTTTCTTCTATTTTAATATTTTGTTCAATTTTATAATTATCATGTTTTATCTTCTTTGGGTGACATTGGAATTAACCCTAACAAAGGATAAATCAAATAATTAAATAATTAAATAATTGGTTTATGTTTAGCGATCACATGTTTTTACCCTATGATAATAGTCTGTCTCTTGATTTACTTGATAATGTTATATCTATGTTTATGATTGGTTTAGCAAGTTAATTTTATGAAAATAGTTAAATAATGTACAAAAAATAATTTTTTATTGCATAAGTAAATATAAAGAGTCATGTTTAATTAAACCATTATTCTTGTAATTTGATGGTAATCAAATTGGAGTAAAATACATAATTAATTGATTTTTTATTACATGTGCTAATGGAAATAGATAATGAATCTGAATCTATAATTCTTGATGTGAATAATAATAGAGTCATGTTAAATGAGAATTTTTCTTCTCATAAATTGATCAAACAAAAAATGATACTAGTGATAACGTTTAAATAATTTGATACCTTGACAGAGTCGATGACTTAGGATACTAATTGTTTTAACATGTGGTAATGAATTGGTTAATTGAAGATAGAATAAAACTGGTTGTTTTAAAAAGATAAATTTTTAGGGATGAGTGAGATTGTTTTCATGTAAAGGATGGATGCCTTTCAATTAGGGCCTAGTCTCCCGGTTGAATATGTTTATTATTTTTGAACTTCTATGTTACTGTATATGTGAGTCATTATATGTGATGATATGAAATCCTGGGATGGCTATTTGATGATGAGATATGGGTGGGGATTCCAAGGGTTTGTAGTTGTAGTTAACACCTTTGATGGGGATATGCATGGTGATATGAATGATGGTGTCAGATATGGTACTAATTTGATGGAACAATATGAATCTGGGATTACCTGTTGTTTTTTCTTAAAGATGGAATTATTTCTTGTTATTGTTCTGCTTAATGGTTGGATGGGTTTGTTGCTTGTTCTACATTCTTGTCTCCACTTCTTGAGGTAGGTGGATGCGCATTGTTATGTATATCCTTATAGTAGATTAGGATGTTTCATAGAGTTCTTATAATAATTATTTGACGATATGGTTTAATAAATGATTTAACCAATGGGGTTGATTCTTTTTGTAATGAAAAAGATGTAATCTCAAGAAATCATGGACTTGGGTAGATTATTTATAGAGGGCATGAAATTCACTCTGATGGTTAATAAAATGTAATTTTATGTAATGTTAACTAATGGATAATGAATTAATTTATAGAAGGTTATTTGTAAAAAGGAAATGAGTAATTTAATGAAGTTACATTAAAGAATTTGTACTTATATGATATCTATTCCTTAGTAGTGGTAATAGGGTTTTTTGAGTGAAGATGGCTATAGTTGAGCCTAAGACTAGGTTTATGCCCATAGTGTGGTTGTGAGATATATTATATCCAGTATGTATTATGATTTTATATGCTACCCACCCATGTTGGTTTGGATACCGACACCTAGTGGACTCTAGGAGGGTTTGTTCCCTAATATCCTGGTTGGTAAGGGATGGATGGATGTCTACCCAATCTATCACGGATCCCTTATCCAAATAGTAATATAGACTAGTATGCAAGGTGGTTTGTTTCCCAATATATGTGTGTAGAGGCATGTAATGGAATGTGGTTATTTCACACACATGTATATCTAGATATAGTATCCAAAGGATTATTATAGGTATAACATGCATGGGTTGTGATGGCTCAAGGTACATTAATCGGTGTATGGGTTGTGATGGATTGAGGTATAATAACTGATGTCTAATATATGACATACAAGTGGTAGTGGATCCTTGGAACTACTTGGTTACTATCTATAAATGTTTCATGGGATAATAAGATGACATGATACATGAGATACATTTTATGATACTTATGCTAGAGTGTTATCAGGCTAGCTTCTTTTGGAGAGAGATGGATCAGGATGTACGGCATTGGGGTAGAGAAGCAAACCAGTGGGTAAGTAGTATTAGGGTAACTTAATTTGATATTATATATATGATCTATTATATTCATTTCTGGGTGAGAGATAGCCATGCTGAATCTGGTAAATTAGTATACTTGGTTCGGTGATGAGTTAGCTTCATTTTTTGTTCATTGAGCTTTAGCATTATTTCTTTATCTTTTTCATATGAGAATATGGGAAGGATCATTCTTCTTATACCTTCTAAGATCACCCTATATATATATATATATATATATAATGTTTTCAAGTCACATGGAGTAGGTTGGGGATGCATTAGAATGTATGAAATTGGGGAATATTGGTAAACTAGGGGGAATAGGTAACAAGGTACCTTCATTTAATATTATATATATGATATCTTATATGTGTTAATTTGTGAGATATAGGCATGATAAGGCTTAGAACATAGTATTACTAGTTATGTGAGGAGTTAGATTCATTTTTTGTTCATTGGGATTTAGGATGATTTCTTTATCTTTTTCATGAGAGGCTTCAGGAAGGATCCTACTGAGTATGCTTGTTATCCTCACCAAATGTATATATAATATTTTTAGTTCAGAAGAAGTAGGTTATATATCAGTCTAGATATTACTTTCTAATGGTTTTTGAGAGCTATATGGGATTCATGGTCACTGCCAAGTTTATCATTTTGGTACTTTTAGTTTCTTTTTTATTTATACTAGTTTTCAGAACATTACATGTATGTAATTGGGATTTATTTTATCATTATGAGACGGAGTTGATTAGTGTACTTATCTTACATATAATTACTCATTTTTAGGGTAATTACTCTTATTTTTACGATATACCCTCAGTTATTGTCACCAACCTATGGCCTATTAAAGGCGGGCTTCAGGTGGTCACCATCTCCCTTATCTTATTATCGTCCTAAGAGGCATACCATTGGGGGGAGGGGGTATTAACATAATATCATTATTTAAAGGCATAATGATATTTATTTTAGTTTTTGTTGGGTTGAGTATCTTAATAGAGGGTGAATTTAGTACCCAATAAAAAGTTTAGTTAAAAACATGTTTAAATAAAATCCCCCAATTCATTTAAATATGACCCAATTAACCAAAATCAAAGATCAATATAAATCTTTATCTTTTAAAATAATTCCCAATGATTGATTAGATATCTTTTAAAATGATGAATAATATTACTTTAAACTTTGAAATAAATTTAATCAATCAAAATATTATATAAACACCAATTAAGGATAACTATGAAAGTAGTGGTTTTGTTTACAGTTTAAAAACAAATTTATTTTAAAAAATTAACGATAAAGTAAAATAAAAACAAAACACACAGCGGGAAAATGAATACAAGAGGTTCATTCTCAAGTTCAGACTTAGTCCTCTCTATATGGAAATCACCTACTACAAATCACTTTATATAAAAATAAACCTTAATCCACAAAATGGATTTGGTGTAAAATAGTATGACAACTTTCCAAGACACATAGGACCAATTCCACAGTAATAGTGGGAGTATAAAAGATAACAACCCCCATAGGGACCACTTCCATTGTAATTGTGGGAAAAAAGAGTAAAGAGTGTTTGAGAAGATATCAAGTATCATCCAGTTTAAACCAAGAGATATTGTGGGTGTTAAAATAAATAGTATACACACACTAATCATAATATAACAATGGAAAACAAGAAGAGCAAGTAAAGGTGTAAGAAATAGTATTTCTGCTCTGTATGATAAGAAATTCTGCTTGTTACTCCTTGAATGTAATCTGAAATGAGGACTGAGTCATATTTCTAATTTTTTTTATAATAAAGGGTCATAATATCTTTGTTTTTAAATATTCACTTTTTCAAAAACAAGTTAATGTAAGAATCAGTGTGTAAGAAAATAGAAAAATTATGTTCTTAAGTTTCTTAAATAATTTTCAAATCTACATGTGGGGTTTCTTATCTCTTTTCAGCATATCTACAACTCTCTCGCATGAGGGAGTCTGCTACAACTTTTAACAGTAGCTTGTAGTAGTAACATCCACATGAGAAGAAATCTGGATATCTTTCATCCTCTTACTTAGGGTAGAAACATTAGTTAATTCATCCATGTATAACATTTAAAGAAAAATCATTAAGAAAACCTAATAATTTAATTTGATAAAATATTTTATAGAGGTATTTAATTTAAAAATAAAAATAAACACTAGTGGTGAGTATTTAGAATAGTAACAAGTCTCTTATGGTGTATTGATCTGGTGGTGACTTATTCTGGTGGTGACTGAGTTTAGCAGTGAGTATTTTGAACTATAAGAAATTCTAGTAGTGATTCAGGCTCTGGTGGTGAATCAGGATGGTGGTGATTCAGGATAATGGTGACTGATCTTGATGGTAGGTCATTACAACACTTATCTAAATTCTCACTCTATAGGTGAGACATATCTTATAGTAGGTAATTCCAATACATAGGTTATTTTTGGATCCTAGTGGTGATTCATCCTTGGAGGTGACTCAAGCTCAATAGTTTCAAGTCTAACGGCGACTGTTTCCAATACTTACCCATTTTTTCGTATTGATAATGAGTTTTCCTAAATGGTGATACATTATCTGGTGGTGACATATTCTTGGTAGTGAATCAACCTCAATGTTGAGTCATATTTAACCAAATTTCTCAAATCTTATTTATAATGTAAAATTCTATTATAGAACATAAAACCCATTATTATCATAATAAATATGATTTTGTGATCATTAAAATAAGGATACCAATATTATCCCCCTTTTTGATGATAAAAAATCATGGAATTGCATGTACATGGTATCAAATATAAATCATGACATGTTATACACCATGGCATCAAATGTAAGGAAGATACATAGGGTAAAAAATATATTAGCTAGATTATATCAAATAAATAAATTAAAACACATATGATATCACATATAAGTAGATAGGGAAAAATATTAAAGAAATATTGGTATCAAAGAAAAGAACATAAAATAGTATAAAAAGAATATTACTCTAATAATCATTAAATAAATTTCATAGGATACATTATCCACCTTTTGGTATTATGAAAAGGTAAAAAAGAAAACTTAAAGTGCATAGAAACAGAATATGAAAAACTAGAGAAGGTCTATTAAAAGAAAATCAATGGAAGTATAGATAAAAATAGTGTCAAAAAATTGATTCAAAAGTCACATAAAAGATAAAAATTTGAATTATCAAAATTATTTAGGCTTGGATGAAGGATTATGAGGAGATTTTACCTTGTACTTGTCTGATGAAGAAGGTATAATAACTGAGGCAGGGGTTATAGTAGGAACAACTACAGGAACATCAGTCAGAGAACATGGCTCTTTGATGATGATTGGACTGAGGTGATATGCGCCTTTTATAAGAGTGAGATAAAAGGGATAGAAATAGGATAGAAAAAGAGAATTAGGATCTATTGTAACTCCCAGTATAAAGAATTCTAGCACTCAAACTGGAGTTGTTAAATGGGTAGAAATAGGAATTTCATCCTAAGACAATACAAAATTCCATGAACATATAGTAATATTTTCATAAGGTTTATGAAATCCATGATGATGTTTCCACCTCTCCACATAACAATAAAGAAGTATTTATTCTCTTACACAAAACAATGAATCACTAGAGTCATGATTTTGAACTGGTTAACTTTCTCTTTGACATCATGTGTCGTTGGAGGCATCCTCATATTTTCAACCAGAACTTAAAATGAGCATTCAGCTCATGATTTATAAAAATCCTAAATAGATTGTACTTTATGGAATTGGTGATGGTCTCTCAGTTATATTTCATTTACTTTATGTATTCCCTGATCAACATATGAACATGGTTACTATTATGTATTATTTTTCTTTATGTCTATTCAGGCTGATTTGGCACATCACCTAATGAAGAAGCAACATGAAACTCTTATCTAACAACAGATCTGATAATTTCAACATTAATGGGAGGAGGATAATTAGAAGTAGAAGGTGATAAGTTTATATTGCCAATACTCTAAATTAAATCATCCATAGAAGCTGACAAGGCAGTTTTCATCCCTTACATGATACATTTCATAGACTCAGTCTCACTAGTTAGACTTCAATTTTCAATATCAATTTCTTTAATGTAGTGCATCATTTTTGGTTGAATATGTTGTATCAAAAGTTAAAATAAGAAACTTTCACATTGTTCACTTAAATTAGTGATAATTAGTGCCTGATTCTTTAAAATATTACCAAAATCAGATATCATTCTTTTTCCAAAAGATTCCAAGTCACCCTTGGTGACAATATCAAATGGAACAGGTGGAATGGGAGGAGAAAAAAATCCCTCAGAATCAAATCTTTCTAATTATAAAAAAATTTCAAATTGGTCAACCAAATACCCCTCAGGATATCTTTCTTCTTTAGGTCCACCATTCTTTGGTGGACTCCTAGAAAACTTATCTCATTCTTCAAACATTGGGTCCATCCAAACTTCAAAATACTTACAAAGAGCCTTAACAATCATAGGCTCTATAACTGTAGAAATAACTATAGCTGTTACAAAAACTGAGGCCTTGATATATCTTTTTTACTTCTCCAAATTTCTCAACAACACCAGGGTCAAATCCCAACTTATCAGAAACTAACTACTTAACAATAGAATCAACCTTTATCTATTAATCCACTGATTGTTCAATAATAGTTTTCTCAAAAACCGTCTGAACACTTTCTTTAGGAATAGAAATATCACCAATGGAAGAATCAATAGGATGACTCTAAATACTTGGGTATTTCTCCCCCTCAACTGATGCTTCTACTTCTTCACTAGAATCTCTGTCCACATCTCCAAAAAAGTTGGGTATTTCTTCATATCTAGAACCAGATAAATTGGGAGAAGAAAGAATCACTTGAGGTATATCAAAAAATTCTTTTCTAGTATAGCCAGTAGGATAATTAGGGTCATATCCAACATCATAACCATCATCTCCATTAACATCATCAAAATCAATAGCATCAACATCTCTATTACCATTTCCATTTTCATCATCATCATCTTATTCCTCTTCATATTCTCTATTTTCATTTTCCTCAAAGGATTTGGATGAAACTTTGAACTGATCCTCTCTAGATATTTCAATTTACTCTTCATCACTATTTATTTTAGTATTTTCTCTCTTTTTGGTATAAATTTAGGCGGTCTAGGTGTTCCATAGGTAATAGGAGTGGATTATTGTAACAAATCAGTGTCACTTACTTCATCCACTGGAAACTACTCCTCTTCATTTCTACCAAAAAATGACCTCTTCCTTCTTTTTAGAATACTAAAATACTTCATCTAATTCCAAACCAATATCAATAAGGTCTTTTGGTCTTGTAATATATTCTATATTATTGAATTCACCATATAATTTTTCATTATCAACCACCCATTACTTTTTCCATTGATTCTAAATTATTCTCATCCTATTAAAAATTATTCCAGTAATGCAGAAACCACCAAAATACACTACAACTTATTTATCTTTAGAAAATATACCTTTGAATTCTAACATTGCTAAAATAAACTTAAGATATATCAAATAATTTTATATAGAGGTAGGTTTACTCATCTCTACCATATGAAGCATCAAATATCTGCATAAATTTATCTTCACAATTATTTTCATAAGGATTAAGAGGTATACATATTGGTATCAAATAGAACAAAAGTCTCTATTCTAAGACAAATAATGTGTTGAATGAAATTAAAAAGTATCATGTACTTACCAATCTATCTCTGATGCAATTTGTCTTTAAGATATTCCATCTCCAATCAAATCAGTAAGGGAATATTCATAAAAAAATCATCACCGTCATATGGAATCATTCCTTGGTAGTCATTTTCTAATCCTTTATGGGGAACTTTAAAAAATTATTCTCAATTTCTCGAAGAAAAGAAAACCTTACGACCATATATGATATTCCTTACCCAGACTTTATTGTCCTCAAATCTATACTCCATAAACTAGTAAAAATTGTATACCAACTAAGGATAGAAAGGTCTATGGTTGGAAGAGAATCAATCCACCCATCCTTGGTTTTGTATAACTTTAATCACTAATTACTTACTATAAATAATCCAATATGCTTGAACTAATTTCTTAGGTACTAAAACCCTCTTCAAAAGCTCAAGATTTAGAGTCTTTAAAGTAGTAGTTGAACGACTTGACTCCTCTTTTTTACTTCTTCATGGGATGAAAAGTTTCTAGAGAAGAGACTGAAGGTTTCTTCACTATATACATGGAGCATGTTTCGGAGGGTTTGAGAAAATAAGAAGAAAGGAAAATGGTTGGGAGTGAAAGGGTCATAATAGGTCTTGAGAGAAAAGGTGTGAGAAAAGAGAATTTTGGAATTAGAGAAATAATTTAATTTATATCAATTTTTATTTTAGTGATTCATAAAATCAAAATAAAAATAACATTTGAAAATACAAAAATAAAATAAAATTTTAGTTGAATAAATAGTTATGTAAATAAATAAATTGAATCACTAAAATAGAAAGAGCGACTAAAATCATAAATAGATAAAAAATGAAAAAGGGATGAAACATTACTATAGTGAGAAGTTTTAAATAGTGAGAAGTTTTCTACAGTGAGAAATTTTAATAGTGAGACATTCATAATTGTGAGAAATAAAAATGGTGAGAAATAAAAATGGTGAGAAAACACAATGGAGAGAAATAAAAATGGTGAGAAATTACAATGGGGAGAAATCACAATGGTGAGAAATAAAAATGATGATTCACATAAAATTAAGCTTAACCAAAATTAATCATACCTAAATCGTGTTAGAGTTTATTAATTCTCTTAGAATTCAAAGGATTAGTAAAAATATCAGTAAGTTAAGGTTTTGTAACAATGTATTCAAGAGTGATATCACCCTTTTGAAAATGATCTAAAAAAGTGATGTATTACATAAATATGCTTTGTTCTATAATGTGATACATTATTTTTAAAAATATTAATAACCCTTTTATTTTTACAGTTTATAGTGATATTTATGAATTGATATCTATAGACTAGTAATGTGTGTTTCATCCACAAAATTTGTGCACAACAGACACCTACAACTATGTATTTAGCTTTAGCAGTAGACAGTGGAAAAATTATGTTTCTTACTGCACCAAGATACTATAGTCTTTCACAAAATATGACATGTTATAGGAGTGATTTTCCTATCTAACTTACATCCACCAAAATTAGATTCTTAATAACCAACTAAATCAAATTTTTTTTCTCTTGGGTAAAAAATACTAAATTGGTAGTATATTTGCAGTATTTGAAAATTATTTTTATAGTAACTAAGTTTGTTTCATTTGGAGTTTTCTTGAAAATGAGCACACATACACACACTAAACATAATATAATTTTGACTAGTAGTCAAATAGAGAAGACTTCCAATCATTCCTCTATAACTGGTTTGATCCACTGGTTTCCCAGCTTTATCAAGATCCAACTTACATTTAGTACTCATAAGAGTATCACCAATCTCAGTGGTATCCATGTTAAAATGTTCTAAAACATCCTTAGTATATTTACTTTGGTTCAAAATAATTCCTTTATTATTTTTGAAAATATAAAAACCAAGAAAGAACTTTATTTCACCCATCAAACTCATTTCAAATTCATTTTTCATCATTTTGGAAAAATCAGTACATAAATAATTTTTTGAAGATCCAAAAATGATATCATCTATATAAATTTGAACAACTAAAATATCTTTTGAAATTAGTTTTATAAAAATGTTAGGATGATCTATACCTTTTGAAAATATTTTTGAAATAAGAAAAGTGGTGAGACTATCATACCAAACTCTAGGGGCTAGTTTCAAACCATATACAGTTTTTGTTAATTTGAAAATAAAATTAGTAAATCGAGGATTTTGAAAACCAGGGGTTGTTCAACAAAAACATCATCAATTATATACCCTTTAATAATTAAATTTTTACATCCATTTTATAAAGTTTGAAATCTAGATGAGCTGCATAAGAAATTATTATTCTAATGAATTTAAGTCTGGATACTAGTGAAAAGGCATCTTTATTGTCTATTCCATCCTTTTGACTATACCCTTGGGAACAATTTCTAGCCTTTTTTTGTTACTATCACACCTGATTCATCAACATTGTTTCTAAACACCCATTTAGTACCTATATTTAAGGTGTCCTTGGGTCTAGGAAAAAGTTCCCACACTTTTTTATTTCAAATTGATTGAGTTATTCTTGAAAATATATTACCCAGAATTTATCAATTATCACATAATTGATGTTCATTGGTTCAAGATATGACAAGAATGATTGATGTAAAAAATTAATTCATAGAGAAGCACTTTTTTGTGTACCTATATCTAGGTCTCCAACAATAGAATCTAAAGGGTGGAACTGAAGGGTCATAACAGCTCTAGAAAAATAGGGGATGGTCACCTTAGGATTCTCTACAGGTTCAGGTTCATGTTCTGGATGTTCATCAGAACTGGATGATTTCTTTGATTTCTTCACAGGATAATCATATGGTTTTTAATTTAAGTTTAAATAATATAAATCATCCTCAAGGGTTTCTAAAGAAGTTTTAGGCTCATGTGGATCTGCCTCATCAAATTTGATATGAAAATAATTTTCCACAATCTTGGTCCTTTGGTTAAAAACTCTATAAGATTCACTAGAGGTTGAATAACCAAGGAAAATTCCTTCATCACTTTTGGAGGAAATATTTTCAATATTATCCTTAGTGTTAATAATAAAGACTTTTAAACCAAAAACTATAATTTAATTAACCTTAGGATTCTTATTATTCCACATCTTATATGAATAATTCTTCAAGATAGATCTAATTAAAAATCTATTTATTATATAACAAGATGTGTTCACAAACCCTGCCTAAAATTATATAGGTAAGTCATATTAATTTATCATAGTCTAATATATCTCTTAAAGTGTTCTATTTATTATTTCTATAATTCCATCTTTTAAGGTTCATAGGAGCATAAAAGTTATGACTATATCCATTATGTGAGAAAAAGGATTCAATGTTTTGATATTCAAACTCATGGCCATGGTCACTTTTTTAGGCCTTAATTCTAATTCCACTTAAGTTTTATATAGATTTAGAATACTTGGTAAAATAATAACAAGATTCACTCTTGTGTGCTAAAAATAATACCCAAGTATACCTAGAAAAGTCATCTATTAGTACATAAACATAGTGATTCCCACTTAATATAAAAAATATAGATTGTCTAAATAAATCCATGTGAACAAACTCAAGAGGTTGAGAAGTTGAATCTTATTTCTTTAATTTAAAATAAATCTTATATTGCTTCCATTTTGATAGTGGTCACAAATTTTTTTATTTAGAAACTCAAATTTTTGTATATCCCTTACTAACCACTTTCTAGTAAGCTTGTGAAGTGAGTGATTATTACAATGGCCTAGTATTCTATGCCAAATCCAATATTTTTTATGAAAGGCACTCAAGTAGGAAACATTTTGAGAAATTAAATAATTAAAATAAATAGAATAAATATTTTTATTACTTAAAGAATTAAAAACTAAATCATCTTAATAATCAAATAATTACATTTATTGTTTTCAAATTTAACATGAATACCATCATCACATAATTGTGAGATTATAATAATGTTATAATTCAAACCATAAACAAATAGTACTTTAGAAATTAAAATAGAATTGGTGTTAACAATTTGGCCAAGGACAATGATTTTCCCTTTAGCATTGTCCCCAAAGGTGACATAACCACCATAAACCTATATTAGGCTCTTGAAAATTGAATAGTCTCCTATAATATGCCTTGAAAATCTATTTTCCATGTACCATAAACCATTATAAGAGATCTTCAAGTAAATTTCCTACAAAACATTTTTTTTCAAGGAACGAATTTGGTACCTAGATTTTCATGGGTCCAAATGTGTTAATAATCAAGGCTTTAGGAACCCACCTTTGTTTAATAGATATCTTATAAAAATGATTTAATCTTTTTTAAATAAAAAATTTGTTTGGTCCTTTTGAAAAATAAATTAAAGTATAAATTTAAGAATTAGATTTAGGTGCAAATGTTCTTTTAACTATTATTCTCTATAAAAGTTGGTATCTTAGACCTGTAACATACTTAAGAGAAGTCTATTTACCTAGAATATTTGTAAGTTTTTCTCTTCCATTGGTAAACCTTTATAAATATTTCTTTAGTTGTTCATTATAAAATTTAAGTTCATTATTCTCCATTAGTAATTCAAAATTTTTATCATTCTCTACAGTATGGTCAGATTTAATATTTTTATAAAGAACATGCTATTTATTCAGAAATTTTATTTATCTTTAAGTTAATTTAAAGTGTCCTAAATCATATTACAATATTCAAAAATTTATTTTCTAGAAATATCATCATAATTTTGTTAATTTTCATAATAATCATAAATAAGAAGATATGATACAATAGGTACCTCAGATACATTAATCATGAAGAACATATTAGCTCTATCATACTTCTCTTTAGAAGTAGATTCAGAGTCACTAGAGATTTACTCAGAGGAACTCCAAGTTTCTTTTATGTATTTTTTGAAATTTTTTCCTCTTCCACATATTTATCTTTGTATTTAAATTTTGGACAGTCTTCCTTAACATGTCCTTCGCGCTTTCCTTCTTAGGAGGTTATGTCATTTGTATTTTCATCCTTTTTCCAATCTTTCATCTAGTTACCTTTAATGTCATAATTTCCTTTATAAATAATATTTCTAAAAAAAATCTTTTTCATATAGAACTTTTTGAATCTTTTTTCCTAATGGGACATTTTCTCATCACTGTCTAGTGGTGATTCATTGTCCCTAAAAATTTTATCTTATATCTCTTCCTTGTACTTTTCATTTTTTGGATGTAGTAGACTTGAAATCTATAGATTTTTTTTGTATCACCATTATCTTCTCTGTTGACATTCAATTATTCTTCATATATTATTAACTTATTAGTTAATTCCTTAACTAGTACGTTTCTAATATCATAAGACTTTTTGATTGACACTGATGTCCCTCTCCATATTTCAGGAAGGCATATGAGTAGTCTCATAATCTGATCTATGTTAGACACTGGATTTCCTAAGGAGCTCATAGTTTTAACTATTTTATTGAACTTGAGATACATTTCAAAAATTAATTCATCAGGATTTATCTTAAAAGTATCATACTTAATAATATATTTATTAAATCCCATTTCTTTTACATTTTTAGTTCCTTCATGAGAAACAACAAATGTGTACCAAATTTCAAAAGCATATTTACAAGTAGATATTTTATTAAAATCCTCTTTTTTCGAGGAAAAATACAGAGTATTCATATATTTGAAATTATTATTATCGACTAGTTTTGTAGCATCATCCCATATAACCCTATAATCCTTTGGTAATTCACACTTATCCTCAATAGCAGGCCTAATCTCAAAACCCATACTTTCAATATGAATTTTCATTTTGATCTTCCACTGAGAATAATTATTTCCATTGAAAAAAGTAGGTCTGTTAGTATCATGACCTTATTATCTATTATCCATACAAGGAATTAAATTTAGAACTAACATAAATTTAAGATATTTAAATCAAAACTAATATCATAGTTGAAAATGTTTTAAAAAATTTGATACCCAATCTTAAACCTTTGATACCAAAGGTTGCTTGGAGTGAGTATCTCAAGATGGGGGGGGTGAATTGAGTACTTAATTAATTTTTTTTATTAAAATAAAATCCCCCAATTAATTTAAATACTGACCAGTTAACCAAAAAGGATATCAATATAAATTTTGACCTTTTAAAATAATTATCAAATATTTATTAGATCTTGGTTAAAACAATATAAAATATTACTTTTACCATTGAAAACAATATACTCAATCAAAATATTATATAAACACTAATTAAGGTTTACTATCAAAGTATTAGTTTTGTTTGCTGTTTAAAAAAATTCCTATTTAAATTTTAAAGAAAAAGTAAAAAAACAAAACACATAAAAGAAAAATGAATAAAAGAGGTTTAATATCAAGATGAGAATTATCCCTCTCCACTTAGAAAGTACCTAATACCAAAAAGTTTATTTAAAAATAAACTTTGATCTACAACCTGGATCAGGTGTACAAGATTATATGCTGCACAATGCCTCTTCTATAGTAATCATGTGAGTAAAAAAGATAATAGGCCACACATGTAACTCTTCTATATTAATAATTGGAAACATGATTAAAGAGTGTTTGAGAATATATCAAGTGTCTTCTAGTTTAAAGAAGAAGAGAGTGCATGTGCTAAAATATATAGTATACAAAAACTACTCATAATGTAATTAAAGAAAAAAAATAGAGCATGTAAAGGTGCAATGAATAGTAGTTTTGCTTTGTCTGATAAGAAATGCAGCTCATGACCCCTTGAATGTAATCTGAAATGAGGCTTGAGTTTTCTTTCTGACATTTTCTATAGAATGGAGTTTCATAAACTCTCTATTTTGTAATATCCACTCTTTTATAGTTGTGTGAAGGTAAACATTAGTGTGTAAGCACACAAAAAAATGGAGTTCTTCCGGTTCTTCAATATGTTCTAAATGTGCACATATAGTTTCTTGTATTTTTTCAATGCATCTACTACTCTCTTGTATGAGGGAGAAAACTTCAACTTTTAACAGTAGCATGCACCAACAACATCCACGTGAGAAGTAATCTGAATATCATGCATCCTTATAATCAGGGTTGATATATTCTTTAATTCATCCCTATATAAAATTTAAGGAATAATAATTAAAATAAACCTTGGAATTTAATTTGATAAAATTGTTGTTATAGATATTTAATTCAAAAATAAACATAAACACTATCAGTGAGTATTTAGAATGGTGAAATGTATCTGGTGATGTCTTGATCTAGAGGTGACTTAGTTTAGTGGTGACTGAGTATGGCAGTGAGTCTTTTTAATGGTGAGAACTTCTAGTGGTGATTCAGACTCTGGTGATAACTCAGGATGATGACGATTCATTCCAATAGTGACTCATCTCTATGGAAGGTTATTCCAACACTTAGCCAAATTTTGTCTCTAGTGGTGACACATAGTTCACATTAAGTAATTCTAGTACTTAACCAGTTTTGGATCCCAGTGGTGATTCATCCTTGGGGGTAAATCCACATCAATGGTTTCAAGTCTGATAGTGAGTATTTCCAACACTTAACCATTTTTCCACCTTGATAGTGAGTTATCCTTAACAGAGAGACATTGTCTGCTGGCGAGACATTATTGGCGGTGACTCAACCTCAATGGTGAGTCATACATAACTAAATTTCTCTAATCTGATTTATAATAAAAAATGATATCATAAAACCTAAAACTCATTAGTATCATAATAAACATTATTTTTTTATCATTAAAATAAGAAGGCCACCATTTTGATTTTATTAAAATGATAAAACATAATTAAAGATAATTATATTAAGATGTGATAAATATGAAACTGTTTCATAGTATGAATAAATTCATTTTCCTCTTATAATGTTGGTTCATTACGGTTGGATTTAAAAAAAAAATTGTTTATTTCTCATATTATTAATAGATTTTCCAATTTTTTCAAACCAAAATCTTAACAATTTTATAAAAATCATATTTATCCATTAAATCCACTCTCATTACTAGCTAGAAAAGGTGGTGAAGAAAAATAAAACATGACGCCTCATGGAGGTTGTAGTCCGCACATACTCATGAATTTTATTTTCATTTTCCTTAAGGGAAAAGTATAAATGTGGTTAATGGTTATAATCTAAATATAACAACATTAAATGTATAATAAATTATGATGAAGATAGAAAATAAACAATATTAGGGAAAAGTTAGTACTTACATTGATAAAATTAAGCTTCCTTTAGAGGTTACCTTAGAATGGGAGGACTTTGTCCAAAATCATATGTGCATGAGCTTAAGACAATGAAATATGATTCTAGGGGAAGGAAAAAAGGATAGTTTTACCGTAGGAAATTAAAATTTGGCATAGTTATTGAAGGTGTGGTAAGAGGCCCCTTTTATAAGTGAGGGGAAATAACTTTTTATAATTATTTCATCTTAATATAAATAGAGAACATGTTTTACCTTTCAAGAAGACTTAAAAATGAAAAACATATTTAGTGAGGATAAGGTTGTTTAATCCACACCTCAAACACTTCATTAGAAACATATTTTTAACATATTAGGCATTTTACCCCTTCCCCCCCCCCCCCCTTTACCTGTTTTACTTTTACCACATTAACTTTATTTTACCTAAGTTATTAATTTTTGTACCTAAAAACAAAATGGTCCTTATTAAATAATATTCATTTTACAATAGAAAATTTAATCACCTTATAAAAGTGATAAAAATTAGTTTTAGATAATAAATTCATAATAGATTAAAAATAGTTTTAAAAAATAATGTAACTTAAGTTATAAAATATCAAAAGAAGATTTGTAAAGTAAGATTAATATTTTTAAATTTACAATATCTTTAATAAAATACATATTTTTTAAAGAAAGGGGTTTCATAAATTTTAAATTCATACTTTATACAAATCGTGTCATAAAATTCCTGATATTTGTAAAAATGATATTTTTCACTATTCACCTAAAAAATCAATATTTTCATAAAAATCCAAAAATATCTTAAGCTAATTATGTCATGAAAAATCTAGAAATGATGCAGATTTTTTAAAATATAGGTTCTAAAATTTAGTAATTAAACCATCAAATAAAATGATAAAATATAATGAAAAAAATTATAGGAAAATAAATTTTTAAAATACTAGCCATTATTATTCTTAATTTCTATAAATAATAGAAAAAATAACTTTAAGAAATCAATAATATATTTTATTAACATAATAATATAACAATATTATAATTATTTTTTCTTTAATAAAATATAAAGTGTATAAAAATACTACTTTCTGTAAAAATATTTTCAAGTACAAAATGAACTAAGTAAATTTATATAAAATAATATATATATATATATATATATCATAAATTGGTTATTCATATTCATACCTATTAATTCGATGGATAATTTTTAATGATTATATTAAATATTTATATTTTTATCTAAATAAAATATATTTCGGTTTCATTTTAGTTTGGTGTTGTTTGTGGAGCAAGCTATCGAACAAAATATTTCTTTAAGGGAAATATACAGTGAATTATCAGGTTGTTATATTCACCCTCCCCATTAAATAAATTTTAGCCTCTCAATTTTATTTATTCCTATATAATTCAATATATTAAAGTTCACATAAGATATATATGAATATGGATTTAATTTCTAATGAGGATTAATCCTTACTATCCTTTGTATGCCTAGTGAACTCATCTTTTCCCTCATAATAAGAATATAACTAAGGTTGATATTTCATTTAAACATTTTTTTAAATACCTAAATATGATGGGAGTAATTTTTCATAATAATTATTTATTTTTCCTTATATTAATAGGTGTTCATGGTTTTACTTTTAGATGTGATTTCCCTATATTGGAAATTATCATGGACTGTGTGTCAATAGAGGAAATCCAAGCCTAATGTCACATCAAATTTGACTAAGGAGAATAGGATTTTATAGGAAGATCTCCCCAATAAAAATCTATTAGAGAGTATTTATATACTTGGGATAAAGTAATCACACCACTACAAGTTTTTGTTATCAATTAAAAATCTAGTCATAGAGGTGGAAATTTTATGTTTTTAGTAACCATTTTAGGTGCAACATAGTAGGTTAAAAAAGAAATTAATACAACACTCATAGTTCTTTAGTTGGAGATTAGTGTTCCTTATTCCATATCATTTTAAAACCCGCTTATGTATTTGTAGTATCATAGGACTTCCATTGACCTAGATTTTTTTGGTGTCTATCATCCTTGTTAGACCGTGGATTAGGGTAATAAATTGGATAATTCCCAAGTTCCCAATATTTAAGACAGTAAACTATTATTGGTGCCTCAGGAAAAAATCTACTTCCTTTCACCATGTTCACTGAGCTATTTAATTTTACTTAGTAATTTTTTGTGCTCTGGCCTAATTTTACATATATAAAACGTCTCTTAGTTCCTTTGATACACTTTCCGGGATACTTCTTCCCACATTTTCGACATGTTATAAATTGGACATTATTTCATTCATCAAAATTTTCACCTGAATGTCCATGATATTATACCATTATCTTCCTTGGTTTGTTTGGGAATTTAACTATGTTTACATTTTCAATAATATTTCAATATAGATGGTTCAATATAATTACAAGTATTCATACTTCAGTTCATATCCTATTAGGTTTACCACTAGGAAAATCTTCACATTTTCTATATAATATATTGGTAAATGGATTCCTTTGGGCTTCATCTATTTTGAAAAAAATGGTTTTACCCACGAGTGATGAAAAAATAACACTATAATAAAATTATAGTAAGATAATTACTTGAAAAATTAAACCTCAAAATGTTTTACTCTTTAAAATATTTATAATAGCCTTCATTTCAACCTAAATCACTCTTGGTTCAATCTAGTTTCCTTTAGTTTCTATTCTAACATATTCATTAACCTAATTCCTTAACATAAAAAATCCTTAATAATGTCTTGTAAATATAATGTTATTAACCAAATAATATTTTTCATCACCCAAACCACTGGGACCTACCTTGTGTTTAATAGGAATAACAATGAAATGGGAGGTCTTATCCTAAATACCCACACACACACACACAACAAGATCCATGCAATAGTGAAGATACATAATAAAAGGCTGAACATATAGAGTGAAACCACATATAAACAAACACTGTGAAAGTATCAAAGTACATTAGAATAGTGAAAATTCATTAAGGGAAAAAATACATGCCCAACTATAAATGAGATCCAAACCTGACAACAACTACGTAAAGGTAAGGTCTCAAGAGAGCCTGACTCACAATACCCAAGGCTGAACACCATACATGGTCATCTCTAATATATTCTAAGATCCAATGAAACCTGGTCCACCGATATCACTTATGATCTACCTATCATCAGTATAAGACATAACTTGTGTCGGAAAATCCCATTCATGGGTGGGAATATACATACCTAGTAGGTTCCCCAAAAACCGAAAAGTGAGAAAAAGAAAGGCACAACAGTCAAATAAAACCCAAAATCAACAAGTTAAATAGAAACCCAATTGATATGATCATAAATAAACACAAGCAAGTGAGAAAGGGGATCTCCATCTCCACATCCACCTAACAATGATGAGTGAAACTATAGCACCAAGGGTCCCATCACTAAAGCCGAACAACCATGCTATCCATATTAGATATAGAGTGGAGGGACCAATCCTTGATATTAATTGAGGTAGATGAGGGGGAATAATATCCTAGCCATGAATCTCATGTAATCTCTTAGAAATCCATGTAGAGGGCCCACACTTAACCACTTCTCTCTACAACCAGGGGGAACTCCATTGGAGGACCTGATCCCTGCCAGAGATCGAAGATGGAGGTTTTCATTACAAATATTGAGGAACCACAACCTATGTAGTAAGGGGGTTTCAAACCCTAGCTATATAGATTATGGGGGATCTATACTCTAGGGCAATGAGTTGGTTTCTAACACTATTAACACTATGATGACAAGACCCGATCACTTACTCTATCTAAGTATTGATGAAAGGATAATCCCTATAATATCACCTCTCATCGTATATCTAATTCCTAAAAGAAGCCCACCATCACATTATACGTGAAAAGACACCCAAGATAGGCTACTTTCAGACCCACATTCGATTCCCTAAGAAAGATATGTGAAAATCAGAAGTCTTTGAGGTGAGTATACAACGTCTTCTTCTAGGATACACAATGTGTCTCATGAGGCCGAAACTGGGTTGTGTCCCCTCATGGTACTTGAAATGTAAAATTAAGGTACATGGTGTTTATGTAGTGTCACACAACATGTGAAATTTCCTAGACACCTAGTCATATCCTTGTATGTTCACAACTTGGATGGAAATATGAAGATACACGGTATGTACATAGAGTATATGATGTGTACTTGTAGCCAAGGTATGCTCAAATATTTTAGACCATTCCTATGTACATTTCATCATGCCCATGTACTTGGTTTTTCATGGGTACATAGGAGGTCTAGATGTAAACTACTATGCGACCATATCCTCATAACATGGATAGTCTTCTCATATACTCGACCACATGAGAAATTCCAACTAGTATACAGAGTATAGTCCCCAAAACTACTTATTCCCCAATAGGTAGAACACATGATGTGTACTCTTGAACTACATGTTGTATTATCAAAATTTCTAATTGATAAATCCCTGAAAACCTTCCAAAACCTACATTTTCCATGATTAAGTATAGATTGACCCCCAAGGGTCCTTATCAAACACAAAATGGAATTAAAACTCTTAAAAAAACATCTATGGGGATTGGGATGTAAAACAAAAAATCCACCTACCTCATGAAGAATATGTTAGCTATTCAATATAGATCCCCTCTTAGAATCTGCTTCACCTCATTCTTGTATCGATCAACATCAAGTATGATGTACAATGACACCTATTCTCCCTTTAGGTTCAGTTGTCACCTCTGGGAGAAAGCCTCTCACACATTAAAATATAGGAATCCAAAATGGAGGTGGGGATGGTTTTACTCCTTTTAATTAATTAAATAACATAAATTATTTAATTAATCATTGCATCCTCTGGTATTCTCCATCCACCGAACACCTGACATTGGCCAACCTTATGTTTCACTTAGGGTAAACCCCACCTATACAAATCAACTGTGGTATCAAATTCCCTATTTGAGGTCCCAAACAATAGGAAAACCGTTTATTAGGAAAATATCCAAGCGTGTGTCTTAATATATATTAATATTTTTAATATATTAATTCATATGTCTTCTGACACCCAGACACAACTCCGAATATAAGGAAAAATCTAGATATATATATAGAAACATTCAAAGGACTAATATGATGAAACTGGAGTAGATATATTCTCCCCTCCTTTAAGGATATTTCTACCTAAAAAGTTAAAGCTATAAAAATAGGTGAGGATACTAATCCAACATATGACTCTCACAATCCTAGGATCTCTCATTCATGCTCCCATGCTACCAAAGCACTCAAATAAAAGGGATTGTCTATCTGTGCTTGGTCCTCTCATGTTAGTCCTCAATCACCATTGAGTACTCTATAAAGGTGGATTTTTCCTCAATTTCTAGCTCTCCCCAGTAAATAATGTGTGTTGGGTCATGCATTTATCTCCTCTGCTGCAACATGTGAAAGATTTCATGAACTCAATATAATTGTGGGGATAAGTCCAAATAGTAAAAAACCTCACAAACCCTCTGTAGGATTTGGAATAGTCTAATGAACTTTGAGGATAATTGAATTCCCTAGAAAATATATTCATTATTATAATAATGGGGAGACTTTCAAGTGAACATGGTCTCCCATTTTTAACTACAAATTCCTATGTTTTCAGTCTTTATAATATTTTTTTCTTCTCTAAACTGTTCCCATATGCTCATAGATCTCCCGAACCTTACCTATAATTTCGTGTAACATATCTTTACCAATAAGAGATGTCTCACCAAAAAATTTCCAACATAATGGTGACCTCCAGGGTCTCTATACAAGGCCTCAAAAGGTTCCATACTGATAGTAGAGTTATATATATTATTGTAAGTGAACTATACTAGATAAAATTGATTATCTCATCTCCATTCTAATTCCAACACCAAGATAGTATACTCAATATTCACATCCTTCTAGGATTAAAACGTTATTCTCATCCTTAACTGGTTCCCTAAAGCCTATTTTAGACCCCTCTACAAATATGATGTGAACTAAGAATCATGGTCAAAGATAATCTTTGTGGTAACCCCATGAATTCGAACATTCTTCTGCACATATCCACAATCTATCAACTAAAATCTTCTCCCATATGGAAAGAAAATGTACCAACATGGAAATTTGGCCAAAAATCACTCAAATGGTGTTATGGACCCTTACTTCCCATGTAATCCTCATAAAAACAATCTATGGATATTCCATTATACTTAAATTATGAGATATCAGTTGGTTAGGTCAAACCCATTGTAACCTGAAGTTCAACCTTTACCTACTGACATGTGAGACATTGAGAAATAAACTCATCAATGATCTGCCTCACGCTATCCCACTAAAATTACTTTTACATATTTTATACACCTGAATTTACATCCAAGGTATAAGTATAAAACTACCTCATCAAATCCTCATGTAATGTGAATGGAACCATCTTCTATCCCTAGAAAAGGATGACATGATCTCGTCCTTTAGATTATCCATCTAGTGCATCCGCTAAGGGTATTTAGTCCTATTAAACCTCATATTAAATGTATTAAATGAGATGCTCTTTCAAATTGAAGAAGTTGAGGAGTCACCACCATCTATTGAAGAAAAACTACACCCCTCTTCTCCACCAAGGTTAGTTGAAAAGAGGACACCTGCTCAAACTCTTTCTCCATCAAGAAAGAATGAGACTTACTACTAAGGTAATCTACCACCACATTTCCCTTCCCAAGAGTATAGAATATCTCAAAGTTTTATTCCTTTAGAAACTCTAACCAATGACTCTATCTCAAGTTAAGATATCTAGGAGTGAAGATTTATCTAAGACTCTAGTGATCTGAGTAAACAACAAAATTCTCACCCAGAAGATAGTTTTTCTACATCTCCAGTGTAAATACTACCACTACCAACTCTAGATCAAGATTATAATTGTTCTTATCATGGGGTATCAATTTCCTTGACCTATAAGCAACCACCACCTGCCTCTAAAATAAATACACAACCGATACCAGCTTCCGAGGCATTGTAAAACACCATAAAATCAATGAATTCCTTTGGTAGTCTCAACACAAGAGCACAAGTCAACCTTATCCTGAAATCATCTAAGGATCTTTTACATTGATTAGTGTAGATAAAAAACATCCCTTTAAATTTAAATGTATTTAAAAGGATTTTTATCCTAGAAAAGTCTTATATGAACCCCCTATATCACCCCACCAAACTAAAGAAACTCCACACCAATTATATTCTCTTGGGTGGATCCTGAGAAAGCACTACATCAATATTTTTCACATCCAGAAATAAACAATTATTATAGATAACATTCCCTATAAATTAAACCGTATAGATCCAAAAATAAAACTTAGAGAGATTACCATTAATCCAGTTCTCCTAGAGTATGTATAAGACCATCCTAAAATTATTTGTATATTCCTCCTTAGATGCAAAGTAAATGATAATTTCATAAAAAATATAACTAAAAAATAGTATATGTATAGAGAGAATATTTCATTCATAATATTCATGAACATAGTGAGGGTATTCATCACACTAAAAGGAATCACTATAAACTCATAATGTCTTTAGTGACATCATAATTTCTTCTTTGGAATATCATCCTTGTGAACCCTCAAATTGTGGTAGCTGGACCTAAGATCAATATTTTAGAACCAACTCACACCAATCAACTGATCAAAAAGGATTTCAATCCTTAGAAAGGTGTAATTGTTCTTTATTGTTACCTGATTTAGAAGATGACAGTCATCAAATAGCCTCAAGATCCAATCTAACTTTTTCATGGACAAAACTGGAACTACCCAGGGGGGTCACATTGGTTCTGATAAAAACATTCTATCAAAGGTCCTATAACTACACCCTTAGTACCTAGAGCTCGATGGGGTAAATATGATTTGTCATAGATGATTTAGGCATGGTCCCAAGATGAAATTTGATGCAGAATTCTATCTATATCCATAGAGGTTATCTTGGAACATCTATGGGGAAGATTTAAGTATAATCATACACTAATACTGGAAGAGAGATGCTTGAATATCCCACTATACCAAGGGTTAATCTTGTCAACTGATGGATGGTGGGTTTTGTTTTTATAATCATGAGTCCCACTCACTCATCTATAAGATCTCCCTCAACCATAAAGGAGAATATGATCCCATCAGTAAAAAGACATAAAAATCTTCTGTGATGATATTCAATCAAGTCACAAATTTTGGAAAACCAATATATACCCAAGAGGATGTCATAAGGTTTAATTGTGATGGTGAAAATTTCATATGAGAAACTATCTTCATCAAACATTAACTCGCAATGTCAGCATTTTTGGGATATAGAAGAATCACTCCTAGTAAGAACCTCTATCCATAGCTGTAGGGATAAAGTATCAATAGGAATATCTATATCTCATATAAAGGATGTGGATATAACGGAATGACTCACATTTATATCTACAAGTAATAGATAAAGAGTATAAAAGAAATGGATTTTACCCCTACCTATCTCATGAGCAGCATGGTCATAAGCTTTCATAGTCTGAAATTGCTTGTGACCTCATCCTCCAGCTCTCTGATCATAGCATGGGCCACCTAGTGGTGGTTGTGGAAGAATCTTTTAGCATAATCCTCCACTAGAAAGTCTTACCTTTAGAGCTCACCTTATCCTCTATCAACACCATCTCACTAGTGTCCACCCTAACCATGCCTGATAGATCCCGAATCATGACCTTGCCTCTATCATGGAGGTCTATTCACTATCTACAGGATTGCCTCAACACATGAGGTTAGAAAATCATGATCCATATGACCTATCCCATCACAATAATAGTATAACCCCTCACTAGGTTTATTAGATCCATTGTGAAAACCCTAGACCGCAGACCCACATGATTGATCCCTAGAATGGAGAGGTATCCTCTACTGAGAACCTTACGAATGATGTCTACTGGCAACTATAGATGACTCCACCACATGATTACTAAAAGTTTCTCTAATTTTCCAGCACCCCTATGTTAGTAAGATCTCTATAACCATATCCCACACTAGAATTACAGCATAAGTGGGTAGATATATGGATACAATAATAACAAAAATGTCTCTATGAAGACCCTGCTCAAACTTCCATGCACGAAAGTAACCATATGGAACCATATCAAGGGAGTAACACATGAGCTCAGTGCACCTCATGGTGTACTCAGAAATAGATATACGAACCTTATGTTGCTCAAGAATCTCTTGAATCCATACTAAACACAAGATCAAAAGGGAAATATTGATCACAAGATAGATTCTAGAATTCTATCCATGAGAGCATCACTTTATAATGAGTCTGAGTGATCAAACTACACCAGTATTAGGTTTCTCCAGGAAGAAGCCCGGCTACAGGAATAACCATCTAATTGGTTGGGTTCTAAAAAATCCAAAAGTTTTGGATCAAAAAATTGAAAAAATCCTATAATGCCTAAGGGTTTGGCTCCCCATGTAACCTCAACGGTCACTATCACTAGAACTCACATAACCTGATAATCCTACATGCATAATCATTCAAACCTTCTAGAGGTATCAGCTATAAATAGGAAGTTGGTTATCCACCCAAAACTCTAGGGGTGGATTCACACACTGCTCAACAGGTGGTTTCATTGCTTTGTGCCCACCTAGAGGAAACACCTCATGAGTGGGTTACTAAACCAAGGCCTCATCTAACAACATAAAACCATCATTATCGTGTCTCGGTATCCTAACTGACTATCTTCGTGGAAAAATACTAAAAATATCAATATATACCATGATTATATGATAATATATTGTGAGATGACTCAAGAAGAACATGAAATTAGAAATGCCCAATCCTATATGATGCATGTACCATTGGTTCCGTATAACTGATTACATGTTTTTCCAATTCAACAAGAAGGTATTCAGAGTCCTTGTGTATGGATATGTTGGACTTTTCTCTAAAATTGGGTTCCATAACATGAAATACACATGCAAGACACTCCGACACTATTTAAATAAGTTCCCAAACCAATCCTCTCAATAAGGTCAACTCCAAACATTGACTTGGGGAAAGACCACCATTGGTACCACTCAATCATGAACCGACCCACCGGGGCATGCATAGCCATTGTTAAGCTGAGTGAGACACCCTAAACTTTCCTTCAATTATCTATGTGATGGTGACTAGTAACGAGTAAGCATAACACTTAAATGGGAGGCCTTAGCCTAAGTATTTATATGCATGCACACAATATGATCCATAAAACAATAAAGAGACATGATAAAAGGCTGAACATATAGAGTGAAAACCATGCATGAAACAACCTTTAGGAAAGTATCAAAGTGTAGTAGTGTATCATAAATACATAAAGGGGAGAAAATAGAATCCCAATCATTAATTAAGTCCCAACCTATCAATAACTGGGGAAATGGAAGGTCTGTAGAGAACACGACTCACAATGCCCAAGGACAACCACTATACAAAGTCAGTTCCAAGATCTACTATGATATGCCAAAAATAGGTCCACCAGTATCACCTATGATCTTATTTTCATCAATATAAGATAATTTTTTTAGAAATCCCATGTAGGGGTGAGTATACACATACCCAAAAGGCACTGAAAAACCAAAAAGGGAGTAATAGAAAGGAAAAATAGTTATCTAAACCCCAAAATAAAAAGGGTATGGAGAAACCCAATATATATGATCATAATGAAAACCAAGAGAGAGAGAGAGAGAGAAAGGGAATCTCCATCTCTTCAACCAATTAAGAATGATGAGTCAGCTTGTGGCACAAATGGTCCCATCACTGAATCTGAACAACCCATGTGTCCATATCAGATACATAGTAGGGGGCCCATTCCTCACCATTATATGAAATAGCTGAGGGGGAAATAATATCCTATCCATACATCTCACATAACATATTATAAATCTATTTGGAGTGCCTCAACCTCACCACTGTGCTCCACAACTAAGGGGTAGAATCTATAATGGAGAACCCAATCCTTGTCGGAACTCATATACAGGGGAAGCCACTTTATAGATAGAGTTCCCTTGCCATATCTAGTAATGTGGTTTCTAACTCTAATTATAAAGAGTATGGGGGACCCATACCATAGTGCAAAAGGGGGGTTTCCAACCCCATTAGCACTCC
The DNA here is from genome assembly GCA_963277665.1 of Viscum album. NCBI lineage: Eukaryota > Viridiplantae > Streptophyta > Magnoliopsida > Santalales > Viscaceae > Viscum > Viscum album. The sequence continues at coordinate 1,435,879,802 of OY728128.1, forward strand.
GATGACAATAACTGATCACTCTCTTTTGATAAGTTCCATTGGATGACGTGTTTCACCAGTATCACCTCATGTTGTATCTATTCTACCTAGAAAAGGCAACCATAGAATTATAATTAGAAAACCGCATAGGATAGGCTAACCACAGGCCAAAATATGAGTGCTGGAGAATGATATATGCAAGGAAAAAGACTCTAAGGGGAGTATATAACATGAAATCCTAGGGTACATAGTGTGTATCATAATGTTGACCCCTGGTCATGTACCCTCGTGATACTCAACATTTAAAAGTAAAGTTCAAGATGTGTATGTAGTGTCACATGGCGTGTGACCTCACCTAAACACCAGGGTATGTCCTCTCATCCACTCAGCTTGGCTGGCCATGTGAAAGTACATAGAAATTACATAGAGTACATGAAATGTCCTGGAATCTCTGGTATGTCTATGTTCTTCAGCCTATGCACATGTACATCCCCCTGTGCCCATTTACTTGGTCTTGGACAGTTACAAAAGGTGTATATTTGTGTACTACTACATGGCCATGTCCTCTTAACATGGGTTGTCTTCCCATGTACTCATCCACATGGATAAGTACCATTATAGAGTTTATAATCCTAGTATATAACATGTAGTCCCAAAAACTATTTCTTCCCTAATTGGAAGAACACACATCGTGTTCTCTTGAACTACATGTCATGTGATTGAGATTTAGGAATGAGAAATCCATTAGAACTTCCCTAATCCCCCTTTTCTAATTAATTACAAATAAACCCATAGGGGTTCATTATAAAAAAATATTTAAAACACTTAAACAATACATCAATAGGGATTAGGAAGTAATGATTAAAATCCACATACTGTAACGACTCAAACTTTTATCAATGTAATTTCTCCCTTATTATATTAATTTCATATAGTATAAATCACATATAATCACTTATGTACCATAGTAAAAACTTTATGAATGAAAAATTAATGAAATATTAAGTATTTATAGATGTTTAGGATCCAATACTGATGGAATAGTAACTTGACCTTAGGAATAGTAATTTGACCCTTATGAATAGTAAACCATCCAAATGAATTGTAGCATCACCCATGAAAGTATAAATAAAATTTAGGCATATTTTAATTGAAAATATGATATAATTATATTCTAATATAAGTATGTAAATATTTTAAAAATTATTAATTAAGTGTTGGTATTTTTATAAGTCATAAATATTTAATTAAAATTTTATGTTTAATTTAATAATTTAAAATAAAATTTATTTTCATAAAATGTATTCATAAATTATTTTTTTATGTCTTATGATTTTAAGATGATTTTATGATTCCTTAAGTAATTTTTCAAAGTGTTATAAAATCAGTTATAATTTTAAAATTTGTATTTTCCAAGTAAATAATGATTTTAATTAAAAATTAAACTACAAAAATTTAGAAAATTATTTTCATAAAATGGATTTAATTTTGTGATTTCTCACATTTGAAAATATTTAGGGTGAATTTTTGGGGATTTGTTTTGAAATACTTGAATTTTTGTTGAATAGTAAAATACGATTATTTATAGTATAAATACATTAGATATTAAATACACTATTCCTTGAGTCATCGCTGATGTAAGAACTCAAATATCAAACTCGAATTAATTATTTTATTTTTTTGGTGATAATTCTCAAACTATACATAGTCTTGAGCCAAAATAACAAACTAATGATTAAAATAATGGGGAAACACCCCTCTCCTCCACTATAAATACCACCCCTCACCACTCTTCTCTTGATACTTCTAAAGAATTGATATTTGCCTATATTATACACAATAATCTTCCCTAGACCCTTCCCAACATCCAGGAGCTCTTGGTATCATCAAAATACCAAACCCAGGTGCCTTAAGGGGGATCTCAAGAGGAGAATTCAAGAGGTAAATCCTCTCTCTTTTTCTATTAATTTCCTTTTAATTTCTTTCTTTTATTCTATTATCCTCACCTTCTCTTATCTGAATGGAATGATATATCCATTATGTTTGATATAATTTTATTATATCATATTAATATAATATCTATCAATAAAATACCCCTCACTATTTTATTATTAAAATGAAATCGTTGCTCATAATGTGTCAATTTGTCGACATCGTGGGTGATGCACTTTTATTTTCATTAAACACCTTCAAGGATGTTTATAAATCCATTAAATGGTTTAATTTTTTTAAATTTTATGATAAAACTCTATTTATTAGATGGAACTAACATTTATACATAATACTGAATGATAAACAGAATGAGTTCGTTGTGATCGAAAAACCACCAAAATTAACCTAAAATGATCATCATTAACTTTTTTCTAATGATTGATACTCATACTATATAACTAGATTCTTTATAAGATCATTTAAGATTTTTTAAAATCATTAATAAAATATAATAACAATTCTAGATATTTATCCACATTTTACACTAACTACCATTTAGGAATAAAAGTGAACCGATCGTGAAAGCTAAGAAATCAAATGCTCACGAATGATGAAATTAAAATATATAACTCAAATAAAGGTCCAGAAATGAAATTAATAAAACCATAAATGAATAATATTAATGTATAAAACGTTCTATAAGTTTTAATTAATTAATATAATGTGATTATATAGGACATTAAAGATAAGAAAGCGTTTATACACGAGGTAATGGGAATTCTCAAACCCAACTCTCTTTCTTTAGGTTTTCCCACTTTCACACTATTTTTTGTAAGGTTATTCCCTAAAAATAATTTATTCATCATTATATTACCTTTTATAGGATATAACTATTTTCTACTTGAGTTTATGAGAAACAAAATGTTTTCAAAATAACTATTCTTTAAAAAAAACACACCTTTTACTTGTTTCTTCTTCACTCAAGGTTGATGATTCATATAACAAGTATGTTATTCCCTATTTCATTTGAGAAAACAAATACTATGAATATGTTATTTATTAAATAAAAACCATTCTTTTCCATGGGTTATTTTATGTCCAATATTGATATATGTGACATGAGTGATAATGTAAATGTTTTGACGTGATGGGTGCACCCAAAATTATATAGTGTAATGTAAATGTTATGATGTGATGGGTGTACTCGGAATTATATAGCTTTATAATTCATTGGGTAATGTGATTTATCTCATAAGGAAAAGTTAAATATGTGTGAACATGATTCAATGTTTGTTCACAACTATTTGTGGTAGTGGACCACTAAGACATGATGTTTCATTTTTATACATTTCCACATTCCATGCCAATGAATTTTATCATGACTATGATCCTATGCTGATGTTATGATGATAATGATTATGCTCACCCATGTTATATTGTTTCATAATCTTATCTATCCTCTTTCTGAGATTTTAGCTCACCCATTTTTTATGCATATCCTCAGGTGAATACATGTACTGAGGGTAATTCATGGGCCAATAAGAAGCTAGAGAAGAGGTAATTAAATAAATGTTTATGTTTTATTTTTTAAATGTTATGTATAGTCATAATTTTCCTATGACACTAAATAATTGGATCCTCATTGTGTAATTATTTTATTTTATTGGTCTTTAAAATGATGTAATTAGACATGTAAGAAAAATAAGGGTCTCTGTAGTTGGTATCAGTGATTGGTTTAGTTAATTTGGGAATTGGGATTAGATAAATTTAGTGAAAACCCTTAGTATAGGACTAAGTATAAGTAAGAACCCAATAAGCTTTGTTTTATAAAATTATAAACATAGGTATCCCATAAGATATTAATTTAGACTTAAATGCCAATAAAAATAAATTATTTATCCATGACTTGTTGATGTATGTTTTGTTCTAACCTTTTCTATTTTAGAAAATGGTGGGAACTAGGAGAAATTAGGCCAAAAACCCATGCAAGGGACAATACAATGATTGCACGAATGAAATACCTGATTATTTGTGAGGTAGAGTTCAAAATTTCATGGTGATTCTTACCCATCTTTCTCAGGTTATGAAAAATAAATTGAATAATGTGGAACATATTCCTTCACCTAAGAGAGAGAAACTGGCTATCAAGTGTTTTATGTGGCAACGATCACCAATGTTTAGCGGACCTTCCAATCCACTAGTTGTAGAATAGTGGTTAAAATCGATAGAGAAGATATTTTATATTATCCACTGTTCTGATATGGAGAAGGTGAATCTCACTATTTATCATTTAGATGGAGAGGCCGATCAATGGTGGGACTTGATTAATAACACCAAGTTAAGGGATAAAATTGAAGAAATGGAGTGTGAAGACTTTAAGATAATGTTTCTTAATAAGTATTTCCCTTGAAATCTTCAAAACAATATAGAGGGATAATTCATATAGCTGAAGAAAAAGGAAGGATAACCTTTCATGGCCTACGATGCAAATTTCACAAGGCTTTCATGGTACGCTTCAAGTTTTTTTATCAAAAATGATTGAAAAATTGATATATTATTTGGTGCTTTAAAACCATACCTTCAAAAGGATCTAGAAATTTGAGACATTGGGAGTTATAAAGAAGTTGTTTGATGTGATCTCAAAGTGTATATGGAGTTTGGAGAATTTTCCCATGGCTATGCTGATAAGAAATGAATGATGGAGTTTCAATCAAGATAATCTAAAGGGAAAGGTGGAAAGAAAAATCAACCACTCACATGTCAAAAATATGGGAAGAAACATCATGGGAACTAACTTAAAGGGATGGGGAAATGCTTCACGTGTGGGAGAGAAGGCCACCAAGATCTTTAATGTTGAAAATACATAAGGAAGCAAGACAATGTGGTTGATTAAAGGAGAGAAACACCCATAGTTCAATGCTGAAACTGTAGGGAGCAAGGAAACTATACAATCCATTGCACTAAATCTGGAGTCCTCAAGGGTAATAAAAATCATCATACACCAATGTCAAAGGAGGAATAGGTTTCATATTCCATCACTATTACTAAAGTGGTGAAATAAAACAAAGGCGTACAAGTTACACTTCATATTAACTCAATAATGGAAAAAGTTTTATTTGATTTGGGTTCTACGCATTTCTTTATATCATGAAAGTTTGACAAAACTATTAAAATGAAGCCCCAAAACCATGAAGTAGAGATATCTATAAAAACACATAGTGGTGAAATCATTTTAAAATAAGGGTTGGAATCTTCTCCTATTGAAGTATGTATGAATATTCTTCTAGATAATCTCATAATAATTCCCATTGGTGAAATTTTTTGCTATAATAAGGATGGATTGGATCTCTTTATATAGAGAACACTTCAAATTCTAGAAAAATGAAATATCTTTTTATATTCCAAACTATTGGAGTTGGTGACCTAGAAACCAACTTCTTGGTACTTTATGATAAACCCATATTCATTAGATGGATATTAATAAACTCTTTATCACATCAAAATTGTTCTTCTGCAAGATATAATATGTGATAATGCCATATGAATTGATGTCGCACTAAAATTTCATAATGCATCCCTGCTATGATGAGAAACTAGAAGTACCATGACACTATTCTTGAATATATGTTCTATAGACAGATGATAACATTTGAAGGGACACAAATGATATAGGCTATCAGGGGTGGGGACTCATGAAACTTTGAGGCACCTTCTCATGGTGTGTGCCCGTGGTAATATCTAAGGGGATATTATGAGAACAAGACCTGCCAGTAGGAAATACACATTCATAAATTTCATTGAACATTCCTATATGCAGATGCGTTTATTGGTCCTTATACATTAATATTATTATTAATGGTTAATATGACACACACAGATAGATGTATTGATGAAAATCTTAAAGACATATGTTTTCGGCGAGGTATGATATATTGGGTGTGTCATGAGTAATACTACATTTATTAAAAAGGCACTGGAGGATTTGTCACTTCTAGAGAAGTAGATATCTTGGGACCTTTGATGGAAATGACAGAGCCTAACTAAATCCATGGCCATGGTGTTCACTAGGAAAGTTTAATTATGAGAAGTCAAAGAATGAGAAATCGAGCATATGGGTTGATGACACTTGCATGCAACCCGCTTGATTAGAGATATCAGGAAAAGGGATTATATTACAAGGTACACATTCATATGAGGTGACATGTCATTGCAACATCAACTTATTTATATTGGGTTCCTTGACCCGTTTCTAGACAATAATCTTAGACTTTTAGGAAATCCCACCTAATGACAACAAGAAAGAGTCCTAGAGGGTCACAAACTAAGTGTAGCCAGTATCTCAGTTTAATAATTTATTTATTTAACAAGTTGAATAAATATTGTTCTCTGTAGTGGTTTAATAATTATTCAAGTATGCCTGATTAAATTTATTTCATTTTTAGTTATTCGAGAGAATATATTGCAGACAGAATATTTATTTATCAATGAATAATGCAGTTATATTTAATTAATAATAAAATAGTCATTATTCATGGCCTCGTAAATATTGAGGTGGATTGGCTGACTATGTTATGTGTCCGGTGAGAAATAATATTAAATATTATTTGGTTAAATAATATTTAAATATAACGTGCAAGTTAAGAACATGTCATGGAAATAATAGCATTGCTATTAATATTTGACATGGAGTTTTTACATGGAAAAATAAATTAAGCGACGACACCTATGCTAATTATTTATTATTACCTAGTGAATTAAATTTGTTAAGAACATTTCATGGAAGTAATAAAATTTCTATTATTATTTTACATGGGGTTTTCACATGGAATAATAAATTAAGCAACAACAGCTGTGCTAATTATTTATTATTACCTCATGAAATAAATTCCCTGTTATGATATTATTATCTATATAAGCCAAAGGGTCATTCCATTAGATAACCAATCATTGTGTGAAGAAATTCCTTGGATAAATGCTCTTGAGCCTAGAGAACTCTTACCTCTCCAAGAACGCTCTCAATAATGAGAGATATAATCCTCCACTAGATCAAAGATAACACTTTGGAAGAAATTCTCAAGGTGATCGAAAGCAGACATCACAAGCGCAAGGATATTCCATGCTAGCACCCAGATACTGCTTCGATGATGTACGAAGATACATGAAGAATGTATGGTTCACCACTATAGGATTATTTTCCTTGTATTCTACATCGCAATGAAGCCTCACCTCATACCCATGGTCAGACGCCTCAACGAAGAAAGAATCACCTTGGAGGTAATTCTATAATTAAATTAAATTAATTTTAAACAAAATATATCGATCCTCTCTTCTCATTTTAAGGTTATCTCCTTTATATTTTATCTTCGATTCAATTCCATGGACACTGGAATTAAACATCATATTGATCCCGTATTAATCATCGATTATGTCAATTTGAAAAGTTTGGTAGATCCCATCCTATGCATCCACTGCGCCCGGAACGTAAAAATAGTGTTAGAGGGGGTCATATTTTCATTTATAATTATGTAAACAATTCATTGATGATTTACTCTTTAATAATTTAGATTTATATTTCTTTAATCATTATTGTAATTTGAATTTCAAGATATGTTCCTCCCTTATCGTTTCTCACATATCTAACATAAATGAATAATTTTATGATTAAAATTAAATCGAGGATCTCATCCGGAGGCAACAGTGGTTATGTCCAGATAGCACAAGAATACACTTCTTATAGTTGTATCTACACACTATGTATCTGTGTTCTATGTACCAAGAGTAATTTTGAAATTACTCAAGATGTGTGCGTTAATGAAATGAGGTGTAGTTAATTCTTACACCACATGTTGACCAGGACAGACTGGCACATAGTCAGCCGGACTACGTGCCATGTGGCCCACTACACATGGTGTGTAGTCCCATTGGGTTAGGGTTAAGTCATGTTTCCCTTACACGGCTTTCCTGGCTGGTGACCGTGTAACTCAGAGTTTACATGGTGTGTCTCCCACTAGAAACACCGTATAATCCGAAGATTTCTTAAGTACACCTCACACGTCTTTTCCCCATGTGTGTACTTCAGATGGATAGTGAGGAGGGTACACGCTGTGTATTCAGATCTTCACATCATGTACTATTTCCAGATTATGAAGATTTAAAATTTTATTATTATATTATGTAAACCCTTGAGACATGTACCATTTGTGGGAATAAATCTAGGATACATCATGTGATTGGTGTTATATATATATATAAGTGTTTAATTAATATCTGCGTAATGTTTAAAGATCTACACATCATGTATAAGTGGTATTACAATTATAATTCTGTGTGCATGCTACATGTCCCAAAGAATAATGTGTATACAAGTATAAATACATGATGGGTAGTTTTGGATGAGTATTCACTAGGTTACTTCCAATGAACAAGTTATGTACAAGTTTATGGATGAGAATATCAAGGAAATTCAAAAAATGATTAAGATAAAAAAGATTGATTAATTAAATATAATGATTAATCGATTTGAGTGTAATTTATCTTAACAAGAATGATTAAAGAATTGAATACTAGTTTTATTGAATGTGTAATTCATTGCATGTATGTGGATGATCATGAGCTAGACCAGACCTTTATATGTGATTGGTTTCCTTTTAATTTATTTATTAAATTAAAATTGTTGGCTTGTGTGCCATCTCCTCATTAATATGTAGGGCCTGTATGCCCATGGTTTCTTTTATGTAAACCCACTTTTACCCCTCACCTACATGTGAGTTAAAATCATATGTAATGGATGGAGATTCTAAGCTAGTAAAGGTGGTTCAAGTTAGGAGTCGAGGTGAAACCAATCTAAGGCGATACAAAGGTGGATAGATCGGAAGCTATAAACATGAACCTTAAACAGTTCAAGGTGTTTCTCCCCTAGGTCATGGTTAGTTTATCAACTGCTAGATAAACTAACTTGTAGTAAAGCTCATGAGCATACTATTTATTTTATTTCTGTCTGTTGTATGATTATTCATTATAGATGTTTGAAGCGATCACATAATTAATGAACTAACAAGCATACAATATGGAACTAGAATAAAAAATGGATTATGATTAAATATTATATATACATGGTTAATCACTTATGTATATCCCAGTTAACATTAACAAGATTGTGAAATGATAATAAGTTGAAATTTACCCATAAAGGATAAAATCTCTCAATTACATATTAATTCGGTATAGCCTTCCATTACTTGTGTTAGAATCGAACCATAGTTCAATGTGCTTGACCAACCCTAGTTGGGATGCTTTTAATTATCAAGGAATTCTAATTTTTAGATTTGGGTTGAATTTACTTAGTTTATATCAAGGTTTGATTGCCCTAGTAAGAATTGGTGGAACTAAGAGGAAAAATTGAGGAAATCCAAAATTAAGGATTTCAGTATTAGAGAGTCCTCTAAATAGATCTTGGAGTTGTGAGTTAATGCAGCTAGCATTGAGAATTCCTACCTAAAACCTTTTAAGTTTATTGACCAACCCTATTTGGGGTAATGTGAAGGGAAACATGGATCCTTGACTCTATAATGTCTAAGAAACATGATATTATGAAGCCACTAGTGAGGGATATTGGGTTTCGACAAAATAGCGGGGGAATAATAGATATTAATTTATTTATTTGTCTATATTTATCAATATAAAGTACTAAAAATATATTCATCTTCATTTTTAGAAACAAAAATTAACATGACATCAAACATATCATTGCGATCCATACTCAAGAAGGAAAAACTTCTCACTGGCATTAATTTCCAAGAGTGGAAAATGCACCTTTAGGTTATCCTTCACCATGAGAGGAAACTTTATGTATTAGAAGATCCTTTACCAATTTTGTTTGTAAATGAGATGATTGATGAGAAACTCTCTATATATGAGAAACATCTAAATAATGCGACATATGTTCAGTGCCTCATGCTATCATCCATGACCAATGAGTTCTTGAAGCAACATGGGGAAATTCTGCTTACAGCATGATGTCTCAACTTCGGTATCTCTATCAAGAGAAGGTGAGACAAGAGAGGTATGAGATATCCAATTATTTTTTTAACTATTAATCTTAGAGAGTTTGTGCCAGTTGGACCACATGTAGTAAAGATTATTGGCTACATTGAGCATCTGGACATCTTAGAGATTAAATTCCCAGATGAGTTGTGTATAGATCTCATATTATCATCACAACCTAAGACATTCTCTAGTTTTATTGTGAATTATTAAATTACAAATAATGAGAAGAGACTATCAGAGCTTCTTACCCTGATTCTCCAAGTTGATAAGGACATGGGGTGTGAAAAACCCAAATTCCTTATGGTGAATAGGAAGAGGAAGGACATGGAAAATGGGCCTAAAATTTATAAACAACTAAAGCCTCCGAGCACCGTCCGACCAAGAAGAAGAAAAAGATCCAGAGGCAAGGCAAGGAAAAGGAGGCAGTATGCTTTGCATGTGTCAAGTCAGGCCACTGTAAGAGGAACTACACACAGAGGAAAGGGGAAGCTAAAGGTGTGTTTTTTATCGAGTGAAATCTTTCCATTTTTACACATTGGGTATTATATAAAGCTTTTGGGGCTCAAATATGTATTTAAATGAAAGAACCAAGTAGATTGTAGAAAATTTCCAAAGGAGAGGTGGATCTATGAGCTGCCAATGGTGCGAGACTGGATGCTATTTCATTGGTGACTACCACCTAACATTACCAACAAGAATGATTTTGATTTTACATGGATATTATTATGTAGATAGTGTTACCAAGAACATAATTTTAATATCAAGTTTAGATACAGATGGATTTTTTTTCACGTTCGGAAATAAATGTTGTTACTTTTATAAGGACAACATATTATGGTATGACACATTTAAATAATGGTATGTATTTATTAAATTATGATAACCAAGTGTTGGTAATTGATAATGAACCAAGTTCATAGGAACCATACAACACCCAATTATGGAATCACTACCTTGGTTATGTAAATGAGAAGCACCTAGAAAATCTATATCAAGATGGTTATTTATACTCTTTTGATCTAAAACCACTTGATAAATGTCACTCTTGTTTACAAGGGAAAATGACAAAACCACCATTTGGTGGATAGGGTGAAAGGGACATAGAGATTCTAGGATTGGTACACACTGATGTGTGTGGGACATTTCTAGTTGAAGCTAGAGGTGGATATTCTTACTTCATTACTTTTACTGATGACTTGAGTATATATGGACATGTCTAATTAATGAGGTATAAGTCTGAGTCCTTTGAGAAATTAAAGGATTTTAAGAATAAAGTAGAGAATAATCGTGGTAATAAGATAAATAATCTTCTATTGGATTGAGGTGGAGAATATCTTAACCAAGAGTTCATAGAACTTTTACAGGAATCTGGGATTCTATCTCAACTCACTCCACCTTATACACCACAGTGGAATGGTGTTAGTGAAAGGAGGAACTATACCTTGTTGGAAATGGTAAGGTTGATGTTGAGTCATGCAGATCTTCCATTATCCTTTGGGGGATATGCATTAGAAACTAAGACATACACATTAAACCAAGTAACAAATAAGGTGGCAAATGGGATTCCTTTCGAGCTATGGAGTGGAAAGAAACCCACTTTGCTTCATACACATGTATGAGGATGTGAGGTGTTTTTTAAGGCATTATAAGTACAAAAACTAGCACCCCAGGGTATGAAGTGTATCTTTATAGGGTATCCTATGGAAGAAAAGGGATACTTCTTATACAACCCCTCATACAAGAAAGTGACTATTGACAGATAGGTTGTCTTTCTTGAGAGGGAGAATATCCTCAAAAAGGATAGTGGGAGAAAGATTGACTTTGATGAAGTTGATGCTCAAGATACAACAGATATGGTACAGGAACAAGTTCCATAGGTCCCCATGGAAGATGTAGTTCATGAAACACAAGTACCGTGTTGGAGTATGTTGGCGCCAAAATTTGGGAAGAGTAAGAGAAAACACAAAGCCTTTGGGGTTGCCTTGTGAAGATTGTTCGTAGAGCCCCACAACACTGCTGCCGGCGTGAAGCTACCTCCTTTGCACACCCATTGCAAAGCAAAGAGGCGGGAGGCTCTGCGATCCAATTGACATTTACAAATCTGCCGCAAAGCAAAGAGGCAGGAGGATCCAAGATCAGATTGGAATTCACAAAGCTGGAACAAATCAAATAGGCGGGAGTCACCACAATCCGCCTGACGTTTTTGAAGTCACCACAGAGCGAGGAGGTAGGAGGCTCCACGTTTATGATAAAGTGCCACGTAGCTTGGCGCTGAGGGATCCCTGCTTCGCGGCACCTCTTAACTATAAATACTAGGCTCACCTCGAGCCCAAAGGAAGGATCCTCTGACCTTTCACTTTTTTCACTCTCAAATCGTGAATCAATTTCTACTCTACAAAAAATGAGCTCTTCAAGGTACTTCAGAATCATGAAGTGCCTTTCCCTTGGATTAAATTCAACCCCTCTTCATTGGGGGATGCCCTTTGTGGAGCCCACGGGATTCCGTGAGGGAAGGGGATCCCCCTAGGGACTCGGGTATTCACAGAGCACTTATGCTTCACGAATTACCCTCCAAGAACATGTAACCCAAATGCTAAGGTAGGGTCATTGTGCTTCATGAAGCACACTTCTTCCCAGTGTTGTGCTTCACAAGGCACTCTTTCTTCTCAAATAACTACTCCACAAAATCCTTTCCAATTCACGAAGTACCTTATATATGCACCATTACCCTATGCCTAATTTAGGACACCTAACTTCTCAAATCATACCCCTTCACGAAGACCATCCACTAAATGGAGCACCAAAGCTTAATGTGGCCTCTTCCTGTGAACCCCTTTGCTTCGCAAAACCTTCTCCCATACAACCCTCCATGCTTATACAATGTGATTTCAAGGTCCCCTAGGTGGTGATTCCCAGAGAGTTGCTTTACCTTATGCTTCTTTTCATAGGCATGCTAATGGCTATTAATTTTCTTCATAGCCACGCTAATGTGGCCCCTAAGTGGATCACTCCATGACACCCCCTCACCATGGTATTGCTGATGCCTTCCCTTCCCAAAGGGTGGGTAGATATTAGTTTTGTAATTCCTAGGGGTACATAGTGAACCCACATTGTCCGAGCTGCAGGACGTTAAACTACCAAACACCATCATCCTCAGCACATGACGTTAAACTATGACCCCACCCCATGCACCATACGCGGGGTGCCCCATCTCGGAAATTCTCTATACCTTCTCATCTCCACAAGAGTGATATATTCCTTGTATGGAATGAGAGATCCTTTGTTGGAGTGGCGCCTGTCCATGGGGAAGGGAAACCACCTTGGTGTAATCCCTTATCCTTTCTTGCAGGAGTTAGTATCCCTGCTCCTCCTCTCTTCTTCAGTGCCAAATACCAGATGATTAATGGGCACCGCGACCTTCGTTATCCCATCCCTCTCCCACTGGTCTTTGTCTCCATCTGGGCCTCCATCATGGAGTAAGTCCAAATATCCATCTCTCGGGGCTTCTAATCATGCATAAGCCCCTATTTTTTCTTTTGGATACTAATCACACATAAGACCCTGTTTCCATTTTGGGCCACTAACCACACATAATCCCCATACCACTTCCAAAAAATGCACCTTTAGCGATGTGGTCATCAGTTCTCTACTTCCTATTGTTTCTCACAACGAGCATGACTCACATGGGTTTAGAGTAACATCGACCATGAAATATTCTCTGGACCTCCTTAGCATGTAATCCCCAAACACAACATTCCGAACAACATGGATTTTGATCCTAGCCAAGGAAAGGTATGTAGGAATCCTCCTTGAGGTTCTATCCCAACACCTATTGGTCCCGACCCCCTTCACGTTGGTTCACCAGCACCATCCTGAACTACAGGGAATTTGATCCTTTCCAAGGCAAGGAACGTAGGAAGCATCCCTGAGGTTCAAGACCAACACCTATTGGTCCCTACCCCCTTTACGTCGGTTCACCAACACTAAGCCAAACTACATGGACTTTGATCCTTACCAAGGCAAGGTACATAGGAAGCCTCCCTGAGGTTCAAGACCAACACCTATTGGTTCTGAATCCATTCATGTTGGTTCACCAACACCATCCCGAACTATGAGGAATTTGATCCTTTCCAAGGCTTGGTACATAGGAAGCCTCCCTGAGGTTCAGGCACAACACCTATTGGTCCTGACCCCCATCATGTTGGTTCACCAACACCAACCCGAACTATGCGTATTTTGATCTTTATCTCCTAGACAGGGTATGTAGGAAGCCTCCTTGAGGTTCAAGACTAACACCTGATTGTTCCAACCACCTTAGTGACAATTCACCTTTGTCCCACATGACGTTAAAATGTATGCCCATTTTCCTCCCACAATATGTTAAACTGTAACCATTCGAACTACATGTGCTTTAATCCCTATATCCTAGGTCGGGTATGCAGGAATCCTTCCAGAGGTCCAACCCCATCCAGCGACAATCCGTTCTGACCCCATCTAGTAGCAAGCCATTGTGAACCCTTCGAAATGTAGGCCATTGTGACCCCATCCTGCATCAAGCTGTTTTGAACCCATCCAACATCAAGCCGCTGTGACCCCATCTAGTGGAAAACCGTTGTGACCCCATCCAACAACAAGCAGTTGTGGCCCAGACTAGTGGTAAGCCTTTGGATCCTCAATCAGCGGTAAGCTGTTTAAACCCCATTCAATAGTATTCCATTGGAACCCTAACCAGTGGTAAGCCATTGTGATACCCCAATTGATGGTATTCCTGTGCATTTCCTAATTGAAGGTAAGCCATTGTGATCTCCATCCAGCGGTAAACCGTTGCGATCCCCATCCAACAGTAAGCTATTGTCATCCATTTCATAGGGACCTATATCTCTGGTCCATCCCATTGGCATCAAACAGACCTAGTCTTATAACCATGCATAATACTCAGTATATCATCGAGTCGTTGTCCTCTACGTACACCCCGATTCTTTCCCCCATCTTGAACTACGTGGACTTTGATCCTTTCTAAGTCAAGGTACGTAGAAAGCCTCCCTGAGGTTCAAGACCATCACCCATGTCTCATCTTGGTCTTTCCCTCAAGCCTATGTGTTTCAGGAAGGTCATGCCCCATCTCGGAGGATCCACTTCTTCCGGGCCTCATCCATACATCCATTCTCATGGGTCACCTCCTCAAGTGTCCCATCGCCCTACCAAACTATGTGGACTTTGATTCCCTACCACAGGGATACGTAGTAAATCTCTTTGAGGCTCTATACTAACATCATTGTCTCCCTCGCGTTGAATATATCTCATTCCCCCACCACTTCATTCAACTCTCCATCGTCCATCCTGATTCTTACCCAGGCCACCACATCCTGGTCAAATCATGTCACCCACTTTTTCACTACTCCTAGTAGCAATCGAGTAACTAATCCTGCATTAGACCTAGCATCAGTGATCCCTCCAGAGGTTTCACCCACCTGATACACATGAGTCAGTGTTCTGATCAGTCTGATCGATCTCCGCTAGATGTTGAACTCATGAAATACCCTGTGTTAAACATTGAAAGCTAAGGAAAACCTTAAAGACATGCCTATGGAATATAATTCCCCGCAGTCAATGTGGTATTCCTCGGGCTTCCATACCCTCTATAAGCCCTATAATAAGGGAAATAAACCCAAATTCATCATTTTTTCAACATCCAGACATGCCAGCGATGTCCAACTTGACTACTCCCCCGACTGAAGGTTGCTTCCAAGATTGGACCCCTTGGAATGTTTTGACAGAAGTAGTGTAATTAACCGGTGTCCATGAAGATATGGCACTGGGAAGAGTTTAACGAACAACGTCTTAATCTATGAGGAAGACCCGGACTAGGTAAAGAGTTCTGAGGAGGAATCCACGGAAGGAGGGACCCACATCCAATCATCCTATTTCAATCAAGGAGAAAATTTCCCTGAACAAGCGATGGATGCCGCCCGCCTTTGGAAAGCCAGAATGCGGGGAAACAATATGTGCATCCTCCTCTGAAATAGACAGATGTGCACACCCAGAAGAAAGTGTCGGAAACAAAAATGGTGAACCCAACCTGAATTATTCTCATCAATTTGGAACATGTAAGCTATATGACTACACCACCAGCCCTAGTCCAGTGGACACAACGCCAGTGTTGGGCATAGGCTAAGGAGGATGCCCATAGGGGGAATCAATGTTAGTGGCTACTTTGGCCCATGCCACCACTGGTGCATACCATCATCCACCTGTCTATGTTGAGCAGGGGCACTCAGACGCCCAACCCAGATCGAGGCCCCAACCGCCCCATGGGTAGGATAGGTCAACTCTCTTGGTTTCCAATATAGGAAGAGCCCATCGCAGACTGAAACGTGACAACTATTAGGTTTCCAGGGACCGCAGCGGAAGATGGTGCACCGGGGATTTTAAAATTTTCATCAGCGGGACGACGAAACTTGTCGTTGCCGATGATCTGAGCCCTGGAGAGTTCTGAGGATCTCGTGTAAATTATTAAGAGCACAAAAATAATGGAAAACATACCCATTGCAGATCCGAAGCCATTGTCAACTGAAACTTTTCGACGATGATCGTTGCACGAAGGATCCATAGAAGGATCCCTCTAGATCATCCACACGCACCTCAAAAATATGTGGGAATGCCTATCGTCGAACTCTGGGTGCTAGCGCGACAATTCAACGATATCTTCAACGTCCTGACGATCACCACATCATCGATCTAGCGATGCATGAGGAGAAACTCAATCCAAGCATGGATCAATTTCTTCTCTCTATAGAGAGCGGGAGGAGAGAGGATCTCTGGAAAAAATGGCATGAATAGTTCTTGTGGTTGAGCCCCTCACCTCTATTTACAGCGGATTGTGGAAATTACCCCGATGGGTTCCCCGACCCCCGTTAATTCCATGTCTACTAAATAAATAACTTTGATGACTTAAAACTGTGTCAATATTATTTATTTATTTAATCACATAATTTTAATATATATGAAATATATTACGTGATAAAATCTGACCCATTTAACTCGAATCGTTTTCCCGCTTAATATTAAATGAACCTTGGAATATTAAAATAATATTCCTTCGATTAATATTTTTTGGTATTTACTAAACTCTTAAATACATTAAATTATCACAAATATTCATAACTTGAATATTAATGAATTGATTTAATTCATTTGGTGATCGGAAATTTGGAAAACACTCGGACCCCGTGGCGGCGCCCACTATGTCCATATACCTATTCAACTGAATAAGGAGGATTCTTGAATACTCTATTATTTGTCACCCTCTAGACCCTTATCTCAATAGTAGTGAATAAAATTCAAAGACCAAGAGCGGGGTCTAGCAACCCGTCATGTCCCCTAAAGAGATAAGGATAGTCATTGCAATGACTACCAACCTACGAACACTGACTGTGTACTATAGTCTCTTTGTCATTAAATATCCCATAAAGAAGGACACACTCTTGTGTCATCGTCCTTATCTTGATTTATTATTTGTTGATTTATCCGGATGGATTTTCATGTCTACTACTTTGTCCAAAGACTTATGAAGGAGACACCATCCTGATCAACCAGGCCTGAGATATACAACTTCCTAAAATTGGAAGAGAAAAATCCTTTCTTGATCATTCATCCAATGTCATACCACCAAGATTCACCCAACACAAACTACCTCGCCACGACATTACTGCCATGGTTTTTTCATTGCCTAAAAGTACGTAATTAAATGATATATATAGGTAATGGTCTCAAGTCAGGAGACCAATACACATGTCTGTAGATAGAAACAATCAATGACACCCAAAACATGTGGTGTTCCTATTAACGGTTCAGTCCTCATGATCTCACTACTAGAGATCACCAAGTGCGAACTTCATGAGAAGAAGTCTCAATTCTTATGAGCCCCCAGCACCTGATAGTCAGACATCTACTATGTCCAGTCAGTAAGATGTATCTAAACTATATAACATATATTTAAGATCAATATCATTGTATCTTGAGGTTCTCGTTATTTCCTGGGATCTGCTATAACCTCTCGACATGACAACTAACCTTTGGAAATTACTATTATTATAGTGGATGCAGAAAAGTCTGCACTATAATGGTAAGATAGAATCATACATAGTTAATTGTACACATGATATGGTAATCAAAGTACTACATAGTTGGGTCTAGGGAACCCACTATTTCAACACTCCCACTTGAATTAGAGCCAACTTGCTAACTAAACTTGTTATCTACTCACATGATATATACCATGCTTCTGGTGAGTAATGAATTTAACTGCAAGGCCTTCCACATTTTCGCCGCGTGGCATATCTGCTATATACGACCTCATATGCTTGAGTATAACTTAACAAGTTAGGGTATCCCCGAGTATATCACTTTTTTCATTGTCATAACTTGAACACTTAGCTAGTAAGAATATCATAATTCTTATTATGATAATAATTTTTTCACTAGGTGAGAATCTATGAATTGGGAAAAATCGTTGCAATTTATAACTACTTCTTAGCTGCCTTAGAAAATGCAACGTACAGAGTATTTGTAGGTGTAACATCCCAGGTAAATAAAGAATAAATAATTTTCATATTTATTAATATTTTCGAATTAAATATTAATTTTAATTAAAATGGGTTTCTATGTTCGATAGCATACTCGATACGCAACAATGAGTTTCTTTGAAAACTTACGTTGCACACTAGTAATATAATAATATTATTTTAAATGGTAGTTAACATGTAGCCGTTGTATTGGCGGGAATGGATAGAAATAACTAAAATATTATTATATATGTTTTTTAAATGTTTTTACATTTATCCAATAAAAGATAACGGCTTAAAATAAGGAAAGAATTCAATTTTAGGCATTTATACCCTAATTTTCACTAAGGGTTCACTTATCACCTTTTGACGGCGAACTATCATTAAATATAGTTTTGATCAATCTTATAAATTCTATTGGACCAAATATAACTCTTCTTTATAATCGGGACATCAAATATTACTTTGTGTAATTTTTTGGTATCTTTCCGATAAAGTTCATTTTTTAATGAATAGTGTAAAATGTTGTATTTTAATTCAAAACCTCTTTTTAATATAATTTATTTATATTATTAGATTATCTTTAGAATTGGTTTTAAAGTGAAATTAGAATATATTTTTACCATTAAATCCAATAGTGGTCGTTGGAATTAATTTCACTTTGAAATCAGACTTAAACTAGTGTAAATCTTTTGATACTTATTGTTTCATAAAAACACGCTATTTGCTCTGACCGCGGGAATTAATTATTAAATTAATTAATGTGACTTATATGTTTTGAATTTTGTAAAATATACTTTATTTTTGAATTCGGAATATCAAATATAGCTTAGGGTGAATTTTTGGGATTTTTCTGAAAAACTTCAATTTTTGATGAATAGTGAAACCACTAAGTGGTACATAAAAAAACTGATTTTTCGTTTAAATGACATTTTACCAATTCTGTGTTTTGAATTTCAAAAATCCAACATACATGGTTGTCATTAAGAAGTAAAATGTGGTTCAATGAGATTAAAATAATTTTTTGGTGAATAGTAACTCTTAAGTTCTTAATCGCGATTAGAGGTAATTAGTGTAGTTTAAGATAAGAATAATGTTTTAATAAAATAAAATGACCTAGACACATGTACTACCCTCATTGGATGTGTCATGGCCGACCAAGACAATCCATGGGTCAACTTGGGGACCCCATGGAGCCACTTTGGTTGGAAAATGACAGAAATACCATTTATTTAATGTTAAAGTAAAACAATGACACAAACATGAAATGTTTTACTAAAACAATTTTTACATGGGGTTATACAAGTCATATTTTTGACTATAAATAGTCATTGGAAAGATAAAACTATTTCGTACATCATAGTATTTTTTTATAATTTCGAGACATTAAATAATTTAAATTATTTATGACATCATGATGATGCAGCGATGACCTCATTATTTAACGATTTAAATAAAATGGAAAGATAATGTAATATCTAAGACCTACACATGTCTAAAACTTATTGGATGAGTGGATTTCGAACCCTTATCACCATATCCTCGAATTATATCAATGTGGGACCTCTTAAATCCGAATATCATTTTAAAATAAGGTGACTTTTTTTTACCTTCCAAGAGTGCCCCTCCTCTCCTCTTATAAAAGGCCCCCAACTCTACCACCTTACCCACACTCCCAAAGCCTTTGGCTCGGCACACCTCTGCCCATTTTGTCTCTCAACTTCCCTATATTACTCCTTGAAGCCTCACTTTTGGCATAATTCTTCCCATGTAAGCCTTTGAGCTCAAACCAAAGGGAGTTACCCGATTTTAAGGTAATATCTTCACTTGAGTCCTTTTGTTTTATTTTGCTTCTCCAACCCCCTAAAATATTTTTATTCTTTTCTCTTGTAACAAATCCAGTATCCTAAATATACTAGGATGTTTTTATAGGAAGGATTTGAGCTACACTTACACACACCTACATCTAATGGTTAAAGAACATACAGTTTCCGTGGATGACGAATTTCTGCCTCCTGAAACGATAATTGTTCAACATTCTTTTAACACCTTCAAAGGTGGCCATTAAGATGACACTATATTTATATATGATATATAATATTTTTATGTTTTCCTTAAGCTTCTGTATTTTTCATTTTGGTCATACCTTTATGGTTTCCATTATGGGTAAACGCGATATCTTCATTTAAGGAAGTGCGGACTACGGCCCCCTCAAAGTGATTTGATTCGTTAATGCCATATGTGGGGCGTATAAAGGATGGATTTAAAGTTATTATATATGATGTTATACTGGAATTATAATATACCTCTATATCATTATTATTTTTTCCATTAAAGTATGAGATAGAAATGAAAGTAGCGTTCATGCGTACGTACGGCTTACCGTCTCCATGAACGGTGCATTTCATTTCTTATCCCCAAATGTAATGTAATATTATAAGTACATGTATATAATCGATATATATGATGAATGATACATCTAAATGATGAATATAATTCTGGAATTAAAATATACATGCCTCTCATTTAGTTTTAATTCCATTAATATGACAAAGAAATGAAAGTAGCGTTCATGCGTACGCACGACTTACCGTCTCCATGAACGGTGCATTTCATTTCATACCTCTAAATGATTATGTGATATTATAAATACATGTATATTATATATATATATGATATATATGATATCTAAATCAGGAATGTCATTCTGGAAATAAAGAAGCTTTGACCACACGAACAACATGTAATTGTAAGAAGTCCACTTTCGACTTAAGAACCAAATATCGAAAACACACACATTATTAACTTAAATGGTTACATAATGTTTATAACATGGAAATAAGTGAACAAAAGGAATAATGAACTTGAAAAAGGTTCTTAAGAAAATAGAAATTAACTCAAGTTTATTATTCAGGACGTTAAAGAACGATCGAGTCAAGTCGGACCCGAGGTAAGGGACTTCGTCTCAATCTCCTTTCATTGAGGCATATTTAGTTTTATACACAACTTTCTTTTATATGGTGTATAAAACTCTTTGACTTTTACTTTCATACAAAAGGAATCTTTTTATACGAAGCATTTTACAAAACGACAAAAAGGATTGTTTCTTTTAACGTACGTGGTGACAACGACCTTTTCTGCCGCCGCGAGTATTATTTGGTCTTTGGATTCCTCAACAATCCGTAATGTTTTTTTAAAATGAAATAAATACCTTATACTCTTTTATGTATTTTGGTATTGAAAATGGTTTTTATAATGGATTTGTTATGTCAATATATTTGAGTGATATATTGTGATCAAAGTGTGGAAATGTTTTCTTTCTTTTATGTTTTCTTTATATCTTATGATTTTATAATGGTACTTGGACATTTGACGGGTGGTTACGTGATGAACCATATGACGGGTGGTGCTATGAATACCCGGACGGGTGGTTACATTATAACCTCCAATGCATTGGGTATGGAATTCATCCATATGGCTATTCCATTAAGTGATATGTGTGGAAGTTGACCGTATGGTCATTCCACTTAAGTATGTTTATGTCCCAAGTTACCTTTATATGTTATGTGTTCTTTATATGGGTTTTATGGTAATCCTTTGGTAACAAAAAGGTAAGTAATGATATTTTATTCAATGAAGAGTTTTTACTGCTTCATAAAGGTGAAAAGTATTACTTTGTTAAAGTATACATGGTTTACTTGTTGTTTTGATAAACTAACTGTTTTCATTCTTTGTGTATCCCTTACTGAGCTTTTCATGCTCACCCCATGTTTTTTTGAAATGTT
Source organism: Viscum album (assembly GCA_963277665.1). Classification (NCBI taxonomy): domain Eukaryota; kingdom Viridiplantae; phylum Streptophyta; class Magnoliopsida; order Santalales; family Viscaceae; genus Viscum; species Viscum album. The sequence continues at coordinate 1,435,902,108 of OY728128.1, forward strand.
TTTCACAGGACTTAATGTGGAATAGGGTCAAGGATGGGATCAAGGGAATGTCATTCTACATAAAACATGGAACTAGAGATGTTTCTTTTTAAGAGTTTTTTTTATTCTATGGAAACTTAGTAGAAGTGTCTACTTTGTAATCTTTTGATGATGTAATAGTTATTTTCTAATTCTATAAAACTCTAAACTTGGAAAGATCCTCAATGTGAATTATTCATTTAATTCAATATTAAGTAATGTTTAATGCTGGGGCCTTATAGTTGGTGTCAGAGGTCGGTTTAGACAACTTTAGGAGTTAGAAAAGTGTCAAATTATAATATGATTGAAATGATATAGCATTTACGGATTACCATGTTGCTTCACCTAAGATATTTCTATGTTCAGAATGGTTTTCCGCAGAGGAAGCAAAGCAGCTATGTTGGGACGACATCAAGAGGAAGACAACCTTCCAAATCAGAAACCTAAGATGGTCGGAATCGGAACTGAACAATTTGTTGCAGTGATGGAACAGTTGACTCAGGATATAAATGGTGGTGGTATCCATGCACGAGATCAGCCATATCAACCGCAGAGTAACATGTCAGTGGTGGAACATTTCATGAGGCAACATCCCCCATCATTCAGAGGATCATCTGACCCCGTACAAGCTGAAGGGTGGATTAAAGCACTGGAGATGATTTTTGATGTCATGGGGTGTTCAGAACATCAAAAGTTTAGTCTTGCTGTTTACCGTTTTGAAGGTGAAGATGATCAGTGGCGGTCTATGGTAAAAAATATTAGGGATAGTGATGAGATTGAGGATCTTCACTAGGATGAATTCAAAGGTATGTTTCTTGAGAAGTATTTTCCTAAGGCTGTTCGAATTAGGATGGAAAATCAATTCTTGGAATTGAGGCAAGAGGAAGACTCAGTGGCTGCCTATGAAGCAAAGTTCACTCGATTGGCAAGGTATGCTCCAAACTTTATACGCGATCTTGATAGTAAAATAAACCGTTTTTACTCAGGGTTAAATCCAAAGTATCAAAGGGCTTTAGCTTCTCATGAGTTCAAAAGTTATGAAAAACTTGTTTGATGTGCGTAGAAGGTGGAAATGGAGTTTTCCGATGATCAGGTGTTCTATGAAAAACAAAAAAATAAGAGGTCCAGTTGGCAGGCAAAGGGGAAGAATTCATCAAAGAAGAAAGGAGGTAAGAAAACCAAATATACATCCTTTGAGAAGTGTGGTAAAATGCATCCTGGAGAATGTTTATCCAAGTCTGGTAAGTGCTTTTGGTGTGGTAAGTCTGGTCATATTGCTCGTAACTGTAAGGAAGATGATCAAGCAGGAAATGAAATGCCAACGGTAAGATGTTTTAAGTGTAATGAAATGGGTCATTATGAAAATTATTGTCTAATTAAGAAATCAATTAGGGGAAAGCAGCTAGACTACAAGCAGAAAGGGGTGGTGAAATCCTTTGCAACAACTTCAGCAGATGTTGGGCCATCGAATGAAGTAGTATCAGGTACACTGTTTGTTTGTTCAGATTATGCCAGTGTTTTGTTTGATTCAGGGTCTACACACTCTTTAATTTCTGATAAGTTTTCTAGTAAATTGGAAATTCCATCTCAAGATATGAATCCTGAACTTATGGTTAAAACACCTGGAGGGAACATTGAGACAAAAAGGAATTATAAGAACCTTCTTATCCTTGTGCGTGGAAAGAATCTACCAGAAAACCTTATTGTTTTTCCTCTAGTAGAGTTTGATGTTATTTTGGGCATGGATTGACTTTATGTTTATCATGATAAGATTGACTGCAGAGCTAAAATGGTTTCTTTTCAGAAAGATTTTTAGTTTGTGTACAATAATGAACCCTTGCTTTCGATAACATATCAGGAAGTTGAGAAACTAGTAAAAGATGGAAATGAATGTTACATTGCACATATTGTAGAAAGTAAAGGAACTATTTATATTGATGATGTGCCAGTGGTAAATGAGTATCTTTATGTTTTTCCTGATGAGTTGCCTGGTATTATTCATGATCGGGAAGTTGAATTTACTGTTGAATTAGTTCCTGATTCTAAGCCAATTTCAAAACCCCCTTATCGAATGGCTCAAGTTGAACTTTTAGAGTTAAAGAATCAATTGCAGGAGTTATTAGATAAAGGTTTCATTCGACCTAGCACATCACCATGGGGTGCTCCTGTCTTGTTTGTTAAAAAGAAAGATGGATCAATGAGACTTTGCATTGATTATAGAGCCTTGAATAATATTACTGTTAAGAACAAGTATCCTTTGCCTCATATCGATGATTTGTTTGATCAGCTCTAGGGAGCTCAGTATTTTTCGAAGATTGACTTGAGGTCGGGGTACCATCAGTTGAAAGTAAAAGAAGAAGACGTTCCGAAGACTGCATTCCGTACTAGATATGGCCATCATGAGTTTGTAGTTATGCCTTTTGGGTTAACCAAAGCACCTGTTGTATTCATAGACCTTATGAATAGAATTTTCCATGAGTTCTTGGATAAGTTTGTGGTTGTTTTCATTGATGATATTTTGGTGTTTTCTAAAAGTAAATAGGAGCATGAAATTCATTTAAGGGTTATCTTTCAAACCTTAAAATAAAAGAAACTATATGGAAAAGTGTGATGTGATTTGGTAAGAAAGGAAAGATGAGTCCAAGGTTCATTGGGCCATATGAAATTCTGGAGAGAGTTGGATCAGTTGCATATAGAGTGGCTTTACCTCCGAGTTTATCTCAGATACACAATGTTTTTCATGTTTTGATGCTGAGAAAGTATATGCCAGATCCATCTCATGTTTTGAGTCCAGAGGTAGTTCAGCTAGAGGAGAACCTATCTTATGAAGAACAACCGGTCCAGATTCTTGACCGAAGAGAGCAAGTGTTGCGAAATAAGGTAATTCACCAGGTAAAAGTTTTGTGGAAAAACCATATTGTTGAATAAGTAACGTGGGAATCTGAAAATGCTATGAGGGATAAATACCCCCACTTATTTTGATAAGTGAATAAAATTGCGAGGACACAATTCCCAAAAGGGGGGAAGGATGTAACATCCCAGGTAAATAAATAATAAATAATTTTCATATTTATTAATATTTGCGAATTAAATATTAATTTTAATTAAAAGGGGTTTCTATGTTCGATAGCGTACTCGATACACAACAATGAGTTTCTTTGAAAACTTACGTTGCACACTAGTAATATAATAATATTAATTTAAATGGTAGTTAACATGTAGCTGTTGTATTGGTGGGAATGGATAGAAATAACTAAAATATGATTATATATGTTTTTTAAATGTTTTTAAATTTATCCGATAAAAGATAAAGGCTTAAAATACAGAAAGAATTCAATTTTAGGCATTTATACCCTAATTTTCACTAAGGGTTCACTTATCACCTTTTGACGGCGAACCGTCATTAAATATAGTTTTCATCAATCTTATAAATTCTATTGGACCAAATATAACTTTTCTTTAGAATCGGGACATCAAATATTACTTTGTGTATTTTTTTGGTATCTTTCCGATAAAGTTCATTTTTTAATGAATAGTGTAAAATGTTTTATTTTAATTCAAAACCTCTTTTTAATCTAATTTATTTATATGATTATATTATATTTTGAATTGGTTTTAAAGAGAAATTAGAGTATATTTTTACCATTAAATCCAATAGTGGTCATTGTAATTAATTTCACTTTGAGATCAGACTTAAACTAGTGTCAATCTTTTGATACTTATTGTTTCATAAAAACACGCTATTTGATCTGACTGCGGGAATTAATTATTAAATTAATTAATGTGACTTATATGTTTTGAATTTTTAAAAATAGACTTCAATTTTGAATTCGGAATATCAAATATAGCTTAGGGTGAATTTTTGGGATTTTTCTGAAAAACTTCAATTTTTGATGAATAGTGAAACCACTAAGTGGAACATAAAAAAACTGATTTTTCGTTTAAATGACATTTTACCACTTCTGTGTTTTGAATTTCAAAAATACGACATAAATGTTTGTCATTAAGAAGTAAAATGTGGTTCAATGAGATTAAAATAATTGTTTGGTGAATAGTAACTCTTAAGTTCTTAATCGCGATTAGAGGTAATTAGTGTAGTTTAATATAAGAATAATGTTTTAATAAACTAAAATTACCTAGAAACATGTCCTACCCTCATTGGATGTGTCATGTCCGACCAAGAAAATCCATGGGTCAACTTGGGGACCCCATGGAGCCACTTTGGTTGGAAAATGACATAAATACCTTTTATTTAATGTTAAAGTAAAAAAATGACACAAACATGAAATGTTTTACTAAAACAATTTTTACATGGGGTTATACAAGTCATAGTTTTGACTATAAATAGTCATGGGAAATATAAAAATATTTCCTAAATCATAGTATTTTTTTTATAATTTTTAGACATTAAATAAATTAAATTATTTATGACATCGTGATGATGCATCGATGACCTCATTATTTAACGATTTAAATAAAATGGAAAGATAATGTAATATCTAAGACCTAAACATGTCCAAAAACTATTGGATGAGTGGATTTAGAACCCTTATCACCTTATACTCTAATTATATCAATGTGGGACCTCTTAAATCCGAATATCATTTTAAAATAAGGTGACTTTTCCTTACTTTCCAAGAGTGCCCCTCCTCTCCTCTTATAAAAGGACCCCACCTCTACCACCTTACCCACAATCCCAAAGCCTTTTGATTGGCCAATCTCTGCCCATTTTGTCTCTAAAATTCCCTGTATTACTCCTTGAAGCCTCACTTTGGGAAGAAGTCTTCCCAAGGAAGCCTTTGAGCTCAAACCAAAGGGAGTTACCCGATTTTAAGGTAATATCTTCACTTGAGTCCTTTTGTTTTATTTTGCTTCTCCAACCCCCTAAACTCTTTTTATTATTTTCTTTTGTAAAAAATCCAGTATCCTCAATATACTAGGATGTTTTTATAATAAGTATTATAGCTACACTTACACACACCTACATCTAATGATTAAAGAACATACATTTTCCGTGGATGACGAATTTCTGCCTCCCGAAACAATGATTGTTCAACATTCTTTTAACACATTAAAAGGTGGCCATTAAGATGAAACTATATTTATATATGATATATAATATGTTTATGTTTTCCTTAAGCTTCTGTATTTTTCATTTGGGGCATACATTTATGGTTTCCATTATGGGTAAACACGATATCTTCATTTAAGGAAGTGCGGACTACCGCCCCCTCAAAGTGATTTGATTCGTTAATGCCATATGTGGGACGTATAAATGATGGATTTAAAGTTATTATATATGATGTTATACTGGAAATATAATATACCTCTATATAATTATTATTTTTTCTATTAAATTATGAGATAGAAATGAAAGTAGCATTCATGCGTACGTACGGCTTACCGTCTCCATGAACGGTGCATTTCATTTCTTATCCCCAAATGTAATGCACTATTATAAGTACATGTATATAATCGATATATATTATGAATGATACATCTAAATGATGAATATAATTCTGGAATTAAAATATACATACCTCTCATTTAGTTTTAATTCCATTAATATGACAAAGAAATGAAAGTAGCGTTCATGCGTACGTATGGCTTACCATCTCCATGAACGGTGCATTTCATTTCATACCTCTAAATGATTATGTGATATTATAAATACATTTATATGCTAGATATATATGATATATGTGATATCCAAATCAGGAATGTCATTCTGGATATAAAGAACCTTTGACCACACGAACAACATGTAATTGTAAGAAGTCCACTTTCGACTTAAGAACCAAATATCGACAAAACAAACATTATTAACTTAAATGGTTACATAATGTTTATAACATTGAAATAAGTGATATAAAAGGAATAATGAACTTGGAAAAGGTTCTTAAGAAAATAGAAATTAACTCAAGTTTATTATTCAGGACGTTAAAGAACGATCGAGTCAAGTCGGACACGAGGTAAGGGACTTCGTCTCAATCTCCTTTCATTGAGGCATATTTAATTTTATACACAAATTTCTTTTATAAGGTGTATAAACCTCTTTGAATTTTACTTTCATACAAAAGGAATCTTTTTCTACGAAGCATTTTACAAAAAGACAAAAAGGAATGTTTCTTTTAACGTACGCGGTGACAACGACCTTTTCCGCCGCCGCGAGTATTATTTGGTCTTTGGATTCCTCAACAAGCCGTAATGTTTTTTTAAAATGAAATAAATACCATATATTCTTTCATGTATTTTCGTATTGAAAATGGTTTTTATAATGGATTTTTTATGTCAATATATTTGAGTGATATATTGTGATCAAAGTTTGGAAATGTTTTCTTTCCTTTATGTTTGCTTTATGTCTTATGATTTTATAATGGTACTTGGACATTTGACGGGTGGTTACACGATGAACCATATGATGGGTGATGCCGTGAATACCAAGATGGGTGGTTACGTTATAACCTCCAATGCATTGGGTATGGAAGTCGGCCATATGGCTATTCCATTAAGTGATATGTGTGGAAGTCGACCGTATGGTCATTCCACTTAAGTATGTTTATGTCCAAAGTTACCTTTATATGTTATGTGTTATTTATATGGGTTTTATGGTAATCCTTTGGTTACAAAAAGGTAAGTAATGATATTTTATTTAGTGAAGAGTTTTTACTACTTCATAAAGGTGAAAAGTATTACTTTGTTAAAGTATACATGGTTTACTTGTTGTTTTGATAAACTAACTGTTTTCATTCTTTGTGTATCCCTTACTGAGCTTTTTATGCTTACCCCAAGTTTTTTTGAAATGTTTTTCACAGGACTTAATGTGGAATAGGGTCAAGGATGGGATCAAGGGAATGTCATTCTATATAAAACATGGAACTAGACATGTTTCTTTTTAAGGGTTTTTTTATTCTATGAAAACTTAGTAGAAGTGTCTACTTTGTAATATTTTGAAGATGTAATAGTTATGTTCTAATTCTATAAAACTCTAAACCTGAAAGGATCCTCAATGTGAATTATTCATTTAATTCAATATTAAGTAATGTTTAAGGTTGGGGCCTTATAGTAGGTATGACTACTACTAGCTTTTATGAGCTTGACTCACTCATCTCCTTTGCCTAACTTCGATACTAGATCAAATTGATCTAAGGACTACTAGTATGTGTCCCACTATAACTAGTATGCCTTCTTCGCCATATTCCAGGTACATATCATTTTTACTTGCCAAAATACAAGATGATAGTTCTAACTACATCACTTGCAGTGCTCTTGGAAATAATTGATATCTGCCTATAATAATTATATCCTAGAAGTATCAATTATTGTACATAATATGGCATATGTGATTGATCCATCTCTAAATAATATGTTATTTATTCACAAAATTAATCTCTTCTTATGTTTTGAACATATTAACTTGTAGAGATTAATCCATGTGACATTGGAAAAAATCCTGAACTTGAATTATTTCAACTTGTATTTTTCAATACAATGTCACTCTATGTACAATTGACTAGGACCAAGAAACCTTTGGATCTGCCTCAGTGGATCCTGTTCCCTAGAACTTAGTTTTCTACTTGAAGTCAATCATTGGAGAATTGCTGTTAACCTGGTCTTTTCTAACTATAAGATAAAAATATGTTTTCCATATGTTGCCGAACATATTTCACTTGGAAAACATTGGCGCTCCCACTAACCTTTGGTATACACAAGGCAAAGATTCATTTATAATTAATGTTATTAGATCTTGTTGCTTACTTTAATCTAGAATTGGATTTTATTAACTTTTAACCCTTATTGGCATAGTTTGATGTCATTATCTCTTTCTGGTTGCGTCGTATACACACCTTCCATGAAAAATTATCTTGACATCCAATGACCAATAAAAAGATCATGACAAGTAAAATTCTAATAGATTTAGGCATACCGACTTGGTATAACCAATCGATCCTTATTGGTATCATACTTGTACCATCCATGTATCATTTTATTTTAATACCCACCACAATATTCAATTTATAAGCCCCATTACAATTTGATACATGGAATCCATTATTGAATTTTAGTTGATCTTATCAATCTTAGCTCGTTGCCATACACTTCTTACTTGTAGGATTTATTATTATTAATGAATAATATATATCACCGATCATGGTGAATATAAAACCATCACCATGGTTTCATACTTCCTATGCAGTATGTGTCTCTGGAACATTCTTATTCCACATGTACTTGTGGAACTTGTTCCTTATGCAAACCTTTATGCATCTCAAGCATTGACTAAGTCCAAGTCAATTCAGCTCCCACTATCTCTAATAGAGATGTGAACCCTTGTATAGAAATTTAGTCTAATACTTGACTACATATTTTCTATCTTAAGGATTTAGGTAATATCTTATGCTACTATTAGTATAATTACTTAGATGCACCATGTGTTCAGTTTGATGCATGTTTTTTTATTTCTTAACAAACTCTTTGAATCCTAACACATGATTTATGACATAATGGATTTCCATCATACTATGAATCGTATGATATCCATTTGTCATTTTAGTTGGAATATTGGTTATGGGTTTACACTGTTATTTTCAAATCACATTTTGAAATATGACGGAAGTTTCCGCAAGTTGCAACATTGATACAACTTACATCATAACTTTGATGTGTAACATATGCATTTAGGAATTGCTCCATAGTACATGTTTTGTTGACCAATGTTAATATGTAAGACTTTATCATCGATCCTTCTTATGAACATCAACACGGTGATGTAGATAAGGTAACATGCGTTTATGAATTACTCCATGCTACATTATCTTGATCGATGATTGCTTAATCACGATATTCTTCGGCCTGCCGATCTGAAGAAACTCATATCTTCTGACCAAACATATACTTCATTGGTATATTCCTTAATGAACTAAAGGAATCTTATGAATTATATTTACCTCTAGCTTTCATTGGAATAGTTCACACTCTCGTATTAAACTATCCTTAGAAGCTTTGTGGAATACCTTTATTTCTAATGGTTTCTTTGTCTAAACTAAAGATGTCAATTATACCATAGGTGTTTAGTTATGCCGAGCCTAAATACCATACTTGGTATATTTATTACAACCACTTTTAGTTATACATGACAAAGAATCTTCTTTCCCTAATTGGATAGGTCTTACATTTTATATTCATTATGTATTGCCTTTGATTCAAGTATGTCCGAACTATTTTGTTGAGTATGTTACCATAAAAAAATGTCATTCCAAAACATGGAACAATGTATCATCATGACCAAAATGTCATGTGAGATAAATGTTTTGGTTATACTCAACAACATTTTCATCTTGAATCAATCACTTGGCAATTAGAAGTTATGTGTTTCTCCCGACAGACTTAGGAATCACCCTTTCTCAGCTTCTTGAAGAAGACACTTTATTTCTTGTAATGTTTCACTACTTACTTGGTTATTTTATTTCAATACATATATGTGAAAAGCATATTGTATTTTAATACCCAAGAAGTATTCGAGAAAACAATACTTTTATTTGATGAATATAAACTGAACAAGAATCAGGTACTTGCTTCCTGTATTTCAGTTTTTAAACTTCCATGAATTCATTTCATTATATGATGCAAATAACCTCCTGTTAAATAACCAACCACTTTTCATTGAAGGACATGAAAAAGGTTCCTTTGTAAAAACATTCCATAGGCATTTCTTCCATGTATTTCAATATATTCTCCATAAGAATAAAAGATGGTGTTGTCTCCAATATTCTTATTACTTGGCGAATCTAACCAAAAAAGTAATGAAGTACTTACTCCATACCGTTCATTTGTATCCTTAAACAAAAATAGAGTAATTGAGTATAAAAGGTATAATAAATGGCATGGAATTAAAGATTGTGAACCGTCTTTCAATTTACACAAACCGAGTGCAACCATCACATTCAAATCTTGCTTTGCTTTCTCCTTGAAAGAATCTTGGAGATGAGACTACTTGTAATATCATCCATGTCAGGATGAAACAGCCAGAAATAACATCAGACTTTGATGATAGAATTATGACAGAACCATCATATTCTTGATTCATGAGTCTCCTTTAAGCAGTTTTACACCCTCGCTTCTTGAGGTGGCTTAACAGGTTGGGACATAAGCACCTTGAATTTCCGTTATGTGTGCGAGCGACTATACTACTCTTTGGAAATTCATGCTTAGTTTAGACATTAACTTTGTATAATATTTATCTAAGTTTTATTGTGGTATTTCTTGCCATTATCTATAAATATACTTTATCAAATTGTACTTTTATGTGATTACCTAATCTGACATTACTGATTTTTTAATCATTAAATGTCTCCCACTAATTTTTCGAATTCTAGGAACCCTCTCTACTAGAATTAGAATACTCTTGAGTATTCTAGTGGCAAGGATCCCTGAACCTACCTCATAGTCTACAAGCTATGGCTACACCACTACTCAGAGGGTCCAAGGTAGGCTTTTGGCTGGCCAGCCGCATTAACTCATGGTTCCTTGATCTGTTGAGTGAAGTCCCATCTTCAAAAATCATTTACTGATTTACTCAACGTTTTGCTATAAAATTACAACAAACTAGCTAAGGATATATCTTTTGCTGCAATTTTATTTAAGTCGACCCACCAAACGAATAAGAACTCCCCGGTAGTAAGAGACACCCTTAGCTGAGGCATGAACCAGCACCTCAAACACCCGGTTTTGTTCAAACATGAATGATGGAAGGCTATTTGTGATTTAATATTTTCTTTGAGGGTTTTATTGGTTTTCTCCTTTGATGAATGTGATCCATTTCTATTAAACTTGTTCATCTATGTTGTCGTGCTCACAACTGAACTTTAATAGAAAAACATACACCACTTATTTATGCATTTTATTATCTATTATTTTATGTATTTTTCCCGCTGTTCTAAAATGAATAAAATAATAAATAAATGCATAAAGGCAAACTATTACCCGATTGGTCTTGAGCATCTAAATGACCTATGGGGGATCATACTAGTGTCGAAACGTGACACTTGATGTAGCTTGCCCTATCATGTATCTCCGCTCGTCTTCTGCAGTATCACCATGTCTTGGTGGGGTCGAAGTCACTTCTTGGAGTATCGCCTAGTCTTGGTGGAATCCATGTGTCGTCTTGCACTATCGTACACTGCCTCATCTTGGCGGGGTCCACATCACTTTTCATCTTTTTCTGAAGTACAAAGATACTCGCGCACATGGGAGGGGAACTCGTGTATAAATGTACATCATATAAAATTGGGCGTGCAAGCCCTTATACATTTTAACTGAAAAATAGACGATGCACAGACTGTCTTTAAATTAATTTACAGACATTGCATGCAGTTAATTAATTAATTAAATAAATAAAAAGCAGACATACGGGGCCAATGCTCAAGACCAGTAGTCGGGTAACTACAGCGCGATAAAAAATTAAAATGCATAAATAAGTACGTGGGATATTTAATTTAATTTAATTAAATGAAGTAATAAATTCAAATAATTTAATTAATTATCGGTCATGTAATTAATTTAATTTTAATACTTAAAATTAAATTAAATTAATTAATTAATTTAACTACAAAAATTAAATTAATTTTAACCTCTCGTATTAAAATTTATTTTCACTACAATTAATATATTAATTAATTAATTAATTAAATTAATTAATTATATTAATTGATTTAACTAAACCTGGGCCAGGGGTTACCAGCCCGCTAGGAGGACCGGGTGGCGGCCGGAGGCAGGAACACCAGTCGAGGAGCGCATGACTGAGCTGTTCCAAAATGCCTGGGAAAGGCGTGCTGCGTGGTCTACCGCTACTGGAGGTCATGCCTCTCTCAGTAGTGCATGGGAGCTACGTGCTAGGGAACCGACAGCGCGGGGTGGTCCGAATTGTAGCGCGCAGTCGGGAGAAGACTGTGGTCTACTCTCAGAGGATAGGCAGCGGTGAACAACCGGGATTGGACACCTAGGGAGGTGACCAAAGCGGCTGCTGGAGCTCTAGGCGGGTGTTCGGCCAGACTGACCGATAGCCGTGCGACGAGAGCGGTGTGAGGAGCAGGCGTGGCGCCTGGACTAGCTTGCTGGTGCGACACCTGCTCGCCAAGGGCAGAGGCGGAGGGTGACACCCAAGTGGCAGAGTGAAAGTTCGCCCGGTTCTAGTGCGGAGGGGAGGGCAGAAACTCGGCCCCGCTTTCACGCAGGCTGCTCGAGGAGGGTGTAGGCAGCAGTGGTCGGCCGGATCCGAAGAGCGGCCAGCGGCCTGTGGAGAGACGGGCAATGGCTCGGTCTGGGAGCGCAGGCGGCGTGCGAGGGAGGAGGCAGGCAGAGGCGGACGGCTAGTAGAGGAAGGTCCTCGGTGAGTGGGTTCTCAGCGGGAGAGGGGGTGCAGCACTGGAGGGAGGGTGCGACGCTAGCGGAGGGGTGCGGCGACCCTGGCCTGGGAAGGGCGTCGCGCCGGGTGTGGTGCCTGTGTGGTGTCCCAACGGTGCTGCAGTGTGCCACACGTGGAGGAGATAAGAAGTCCACTCAGACCCCCTACATTTGTTTTTTTTGTTCTTCCACGCGACAACCCCCTTTTTTTTATTTTATTTTATATTATTTTTTTTGGAAAATCGCAGCAAGACCCAAGGGGGTCTTACTTTTGGTTCTCTACGTGAGAATACCCCCTTTGGGGTCTACCTTTATTTTTTTTAAACTTTATAAAGGTTATTTTAGCCTTTATATATAATAATAATAAAATATTATTTTAATATAATAATTTTATTATTATTATAATTCTATTATTATAATTATATTATTATAATTAAATTATTATAAGAATAATATAAATTATAATAATTATATTTATATTAAAATTTTTAATACCCTTGTTCAAAAACGAAAACATGATTCATTCCAAAAATTTCGAATGACCATTTCTTAGTCATTTGAAATTAGATTGAATCACAGTTTTAACGGTTGTGACTGATTTTAAACCCTCTACTTAATTTTATGAAAATTAATTTTATTTGTCTTATAAAATCTATGCGCTTTCTTTGATACCACTGTTAGGTTTTCGGGGCCCGCAACAGAAGCCAGTGGGCTGAGGATTTTAAAATTTTCATCGGAAGGAGGATGATACTTGTCATCACCGATGATTCGAGCCCCATAAAGGTCCGAAGATCTTGTGTAAATTATTAAGAGCACAAAAATAAAGGATAAAATACCCATTATAGATCCAAATCTTTTGTCGACCGTAACTTATTGATGATGATCGTTACATGAAGTATCCATAGTAGGATCCCTCTAGATCATCCACACACGCCTCAAAAATCCGCGGGAATGCCGATTGTCGAACTCCGGGTGCTAGTTTGGTGATTCAATGATATCTTCGACGTCCCGATGATCACCGCATCGTCGATCGTGTGATGCGTGCGGAGAAACTCGATCCAATCATGGATCAATTGCTTCTCTCTCTATAGAACGGGAGGAGAGAGGAGATCTGGCCAAAATGGAATGAATAGTTCTTGTGCTTGAGCCCCTCTCCCCTATTTATAACGGATTGTGGAAATTACCCAGATGGGTTCCCCACCCCCCGTTAATTCAACATCCACTAAATAAATAACTATAACGACTTAAAACTGCGTCAATATTATTTATTTATTTTATCACATACTTTTAATATATATGAAATATATTACATGATAAAATCTGAGCCATTTAACTCGACTCGCTATCCTGCTTAATATTAAACGAACATTGGAATATTAAATTAATATTCCTTCGATTAATATTTTCTCGTATTTACTAAACTCGTAAATACATTAAATAATCACAAATATTCATAACTTGAATATTAATGAATTTGTTTAATTCATTTGGTGATTGACAATTTGGAAAACACTCGGACCCCTTGGTGGGGCCCACTATGTCCATATACCTATTCAACTGAATAGGGAGGATTCTTGAATATGCTATTGTGTGTGACCCTCTAGGCCCTTATCTCAATAGTAGTAAATAAAATCCACAGACCAAGAGTGGGGTCTGGTAACCCGTCATGACCCCTAAAGAGACAAGGATAGTCATTGCAATGACAACCAACCTACGAACACTGACTGTGTACTATAGTCTCTTTGTCATTAAATATCCCATAAAACAGGACACACTCTTGTGTCATCATCTTTATCTTGCTTTATTGTTTGTTGATCTATCCAGATGTATTTTCCTTTCGACTTCTTTGGCCAAAGACTTATGAAGGCAGCACCATCCTGATAAACCAAGCCTGAAATATACAACTTCCTAAACATGGAAGCGACAAATCCTTTCTTGACCATTCAACCAATGTCTTACCACTAACGGTGCACCCAACACAATCTACCTCACCATGACATTACTGCCATGGTTTTCGCCTTGCATCAAAGTACGCAATTAAATTATATACATTGGTAATGGTCTCATGTCAGGAGACCAATACACATGTTTATAGATAGAAACAACCAATGACACCAAAAACATGTGGTGTTCCTATTAACCGGTCTGTCCTCATGATCACACTACTAGAGATCACCAAGTGCGAACTTCATGAGAAGAAGACTCAATGCTTATGAGCCCACAGAACCTGATAGTTAGACATCTATTATGTCCAGTAATTAATATGTATCTAGACTATAGAACATATATTTAAGATCAATGTCATTTTATCTTAAGGTACTCATTATAGCCTGGGATCTGCTATAACCTCTCAACATGACAACTAACCTTTGGACATTACCATTATTATAGTGGATTCCGAAAAGTATGTACTATAATGGTAAGATAGAATCATGCATATCTAAATGTACACATGATATGGTAATCAAAAGTACTACATAGTTGGGTCTAGGGAACCCACTATTTCAATAGTAACGACACTCGGTACAGAGGTCCTCCTCGTACCACCACTATTGAGAATGCAGGTCCTCCCCGCTTCCATGCTCGGCTTGGAGGTCCGCCTCAATACACCTTCAATCCGAATAAGGGTCCTCCCCACAACAGTGACCCTCATTAAGAAAGATTCTTTCGTGCTCCTGACATTGGGTATGGAGTCGTTCCTCCTGCCACAAGCTTCCGACATGGAGATGTTACACATCTGATCAATCTCTAGTGTGAGGACCTTCCCCATGTCCTCACACAGCTGGAGAAGGTCGTCCTCGCCCCAGAAATCAACGGAGTGAAGGTTATCCTCGCTTCATCATAACCCAACATGGAGTTCCTACCCGTGTTCAGCTTGACCAGTGCAAGGACCCTCATCTCACTGACGCTGCCAAGGGAGATAAGCATGGAGGCCCTACCGATGATCCTACCCGATCGAGAATGTTTTGCAGAGATTTCGTCTGCACATCAGCTGGTGGACACAAAGGTCATTCCTGTGTTCCCTTTTACATCTTTCTAGGTGCTCGTTACACCCCGGCTCACTTTGGTGGAAGTCCTCTCCTCCCCAGCACTGGTTTGGCCGAAGGACCTCCCTAAGGCAGAAATCTACCCTGTCCCAAAGTGCCATCCTGAGGCAGTAAGGTAGGTTATCACTGTTATAAAAAGAATTCTATAAAGGTTAAAAATGAGATTAAACCTATCTTCTTCTCAAATTATGAGGTGGAATATGACTCAGCAATGGAACCCTCACCTCTATCCTCCGTGTTAAGGGCCGGGGTAGGAATGAGGCTCAACAGCCTCATACTTCCATAATGAAAGGTCCACCGGATTCCTATCTCACTCCGCATATACTTCTAGGAGGATGATGTTTTGGTGTCTCCCTAGGGTCCAACTATTCAATCTCCACCATCACCACCAGGATCACTCTCTACCTCATCCAGAGATCACAATGAGTTATTATGGGGACCGATGGAGAATGAGTAATATCATGGTCCACCACCAGCAGCTATAGTCCTTGCACCAGAAACTGTAGTCACCGACCTGTCTTATTGTGATGTGGTGGATAAGTCACTGCACTATTCATAGGATAGCCCCAGATGTGGCGGTTTGTTAGCCCGCTTTCCATATTCTCCACCGACCAGCCTACCATCATCAACGATCTTATTCAGTACCACTATCAGTTCCCCAACTGCCTCTAGTTGACAAGTGGGGAAACCAAGGGCTAGACCCTGACTCCATACCAAGGATATTGTGGTACATTCTTATGGAAGACCATTTATTGGATATTTTTAGCCAGTCACGACACCAAACTTCAGTGCACCAGAATCTTTCACCGAGGAAGAAGTTGGATGCTTTTGCCAGATCCTCTGGGAGACTCACATTAGTCTTCGTCATTAACGAGTGACCTACCCCAATAGTCAAGAACATGTCGAAGACATTGGTAAACAATTATCTTTGGTTGATTTGACCGCACTCCCCATGGCCCAGTGCCCTAAGTCACTAGGTCGCTAAAAGACCCTAAAAAAAGGAGGCGTCTAGAGCATTAAAGTGCTCCACAGGATTATCAATGAGGCTTCCCCCCACGTACAGATCCATGGATGGGGGAATTATGCTACCATCCACTTCATTTCTATCTGAAATCAACCTGAATTTCTAGGATATATTGAGGATATGCCTCTAGATATATTCGTGGTTAATATGGCCGATTTATCGGAGGAATAGATGGAAATAGAACTCCTTGAGGAAAAATTACCCACTGGGGGAGTGCCACATCTTTTGAACCCAATAGGAAGGGATAATCACTAGTAGATAAATATACTAGGTCTTCCTGTACCCATCGAGGAATTGGTCCTCAGCCAAATTCTCAACAAGGGTAAGGAGCACCTCAGAGCCACCAAACCCTCCGACCCATCTGGCTCAGTAGAAAAGATATAGGATGATCCTGAGAAAGTCGCATTGCGTCAACAACTCACAGAGCATATTAAGATGATCAATGACCTCCTTGATGAGAATTTCATAGAGAGATGAACAAACTACAATGATCCTTGGCTGGGGAAGCAGGGGTAGGCACAACTCCCCCCAGTGAATTGCCTCCAGGTGACCTTGACCATCCTGCCCATGTAGACATGATTGAGGTTGGAACTTATGGAAAGAGGGTGCAGTATGTGTGGATGAATCCACCTTAGCAAGGTGACAACCCCCAGGACCCAGCTCAGGTTCCCCCAAACCCTCCGCATGTCATCCCACCAGCCGCTCCATGAGTCATTGGGCCGGATTATTACATTGAAGAGCCTGCCACTGCACTAGAGGTTAGGGATCCCTATGAAGATAGGAAAACCCACCTAGATTATCCCATGGTGGGGCTCATTTCTCTCCTCGAGGCATTGGAAATGCGATAGGTGGAAATCCCCCTGATAGCAAGCTATATCTGTCATGGGTTGATAATATACATGCACCTACATGTTTTAGAAATCCCACCTTCTCCCCCTTTAATGGGATGGGTGACCTATTGTAGCATCTTTCCCATTTCATTTTGGGATGAGGACCCATGTGGGGAACTTCGGCATAGCAGGAGGGCACCCAACTCTGATGCTTTATACAGAAATTAGAAGGACCTATGTTTGTCTGGTACATCCAGCTACCTATCGAGCCAGTAGCAATGTGGAAAGATCTTCATAGGAAATTTATTTACCAATTCAGTTCCACCATTCAGAATATGAGTATTTTGGACCTCATTAAGTGAAAATTGAGGCCTGACAAGCATGTCACAGACTTTGTCGTCCGGTGGAAAAAACTCACATACTCCTTAGACATGTCACTGACTCATGAACATCTACTGATGATGTGTGTTGGGAAGGTCAAGGCAGAACTAGTCCCCTATCTTATTACCCATAATTATCCTGAGGGATTTAGAGACTTCTCTGATAAGGCCCAGCATCTAGCTGAAGCCTTGCTACTGGACAGCGAGGCACATCTATTGCCTCCCACAATTCCCACGAGAAGGGCTGCCAAGGCCAATCCCACCGCGGTAGCCCAAATAAAGGCCCCCAAACAACTAGAATTATTACCAGTGGAGCCACCTCTATAGCCTCACATAGGTCCTCCATCACAGGTGCAACCACCGGTTTAGCAACACCCACCTCAGAACTGGCAGGCGCCCCACATAATGTGCCACCACCACCTAGGTGAGATAACTAGGTTTCGCCTCCTTGACAGGCTCCTCCAGCCCCCATCAGGGCCAGGCTCCCAAATCCCCCTTCCCAAATAGAAGAAACTAGACCAACTCATTCTACGAGGCTCAGGTCCCCAGTTATTTCCAACATGCCTTGAAACAGGGAATTGTACGTTTTCCTGAATATAGGAGGCTAGAAGAGGTGGATCTAACTGATCGCCCAAACTACTTCCCCTATCACCGGATCATAGGGAATACCAAAAAATTGTGTTATGTGTTTATGTAATGGATTTAAGACCAGGTCGACAACAACGTAGTCAAGTTGGCCACAACTCTGACACAAGTGGCATGTGTATTCGTGAAGCCTGATAGTGGAAGTGACAGCGAAGGCGAATGACATCAGGTCTCTAACTGTAGGTCCTAGAAGTATGATGACTGGGCAGCTCTTAAGAATATCACTTGTGCCCATGGTATTATCCATGCATGAATGAATTGACCTGATCCTTCAGAAGCTATAACTACTACTCTTGAATCTTCATCTCATCCATCCCCTTCTCAGAAGAGCAAGCATCTGCGACGCAAGGGAAATCAAAGTCCCCTGCCAATGACATCATCATCCCATACTCTCAGTGACTTCATGAAGCCATAAATAGAGATTCTCCCTCGAATTCATCTATTAGTGGATGATTTTCAAGTGACAGTCAAGGGTATGCCTCGGTTAACACTGTTGAGATTGTAAAACCCTACATGATTTATGATGGCGAGGAGCACCGATAGATCCCCCCAATGTTCCCAACCATCACCAGCATCGATGGAGTTACAAAAATATGGGTCTTCAGAGTTCCTCAGTCAGTACTTCTAGCCTGGATTTTCATTCCCACAAAACTAGACAGCATTCCCAATGCAGAGTTCAGCACGCACATACCTTCTCATCTGGTTTCATTAGATCCTCCTTCTCCCCCGTTTGTGCTGCTTGATTAGGTGGAGCCACCTCGACCCTACTGTGATCATCCAAACTCTGCTACAGACTGGGCTCATTCATATGTCCCTCATCCCGTAGTCACTCTGCAGGCTTCATCCAGGGTGTAGTGAGACATTCCTAGCACCAATCAACAATCGGTCCAGTCAGCAGGGCCCACCATACCTCCTATCACAGAGCAACCTTCTATAAGTAGAAGCTCATGCCTGGAATAGAATTATGATGTCCTCAAACATCTTTATAGAATTACATAAAGGCTCTCCATCCTTGAGGCCCTTCACCTATCAAAAGATATGCATGAAGCCCTTACTGAGGCTTTAAGAATCCCCCTCCAGTTTGAGACGGAGGTAGCAGCCGCAGAAGCCTTCCATGCTGAGGCGATCGAGCATGCTGACTGAAAAGACATCATCTCATTCTCTGGATAAGATTAAGGCTCTCCCATACAAGGGCACATCCACCCATTGTACATCACTGACCATTTTAATGGCATGTAGGTTCATCACTATCTTTTCGACACAGGTTCTGAGATCAACCTAATCGTGGCTCAAACATTGAAAAAACCGGGGTTGTCCAATGATGATATGAGTCCCTCTGACCTAAAAATCCAAGGTTAAGATAGGACAGAACATAAACCAACCAGAAATTTTTTCCCAAAGACCCAGTTCGGTGGTCTGGTATCCATCACCGAGTTTATGGTTGTCTCCTAGGACATCGCCTATAATGCGTTGATGGGCAAGCCATGGCTCCACCTACATGAAACAGTCCCTTCATCGTATCACCAGTGCCTCAAGTACACACTTAATGGTCTAGTAGGCATACTTAAATTTGACTCATCTCCATTTTCTTCTTGTGAATTATTCTATCTGGATGCCGACTATTACAAGAATAAGGACAAGTATATTCAGGCTAACGAGGTTGAGCATGCTATGGCTGCGACCGACCTGTGGACAGATCTGGATGATTCCTACATCTTTCCCATCCATTGATTGGAGACTATAACCCATGGCATGGGAAAATTCATCATTGTTTCTATAAAGAGGGTGGAACACATTCCCAATTCTAAGTGACACTGGAAGATCACCTCATACTCCTACACGAATCAGGCTCAGGTGATCCTAGAACCCCCTACACCCATAAGATATCTGGATGTCTTCCCCATGGAAACAGTAATACGACATACTTTCTTGTTTCTCCAAGCTGGGATAAACCATCTCAAGCCAACACATCACTATTGCTTCAATATCATCAAGAGTGTCCCTTGGGATGAAGACCAGATGTGATCAAATTGACAGCTTTCATCACTATGGTTTCAGCAGCATGGGAGTCCCCCGATGTAGTGTCCACTTCCACTCAGACTGGTACTAGTATCCCATCGGGATCTATTAAATCAGAAGAAACTCCTCTCGCCGAGGATCCCTCCTCCATAAATGAAGAAGAGTATTTAGAGGATTCTACTACCACCTTTGAAGAGGGAATCTCAACCACAGTTGATGAATTGGTATAAGTGAACCTCAATAGCAAGACAGATATGAAGACCACATTGATCAGTGTCGTTATTCCTGTCAAAGAGATACAACAATACATGGACTTCCTTAAACAACACAGTGATTTATTTTCATGAAGCTATAACAAAATCTTAGGACTAGATCCCTCGGTATTTGTCCACCACCTCGATCTCCCAGCAAACCACCGTGAGTTTAATTAGCCTCCCATAAAGATTCACTCTTCTCACAGTTCCATGGTTGAGGGTGAAGTGGATAAGCTCATCAGAGCCAATTTTTTCAAGGAGGTATAGTACACCATATGGTTAGCCAACATTGTTCCTTTTAGGAAGAAGAACAGACAGATCATGGTCTTTATCGACTTCCGGGATCTCAACCATCACTTTTCGAAGGATGATTTTTCCCTCCCTATGGTAGAATTGTTTATTGATTCTATTTTTGGGTTCCAGGCCCTCTTTTTCATGGATGGATACTTCGTGTATGACCAAATCCTAATGAATTCAAAGGATGAGGAGTCTATGGACTTTAGGGTGCCACAAGGTACTTTCTATTACCAATTAATGCCCATTCGGTTTAAAAAATGGAGGTTCCACTAATCATCATGCCATGCATCACATATTTAAGCCGATCATCGGGAAATTAGTAGAATGCTACATGAACTATCTGGTGGTCAAATCTCACCAGTGTTCGGACCATCTCAAAGACCTTGAGAAAGTGTTTTACGTCCTCTGTTCTCATCACCTAAATATGAACCCATTAAAGTGTGCCTTTGGGATCACCTCTAGAAAGTTTCTCAGCTTTGTTGTTAGATACAGGGGCATCGAGATCGACCTGGAGAAGATCAAGGATGTTAGCTAGATGTCTCCACTGAGAAAAATTAGGGAGCTTTGAGGCTTTCAAGGCCACTTAGCCTACATATTCCGATTCATCATGCATTTGGACGGTAAGTGTAATCCCTTTTCTTGTCTTAGGAAGAAAGGAATTGTCATCCAGTGGGATGAATAATGTCAGACTACTTTCGAGGAAATAAAGCAGTATCTGCTCCAACCTCTGGTATTAATGCCACATATCTTCAAAAAACTTTTGGTCCTTTATGTGTCCTCCCTAGAACAATCTCTCAGTGCCCTTCTCTCCCAGAAGAATATTGAGGGAATAGAGAACAATCTCTACAATCTCAGCCGCATGCTCCTCGATACTGAGACAAGATACTCCCCTATTGAGAAGAGATTCCTTACACTGGTATTCACAGTACAGAAATTGTGGCACTAACTATGACATCATGAGGTATAGATGGTGTCTCGAGTGGATCCACTGAAGCACGTCCTGAACCACCCATGCTGACAGGCCATCTAGCTCAGTGGGAAGTAATTCTTCAGCAGTTCGACATCAGGTTTTCCCCTCAGAATTCTATTAAGGGGCAAGAATTGGCATATTTCCTCACCGCCCATCTATCCCCTATGGAGAAATTTATAGACCTTTAATTTCTTGATGTGGCAATCCTCTTTGAAGACAAGGACATTTCGTGCTGGAAAATGAACTTTGATGGTGCTTCCCAGAGCGCTACCGGTGTAAGGCTCAATGACCCCAGGCTCGAAAAAGTAGGCTTGGGTATCATCTTCATTACCTCAGGACAATCCATTCTATCATATTCATTCCTGTTATTAGAGAGTTGTACCAACAATGAGGTGGAGTAACATGCACTCATTACTGGCCTCAAGATTGACCTCGAGATTGACGTTCCCCACTTGTATGTGAAAGGGGACTCCAAACTAGTCATCTAGAAGATCAATGGTGACTATGTTGTCATAAATCCAGAGATTGTACCACTTTTTGAATGCAACCTCTAGTTGATGGCTCAGTTCCCATCTCAATTAGAAGTTACTCATGTCCCTCGATCATAGAACGGTCGAGCTGATTCCTTGACCAACATTACTGCATCACTTGTAGAGCCAGTACTGGATTATTTAGTTATCCATGTGGAACACCAGAGATTCATCACTCCTGTCCCTCTAGATGATAATAACATCCCATAGGTAAGCCACCTTACCACCAACACCTCCATGTCAGGACCTCCAAGTCTCCCAGATGAAGTGATTGAAGTGACTCCCGATTGAATAATATCCTTTGTCGAGTACCTCCAAAATGGTAATCTCTCATTAGATCAAGCCAAGCGTAAGAGAATATGATGCTTCACATTAAAATTTACCCTCTAGAGTGGTCCCAGTCTTGAGAAGATTCTATAAAAGTGTGAGTTTGATGGGGTTCTCCTCTATTGCATTCAGGGAGTTGAGATTTCTCAGGTCTTGTAGGAGGTTCATGCCGGTTCCTATGGGGATCATCAAACCGGGTCGGAACTATCTCACCAAATCTAAGGGCTGAGATTTTTTTGCCCCTCCATTATCTGTGACTACATCATGTTTTCCAAGTTGTTCCATGCATGAAAAATTCATGCCAAATTTTTGCATCAGCCACCAGAGCCTCTCCACATTACCAAGGACTCCTGGACCTTTGCAGCCCGGGGACTCGATGTCATGGGACCATATCCACTGGAAAAGGCTATCTAGTGTAGGTTTATCCTAACCACCATAGATTTATTTTCCAAGTGGGCAGAAGTAGTTCCGCTCAAGGAGGTCAAGGCTAGTTCTATCATTGACTTTGTGAGATCCAATATCATCTATTGGTTCAGAGTCCCTCACATCATCTTCACCGATAACAACACCAACTTCTGGGTGGCCGAGTTAAAGGAATTGTACTCTAAGTACAATATTCATTCTAACCATACCTCTGAATATCACATGCAAGAAAATGGGTAGATCGAGGCGTTCAACAAAACCCTCTCTAACATTCTGCAGAAAATGGTTGGCCAGAACAAGAAGACTTGGTCAGAGAAGCTCCCCAATGCCCTTTGGGCTTACTAGAATATGACTCATAATTCCACATAGGTGACCCCATACTCCCTGGTGTACGGAACATAGGCCATATTTCCTATCTAGATTCAGTTTCATTCATTACGCACAACTGTCTATGATCAGCAAGCACCAGATAAAGTAGCTGAAATCCATCTAGCTGAATTAGAAGCACATGAAGAGAACATACTTCTTTCCCTACACAATATGAAGAGGTATCAGAACAAGATAGCTAGAGTTTTCAACAAAATATTTTACCTCTACACTTTATTACAAGGTGACTTGGTGTTGTCCTTGAGAACACCAATGATACCTGGATGAATACCACCCAATTTGGAGCCCAAATGAGAAGGACATTACATCATTCACAAGGTGTAACCCAATGGTTCATACTCTATGGTGACCATGGATAGTGAGAATATAACTGATCTCACCAATTCAAAGTTCCTCAACAAATACTTCACTTTAAGAAATATGGTCCTACATGACCTTAAACTATCATGTCCCATATGACATTAAACTGTATGTCATCCCGCACGATGTTAAACTTTATCCGGTCCTACACGACATTAAACTATCATGTACCACAAGAAATTAAACTGTATTTCATCCCACACGATGTTAAACTGTATTCGGTCCTACATGACCTTAAACTGTTATGTCCCACATGAAATTAAACTATATTTCATCCCACAAAACATTAAATTGTATCCAGTCCTACACAACCTTAAACTATCATGTCTCACATGAAATAAACAATATTTCATCCCACACGATGTTAAACTATATCTGGTCCTACATGACCATAAAATGTCATGTCCCACATGAAATTAAACTGTATGTAATCCCGCATGATGTTAAAATGTATTTGGTCCTACGTGACCTTAAACTGTTATGTCCCGTATGACATTAAACTATATTTCATCCTGAAAGACGTTAAACTTCATTTCAAGAACTACATATGGATTGATTTCCACACTTGTGGGATACGTAGGAACTCTTAGACGCTTCGTATTGAGTCCATCCCCTTGTCCATAACTACACATGACTTGATTTCCATTCTTATGAGGTATGTAGGAATACCCACGCACTTTGGCTCTCACCCAACCTAACTTTCATTTTTGGTCCCTCGACCTAAGACCTCCTTAAGTAACACATGGTGATATAGACTCTAGGTCCCCATTAATGTCGGGTTTTATAATTACCTCACCATGTGTCTCCCTCATTCCTTACCCTCTCTGGTCTGATCTCTAAGAACATAAAATAAGATCTCCCTCTACATCATTTTTACAAGGTGTAAAGATAGAATTTATAGAACTACATGTGGCTTGATCCCCATCCTAATGGGGTACATAGGAACGTCCACGCACTTTGCCTTGGGCCCAACCTAACTTTCATTTTTTTCCCTACACCTCACTAACTTCCCCCAAGGATATGTGGTGTGGTGAGGACTCCTTGTGTCGTCGTTCACATCGGGCTTATACCTACCACATCACGTACTCTCTTTTTTGATCTCCACATCATTTCTGTACTATCGTATGATGTTAAACTACACGAGTCCATATATCCTAGATGCATGGCATTAAACTATAGCTCTACCCTGAACAAGTTTAGGATTCCCCATAATAACTATGGGATGCACCAGATCCCTCACCAGAGAGGATTTCCCCTATCAGTGTTGGTCTCTGACCATTCCATGTTTAAGAACTGTGTTTGGCTTGATTCTCATCCTTATGGGATATATAGTGATGCCCAAGCATTCCGCCTCAGTCCCATCCTCAGGGTCGGTAACCCTTCTATCCCCTCGGCCTAGATAACGGTCCAGGCAGTATGACCTTTAAAATTGTGTGCAATTTCCTTACCGTACAATGATAAAATACATGTCTATTGTCTTCCTTAGCATGACATAAAACCACAAGGAACTCTTGGTCCTCACCAAAGAGGTCTTGTTCGAAAGTAATTTTGATCCCTGATCAGACCGATGCGCCCACCTAATGTGTTTCCACCATGGTGGAATAATTTCAAGAGTGTTGGACTCCAGTTGAACAACCCATAACTCCACCCTCCATATTTTTTGTCCCATTTATTCGAACCCTCATCCTCTTTCATGTATAAAGGAACCCCTAATATCATTGATGCTCAGCCTATGGCTCTCCTACTATCCTGGGATAACATTCTAGAATACTTATGGATTACATTTTGAGTCAGACCCCATGTTTCGAACATGGTCAGCAGTCGGCCCTCATTTGTTATCCCCATGACAGGCTAACACAATAAGGATATCGTGTTTCAAATATGGTAACAATTTATGCTTTATTGTCATTACACCCCCACAGTGTTCCGAATCTTGGGTATCGTGATTCACACCTTCTATTCCCCTCCATTCAGATTGATTCTAACACCCCTAGAATTACCCCACTCATGAACTAGAGCACATTGGGAAGATGGAAGTTCAATTATTTTGAGACCTTCTTTCTCCATTCAGGCCTCTCCCTTTCATCCTGGAAATATGGATTGGTAGTTCAAACCCTGGATGCCTGAATCTTGGTTTTTACTCTTATATTCAGATGGAATAACGTGGTGGTCATACCTTGTTTCTCACATTGGGCCTGACCCATGTGAGCTTAGGGATTGATCACTGGGCGTTTCAAAGATATAGAAGTCATGTGGAAAACTAAAATGAATGAAGAAACTCATGCATGTAGTCAGCATAATACAATTAATGCATGAAGGTGCGTTAAAAAATTTACAAGCATTACAACACCCAAGGATCAATCCATCCCATGGACTGGTTGACCCCTTTAAAAGAACATTACAGCTCCACCACCCTCTGGCATATGTCATCTAGGATTTTCTACCGCCTGTTTAGTTCTTGCTCCTCCTCAATAGTAAGGGGGAATAGTTTTTCATCCGCAATCCGGGACCGCTCCTCGTCGCTCCGGATGATAACTATTTCCTTGGAGGCTTGCTTCATCTGTTCTTCGGCTTCTTCTAGCTAGGCCTTCAACTAAGATGTAAGCTCCAAATGTACATTGAGGAAAGAAGAATTCTCACCTACCCAAACCTACAGCTGTTGAATATCATTTTCAACCTCTTGGAGCCTCTTTATGTTCACCGATTTTCTCCACTACCAACCCACATGAAGGCCATGATCATTTTCCAGAATCTTCTCCACCTTGAGATCTCACATGAGCATCTGAGGACACTAGGAATCCACTCCCCCAGCATATAGTTCATGCAGATGGAACCGAATTCTCCCCATCTAGTCTATCCATTGTTCTTAGGGGATCTCATTGATGAAGTGACTAATCATCTTCCATGACCGACAAAGGGTGATTTTTATATCCTCCTCATCAGAGGCTGTCTCATCCTGATCCACAGGGTCGACATGCTCATATACGAAAAATTCCCAAAAGAACTCATCAGTAGGGTCTACATCCAGTGTGTGATTGGGTATGTCAGGACCCATGTTTTCTGATCTGACTTTTTCATCAGACCCCACCTCAATGATCTTTTGATCTATCCTGCTAACGGTCCCACCAGTGATCGACAACACTGCGTTGCTTGGTCAGTTTGGGTATCAACCTCCACGGCCACCAGTGTCACCCAAGGAAAGGCACTGTCGGGAGTTCCATCCAACCTCACAAGGGTAACCCTTTCCATTTGAAGAATTGTGCGTACAAGAGGCACACAAGCATCAGTTAATCTGATCGATGGATGAAAGTTATGCATTCTGTGAAGGATACTCATAGAGATCAAACAACTAGTCTCTTTCCTAGTTTGTTGCTATCGTATCCCCAAAGAGTGGCCCTACATATATTGTCGAGAAGTCCAAAGGTTATAAAAATACCTCCTTGGGTGTCGTGGAACCTCCTGGAATAATAATCATTGTAGCCACGAGCGTAGATTTTAATGTTCCCATAGTTGAATCTACTACTGGGTAGGAGCGGATTTTGAAAATGAGGCCCTCCTGTATGGTTCGAATGTTAGTTAAGAAGTTCTAAAAAACCAGAGTGAGGAGGATCTCGGGAAAGTGCCATAGGGTTTTACCTTGAGAGACTCTACAAACTCTTCATGTTCTGGGTCTAAACCACCGAACTCACCCTTCTATAGAGGTCTCCCTTCACCGAACTCCTCTCCCAAGGATGAATCGTCTGACTATTTTTCTAGGGGGAATCACCCCCTGAATTCAGTAATCGACAACTTCAGAGGGGCCATTTGATACAACAATACTTTTACCCGATCTGTCATAGGAAATAGAGTACCACTAGAATGAAAAAAATCCTCTATCTCGGCCAGTATTGCTCCCTCTCCGCTTGAGATACCGCAAAGACAACCCTGAAAAGACCGATCCCTGAAAAATTCATCTCGAGTTGGTTTAGGTGTCGCCACATCTCGGATGGATTGAGGGATTTCTGGTTGACATCCCAGAAGTCCCAAGATTCTAGGAAGACAACATTCTCTGGTATGTCTATGTGATGCATCCGCTTCCCTGGATCCCGGGTGTATATCTTACTGAAGCCCATTGCTGGCCTGCCCTCCGGATGACTCTGCTCCTCTAGGACCACCGGGTCCACTACCACCACTGAATCAGCTGTCACTGCCTCCCTTTCAACCAGTGCAGAACTCACCGCCATTGCGGTCCCACCACCACAATATGTCCTCGCCGCCTTCCAGCACCAACCATGGGGTTTGGGAGGCACCCCGTCGTTGGACTGAACGGTTGATTGTTTCAGCATCTCCCTTGACTAGGTCACCTCCCAGCTCTTGGTGTACTCCTTCAACAACCCAAAGATGGTTGTGGGTGGATCCAGCTAATTCCGCATCTTCCCATCCCCCACGTGAACATGAACCACAACTGCCTCATCACACACGGGTGCTCCTCGTGACACACCCCCATGTAGACCCACAGGGTTAACCACTACGTACACTGAAAATACCTCGCAAAGTGGTGCAGGGTGTACGGTTTATAGAGATACTCATGGTCAACTAGTGCCACCATGAATCTACCCCAAAAGGAAATGAGGTAGGACCAATGCCCTTCCGTTCCCTGGCCTTCATCAGTGAACATACCTGCTGGCAACGAGAATGGGTGGAACTGGAACTCTTCTGCCTTCCAAACCCGGTTCAGCACCAATGACAAGGTTAGCTTAGTCAGAAATCTCCCCACCCATTCAGAATGGCTGAGAAAAAATTGGATCCTAGAGGGGAGATGGGGTTCAGGTATTCATCGATACCCCTGACATGCATTGCTATCCACCCATACATAAGGTGAAATGACCCGAATATCCTCTACGGCTTCTTCCACTCGTTGATGTTCCATAACATCTTATAAAACTTGGAGAGCATCGGGATCCTGAGGTTGACCCATCCCGTTGTATCCAAAAAGGACACCATGATAAAAATGATTGGTTGCACACCCATGTTTGTGCCTCTCACCGCCATGATCCGACTGTAGATAAGCACCGCAATGAATGCAACCAACCTGACTACTGGTTGCTGCTCAGTACTGATGCTGAATCCACAAGTTTTCCACTGGATGTACTCCAAGAACCACTATTATGAGTGCTCCTTTCCTCATTGAGACCCCTTTGGGAAAGTCCGAGGCCTCACAGGGAACTGCCTATCTTCCGGGAAGTTCAGGAACTTCCTAAACCACCATTTGAAATGGACATCCCTCACCGACTGTTTGTCCTACACTGGCACTAGATCCATAAATTTCCTTTCCAATGGTGGAATTTGTTCTAGGTACTCCCATGCACTCATAATGGGAAGGAACTCATCATATATCATCCCCAGTATTGGGATCCCCATGATTGGATACATGTCCCTTAGACTGATGCCGACCTCTCCATGGTACAAATGGAAGGTGTTGGTCCTCGACGACCATCTGGTCATCAACTAAGGAATCAAATGATTAGGTTGATAGATATGTAATTGAAAGGCCCAACCCACCTCATACAGGCCCACTCACCTCAAATATTTCACCAAACTCCTCGCATGAGGCACCTACCCAGTAGGCCCAGGCCCAATAATCTGTTAAATTTCTGCCCTAGTGTAGATCCCACTCATTGGTCCACCCCTTCTCCTAGTCCCCTAGTGCCACCTTTAGGATGGTGTGGTATAGTGGGGGAGTTGTATCTAGCTAAAAAACCTTCCCTTAAATGTCATTCACGTGGTTTTATAGGTAATCAACATTGAAGGGTGTGAAGTCCTCCCAAGTATGGCTATCAGACGCTCTGAACCACTGCCGCTGGCACAACGTGCTCCTAAACCAGTAAGTTGGTTCATCCCCTCTCGGTTATATAATAAAGATTTCATCCCTTACAACAAATCCGTACAAAGGTAACCTTTTTCAAAGTAGTTTGTCCTTTTGACTCTTTGACTGCATCTCTACTAGCGAGTTATGATCTGAATGGCTTCAAATGAATTCCTTGATTCCTAGGATATTCGCCATCTCCTCCCTCCAGGCAGCATCCATAAGGACCCCCCCTGGAAGCTTCCTAGTGATCCATTGAGTATGTGGAATTTAGAAACTTTTGGTTCTAGTTCATGAAGCTCGTTCGTAGAGATCATTCGCAGAGCTCATTTGTGGAGCTCGGTTCTAACCAGAAATCATGGAACCCTGCCTAGAAAAGGAAAGCCACAGAGCACACCCTCGCAGAGTCAAAGGACTCGCTATGCACTGTGAAGTAGGAAGCCTGGTTCACAGAGAGAAATCGTGGAGTACACGGAGCTTCGTGAATCAAGAGCGCTAATTCCAAAATGTGGAGGTGAGAAAGGAAAAAAGAGAGGTCATCCTCCCCTATTTATAGGTGATGACCCCTTATGCTTTGCAGAGTGTCTGACCACAGTGATCTTCACAGAACTTTCATCTCGTGCATCACCTCTCTGCCTTAAGAGCCTCTTCGTGAGCCTTCTGCACGATTGACCAAGGAGTTTTGGGGATTGACCCTTAGACATAGACCCCCATTTTCTCCTTGTCTCTAATTCTAAGGGGGGCATTTGTGGGCACCAAAATGTGGGAAGAGGAATAGAAAATGCAAAGCCTTTGGGGCTGCCTCATGAAGCTTATTCGCAGAGCTTCGTAACACCACGACTGGTGCGAAGCTACCTACTTTACTCACCCGCCGCGAAGCAAAGAGGTAGGAGGATCCGCGATCCGATTGAAGTTTGTGAAGCCTTTGCGAATAAAAGAGGTGGGAGGCTTTGTGATCCAACTGACGTGTGAAAAGCTGCTGCAAAGAAAAGATGTTGGAGGCTCCTCAATCCTCCTGACATTTGTGAAGGAACCGCAAAGCAAAAAGGCCATAAGCTCCATGGTTACAAAAAAGTTCCATGTAGCTTTGCACCGAGTGATCCCTGCTTCGCAGAGCCTCTTGCCTATAAATATCGGGCTTCTCTCAAGTCCAAAGGATGAATCCTACAAACTTTTTCCTTCTCCACTCTCAAATCACAAAGTAATTTCTACTCTATGAAAAATTATCTCTTCAAGGTACTTGAGAACCTCAAAGTGCCTTTCCCTTGGATTAAATTCAACCCCTCTTCAATGAGGGATGCCCTTCATAGATCCCACAAGCTTCTATGAAGGAAAGGGATCCGCAAGGGGACTTGGGTCTTCACAGAGAACTTATGCTTCACAAAGTACCCTCCATGCACATGTAACCCACATGCTAAGGTATGGTCACTACGTGAAGAACACTGCTTCGCAGTACTGTGCTTTGCAAGGCACCCTTACTTCACGAAGAACTACTCTGCGAAATTCTTTCCACTTCATGAAGAACCTTCCATATACACCTTTACCCTATGCCTAGGCTAGGCCACATCACTTCACGCAACATAACCCTTCGTGAAGCCCCTCCACTACATGGAGCACTAGAGATTCATGAGGCCTCTTCCTGTGAACCCCTTTGCTCTGCAAACCCTTCTCCCATACGACCCTGCAAGATTGTATAGAGTGATTTCAAGGTCCCATGAGAGGTGATTTCCATTAAGTTTCTCCACCTTATACTTCTTCGCATGGGAACACTAATGGATATTGATTCTTTTCATAGCCATGATAACGTGGTCCCCTCAGTGGATCACTCTACGAGACCCCCTTACTAAAACATTGATGATTCCTTCCCTTACCCAAGGGCGGATGGGTATCCATTATGTAAGTCCTAGGGGTACGGAATGAACCCACCTCATCTGAGCTACAAGACATTAAACTGCCAAGAACCATCTTCCTCAACACATGACATTAAACTATGACCCCACCCCATGAACCATACGTGGGGTGCCCCATATCAGACATTATCTATGCCCGCTCATCTCCACGGGAGTGAGATATTCCTCGCATGGAATGAGATCCCCTTTGATGGAGCAGCGCCTGTATGCAGGGAAGGAAACCACCTTGGTGTAAGCCCCTACCCTTTCTTACAGGAGGTAGTATCCTTGCTCCTTCTATCTTCTTTGGTTCCAATGACTGGAGGATAGATGGGCACCAAGACCTTTGTTATCCTATATCTCTACCATTAGGCTTTGTCTCCACCTGAGCCTCCATCCTAGAGTAAGTCCCAATCTCCATCTCCTTGGGATACTAACCATGCGTAATCCCTTATTTACTCTCTAGGATGGTAACCACGCCTAAACCCCTATTTCCTTTTTGGCCCAATAACCATGTTTAAGCCCCATTACACTTCCCACATACCCACCTTAGCGACATAGTCGTCAGGTCTGTACTTACTATTGTTTCTCACACTGAGAATGACTCACGTGGGCTTAGAGTAAGCATTGACCGTGACATCATCCCTTGGCCGCCTTAGCGTGTAATCCCCAAACATACCATTTCAAATTACATATACTTTGATCCTTTCCATGGAAAGGTACATAAGGAGTCTCCCAAAGGTTCAAGCCCAAAACCTATTAGTCCCGACTCCTTCACGTCGGTTCACCAGCACCACCCTGAACTATGGGGACTTTGATCCTTTCCAAGGGAAGGTATGTAAGAAGCCTCCGCAAGGTTCAATCCAGAAAGATATTGGTTCCAACACCCTTCATGTCGGTTCACCAACTCCAACCTGAACTACGTCCACTTTGATACTTTTCAAGGAAAGGTACGTAGGAATCCTCCCTAGGGATCAATCCCATCACCTATTGGTCCCGACCCCCTTCACGTCGGTTCACCAAAGTCATCCCGGACTATGGGGACTTTGATCCTTGCCAAGGCAAGGTACATATAAAGCCTCCCTAAGGTTCAATCCCAACACCTATTGGTCCTGACCCTCTTCATGTCGGTTCACTAACACCAACCCAAAATATGTGGACTTTGATCCCTGTCTCCTAGGAAAGGTACATAGGAAGCCTCCCTGAGGTTCAATCCCAACACCAAGTTGTTCCAACCCCCTTCACGTTGGTTCACCTTTGTCCCACATGACATTAAACTGTATGCCCCTTATCATCCCACAAGACGTTAAACAATACCCATTCAAACTACAGAGGATTAGATCCCTATCTTCTAGGCATGGTTCATATGAAGCCTTCTATAGGTCCAAACCCATCCATTGGCAAGCCATTGTGACCCCATCCAGCACCAAGCCATTGTGAACCCATCTAGTGGCAAGCCATTGTTACCCCATCTAGCGGTAAGCCATTGTGACCCCATCCAGCGACAATCCGTTGTGACACCATCCACCGACAAGACATTGTGACCTTTACCAGAGGTAAGTTGTTGGACCCCTGATCCCTGGTAAGCCATTGGAACCCCATTCAGCGGTAAGCCATTGGAATCCCGACCAACGGTAAGCCGTTGTGATACCCTAATTGATGGTAAGCCGTTGCATTTCCCAATCGATGGAAAGTCATTATGATGTCCATATAATAGTAATCGGTTGCGATCCCCATCCAGTGGTAAGCTGTTTTCATCCCTTTCATTGGGATCTATATCTATGTTATGTCCCATTGGCGTTAGAATGACCCGGGCTACTAACCATGAATAAGCCCAAGTATATCATCGAATCGATGTCCTATGCATACACCCCGATTTTTCCCCCATCCTAAACTATGTGGACATTGATCCTTGCCAAGGAAAGGTATGTAGGAATCCTCCCTAAGGTTAAATCCCATTACCCATGTCTCATCCTGGTCTTTCCCTTGAGCCTATATGTTTCTGGAAGGTCATGAACCCACCCAGAGGTTTCACTTCATCCGAGACTCATCCATATGTCCATTCTCATGGGTCGCCTCCTCAGGTGTCCCATCACCCCACATAACTACGTGTAATTTGATTCCCTACCACGAGGATACGTAGGAAGTCTCTTTGAGGCTCAACCCCACCATCATCATCGCCCTCGCGTCAGATCCATATCCTTAACCCAACACTTCATTCAACTCTCTATCATCCATCCTGATTCTTACCCGGGCTGCCACATCCTGGTGAAATCTTGTCACCCACATTCTTGCTGATCCTAGCAGCAATCTGGTAACTAATCACACATTATCCCAAACATCAGCAATCCCACCAGGGGTTTCACCCACCTGATGCACTCCAGTCAGTGTTCTGATCAGTCTAATCTATCTCCTCTAGACATTAAACTCGCGGAATACCCTGTGTTAAACATGGGAAGCTGAGGAAAACCTTAGAGACATGCCTATGGCATATAATTCCCCGAATTTGATGTGGGATTCCTTAGTCTTACTCACCCTCGATAAGCCCTATAATAAGGGAAAGAAACCTAGACACATCAGTGTTTTATCATCCAGACACGCCAGTGATGTCCAACATGACTACTCTCCCGACTAAAGGTTACTGCCCAGATCAGACCCCTTGTAATGTACTGATAGAAGCAGTGTAATTAACAGTATTCCATGAAGATATGGCACTGCGAATAGTTTCACGAACAAAATCTTAATCTATGAGGGAGACCCGGACTAGGTAATGAGTTCCAAGGAGGAATTCATGGAAGGAGGGACCTAAATCCCATCATCCCGTTTCAATCAAGGATCAAACGTCCCTGAACAGGCAATGGATGCAACCCACCTTTGGAAAGCGGGAATGCGGGGAAACACTTAGTTCATCCTCCTCCAAAACAGAAGGATGCGTGCGCCCCAATGAAATCATCGGAAATAGAGTACAAGAGAGGTAAGGGAACCAAAGAGATATGGTTTCCTTATCCCAAAGGAAGGTGAATGATTATTGTTAGAAATTGATGAACCAATCTTCTACAAGGAAGCAGTAGAAATCTTAGAAGCTGTAAGATTTCTAAAGTTTATTAATTGTTAGATAGATTCCATGTATTAGAACCAAGTCTGGGTTTTGGTCGATGTTCCATTTGATGTAATGATTATTGGGTGTAAATGGGTATTCGATAAGAAACTGGACATGGAAGGTAAATTTAGTACCTATAAAGCAAGGCTAGTGGCTAGGGTTTTTAAATAGTGTCAAGTAATTGACTAAGATGAAACCTTTTCACCAGTTTCCATGTTTAAATCCATAATAATCATACTTTCCATTATAGTTTTCCATGACTATGAGATTTGGCTGATGGATGTCAAAACTTCATTCCTTAACGGGAACCTTTAGGAATATGTCTATATGACACAACCAGAAGGGTTTGTGACACTATGTGATGCAAAAAGGGTATGGAAGTTTTAGATATCCATTCATGGATTAAAGCAATAATCTAGGTCATAGAACATTCAACTTGATTAATCCATTAGAGAATTTGGTTTTATTAAGAATGAATGCGAGTCATGTGTTTACAAGTGGTTTAATGGGAATGCAGTTGTTATCCTAGCAGTGTATGTTGATGACATATTTCCTATTGGAAACGACATACCAATATGTCATTCAGTCAAGGACTACTTGAACAAGTGCTTATCCATAAAGGACTTAGGTGAAGCGACCTAAATTCTAGGGATCAAGATCATTTGTGATAGATCCAAGATGCTTCTTGGATTAAGTCAAAGTACCTACATTGACCAGATACTAAAGTGATTTAGTATAGAACAATCCAAGAGGGGATTAGTTACAATTTCACATGGTATACATATTAACAAGAAAATTTATCCCCATACACAACTTCAGAAAGATAGGATGAGTAAGATTCCATACGCTTTATTGATAGGGTCTATTTTGTATTCCATGTTATGTACCAAACTTGATGTTTCCTATGCATTAAGCGTGGTAGGTATATATCAAGAAGATCCAAGAGAACATCATTGGACTTGTTTCAAGACTATCTTTAAGTATCTGATAAGAACTAAGGATATGTTTCTAGTGAATAGAGGAGACAAGGAGCTGTCATCAGAGGTTATACTAATGCAGATTTTCAGACATATGAGAATGATCTGACGTTACAATCAGGATATTTTTTCTATCTAAATGGAGGAGTTGTGAGCTGGAAGTGTTTAAAGTAGCTATTTGTCACTGATTCTATAGTGGAGTCTGAATATATAGTGACTTACGATGTTTCCAAGGAAGCCGTATGGATACAGAACTTTGTCCAAGATCTTTATGTAGTGACTAGTAGTAGAGATACCATTACATTGTATTATGATATTACTACTACAGTGGATCTTTCAAAAGAGACAAGGTCACATCAACAGAAAAATCACATACTCTGAAAGTATCACCTCTTGATGGATTTCTATCAAATGGGTGAATTTGCAGTGAGTAGAGTGTCTATATAAGAGAACGCGGGGGACCCCTTGACTAAAGTCCCATCTCAGTAAAAGCATGAATATCATGTGAGAGATAGTAGAATGAAGGTTGTTGGCAGTTCAATCTAGTGCACGTAGGATTCTGTTGGAGTTAGTGCCATAGAAAACAACTTCTTTGTACATTATGAAAAAAATATATTCATTGAATGAATATTAATAAACTACTTATCACATCATGATTATTCTTATGTGTTTCATAGTATGTGATAATGTCTTATGAATAGCTATCACACTAAAAGGTCATAGCAGATCCCTGGTATGATGAGAAACCAGAACTTCCATGACACTATTCTTGAATATATGGTCTATGTATGGATGATATCATATTAAGGGAAACAAATGATACAGTCTATCAGTGGTGGGGACTCATTAAACATTGAGGTACCTTCTTATGGTGTGTGCCCTTGGTAATATCCAAGAAGATATTATGAGAACATGACCTGCTAGTAGGAAATCGACATTCATAAGTGTCATTGGATGTTCCTATATGAAAACATGTGTATTGTTCCTTAGAATTTAAGATTATTATTAATGGGTATTATGACTCGTGCAATTAGATGTATTGATTAAAAATGTGAGGACAAATGTTCGCGGTGAGGTAGGATATGTTGGGTGCATCACGAGTAATACTGCATTAATGAATAATGCCATAAAGGATATGTCACTTCTATAGAAGTAGATATCTCAGGACCTTTTATGGAAATGATATAGACTAACTAAATCCATGATCATGGTGTTCACTAGGAAAGTTCAATTTTGGGAAGTCAAATAATGAGAAATCAGGCACATGGGTTGATGACACTTTCATGAAACCCACTTGATTGGATATATCAGAAAAAGGGATTATATTACATGGTATGTGTTCAAATGAGGTGACATGTCATTATGACATCAACTTATTCATCTTGGGTTCCTTGACCTATTACTAGAAATTAATCTTAGACTTTAGGCAAGGCTACCTAATGCCAATGAGAAAGAGTAGACAATCACAAACTAAGTATAGACAATATCTTAGTTAAATAATTTATTTATTTAGAAAGTTGAATAAATATTATTCTCAACTGAGGTTTAATAACTATAAAAGTATGCATGATTTCATTTATTTCATCGCTAGTTATTCGAGAGAATATATTGCAGATGGAATATTTATTTATCAGAGAATAATGTAGTTATATTTATTTAATAAATAAATAGTAATTATTTAAGGCCTGATAAATATTGAGGATGATTGGAAGACCAAGTTATGGTTAAAGAGTGAAATAATATTAAATATCATTTGTTTAAATAATATTTAAATATAACGTGAAAGTTAAGCACAAGTCATGGAAATAATAGCATTTCTATTATTATTTGACATGGGGTTTTCACATGGAATAATAAATTAAGTAATGACACTTGTGTTAATTATTTATTATTACCTGGTAAATTAAATTTGTTAAGCACATGTCATGGAAATAATAGCCTTTCTATTGTTATTTGACATGGGTTTTTCACATGAAATAATAAATTAAGTAACGACACCTATGCTAATTATTTATTATTAACTGGTGAATTAAATTCCCCATTATTTTATTATTCTCTATATAAATCAGGGGTCATTCCACTGGCTAACCAATCATTGTGTGCACAACATACTTAGAGAAAAGCTCTCCATCCTTGAGAATTATTCCTTATCCAAGAATGATCTCAAGATTGAGAGAGATCCTCCTCCACCAGATGAAGGAGAATGCATTGGAAGAAATTCTCAAGGCGATCGAAGGTGGACATCGCAAGCATAAGGATCTTCCATGCTAGCACCTAGAGGATCATTCGGTGATGTCTGGAGATACGTGGAGCACATGTGGATCACCAATAGTGCATTACTATCCTTGGATTATAAATCACAATGAATTTTTACCCCAGACCCATAGTCAGACGCATCAAAAAAAGAAGAATCACCTTAGAGGTAATTCTATAATTTTATTAAATTAATTATAAACAAAATATGTCAATCCACTCTTCTCAGTTATGGGTTATCTATTTTTTCTTTTTTCTTCACTTCTATTTTGTGGATACAAGTGTTCATTTTCGTATTGATCCCAGATTAATAATCAATTATGGAAATTCGCAAAGTAGGGTCCACACCCATGCTTACTTCCACTCATCCCGAAACCTACACAAGCCATCCCACAATCCTCTATAAATGTATGGTAGATCATGAACGTACTTTTGAAAATAATTCAATGGTGTGGATGTTTATTATCTTTTAATAATGATACCTCACTTAAATGGTTAAGTAAAATGAAGTTATCAACCAAGGGGAAATTACCATCATGAGGGAATACAATGATGTATTTTCTGAAGAGTTACCCGGAATTCCCCTAGATCATGAGGTAGAGTTATCAATAAAAATCATACCTAGAGATACTTCTGTCTCAAAGTGTACCTATAGGATGGATCATATCAAACTATTGGAGTTAAAGAAAAATATTAAAGAGAATTTTGAAAAAGTGTTCATACACCCTAGTGCATCACCTTGGGGTGAATTTTTTCTCTTTGTTATGAATAAGGATGGATCAATAAGGATGTGTATAGATTATTGAGAACTCAACATGATCTCAATAAAGAACAAGTATCATATTCCTAGTATTGATGACTTTTTTAGTCAGTTATGCAGAGATTAGTACTTCCCAAATTTGTATCTCCAATATAGATATCATCAACTTAAAGTGAAGAAGGAATATATACAGAAGACTGCATTCTATACAAGGTATGGGCATTATGAGTTTCTAGTGATTCCCTTCAGAATTATTAATTACTCTGTAATCTTCATGTATTTGATGAATATATTCTTTATTCATTACCTCAACAAATTTTTGGTAGTTTTTATTGATGATATTCTCATCTACTCCAAGATAAATGAGGAACATGAAGAATGTATAAGGCTTGTGTTGGTGACATTAAGGAAGGATAAGTTGTACGAAAAGTTAAACAAGTATGAATTTTGGTTGTAGAAAGTAACCTTATTGGGAAATGTGTTAATAATTGAGGGAATTTATATAGACCCTTCAAAAAAAGGTGGTTTAGAAATGGACAATACCCTCTAGTGTCACATAAATCCATAGTTTACTTGGATAAGTAGGGTACTATCGATGTTTTGTGAGAAATTTCTCATGACATTCAAGTCCCTTAACTAAGTTAACAAGAAAAGGGGTAAAGTATGTTTGGACAGAAGAATGTGAGGAAATCTTCAAAGATCTAAATAGAAGGCCGATCACTGTACCTGTACTTATATAACTAAGAAGTGGAGAAAATTTTGTGATATACAGTGATTCTTCCAAGAAAGTCTTGGGTTGTGTACTCATGGAAAATGATAATGTGATAGTCTAGTCCCCACGTCATTTGAAGATCCATGACCAGAACTACCCGAAACATGATCTAGAGATAGTCGGTGTGGTTTTTTCCTTGGAAAGCTAGACACACTACCTCTATGGTGAGAAGTGTGACATATATACCGATCACCAGATCCTAAACTATGTATTAAAAAAAGGATCTCAACATGCTTCAAAGGAGGTGGTTATATCAAATTAAATACTACAATTTCTCTATTTACTATCATCCTAGAATGGAAAAAATGGTAGATAATTATCTATATTGGAAAGAACCTTCTACTTTGTCCATGTTTTGGATTGAGAAAGACCCTATATTCATGGATATTCAATGGATGGATTTGGAAATCATAATGGAAGGAAATAAATATTACATTTCCAAAATAATTTCCCAAACATCTATCAAAGATAAGATTAATGAGACATAAAGGGATGCTTAAAAGTTACAAAAGAGAGTGAATTTTGTAAATTAAGGGAAACTTCAAGATTTCCATATCGATGATGATGGTGTGATTTGGTTTGGAATGAGGATTTGTGTTCCTTCATCACCTAGGATAAAGAAAGATATATTGGACAATGCACATAACTCAACTTTCTATATCCATCCCAAGAGTGCTGGATGTACTATGATCTTTGAGAACACTTCCGATGGTACAACATGAAGAAGGATATTGTTAAGTATATCTCAAGGTTCTTGATATGTAAACAAGTCAAAGCCGAGTGATAGAATTCCCAAGGGATGATGCAAATATTTCCTATACCCATGTGAAAATGAGATAATGTCACTATGGACTTTGTCACAGGTCTCCTGAAAACATCCAAAGGAAATAATGTGATATGGGTTGTGGTGGAACGACTCACCAAGGAAAACCTGTATATCACTATTCAGCAAGATCTCTCACTTGAAACAATTTCTAAGATATATGTTAAGGGAGTGGGGTGACTATATGGAGTTCCACTCTTGATTGTCTTTGATTGTTATCATAGGTTCACATATAAATTATGGAGGAGTCTTGAACATTATTTGAGTAATGAGTTAAATTTCAGCATGACCTATCACCCCCAAACCGATGGCCAATCTAAAAGGACTATAGAGATGATCGAAGATATGATAAGAGTCCGATATTTAGAATTAAAAGTTGAATGGGATCAACATATCTAATTGGTTGAGTTATCATACAACAATAGCTTCCACTCGAGTATTCAGATAGCTTTGTAAGAATCTTTTTATGGAAATTAATCCTATTGGGATAAAGTTGGATAAAGAAGGCTACATGGACTTGATCTTATGGAAGAGATGAACGATAATGTTTAATCCATCCAGGAACATATCAAGGTGGTCAAAGTCTTCAAAAGAGCTATGATGACAATATTATAAGGGGCTTGGAGTTAGATGTTAGAGACAAAGTATTCCTTCAAAAATCACCATGGAAGAGAGTTATGTGGTTTGGGAATAAAGGGAAGCTATGCCCAATGTACATTGGCCCCTTTTAGATCCTTGATCTCATCAGAGCCGTGGCCTACTGGATTTCAATTACAATGAACAGGGATATAGTTCGTGATGTATTCCATATATCACTCTTGAGGAAGTATATGCCAAATCCTTCACATGAATAGAACTGAGAGGTGGTATAGTTAGAAAGTGATCTCTTATTTGAGGAGTAGCCAGTAAAGATTCTGGACTAAAGAGATAAGGTTCTATGCTACAAGATAACACACCTGGTCAATGTAGGACCCCGGGACACTCTGAGAGGGGAGGGGTGAATCAGGGTGTCAAATTTTTCTTTTAAACTAATGAATCTTGTTCCCACGTTGGTAGAAACTAGTTTAACATGTATGATGGATATGAGAATAAATAAAACATTCACATGGAAAGAGATGACACAACAATTTTTACTTGGTTCACCACTAAGGGCTACGTCCAAGGAGCATACGCCGACAAGATGTCGATCGTACCAAATTCCACTATTCTTCACTAGATGTGGAGTACAAAGGTTTGGTCACATTCACTCTGTAACGCCCCGACCCCAGCTACCCAGAGTCGGTGCATTACTTCGTAACATTGACATGATCACAAAAGATCAAGTCTCGAAAGACTGATTAGTTTAGTAGCCTTGGAAACACTAGATACATTCGTAAACGTTACATTACATCATAAAGTGAAAAACTACAATAACAAAGTCTCCATAGTCCACACTCATATCCTCTTCTGACTATCCCTGCAGGTCATTCATAAAATACTTCTTCACATCCTGGAAAATATTAAAACATTGAAAGGGGTGAGCTCAGATGCTCAGTAAGGATAACAATATTGCGGAAGCTTTCACAAATAAACATAAACATTTAAGGCAATGTATAACTAAAACAAAAGCCTTTTTAAACTTGAACATCAACATAATATGGAAAAAGTAAAATGAGATAATGCCATTTACTTCTTCACATGGATATTCTACTGGTCGAATAATCACATGCAATATCAATAACCACTTTCATAATGATGGAATGCATAATGCCAGACTATCATAACCACGTAGTCAAGGCCTCGTGCCAAGACCACAAATAAGATTTTGTCAAGGCCTTGTGCCAAGACACTAGTTTGTCTCATGAGACCTGCCGATGCATCGAGGAGCTATATCGGGCTCCACCCGTCACTTATTAAGTCCAATGCATTCCTCATATGAATAGGTTTAAACTTATCATAAACCATAACATAATCGTATCACATAAAACATGCATAAAGGAAACATAACATTTCCACATTTCAATCAAAATATTTCAATACAACACATTGATATAATAAAAACGCTTTCAAAACCATTTTCAATACCAAAATAAAAGAAAGTTAAAACTTTGTATTTATTTTTCATTAAAAAAAAATTATGGCTTGTAGAGGAAGCCGAAACCCAAATAGTGGTCACAGCGGCAGAGAAGTCGTTGTCGCCGCATATGTACGACAAAAACATTCCCTTTTGTCGTTTAGTAAACGCTTCGTATAAAAAAGATTCCTTTTGAATAAACGTAAAAGTTAAAGTGGTTTATACACCGTATAAAAGAAATTTGTGTATAAAACCAAATATGCCTCAATGAAAGGAGATTGAGACGAAGTCCTTACAAAGATCATTTTTAAAATAAAATAGATATATTATGTGTATTCACTATAGGTACACATAAAGAAAGTAAAAATACAAAATAAGACATAATAATATCATGACATAATTTGAAAGTAGGAGATTAACCCAAAGAATGGAAGTTGGGTTAAGAAGTTCCCTTACCTCGTGTCTGACTTGACTCAACCGTTCTTTAACCTCCTGAATAATAAACTAGAGTTAATATATACCTTATTAAGAACCATTTTTAATTTCATTATCCTTATTATATCACTTATTACAATGATATGAACATTATGTAATTATTTAAGTTAATAACGGTCGTTTTGTCGATCTTTGGTACTTGAGTCAACAATAAGCTTCTTATAATTACAAGTTGTTTATGTGGTGAAATATCCATTATATCCAGAATTATATTCATGATTTATATGTCATATATATCTTATATATCCAGTATATACATTCATTTATAATATTACGTAACATTTAGAGGTAAGAAATGAAATGCACCGTTCATGGAGACGGTAAGCCGTACGTACGCATGAACGCTACTTTCATTTCAATTTCATATTTAATGGAACTAAATCATAATGATATAAATGTATAATATAATTCCAGTATAATATAGTGTATAATACCATTTACTCCATCCTTTATACATCCCACATATGGCATTAACGATTCAAATCACTTTGAGGGGGCGGTAGTCCGCACTTCCTAAAATGAAATTATCGCGTTTTACCCATAATGGAAATCATAAAGTAAGCCATAAATGAGAAATACAGAAGCATAAGTAAAACATAAACACATTATATATCATATATAAATATAGTGACATCTTAATGGCAACCTTTTAAGGTGTTATATGAGTTTTGAACAATCATCGTTTCGTGAGGCAGAAATTCGCCATCCACAGAAACCGTATGTTCTTTAACCATTAGATGTAGGTGTGTGTAAGTGTAGCTCGAATCCTTCTTATAACAACATCCTAGTATATTGAGGATACTGGTGTTGTTACAAAAGAAATTAATAAAAAGAGTTTAGGGGGTTGGAGAAGAAAAATAAAACAAAACAACATTATAAAAGACATTACCTCAAAATCGGGTAACTCTTTTTGATTTGAGCTAAAGGCTTCCTTGGGAAGAGTTCTGCCCAAAGTGATGCTTCTATGAGTAAGAGAGGGATGTTGGGAGAGTATTTGGGCAGAGTTTGGCCGAGCCAAATGGCTTGAATGTGTGAATAAGGTGGGAGAGGTGGGGGCCTTTTATAAGTGGAGAGGAGGGGAACTTTTGGAAAGATTGAAATGTTACATTATTTCACAATGCTTTTCGGATTCTAAAGGTCCCACACTTATATAATTCGAGGCTAAGGTGATAAGGGTTCGAAATCTCCTCATCCAATTGGCTTTGGACAAGTGTAAGCCTTGGATTGTCCATTATCTTCCCATTTTATTTAAATCGTTAAATAATGAGGTCATCACTACATCATCCTGATGTCATAAATAATTTAATTTATTTAATGTATAAAAATTAAAAAAAAAATACTATGATGTAGGAAATCTTTTTAGCTTTCTAATGAATATTTATAATCAAAATTTGGACTTGTGTAACCCCACTTAAAAACTGTTTTAGTAAAACAACTCATGTTTGTGTCAATTTAATTTTAACATTAAATAAATATATATTAATGTCATTTTCCAACTAAAGTGGCTCCATGGGGTCCCCAAGTTGACCCATGGGTTGTCTTGGTCGGCCATG
Organism: Viscum album; assembly: GCA_963277665.1. NCBI lineage: Eukaryota > Viridiplantae > Streptophyta > Magnoliopsida > Santalales > Viscaceae > Viscum > Viscum album. Next base: position 1,435,946,541 of record OY728128.1, read on the forward strand.
ACTCATCCAATAGGAGTAGGACAAGTGTCAAGCTCATATCATATTAATAAAACATTGTTTTTACCTTAAACTACACTAATTACCTCTAATCGCGATTAAGAACTTAAAAGTTACTATTCACCAAAAAATTATTTTGATCTCATTGAACCACATTTTACTTCTTAATGACAACCATGTATGTCGGATTTTTGAAAATCAAATCACAGAAGTGGTAATATTTCATTTAAACGAAAAATCAGTTATTTAACTACCACTTAGTGGTTTCACTATTCATCAAAAATTGAAGTTTTTCAGAACAATGCCAAAATTTCACCCTAAGCTATAATTGATATTCCGAATTCAAAAATGATGCCTATTTTACAAAATTCCAAACATATAAGTTGCATTAATTAATTTTATAATTAATTCCCGCTGTTACAACAAATAGCGTGTTTTTAAGAAACAATTTATATCAAAAGATTGGCAATTGTTTATGTCCAATTTCAATGTTAAATTAATTCTAATGACCACCATTGGATAAAATGGTAAAAATATATTCCAATTATACTTTAAAACCACTAAATAGTATAATTTATCACTATTAATTATTTTTATTAAAAAAGTTGTTTTTAAGTATTTTTCACTATTCATAAAAAATTAGAAGTTCTCAGAAAAATACCAAAAATTCAACATAGGCTAATTTCGATATTACAAATCCAAAAATTAAGTCCATTTTGAAATATAAAATTTCTATAATTTTAAAAAGTGGTTATTACTATTCATAACGGCTACTTTGATTAGTCGCGGTGTTTTAGAACTCGAAGTTGCGTACAATGCAAGCCATTGCATTATTGAATGAGAAGCGTATCGTGGAAGCTCGGGGTGTTACATTCTCCCCTCCTTCAATAAATTGCGTTCTCGCAATTTGAAATTTTTCTTTGATAATAAAAGGTTGAAAATAGAAAATAACTTTGTGGAAAACCCACATCGGAAATAAGGTTAATAAATATATAACATTAAAAGAAAGCAGGATAAGTACAAAGGTCACCCGATATAGCCCATTCTAGGATTCTATGAAAATATGGATATGGAAGAAAAACAAACCATCAAGGTCTGATGGAGAGTTATAGAAAACAGGATTAGGAGAAAGTTTAACCATAAGAAAATCACAAACTTGTGATTGGTTAAACGGTCATTGAATCCCCAGTTGGAAAAGTTAACCGACAACATTTTTGTTTTAAGTTACCTTTTATAATGTTGAGGAATTTATTTATGAGATTTACTAAGAACGTAAGGGAATATACATACTTGTTATGTATACTTTCATTCGTTAATAAATTTTTACCACAAACCCAACTTTTACTCCAAATGGTAACAGAACTCAAAAATATTCTATTTATCCTAATTGTATAAGGTTCAAAATGTTAACACATACCATTTAGATTAGTAAAACTATTTTTTAATAACCAGGGACTTCCTGTAGGCTAGTGGTAGGAAATAAAGGCTTGTCGCACTATGGTTGTGGGTTCGATTCCTGCAGCTTTGTCCGACGCGACGGGTTATTCCCCACCCTACAGGTTGTCCTTTTTCCTAAAACTATAGTATTATAATATTCCAAAAATAATCTTCAGAAATTCTTTAACCTTAAACAATACTATCCATGGTTCAACTTAATCCATTCCAACCTTAATAGTTATCCAAAATACCTCCATCCAGACTTTCTCTAAAAGGTCTCTAAATTCCAAAATCAATTGTAACATCAGATTCCCCAAACAAAGAAAAGTTTCTCTTATTGTCACATACTAAAAATATGATTACCTTAATCATATTAAAACCTTACTGAAATCAACAAGTACTGCAGTACAATCCTTATATATATATCACATTATTCTAAAAACCAGAATATAATCCATGAGTCCAAAAGCACCAATACATTAGTTATTCCGCTTCAACTGTAGTCACAGCATAAGATTGGCCTTGATCCCTTGGCCTTTTCTGAGGTAAGTTTCCTTGACGCTTAGGACATTCATTTGCATAATGACCCATCTCTCTACAATTGTAGCATTCAACTTTGACAGCCTCTTTCTTTCCCTTGCAATCACGAGCCTGGTGACCCTTTTCTCCACATTTATAACAAACTCCCATTCCTTTTAGGCAAGTAACAGGGTGATTCTTCCCACAATTATCACATAATGGAAAATCCTTCTTTCCCTTTTTCACTTTATCTGTCTCTTGTTCCACCGTTCTCTTCTTCTCTTTCTTTACTTTGTTGTCATAAGACTTAGAGAATTCCTTTTCTGTCTTGATAGCACACGAGACAATATCTTCGTATGATGAGAAGGATTGTGATACCAAAGCTCGACGGAGAAATGGTTTTAACCCATCAAAGAAACGATCAATCTTACTCCTTGGGTTACGTATGTAATCTGCAGCATACCTTGCTAACCTTGTAAAGTTAGCCTCATACTTTGCGACATTCTCATCCTCCTTCTGCCTCAGACTCAGAAATTGCCTTTCCATATCTGCTCGATGGTCACGAGGAAAGTATTTTTCTAAGAAAAGCTCTTTGAACTCCCTCCATTCCATATTCGATACGTCATCATCTTCCTTTGTGTTTTGAATCAGCGACCACCACTGATCGGAATCTCCAGTGAGGCGGTAAACTGCCATGACAACCTTCTCCCCTTCACTACTCCCCAAGGCATGGAATATTTTCTCTAAGGAATTTATCCATTGCTCAGCTACTATAGGATTTGTACTCCCATTAAAGGTTGGTGGTTGTTGCCTCATGAAACGATCTAGCATTGATCCTCCACGTTGCAGATCAGGGTGCTCCATACGAGTAAGGTTATTATTCATAACCTGAGTGAGTTGTCCCAGTATGGTAATAAGTTGATCAGCACCAGTTGTATCTCCAGATCCACAATAATTATCTTGATAAGGAGGGCAATCCCTACACGGAGTTCGTGCATTGATACGGTTTCCATTCCTTCCACTAGGCGCCATTTCTAAACAATGGCACAAACTAGATTAGTTTATGAATCAAAATACATATTTCCATACTTATAAAACACTTAACATAAATTGAACTATTTATGGATATAATCCATAATCATAAAAAGAAATGTTTTCTTTGAGAAAGTATATACTCATAACCCTTCATAGTGGTTTGTAAATAAAATGAGAATTATCCTAAGCATATCCCCTGGGAGTGTCGTAACCAAGAGTGCAGCAAGGCCCGTTGTCATGCACCAGTTCCCATTCGAGTCTAGCTCAAAGCGGTGTTTTCGGGTTTTACCCCTAGGTACATCTGTGCCAGAGCCACCTCTACCTGCTCGTATCTAGACAGGGATGTATTGCTCAGAAAACTCATAACATCTCTATAATACCAAAATTCTAGGAAGTTCTTCTATACTAATCCTCAAAGTCTATTTTCGGGCTATGTGCTCTAATCAGAGTTTATCTAAATCTAGCTTCCAAGGTTAGTACTAAACTGCCTCTGATACCAACTGTAACGCCCCGACCCCAGCTACCCAGAGTCGGTGCATTACTTCATAACATTGGCATGATCACAAAAGATCAAGTCTCGAAAGACCTATTAGTTTAGTAGCCTTGGAAACACTAGATACATTCGTAAACGTTACATTACATCATAAAGTGAAAAACTACAATAACAAAGTCTCCATAGTCCACACTCATATCCTCTTCTGACTATCCCTGCAGGTCATTCATAAAATACTTCTTCACATCCTGGAAAATATTAAAACATTGAAAGGGGTGAGCTCAGATGCTCAGTAAGGATAACAATATTGCGGAAGCTTTCATAAATAAACATAAACATTTAAGGCAATGTATAACTAAAACAAAAGCCTTTTTAAACTTGAACAACAACATAATATGGAAAAAGTAAAATGAGATAATGCCATTTACTTCTTCACATGGATATTCTACTGGTCGAATAATCACATGCAATATCAATAACCACTTTCATAATGATGGAATGCATAAAGCCAGACTATCATAACCACGTAGTCAAGGCCTCGTGCCAAGACCACAAATAAGATTTTGTCAAGGCCTTGTGCCAAGACACTAGTTTGTCTCATGAGACCTGCCGATGCATCGAGGAGCTATAGCGGGCTCCACCCGTCACTTATTAAGTCCAATGCATTCCTCATATGAATAGGTTTAAACTTATCATAAACCATAACATAATCGTATCACATAAAACATGCATAAAGGAAACATAACATTTCCACATTTCAATCAAAAGATTTCAATACAACACATTGATATAATAAAAACGCTTTCAAAACCATTTTCAATACCAAAATAAAAGAAAGTTAAAACTTTGTATTTATTTTTCATTAAAAAAAAAATTATGGCTTGTAGAGGAAGCCGAAACCCAAATAGTGGTCACGGCGGCGGAGAAGTCGTTGTCGCCGCATACGTACGACAAAAACATTCCCTTTTGTCGTTTAGTAAACGCTTCGTATAAAAAAGATTCCTTTTGAATAAACGTAAAAGTTAAAGTGGTTTATACACCGTATAAAAGAAATTTGTGTATAAAACCAAATATGCCTCAATGAAAGGAGATTGAGACGAAGTCCTTACAAAGATCATTTTTAAAATAAAATAGATATATTATGTGTATTCACTATAGGTACACATAAAGAAAGTAAAAATACAAAATAAGACATAATAATATCATGACATAATTTGAAAGTAGGAGACTAACCCAAAGAATGGAAGTTGGGTTAAGAAGTTCCCTTACCTCGTGTCTGACTTGACTCAACCGTTCTTTAACCTCCTGAATAATAAACTAGAGTTAATATATACCTTATTAAGAACCATTTTTAATTTCATTATCCTTATTATATCACTTATTACAATGATATGAACATTATGTAATTATTTAAGTTAATAACGGTCGTTTTGTCGATCTTTGGTACTTGAGTCAACAATAAGCTTCTTATAATTACAAGTTGTTTATGTGGTGAAATATCCATTATATCCAGAATTATATTCATGATTTATATGTCATATATATCTTATATATCCAGTATATACATTCATTTATAATATTACGTAACATTTAGAGGTAAGAAATGAAATGCACCGTTCATGGAGACGGTAAGCCGTACGTACGCATGAACGCTACTTTCATTTCAATTTCATATTTAATGGAACTAAATCATAATGATATAAATGTATAATATAATTCCAGTATAATATAGTGTATAATACCATTTACTCCATCCTTTATACATCCCACATATGGCATTAACGATTCAAATCACTTTGAGGGGGCGGTAGTCCGCACTTCCTAAAATGAAATTATCGCGTTTTACCCATAATGGAAATCATAAAGTAAGCCATAAATGAGAAATACATAAGCATAAGTAAAACATAAACACATTATATATCATATATAAATATAGTGACATCTTAATGGCCACCTTTGAAGGTGTTATATGAGTTTTGAACAATCATCGTTTCGTGAGGCAGAAATTCGCCATCCACAGAAACCGTATGTTCTTTAACCATTAGATGTAGGTGTGTGTAAGTGTAGCTCGAATCCTTCTTATAACAAAATCCTAGTATATTTAGGATACTGGTGTTGTTACAAAAGAAATGAATAAAAAGAGTTTAGGGGGTTGGAGAAGAAAAATAAAACAAAACAACATTATAAAAGACATTACCTCAAAATCGGGTAACTCTTTTTTATTTGAGCTAAAGGCTTCCTTGGGAAGCGTTCTGCCCAAAGTGAGGCTTCTATGAGTAAGAGAGGGATTTTGGGAGAGTATTTGGGCAGAGTTTGGCCGATCCAAACGGCTTGAATGTGTGAATAAGGTGGGAGAGGTGGGGGCCTTTTATAAGTGGAGAGGAGGGGCACTTTTGGAAAGATTGAAATGTTACATTATTTCACAATGCTTTTCGGATTCTAAAGGTCCCACACTTATATAATTCGAGGATAAGGTGATAAGGGTTCGAAATCTCCTCATCCAATTGGCTTTGGACAAGTGTAAGCCTTGGATTTTGCATTATCTTCCCATTTTATTTAAATTGTTAAATAATGAGGTCATCACTACATCATCATGATGTCATAAATAATTTAATTTATTTAATGTCTAAAAATTAAAAAAAAATACTATGATGTAGGAAATCTTTTTAGCTTTCTAATGAATATTTATAATCAAAATTTGGACTTGTGTAACCCCACTTAAAAAGTGTTTTAGTAAAACAACTCATGTTTGTGTCAATTTAATTTTAACATTAAATAAATATATATTAATGTCATTTTCCAACTAAAGTGGCTCCATGGGGTCCCCAAGTTGACCCATGGGTTGTCTTGGTCGGCCATGACTCATCCAATAGGAGTAGGACAAGTGTCAAGCTTATATCATATTAATAAAACATTGTTTTTACCTTAAACTACACTAATTACCTCTAATCGCGATTAAGAACTTAAAAGTTACTATTCACCAAAAAATTATTTTGATCTCATTGAACCACATTTTACTTCTTAATGACAACCATGTATGTCGGATTTTTGAAAATCAAATCACAGAAGTGGTAATATTTCATTTAAACGAAAAATCAGTTATTTAACTACCACTTAGTGGTTTCACTATTCATCAAAAATTGAAGTTTTTCAGAACAATGCCAAAATTTCACCCTAAGCTATAATTGATATTCCGAATTCAAAAATGATGCCTATTTTACAAAATTCCAAACATATAAGTTGCATTAATGAATTTTATAATTAATTCCCGCTGTTACAACAAATAGCGTGTTTTTAAGAAACAATTTATATCAAAAGATTGGCAATTGTTTATGTCCAATTTCAATGTTAAATTAATTCTAATGACCACCATTGGATAAAATGGTAAAAATATATTCCAATTATACTTTAAAACCACTAAATAGTATAATTTATCACTATTAATTATTTTTATTAAAAAAGTTGTTTTTAAGTATTTTTCACTATTCATAAAAAATTAGAAGTTCTCAGAAAAATACCAAAAATTCAACATAGGCTAATTTCGATATTACGAATCCAAAAATGAAGTCCATTTTGAAATATAATATTTCTATAATTTTAAAAAGTGGTTATTAATATTCATAACGGCTACTTTGATTAGTCGCGGTGTTTTAGAACTCGAAGTTGCGTACAATGCAAGCCATTGCATTATTGAATGAGAAGCGTATCGTGGAAGCTCGGGGTGTTACACACTCTGTCCCAGGCTCACTGCCTTTACAAAAGATCAGGGATAGCTCACTGCGTCCCTCGGGTCACTCCCATTGACTCCCCCTGACTCACTACCTTTAGTGAAGTCCCACTCAGTTTATAGACGTGAAGGTATATTCATCATCCTTAATGAATGCATCCTCTGTTGTATTTAGATGCTTTGTTGAAGTACAAATTCCACCCAAAGACAAATCTCACTTTTCACCAACGGTATCAGGCAAACTATAATCTTTCGAACATCCCCATAAAGACAGGCGTACTTCAACAACACTTGGCACGCTTCTCCAAGCCCGACGGACAAGTTTTAAGATGGAACGCAAGTCACGACACGCAAGCCCAAACCGGCACACAAGTTCTCCTCAAAAACTTGTGCGACACTCACTTCTTCAACTTTAAACTTGCGCGCCTCACGTCCTTTTATGACCAAACCAATTTTGGTGCGCAACTAACAACCGGCGCACTACTTCAAAATCTGGCGCGCAAGTATCACCAAACCACTTTCGCGACATGACCTTATTCAACTCAAAACTTGGGTCACTTACTTCCTTTATTTCCCAAATTGCCTTGGGCACGCAACAAACGACTGGCGCACAACTTATACTTGCGCTACCACACACCACTTGCGCGACCACCACACTTGTGTGATGAGAGATATGATTTTCTCTAAGTGTTGATCTTGTGCCGAATGAGGAGGGTTTGACCTGTATTTATAGGCATTTGGACACCCTGCGTGACGGCACACACATCTCCCCTCGGAGTGAAAGTTTCAGCGCGCAAGTCTCTGCCCCCAAAAATCACTTGCGCGACCAACTTCCAAACTTGGGAACCCTTCTCCCTTTGCCATATTTTTATGTTATGATCTTTAAAAAAATATGGAATGCTAGTTTTTAAGCCTCCAAGTAATCGGCATGCAAGTTCCTTTTCCAAAAAAAACTTTTCTCCATTTTTCAATTTTGAGGTCCAGAAATTTGGCAAACACGGGAAAACGACACCACCTTCAATATATGCTTCGGCCATAACCTTAATTATTCTTTTATGTGATTTGGATTCTTCAAAAAATATTCTTCTTTCATCACAAACTCCACTATCGTGAAATATATCCTTTTATAGATCAGATTTAGCATCATCATATTTTGAGACAATGTGAAGTGCATGGCCATCTCATAATTCCAATCCCTTCCACACTGTCTTCTTCTTCAACCATCATTCTCTAATTCATGCAAATCATATGATTATATTCTTCAAGAAGTTCTTGCATGGTTCTCATGCAATGATGAAGAATTTCATGGTCATCATAAAATCCCCAATATTCTTTAATCATCCTTAGATGGATTATACCTCACCATTCTTCACTGTTGTAAAAAATATGTCACCTTTGACACATGTTTTTTGAACTTATGATCAGTACAACATTCTTCTTAATTTCCATTCCTCTATTTCATTGGAGTACTTCTTAATCTCCTTCATTTTGTTCTTCATTGAAAACTATTGACCACAAATACAACCTTATACACAAAGTGGTTCTAACAGTCAAAGTGTTGTTGAGATACCATTAGAATGAAGAAGTATCTTCGGAATGAGAGTAGGTGATGAAGGAAAAGTACCCTCACTTTTTTATATGAAACAAAATTTCGAGTGAGAAATTTCATAAGGGGGAAAAATGTAACGAACCAAACTTTTATCAATGGAATTTATCCCTTTTAATAGTAATGTCATATAGTATAAATCACACATAATCACTTATGTACCATAATAAAAACTTTATAAACAAATAATTAATGAAATAATAATTATTTCTAGAAGTTAAGGATCTAATATTGATGAAATAGTAACTTTAGGTTAGGAATAGTAATATGAACCTTATAAATAGTAAAATGTCCAAATGAATAGAAGATTCACCCATGAAAGTATAAATAAAATTTAAGAATCTTATAAGTGAAAATATGATATAATTATATCATAGTATAAGTAAGTAACTATTTCAAAAATTATTAATTAAGTGTTGGTATTTGTAAAAGTCATAAATTTTTAATTACAATTTCATAATCAATTTAATAATTTAAAAGAAAATTTATTTTCATAAATTTTATTCATAAATTAATTTATTTATATCTTATGATTTTAAGATAATTTTATGATACCTTAAGTAATTTTTCAAAGTGTTATAAAATCATTTATAAATTTAAAATCTATATTTTCCAAGTAAATGATGATTTTAATTAAAAATTAAATTAATAATATTTAGATTTTTTTTCATAAAATGAAGTAATTTTTTGTATTCTACACATCCAAAAAAATTTAGGGTGAATTATTGGGGTTTTATATGAAATACATGATTTTTTTATGAATAATAAAATATGGTAATTTATATTATAAATAAATTATATGTTAAATACACTATTCCTTGAGTCATCGTGGATGTAAGAACCCTAATATAGAACCCTCCTTCATTATTTTAATATTTTTGGATATAATCATGAAACTATTCATATTCTTGAGCTAAAATAATAAACTAATGATTAAAATTATAGGAAAACACCCTTCTCCTCCAGTATAAATACCACCCTCACCCAATATTATCCTCACACTTTTCAAGATTTTATCCTTTTCTAAATTCTTCCCATTACTCTTCCATATCCCCTTCCCCACGTCCAAGATCTCATGATCTCATAAAAATACCAAGTCTAGGTGCCTTAAATAGGGTCTCAAGAGAAGAATTGAAGAGGTAAATCCTCTCTATTTTTCTTTAATTTCCTTTCAATTTCATTTATTTTCTTCTATTATCCTCACATTATCTTATCCAAATGGAATTATAAATCCATTATGTTTGAAATAATAGTATTTTATCTTTTTAATGGAATATATATCAATAAAATCCTCCCCCCTCACTCGTGTATTGTTAAAATGAAATCATCTCCCGTAGTGTGTCTATTTACCGACATCGTGGGTGATGCACATTCATTTTCCATAAATTCCTTAAAGGATATTAATTAAACCATTAATTGGATTAAAAAAATTAATTTTAAATATAAAACACTCTTTATCTTTTGTAACTAACATTTATATATAATAATAAATTATAAAACAAAACAAGTTTATTGTGATTGAAAAAACACAAAAATTAGCCTAAAATGATCATCATTAACTTTTATCTAATAATTCATCCTCATAACATATAAAAAAATTATTTATAAGATCATTTAGGATTCCGTAATATCATTAATAACATGTAATAAAAGTTCTTGATATTTATCCTCATTTTACACGAACTACCAATCATGAATACAAGTGAACTTATCATGAAATATAAGAAAACGAATGCCCCTGAATGATGAAATTAAAATATATAACTCATTGAAAGGCCCATAAATGAACTTAATAAAACCATAATGAATTATATTCATGTATAAAAGGTTATTTAATTGTTAATTAATGAATATAATGTGATTATATAGGGCATTAAATTAAAAAAAGTGTTCGGACACAAGGTAAAGGGAATTCTCCAACCCAACTCTCTTTCTTTGGATTTTCCCTCTTTCACACTATTTTCAGTATGGTTATTACATAAAAATAATTTCTACATAATCATATTACTTTTTTTTTGTATATAAATGTTTTCTTATTGGGTTTATGACAAACACAATGTTTTCCAAAATAACACTTCTTTAAAAAAGCACACCTTTTACTTCTCAAGATTGTTTCTTCTTCACTCAAGGTTGATGATTCTTATATCAAGTATGTTATTCCATATTTCATTTTGGAACCCAAATATTATGATTTTATGATTTATGAAATTAAACTCATTATTTTACATGGTTTATTTTATGTTCAAGATTGATATATGTGGCATGAATGATAATGTAAATGTTATGATGTAACGAGTGCACATGAAATTATACAGCGCAATGTAAATGTTATGATGTGATGAGTGTGCTCGAAATTATATAACATAAAAATGAATTGGGTAATGTTATGTATCTCATGAGTAAAACTGAAATATGTGTGAACATGATTCTATATTTTTTCACAACTATGTGTGGTAGTGTACACTAAGACATGATGTTTCATTTTTATGCACTGCCATGAATTTATCTAATAATTCTTCTCATGATTATGATCCTATGAATATGTTATATTGATAATTATTATGCTCACCCATGTTATATTGTTTCATTCTATTATCTATCCTCTTAATAGGATTGTAGCTTTCCCCTTTTTGATGTATATACTTAGGCGATTACATATACTAAGAAGAATTACATGGCCAATAAGAAACTAAATAAGAAGGAATTAAATAAATGTTTATGTTTTATTTTTTAAATGTTATGTATGGTCCTAATTTTCCAAAGACACTAAAACCTGGGATCCTCATTGTGTAATAATTTTATTTAATTTTTCTTGAAAATTATGTAATAATATATATAAGAAAAAATAGGGTCGCTATACCTAACTATAGGTAATATGTCAAAGATTTGCGTCAATATCTACACCTAGAAGTCATTTCACCTCATTACTGTCTCAATCGCTATTAAGGAAGAAGTCTTGTATTACCTCTTTTACCTCTCAGATTAGCTTTCACCCATAATAGGAACCCTCTCCCTACTTCTGTATATAGGAATCCAAAATGGTAGGGAGAGGATTTTACTCATTTTAAGTAATTAAATTAATTAACTTATTTAATTAATTATCGCTTCTACCAACAACCACCTTCTATCAAACGTCCGACATCGTCCAACCTTATATCACACCCATGGTAAAACCCATTTATTGGAAACATCTGTGGTCTTTTATTTCCCATTTGAGGTCCCAAAAAATGGGATGACCATTCATTATAAATATTTGTGTACAAATGTAATATATATTTATATTTTTAATATATTTATTTTTGGATCTTGTGACACCCAAACATAGAACTGACTATGATGAAAAATCTAGATATATATATATATATATATATATATATATAAAGATAATCAAAGGTCTAATATGGTGAAGCTAAATTCTTTTAAATATTCCCCAGTGGTGTCTATCCATTTGTGTAGTATTAGGCCCCCTCATCGTGCACTATATTAAAGATTGATTTGATACTCAACCATCCTTTTTAAAGGTGATTACCCATAGTTGCATCTATGTCACAACCACATCCACTTTACAGTATCCCAACATGGATGTAATTCCTATAATAACTACATAATCTCCACATTACAAAAAATTTGAGATGTTATCATATACTATGGATTATACCTAGGCTTTTTGCTAATGTTCTCTTTTCTGAATACCTAAAATATTCAATATTAAAAAAATAAATAATTTTTTTTCTATAAATTTTAAATCATGATAAACCATAACTTATCACCCCTTGATAACACTTACATCCCCAACCAATAATAAACTAATCGTGAGAAAAGATTTAATAATTTTAGCATAAAAATAATTAATTTTAGAGGAATAAAAGAGAAAGCATAAAAAAATTCTCCCCCATTATAAAAAAATTAGCACATTTAAATTGAATATTAAAACATAAAATAAAATACTTCCTTGATTAAAAATTCTAGCTCTAATGAAGTTTCTATTTAATAAAATAAGAAATATGAATATAATAAATTCGCATAATTTTTCAAGCAGCCATTTGATGATATAATGATGATGTCTAGTGGAACACACCTGTAATGTATCAAAATAAAAGTGCCTTTTGGTACCCATATACTTTTGGATTTGTCAGTGTCAACAATTAATGATTTAGGTAACCAAATATATTTATTTTGATACAATATTTTATAATTAAAACTCTATAATTATTTCGAATAATGAAAATTATTGGCACTAAAAAATTGAGGCTTTATAAAATAACAGTCATTAGTATAATTTTCATTAATACCACAATAATAAATTTAACAGTGGACATACTTTTTATATTCTAACCAAGAATAAAATAATTCTTATATAAGTTTGGCTTTTCTCCATTACTACCAATGTTGAGTTTTCCTTCTTGAATTTTATTTTTACCAAGAATTTGATTCAAAAAAATTTCACCCTTAATAAGAATACTTGAATATTTCTTTAAAATATCAACATCATCCAACAATTATTTAATTTCAATTTCATTCAGATCATAATAAATTTTGGAATAATTTGATCTTAAATCAGAAATCTGTTTCGACAAACTCTCTATTAATTGAAATGACATCATAATATTTTCTAAGATTGATATGATCTTTATTTATGGATTCGAATTTATCTTTAAGAATAAAAAAATATTATTAATTTCATCATAAGAAAAACTTTCAGAATTAGAACATTTAGATTAAGAAGATTGTACCTAATCAGCATGATCTATAAGACTAGATTAACCTTTTGATTTTCATGCTCAACTTATGAGTTTGTAGTAGACTCAACACTTGAATATTCAGTTTCATTACTAGTAGTCTTCTTGAATTTCTTTAATTTTTTTATATTTAGATTTCCTTTGAGCTTTAAGTAAGGGAAAATCAGGTCTCAAATGACCTTTCTTTTTACACTCGTAGCATATGACTTCTTTCTCTTTATTCAACTTAAATTTCTATTTTATTATTTTATAAAGATTGAAATATATTTTAGAAATATGTGGTAGCTCATCAATTGAACCCTAATGACTATAATTTTTATCAAGAAATTCATCCAACAAAAATTTGAGTGTGGTTGTTTCCTTTTTGATAGAAATTATTATTTTTTGCTTCTACTTGAATCTTTTCTTCATACATCATCAAGGTTCTGATCAGTTTTTCATATCAAATTATTTAACAGGCGTGGATTGTAAAATAACATATGATATTAAATTACACCGAGATGGTAAAAATCTATGTACCTTTATCACCTGATATGGTTTTGGAATTGGATTTCCCATGGAAGCACCATCATTAACTGCTTTAGGTAATCTTCCATTAATCTGTATGATGCTCTCATATTTCTACATACTAAATGGGTAAAATTTATGTTTTGTAGTATTTTACCTTTGTTTTATGAAATTTTTAGTTCCTTCATATGAAATGTTAATAGTCTACCACATCTTATAGGCAGTACCACCTTGAGAACCATGATTAAATTCATCAGGACCAAGACCGCATATAATTTCATTCATCGATTTGAATTAATATCATACTCATCTTCTGTAGAAGCATCCCACTATTTTGGTTCTTCGAGGATTTCATAATATTTTAAAATATTAATATAAACTTTGAAACCATGTTTCTTCAAATATATAGTCATGCGAGCTTTTTAACATCCATAATTATCACTATTAAAATAAAGAGCTTGGATCATCAACATACCTTCTCTAAATTTTTTCATTGAGAGTATTCTTCATTTGAATCTTTAACTCAGGATTATTAGAGCCAATTGAAATCAGTAGATCCCGACTTCTGATACTAACTATTAGGTTGGTATGGCTATGAAGAAGACATAAGAGGGGGGTGAATTTTGTTATTTTAAAATTCCTAACAATATTAAAACATCCCTATTGAAATGAATCGATTCATTCCATCTCCCTTAAAGTCGAGAAAAAAATGTAAATAAATAAAGGAAAAGAGAAAAAAAGATGTATATTGGTTTGGGGAAAAGAAATACCCAAGTCCAATCCACCAATTATATACTCCATGAATTTGTTGATTTTCACTAGTATATTCTCTTATCACAAGACCATCCACAGCTGAGTACAGACAGTTGGAACCTTACAAGGCTTTTATAGGCCTTCCGGTTCTTTTATAGGGAACCAAAATATCCAAAAATTTGTCTGAGAAGCTGAAACTCCTCCAAAACCGAGTCTGAGTAGTCAAAACTCTAAAGAAATTAGATGAGATGAAGTTTGTTATGAAATAGCTTTATCTCATAGATGCAACAACAACTGAAAGATGAATAATATCTTCATTATATCACTACAAAATCAACAAAATAATCTTCAATGTCAAGAATCATTACTCTTATTCTTAAAATAGAATCAAATAGATCAGAAATGTTTTCATATGCTTTTATCTACTTTACACAATGAGATAATAATAATGAAAAAAGAATTTAAAATCTATCTTCAAAGTGCTGAGCTTTAATATGAATATTTTCAAAACCTTCTTTTTAACAGAATATTCACATATCTGATTTTCTTTGTTGTGTGTATTATATTCATTCCATAGAGAATTATATATATATAGAATAAATATCTAGTATTTCAAACAATATTCCTTTTCCTTAGGAGACCCAAAATAAATTGAATCAATATCCTTTATAAATATTCCATTAATAGCGTAACACTGTTTCCTCTTTATTCATATAAAATAAATCTCTAATAATTGCATTCAAAATAATTTGAAGAAGTCCTCCAATAATATAACCAAAATAATAGTAGCGTTGAAAAATTTAAAACTCACATTTAAATATATTAAAACCACTTTAAATATAGTTGAAACAGTTCCTAAAAAATATCCACATAATAAATCATGAATATTTGAAATCAAACCATTCAAAGTAATTCATAACGTCCCTTATAAATAGGAATGCTTTAATCAGTTCCATGAG
The DNA here is from genome assembly GCA_963277665.1 of Viscum album. Classification (NCBI taxonomy): domain Eukaryota; kingdom Viridiplantae; phylum Streptophyta; class Magnoliopsida; order Santalales; family Viscaceae; genus Viscum; species Viscum album. Next base: position 1,435,962,313 of record OY728128.1, read on the forward strand.
AGCCTTTTAATTGGTCATAAAATAGCCTTATAATGATATATAATTCCATTGAGTCAGTTGCAGAAATCATGGATAATATATTTAAATAAAACTCCATCATTTACCAGTCAAATGTAGGGTTTCTTTATTTAATGAAAAAATACCAAATGTAGGGTTCAACTACGTAATGTATGGTTCCTTTTCATAGTATAGGGTTCCTATCATTGTATGGTTCCTTATCTATAATTTCATAAGCATGTAACATAGGGATAAAAAAGTAACTTAGGGTTGATGATCCATATGTTCATCCTTGTCATCATAAAATATAGAACGTAACAGTAATTAAACCATACTTTCAAATTCTCGAACATATGGTATGAACATTAATTATTAGACTTCAAAGTAGGGTTGATATTTCTTATGTTTATCATTATATGAATGTAGGGTTACCAATCCATACAAAAATTCTTCATCATAGGGTTGATGATCCATACACGCATTTATCAAATGCAGGGTTCATTCCTTATGTTATGCTTACCAATATAGGGTGCAAATAGTGTTTCCAGAAAATGTGAACAACTTAACTTCATATTTAACAAATTTTGTTGATCCATTTAACATCAGATTCAACCTTAATCCCATAATAATAATTATTAGTAAATATAAATATCTTTCCAATGGTTCAAGAATAAAATCAATCCGACTTCAAAATCTCCCAATATCTTTAAAAAACTGAAGTAATAACATTCTGGAAAACTGCAGCTGGGAAACTGCATTCCCAATATTTTGTGAATTTATTGACCATCCAAACCACATTTTCATCCTTTAATGTAAACTGATAGAATAAATAAAAAAATATTTTTTTTCCATATCCCAAGGTTTGGAGTGATTCTATCATCTTTATAACTTTTAGAAAAATAAATATTACAGTATTTCAGATCTATTCACTATATAGTTGAAAATCTGCTTCAAATACTTTAGAGATATTTTAGATTATTAAAAAAGATCCATTTCAGACTTACACATAAAAAAATTATATTTAGATAAACTACTTATCTATCCAATGGTATAATTCACACATGAATACATTTATTATAGCTTGTGATATCATCATAATTCTGAATTAATTTTAAGCTAAAAACTACAATATCACATGGACAACTTGTAACAGTTCAGTGATTTTTTGCACCATAGAAACAATTGAATTAGATTTCAACATAATAATATGATCATTATTTCATAAGATATAAAATAAATAATTTAATGTACTAAATATGAAACACTTAACAAATTTATTAGAAAACAAATATTGACAGGTTTGGGTAATTATCAAATCTAAATCAAAATGGGAATGAAAAGGAGACACTCAATAATTCTATCATCAATGAAAATTAAATATAAATTAACAAGATATAAAAACTTATTTAAATCTCAAAATAATTTTTATAACTAAAAATATTTAGCTTCCTCCATACTCAAAATCTTTATAAATGTTAAGGGTAAGGAAGGTTCAATTTTGATCTTTTCTTTAATTAACATATTTTATGGGTCAACTTCAAGAAAATGTCCCCCACTAACTCATAAAATTGTATCCAATAGGGTATATGGTTGAACTATTGGAATTTAATGAATTTTGGACAACTTTATAGGTTGTTTTGGGCCTTAGTTTTAAGTCTTAGTCCCTTGTTATGCTTAGATTTACCATAATAATTGTAATTAATTTTAATCACATTCACTAATATTTTCTATCCATAAATATGTTTAACTTATTATAAATTATAAATTTTGAAAATACCAAATATGGAATCCATTTTTCCAATTTTTAATCACATAATTGGATGAAATTAATTTTAAAATTATTCTTGTAAACATGATGACAAAGAGGGTTTCTAAAAGTAAAAATGTTCAAACATTTGTTATGTTTTTATATCTAATTTCAAATTAAAAATGATTATAATAACATAAATTATATTTTCTGATATATAATTGATATAATGTGACTTTATAAATAATTTAATAAATCATTTAACCTTATAAAAAAATTAGATGAATAACAAGTTTTGAATTAAAATCAGTATTTTTCACTATTAATCAAAAAAATTAAATGTCACGTAAAAATAATAAAAAATCACCTAAAGATAATTTTGATGTTCTGATTTAAAAAATAATTTTTTGTAAATATAAAATTTCTAAAATTCACAAATTTTAGTTTCAAAAGAGGTTTTCCATTAAAAGGTTGTATGAACTGGTCTTGCATGTAAAAGAAGATAAATCCGTGTTGTGTATAACATAAGCTTAACATGGTGTTGCATATAAGGAAATATAGAAAAAAATAAAATTTATTATAAAATAAAAATATTTAAATTCTTGGGATCTTACATTCTACACCCTTAATTAAATTGATTCATCACAATTTAAACATGATCTCTATATTCGGTGGTTTGATAATTGAAAATACTATTTTTGGGAAAACCCACATCGTAAATAGGGTTAATAAAAAAACTTCTTAATATGATTGAAAGTAAAATGAGAATTCCATCACAAAAATATGACTTCCAATAGAGTAATGTTAGTTAAAACATGTACATAGAAGAAAAATCAAGATATCATGTCCTGATAGAGAGTGATAGAGATCATGTACATCTAAAAGTTGATGATCTCAAAGTCATAAACCAGAGTTATGAAAAAGGTCATTGATATCATAAAAAATTATGATAATGAGACAAAAATTTTGTTTCAAGGCCCTTATTCCTAGTTTTGTATAATTCATTCACCCTCTAAAAATATATGTATATATACATTTCTATAAATATAATAATTTCCAATGATTATGACATGAACTATTTGTACGTTATTTCTTAGCACAAGATGTAATATATAAATATATAAAACCACATCCAAAGTTAAACTTAAACCATTTCATAATGTTTATATTTTCTGAAATATTATGATCCAACACTTTTTAAATAATGTCACTAAGTTTCAAAAATGAACTTTTCATTATCCTTTAATCAACATGAAGCACCTCTAAATTGTCATATTCCAAACATGTGAATACCTTTTTCATGCATTATCTTGAAATATGATAATAACTTGAACTACCATAAAACACCTATAATTCCTTATTAATTAAGTAAAACACATGTTATTGGATGTATTCCATAAATCTAAAAGTGTTATAAACTCCATCAATTGTAGTATAACCTCTTTGTCAACAAATAATTAATTTGTTCTAAGGTAATCAATACAATCCAATTCATAGAGTGAAAATAAACCATATCTTCATTAAAACATCATTCTCTAAGTATCAGGAACATATTAATGGTTATCCTTACCTTAACCATGTATTTTTCAAAAATATTAATATTCTACTGAATTAATATTCTTAGCAGTGTTTGACATATGATCTCAAATCCATAACAGAAAAGTATTACAAAACAGTCCTCCTATATTCCATAAATCTTATAACTAGTACATAATTCTTATAATACTAAAATGACATAATTATTTTATTGAAATATAAGCACATTAATCAATCATATTAATATGTGGTAGTAGAATAATCTTTAAAATTATTCATTAGTATATTTTGGGGTATATTACTTTTAAACTTGAGAAATTGGTTTGAGTAGTGTCCCATCTCCTTACAGTTGAAGCATTGTAAATTGGAAATATATTTTTAGCCTTTTAATCATGAGCATGGTTTATTTCCTCTCTATACTTGTTGAAAACTCCTATTACTTTTAAGCAAGGGATAGGATGATTATTTCAAAACTTATTACATGTGGGAAAATATTTCTTTCCATCATTCCCTTTATCTATCTTTTTTGCAGTGTCCTATTATTCTCATGATTCCCCCAAAATCCATAATACACAAATAATTCATTCTTAATCTCATTATCACATGATACTATGTACTCATATGATGAAAATTATTATGATACTAATTCCCTTATAAAGATTGGATTATGACCATAAAATATATGATCCTTTTTACTCTTTGGATCATGTGCATCAGTGAGGTCCACATTCCATATTCCATGATCCATTTCAAAATGATGACATATTCTAGTTTAGATCATATCATTATTAAACATTATGTATAGTCCCAAAATTAAAAAAACACTTATCATAAATTGATAAATTTATGTGTATGTAATATCATAATCATTAATATGGTTTCATTGAAATTTTCTTATATACGTATAATCACAGTCTATCTTAGTGTTATGTTCTGTAATCTATGATTTCAAAATCTATTTTACAAGGTTGCTTCTAAACTTCCTTTGATACTAACTTTAGTTCCATGACCTAGAAGGACAGATCCAATACATTACGTTATTATATTATCATGATTATAAAGAATAAAATCCCAAAGTACTGATCAATTTAGTAGTTTTTTAAAACCATATTACATATATGAAACACATTTTACACCGGGGATAGAAAATTTTGCATAACAAAAGTAAAATAGCATCATCCTTGAAACTCATTAAATGGATTCCTCTTCATAACTTGGGTAAAAGAATGATAATAATGGTAAGATCAAATGATCAATAAGGGTATGTACAATGGATGTAATCACGAATCAATAATAATAATCATGATGGAAATCTAAAAGAAACTGGAGACACTTTCCATTTTGACAACTTGATAAAGCATAATTAATATGGAAATTTAAATAACTAAAACACATGACACTTAATCAATAGTATGAGAATGAAACTTAACCATGGATATTATAACTAGTTAAATAATAACATGGAATAAAAATAAATAATTCATAATGATTTAATTAATAATATTAGATATCTAAATCACACTGTCGATGATTAATTCCTAGATTATAATACGGTCAAGGCTTCATGCTAATAATCTAATACAATTAAGACTTCATTACATTAATCTAATAATATCAGAGATTCATTCCAAGAATCCAATTATATCAAGGATTCATTCTAGGAATTTAATACTATAAAGGATTAATTCTAGGAATCTAATACTATTATGTTGTCATCCTAATTATCTAGTACTGTTATGGATTCATTCCATGAATCTATTAGTGTCGAGTATTCATGCCAAAAATATAATTAATGGGTAAGGGATCATCTAAAACCATATCTAGTTTGTATCATGAAACCTATTGATGCATGAAGGGGAAATATCGAGCCCGTACATAACATACAATTTCTAATGCATTCCACATATGTAAAATAATCAATTTAATTAATCAACATAAATATCCTTATTAAATAGAAGATATATATTTATCTATATTTCCCAAATTACTCTAATAATTGTGAAAGTGAGCACCATATTTAAAATTGGTATAAAGTTTAAGAAATAATAATCCTCATAATAAATGATGTGGATATTTAATAGAAATTTAATTTCCAAAAAAAATAATTATAATAAAGTTATTTCTTTAAAAGAACTTAACAATCACAAAAGAAAGTGGGATTTCAAAGAAAACTTTTACAAGTTTGATAATTTTCAAATCAAACCCCTTGGATGAGATAATTTAAACTGAAACATAAAATTCCATTAATAATGAATGAATCTTGATATTAAATTACAAAGGGATATTATATTCACCACATAGAAGTGAATTGGTGCATAAAAAAATATGTCTCAGTGGAATTTAAATTGAGGCTAAATATCATACGACTTGGTAACATTTGAATTATAATCCCCATGAAAGAATGAATTTAAAATGAAACTCTAAATACTATTAAGATAAATTTATTCTTGATAAAATATATAATAGTCATATTATACACACTGCATAAAATAAATATTTTATGAAATTGGTGTTTTTGCCACAGAAAGAAAAGTAAGAGAAGAAGCCCTTACAACTTGGGAACATTTGAATTGTAATCCCCATGAAAGAAATAATTTCCAATGAAACTCAAAATAAAATGATTCTAAATGTATTCATGATATAAAATAGAATATGGGTATTATTCACAACACCCAAATTAAGTATGTGGTGAATATGACATTTATCACACAAATGTAAAAAGTGAGATGAAAATCCATTTCCCTGAGTCTGACTTGTCACATGTGTCTTTATATTACTAAATAATAAATATATGTTAATTATTTACATATTTCAGAAAATTTTCATTTTTATTATTACTTTTGACTCACTTATTACAATGTTATATACAACTACTTAAACATTTATGTTTACGTCATGTGTTTTGACCAAATTCGGATCATGCATCAAAAATGACTTTGGTTGGCTGACTATGGTCAAAGGGTTAATTATATAAACACCTAAAAAATAATAATCCTGAAGTATTTATAATATTTATACATAAATTATACTTTTATAACCAATATTAAAATATGGTTATGATAAATAAAACAACGTTTTAATCATGGAGACGGTAGGTCATACATATTCATGTGCAACATTTCCATTTTTCAATGATCTTTATGGAATAAAGGTATGAATCATTAAATCAATCCATAATGATAATTATACCATTAATATCATGTTATTTCATAATATAAACTTATATATATAATTATTATGATGTAAAGTAATTACATCACATCGAGGAGGTGGTTGTCCACACATCCACGGATGACGTTATCAATTTTTACTGTGTGAAAAGGGTAATGATATGTTATGTTTTCAGAAAGATAATTATTTAATTAATATAATAAAAATTTCTTTTATTTCACCTATTTATAATTAATACAATCATTAACTAATTCCCTATTATTTGAGAACATATCACATCATTTTGAGGTGGCAGCAGTCCACACATCCACAAATGAAGTTCTCATATTTACACCAAATGGAACACATAATGGAATATGTTATATAAAAATTATAGAATAATAATGATTTAATAAATATCATATATATAATAAAAAATATTTTTATCATAATTCATCACCATGAAAGGTGGTAACAAAAAAACATCATATCGTGAGATGGTACTTTACTATACACAAATGGTAAGTTCATTACCCATTTGATGGAAGTGTGTATTAGTGTGGGTATAAAACATAACATAATTATAACTTAATAAAGTTAGGATAATTTTTTTATTATATAATCATTGAATAATAAGAAATTAAGGGCTATAGAAACAAAAAAATATAAATTCAAATTGAATAATGTTACAACCTTTTCAGGTAAATCCTTTTGGTTTGAAACAAAGGGCTTACTAAGTACACTTTAATACCATGGTGAGGCTTCTAGGTTGAGGGTAGGTATGTGGAGAGATTATTTGGGCACTGGTTTTATGAGAAAAATTGGCTTGAGAGGTTTCAAAAATGGGATGATTGAAATCTTTTTTAGAATGGAGGGGGAGTGACATTCTTGTAAATACCAAAAGGTATACACTATTGGGAGGTCTCTCTTAACTAATGTTCCTCTAAAATGAAAAAATAATGGATTAAATGGGCCTAGAAAAACCTCCAACACACAAAAATAAAATGATTTTCATAATTTTTTTCTATAAATTCTATGTTTCCACAATTTTATCATTTTGGTTTTTATTAAAGTAACTTGTTTTATTACCTAAGTAATTTCACCATTAACACTAAATTTAGGTGAGATTTATATTAAATATAGAAAAAATAAATTATAAATTTGATATATAATTTAAAAAATATAAATCCTATATTTTTTTTAAATTAATTTTAAAACAAGTGCATGTAACAGGTAAAACCACTTCTTTAACCCAGACCATGTTAAAAATGTTTTTACTACGTATGGGTCAAAATGTTAATTATAAAAGATAAATGGTTCCATTAATGAAACATATTTATAATTTATTTACACTTAAAAATCACTTTATATAAGCTATAATTTTTATTAATTTTAAAACATTTAATAAAATATCTTTATTTTAATATTAAATTTCTGTAAATTTGGCATTATTTATTGAATTTTAATTTAAAAATATCAAAACCATATTGGAATTAAAATATATTATGTCCACATATATTTAACATGACATATTTACCTACAAAAATAATGTAACATAATAATTAATTAAATTTACTTTGCTTTAAATGTTTTTGACATAATTTATCTTATTTAATTATTAACTAAATAATCCATGAATTTTCATTTATTAAGGATTTAATGTAATTATATCATCTAAAAAAAGTATATTTAAATTAGCATGATAAAAAAATTATTTAAATTTGAAAATAATATTTGAAATCAAATCTATATAGATTATTCCCAACTCTAGTTATTTATAAATATTAAAGGTAAGGAAGGTTCATTTTATGTCTTTTTCCTTACATAAATTATTATACGGTTCACTTTCATGAGAATGGGTCCCAAAAATAAAATAAAATTTGAAACAATATAAGATATGGTTTAACTATTGGAATAAAATTTATTTTGAACAATTTTATATGTTATTTTGGCCCTTAAGATTAAGGTTCAATACCATGTTATGCTTAATTTTACCTTCATCAGTGTAATTAATTTTAATCACTTTCACTAAATATTTTTTTTCAAAACTAAGTTGACCTTATTAGAAATTATAAATTACGAGGATTCCAAACATGAAATCCAATTTTCACAATTCAAATTACTTTAGTGATTTAAATTAACATTAAAATTAATCATGCATATGGGATTACAAAGAGGGTCTTTGAAGTAATAATGGTCAAAAGTTTGCTAAGTTATTATATCCAATTTAAAAATAATGTTGATTATAATGACCTAATTTGTAGTAATTGATATATAATTGATATAATGAGACTTTAAAACCAATTTAATATATTAATCAACCTTATAAATAAATTATATGAAAAAATAGTTTTGAAATAAAATATAGTATTCTCACAATTCATCATAAATGAAACATCACAGAAAAATACCAAAAATTCACCATAGGATACTATTTAAATTCATATTTAAAAAATGATGTTTAGTTAGAAATATTAAATTTATAATATTTATAAAATTTAGTTTTAAAATAGGTGCATGATTAAAAGGGGGTAAAACTTGGTCTTGCATGTAATACAATATAACTCTGTGTTGTGTGTAGAATAAGAATAACACAATGTTGTGTATGAGTCAATCTAGAAAAAAAAAATTATTCTAAAATGAAAATACTATAAACTATTTGGGTGTTATAGTGCTATACCAATGGTGGAGTGAAAACTATCATTGTATATAAACTTGACCTAAGGTGGGTTCTTCATCTATGAGCCTCAAAAATTTAAAGCACATTAATGCTTCATGTGTACATTTTTCAGGATAATACATTATGTATGAATATTTGTGAATATAAGAAATATAGTTTTGTGGAATAACTATGTTCCCAAATAATGAAAAATACCACTCCACACTATGGAGATAAAATGAGGATCACAGTCAAAGTTGATCATCCTCAGGACCCCATGGAGTCTCACCACATCTCTAGGTATTACCCCAAAAAATCTTCTACCGAGCATGACTCTAGGATCAATATATAGTGGGATTATTTCATAAAATGTCCCAATATCAAGCATATAAAAACATATCATCCCTAATCAAATCATCATGAACACTGCACCTAGCCTTCACCTTTAGGTAGATAAAAAACTCTTACACAGTCTCTTACACTACATGCTTCAAACTTGGGCACCGAAACAATATTTTTTTATTATTATAGTATATTCAATTTTTTTACCAATATAACTTAAGGAGAAATATATCAAACATAAACAAAAGTATGAAAAGGATACCCTAGAACAACACCTGATGTTTTTCATCACCAAACCGACCATCTGTGGCATTACCGAAATAAAATCATTTTCTATTAATCTATACCTCAGAATACCCTAGTTTGGACACATCCATATTTTACACCAAAGATAAGATAATTTTAATCTAAAATGAATTTCACCTACATCCAAAAAATTATATATCAATATTTATTAATGATATGTATTCCATTACAACCATGGATCTCTAGATTCACACATAACATTAATGCATAACATCGTACTCAACACATCATCCAAAACGATGAAATTTTATGATTTATATATAATATTGATGTTTTAATCCATAATTAATTCCATCCAACATCGATGTTTTAGTATTAAATTATGCTATGAGAAGAAACACCTAAGGCACTTATGATTGGTAAAACCAAAAAAAATCACACCAACGAGGTAATGTTGCCACAACATCAAAGAAAAAAAACTAAAAACTGAAGATTGTGTGTGTCATATTAATTCTAACCATGAAGTAACTACCCATACCTATAAGAACAAATAATTATATACTATATCCTAAAACACTTGAAACCATGAATCAAATCATCTTAGAATACCTTGATCCAAACTCCACCATGTAGAAAATGATGAACATGGGAATTGCAAAACGTCTCCTTCAGGTACTCTAAATATTAATAACAATGATCATTCTATGAGAACAAATGATCATTTATATTCAAAGATTTTAGAGGAGTTACAACAAGAGATAATTCATCTATAAACCTCCTATAATTTCCTAAAAGTCAATGAAATATCTACACATCTACAATAGTCTAGGGGTATCTCAATAAATGACTACCATGATCTTTGATTGATCCACAACTACTCCCTACTGGGACAATACATACCCAATGAAATGAATTTCAAGATAAAAAAACTCAAACTACCACATTTTCTCAAACTGTAGTTGTTGATGATCTCCCAAAACAATATGTTGATGCTCTATATAGTCTTTCTTAGATACAGAGCACACACGGATTTATTTGATAAAAACCACTATGAACTGATCAAGGAATTTTTTGAAGATTACATTCGCCAAACACATGAATGTTCAAGAAAATTAATCAGACATAAAAACATAAAAACAAACTCATAATTGTTGTAAATCTATCATGAAGTGATATTTGGAATATCCTTATCTTATATATGCATTTGATGATATCCTGACCATAATTCAAATTTCAATAACCCAATTTATATTATAAAATGATCAAATTTGTCATCAATATATGGAAAAGGATAGAGGACCTTCACTATCACATGAATCATGAAATGATAATCAATAAAAAGATGCAGACTACTATCATCCTCTATCACATACAGAACTAGTGCAACACATGTTGAATGAGTTGGCTGAACAAGAGTGCACTGTAATAGATCATCAATACATACCTGAAGTTCTTGAAACTTAGAAGGCTCCATCCTATATGGATATTTCTAGATTGGAGAAAAATATATCCATTTCTCAATATCATACTCTATCTATGATTAAAGGGGTAATGACACAACCTCCTTAGTAAAACATCAACTTGGTCTTACATAACCTTGGGAAAGACAGATGGATGAACCTCTAATGAAGTCAGCATCAGCTTATATATCAATGAATAAAAGGATGAAATGTTCTTATAACCTATCCAAGGGTCTCACTCAGCAATTTACATGGTAAACTCTATGTCATCATCATAGAATACAACCTTCCTAGTGAAGTAATAAACAACATCCTATAATGAAAATAGCTAGTCCATACCTAGGATGATTTTCTATGAATATATCCTTACGAATTGGTAGTCACCCCAAGATCAGTGTTTCCAAAACACTCGCTAAGAGACCCTTTAAACATTATATAGATATACTTAACCTCCAAATAACATTGTAACACTAAGTTCACTAGAATTTTCTAATACTTAAGTCCCAAATAATGGACTATGTAAGGTGATATGAAGGATTGTGTAGATAATAAATAAATAAAATGATTCATCCAATTAGAAAACAAGAAAAGAGTACCTCAAACAATGTCTCACATTCTTGTTGATGGAAAAACTAGAGCATAAATCTGTCCATGGTCTGCTCCATGAACTCTATGACCATGACAATGACCACATCCATGGACACTCTTGGCACTATAAGGATGATAAAAATCTAGTGAATACCATATTTTTTTACAATATATTCAATTTTAATCCCATGAGAGAGAATCTTACTTCTAGTTCCATAGTTGAAACTACCTCAATGGAGGAACCTAGATCAGTACCCCTAGTGCACATTGTCAGATAAAAATGGTTGAGTATTATTGAAACTGATTACTTTGGACTCCAAACAAAAAATAATAGTCAGATCACTTGATAAGGGTATGAGAGACACCACCTTATGATAAATGAGATGACGGGAGTAGGGACCTACCAACAACTATCTGAAAGCTCTTATTTCCAAGAAATTGGGAACTCCAAACTAGAACTAAACTTTTTGAGGAATCATTACCACTCCCCCCATGTGAAAACATGGTTTAGGTTATCTTACTCTCAATAACCTGTACCCTAACCATCACATTGAGATATGTCTAAAACATAAACGTGGAGACTTAGTGCTGGATCTATGTATGAAAAAACCCTTCAATTTTCCTCACCCTAGGTTCCTAATTAGGTAACAAGTATAAAACATATTAGATAAGAATTATAAAATGAATAAAAAAATCCTAAATATGAAACTCCTTTGTCAAAGGGCATACATCTCATGTCGACTATCCTCTATTAAACACGATGAAATAAAATCTTCTTAGAAATGGTCCTAGAACATCTCCCATGAGACCACCAAATTATCATGATCCCCATGAAACATTATCAACCAGGGACACACTACTTTGAGAAATATTTTCATGACCAACAAAAACCAGTCCTCAAACCAATAATACATTGAAATGAAATATTTCTCAAACTCCTCCAACCAATTTTCTGTCATTTATTATGAATAAGATTCCTCTTACATATTTTAGAACAGACACTATTACCATTAGAGTATCCTCCACTATGTTTAATCCCCGTTTACCTTTATATTGTGGTGATCCACTAGCACATCCTTGTGAAAATCTTCTTTCCAAACCCAATGAGGACATTTAGTACTAAAAAAACATATTGCTGATGGGAAATTTGAGATGGGCCCATCGCCCATCACAAGTAGTCCTTACAACATGAATACTTTTGATGGGATTTGTTTCACAATGCAAATGACCCTAAGTAAAAAATTAAATGTGATGGGAAAGGTTTATTGCTGCAAATGCCTTTAGAGAGTGGGCATGAAAAATGAATGGAACTGTTATTTGTGATGGGTATTTTCTCCCATTGTGAATAAAATTTGTGATAATAGTTATATGTGACGGAAATTTATAACATGTCACAAATAATGTGACAGTAGAAGGTTATTTTTGATGGGTTATATTGCAATATTTTTTATTACTGACACCTTTATTTATGGTGGGTATTATTTGTGAGGGGACCTTTCAAAAATAATAATATTTGTGATGATATACACATCACAGATAGTCTAGTTACTACTAATATAACATATATATACACCCCACACAATTTACCCATCACATTCCTCTTCTTACCTATCATTATCGCTTCTCTCATATATTCTCTCCACCTCCTCTAATTTTTTTCTTTAAAAGTTTTAATTTTTATGAGGAAAAAATACTTTCATTTTTTCATCCGACAAAAGCATCAAATTTGAAGTATTTCATTATTTTTTTTCATTCTTAATTAAATTAATTTATTTTATATTAGAAATTAGTATTATTAATTAGCTAAAATTTGTTTTATTTACTAATAATTATTTTTAATTAATAGTAATTAGTTTTAAGTTAGAGTAATTATTTTTAATTAGAAGTTTTTAGTTTTAATTTTTAGTAATTATTTTTCATTAATAGTGATTAGTTGTAGAAAGGAAGGTGCGAGGGTTAGGCTATTCCTGACCCCCCCAAATTTATTAGAGAAAAAGAAAAGATACAACAGACAAGGGAGGGGAGGGGTCAATCAACCCACACCCAAAAACCCTTAACAACCCCAAAACCACAAAGAAAGAAAAATAAAGACCCAAAAGAAAAAGTCCAAGGAGAGAAGAAATCAGAAAAGAAAAAGGAAAAACACCAGCACAGGTTCTACCAGCCTTCCCCACCATCATCATCAAGGTCCGCACCAGGGGGGTCTCCCTCAACACCATAGCCAGAGGCCACATCAGTGTCTGCTGACTCCCATTTAGAAGATTCATATTGCTCCAGGAATTTGGTTTAATAATCCCTTAACTTCACTTGCTCCATATTCCGCTGCTTCTTAGTAGGCTTCTTAGTAGGCCGCCCCACCCTTTCAGAGGATTTATTCAAAGCATTTCTGGAGGCCCTTTTAGATACCGTTCTTTGCAAAGAAGAGTATTCCTTCCTTGGCCTCCTCCCTTTCAGGACTGCAGAGTCAACATCAACATTTTTTTCTTGGACAGGGATAATAGAGTCCTCCTGGTTTATGGGAGGTGGAAACCTCAACCTGGATAGGCCCCCTGCAACGTTTTCTTTCCAAAAGAGACAAAATCTCCAAGTACGGCTTTTTTATTTCAAAATCTGGGCCATGTTGGATTTCATCCTAGAGTCATCATCAGATCCACTCTCCCAAAACATCGAACACTGGGTTTTACTTCCCTCCTACAATAAAGAAATCTACACAGGTGCTTTCCTCACATTATGGTCCTCCAAATCCATGTCTATCATAACCAAACATTTGGAGTTCCCATCCTCAATGTCCCTAATTATCCCATCTTCAACAAATTTAGCATCATGTGACCCAAAGGGGATGATCAACTCTGATGCATACACTGCGATTGGAACTGGTTCATGGGAGTCAGGAGCATTCATCAAAGACTTGTTGAAGACACCCCCATCAATCGGGGCGTCCTCATGTACCTCAATTGGCTCCAAACCCCCCCTATGTAGCAGCCTCCCCTTTCCCATGCTCATCCCCCGTCCCTACGTCCTCCTCCTTCCGGCACCCCTTCCCAGCCACCTCCTGCAACTTATGCACTGGTACCTGCACCTCCACCTCCCCCTACTCAGTCACATGGCAGGAAGAATCACTAGCAGTCCCCCCCAATCACCGCCTAAGGAATATTCAAATCTTATTCATCAAAGTCACCAGCCAACTTTTCTTGCACAATGTGATGCTCCTGCTCATCCATATCCATGATTTAATCCCCCTCTTTACCATCATTAAATTTTTTCCCAAAGAAATAATCATGACCAGCTTTCTCCATTATTTTTTCGATACTCTCAACATTGCTGGTAGCAGCATCGTCATCCTTCCTTGCTCCCCACCCATCCTGCTTCCCATGATCAACCGTCTTGGAGACTAAAGCATCAAAATGATTACTTAGGGGGACTGCACTATCTTGGAGGACACCTTGCCATTGATTGGCGTGTGCAATCAACCCTTCCTTAGGCTGTTTCCTCTCGGCTTCAGGTGGCCCATCCAGGATGTCCTGCACATCCCCTGCATTACCAATCAGTGCCCTCTTCGCATTTTATGACATCAACTCCTGCGCAAGAGCAACCAAGATCACCGAAGAACTATTCAAATTCAGAGCACTCGGACCTCCATTGGCAAGCTCAGAGCCCTTCGTACTGCAGTCAACACCTTCCTGCAGCCCTAACCCCCTCTCCTTAACAGGCAAGGCAGACACCTCATCGACCCTCGACTCAGGAGAGGCGGAACCACCACAACCTTGTGCTAGATCCTACGCTGCAACAATCAGCCGCTGAGAATTACACCATGTAATTCCACCTTCACGATGGCAGAAAAAAGCCGAGTGGCCCGAACAAAAGTAGATTGAGCAGTAAGGGACCCATGATATGAAGTAGACATCCTGATGCCATCAGAGTTTACCTTCAATCTCAATGCAAAGAGATTCAATCGGAGCCTTCGACATATCAACATCAATCCAAATCCATGGTTCCACTGGGTGACATGAAGCACGAGTCCTAGAATCCAAGAAAAGGAATTTCCCTATTAAATTTCCAATGATTCAGAGGATAGCTGGGTTCTAGAAAGGCAGGGAAAGACCATGGAGAGTAACCCACAATTCCATACTCAGGGGATCACGATGAAGATGGAAATTGAAGGTCCAACGGAAAAGAGAAAATAGAAATCCCTTAATAGAGCATGGTGTGAATTCCCAGGCCAAGATCAGGTCATCCTCAGTACGAAATCGGATCTGGAAGTGCCAGGAATCCAAAAGCACCACAATAGCCTGCTCGCGGAGCTTCCATGAAGAAGAAACAAACCTATCAAACTCATAAACGAAAGGTCTGTTCTTCCCAAAACGAACCACCAGTGTGAGATCCAGAAGCGCCGAGGCCGTAGAGAACTCCCTGAGAGAGATCATAACGTATGGCACACTATTAATGCAACTGGGTACTTTAGGGAAAACCTTAATCTCCAGAAAGCCAGGAAGTTGTGTGGGGTCTATGAGAGGAGTGAAGTGACTCCTCGGTGGACCACCATCCTCTTCCCCCCCCTTGATGAGCAGGGAGGGGCGGCAACGCCGCAGCCATCGGATACGTCGTCTTCATCAGGGAGGTTGAGGAGAATCGACATTCCCAAGAGCAAGAGCGTGCCGCAGCCATCCAAAATAACATTCCGATTGTTATTAGTTGTAATTATAAACAATTGGTTTTAATTATTAGTTTTTAGTTTTAATTAGTAATAACTACTTATAATTGACACATAAATAGTACTAATTAACATAATTGACTAATAATTTATAGAACGACCTTTCCCAGAGGGGCCCATTCAATGACTACCCCTAGCCCGCTTCCAATAGGCTAAGGGATGACGACTAGCATCGAGTAGAAATATCCAAAAAAATACGAGGCATTTTCCTAACTACCTATACAAACACACACACAAATCCAAGCCCAAAAATTATGAAATGTTAAAACACAAAGTAAAAAATTCATGCATACACTAAGATACCAACTACATAGTACGAACATTAAAAGCAGGAAATTAAACAGGGAAAGAAGACAAGCCCACCAAAAAAAGACTCTGCAATAGTGAATACCCAAGTTCCTGAAACTCATCCATATAAAACCCTACACTACTACAAATAATGCTTTTAAAAGCGCTAGAAATAGCTTTTAATAGCGCTAAAAAAGAACTATTAATATTAGCAAAGTTAAAGGGTGATCCCTTTTATCAGTGATAATAAAAAGCATTGATAAAAGGATCCTTTATCAGTGCTTATCTTAGAACTAATAAAAGTCCCATTTTATCAGTGCTTTTAAAAAATCACTGATAAAAGTAAAAAATGTAAACAAAAATTAAAAAAATTATAAATTGGAGACTACCCTTTGAACAACACCCGCCACCCCTTTCAACAGTGCCCACCACCACCCCCGTAGAAGCACCCACCCACACCCAACCCCACCCACATGCCTTTAACAGCGCCCTCCATCCCTTTAACAGTGCTATCCCCACATGCACCTGCTTGCGCGCCCATGCCTCTCCCTGAATTCGAACTTGAGATCTCCTCCTTATGCGCCTGGACTCTTTACCACTCCTCCATGTTGCTTTGCTCTCCATTTAGTGATATATCTATTTATATATATATATATATATAGAAATATTTATTCATATATTAAAATATATTTATATTAATATATATATACATATATTTAGTTATATTAATATATATATATATTCGTATATTAACATCTATTTATATATATTTATTTATGTATATATAGTAATATTTTTATCCATATATTTATTCATATATTAATATATATTTAGTTATATATTTATACATATATTGATATATATTTTTAATATTATTTTTAAATACATTTATAAAATATGTTTTTCTGTATGTTTATAAGTAAATAAATAAATAAATAAATACATATATATAACATACATACACATGTATATATTATATATATATATATATATGTATCTGTAAGTTTAATTATACACACACATATATATATTTATATATATTTACATTATTATATATTAATATGTCTATTTATATGTTAGAACATATAGATAATATATATCAGTTTGATAAAACACACACACACACTAATATATATATAGACACACACACATTATACAAGTATTTAAATAGTCATATTATTTAATTTAAATAAAAGGGATATTAGTTTATATTTAGTTAAGGATTATATATTAATAAATATATTTTATATGTAAATATGTTTAATTAATTATTTATAAAATTAAATTTTTAGGTGTGAATATATAAAAAATATGTATGTATTCTTATATATTTGATTAAAAAAAACAGTTCATTCCAAAAAATGAAAAAATTTCAAGACCAATATATCAATATGATTGAAAGAACTGTGAATAAATTTAGTTTCCACCAAAAAGTGCAACAAGACCCCCATAAATGAGCCTGAAAATAAATCAAATGTTAAAAAGTCAGGGTATGCTGACTAAAAACTCAATTTTAGAGGCCTTATCAGCCTTTTTAGCCTAAAAAATACCTTTACTTGGGTATCCCCAAGTCATAATGGTGTAGATCTTGTCGCAGGCTTCCATTTGATATGTGGTAGAGCTTAAATGAACATCTAGATCAAAAGTTATGAAAGTTTGAAGTTCGAGTTATTTTATCGACTTATTTTAGATCTTTTATTTATTTATTTTATATTCAAATTGTTATTAAATAAATATTATTTGATAAAAATAACAGAATTATTAATTAAAAATATTTTTTAAATTATTTTATAATATTTTTTTACAAAATAAATTATATATTAATTTTAATTTCTATTTATCCTTATCTAAAACACATTTAAAAAATATATATTATATTTATACCTATATAGAAATATTTATATATTTATATATTAATATATTACTTTTTATGATTTTTTTGAAATATACCATTTATCAGCACAAGTAAAAAAAGCTCGATTAAAAGTACCTTTTATCAGTGTTTTTTTAACGCTCCTAAAGTGTACCCCCTTTATCAGCACATTTTTTAGCAATGATAAAGGGGAGGTGCTACGAAAACCTACTTTTTTGGTAGTGCTGCCTAAATAGTAGGTGTAGAACTAATGTCTAAAGACATTAGAGCACACCTTTTCTATCTGAGCACTATAAGAACCACATGGTCTTAGTCCACCTAGAACATTGTCAAAACATCGATCATCTGCACAAGAGACGACACATGTAGTCAGAGCCCATGCAGGGGTGAGTAAAACAATACTTAGTTGGAAACCCCAAAGCCATAAGGAAATACCACTAATAAATATATGATGTATACCATAAAGAAATACATGAAGTATACCACAAAGAAATACATGAAGTATAACATAAATAAATATTTGGTATACCACAAAGAAATACATGATCTATACCATGAAGAAATGCATGACCCACAATCAGCTCACCTAGATATAAGTCTAAAGAAAAAAAGAAGGATTATCAGTCGTAGTTTATATAACACCCAGAGTTGATAACACACGAAGTGTCGATAACACATGGAGTGTTGATAACACACAAAGTGTCGATGACACACAGAGTGTCGATAACACATAGAGTATTGATAAAACATGGAGTGCTGATGATTCATGCCGCCCACAAGTCACGAAGCCACCAAGTCATATAGTCACCAAGTCACAACCGACCATAAGAATCTACTCGTAGCACACTTGTATTGGGAGAAACTACTCCTAAATCAAAAATATTGTATTCCAAAATTCAAAAAAGGCTCACTTAGAGTATCTCAAAAGGACCATCTTATCGTAAGGGTCCCAATTCCGCAAAAAGCTCATCAAAAGGACACACAGTTTGAAAGATATGGCGTTTTTGTAAAACTGTCCATCCTAAGTATAGTCCGGGTCTGACCCAACCCATTCCGGCCAGACCAAACCCAATATGTCCTGGTTCAAATTGAACCAACCCATCCTGCTGGGCTGCCAGAGCAGCCCGATCACCCTAATTTCCCCTGCTACATGCGGGCTTGTTGCTTCGCTGGACATGGCTTGCCCAGGCCGCACCCCTAGTCTATGATATCTTCCCTAACAGCATGGCTCCCCCCATGTTTCTTGGTCTATGTAGTGCCATTCAACATTTCATATGGTCGGTCCACCTCCTATGCATGCCTCGTGGCTTCACCAACGCGGGTTCCTCAGACGTGGCTTTGATCTGCATCCCAACTCGATGTCAGGGCCTCATCTTGCGGTTCCCGGTCACCAGCCGCAACATCCACCACTGTGGGATCCCATGCAGTCCCCCATAGACCATGGACACCACCATTGGCTGCCCTACCAGCGGACCATTTCCAGTTCACTCTCCCCCTGGACCGGCCCCATGGGCTCTGTCGTTCCCTTACCACCGACCGCCCTGTTGGCAGCCTTCCTTGCACCATGACCTTATGCCATTATAGCCACCACCTCTCTTGAACCATACCACGGTTCCATCACAAATATTTTATGGTGTTTTTGGATTGAATCCTCCAATCTCGATTCTTTTCACCATGGATTGAGGTTCAACGGTTGATAGTTCGCATAGGGTTTCAAGGGATATAAACTCATGAAGAACACCATATATTGAGGGGGGAGAAGTAAATAACATAAACACCCAAAGAATGGATATTTTCCTTATTCGTTCCATCCTTGATCTATCCATGTTATAATGTTTAATGAATAACAACAAAAAATAATCACAAAGATTTATCACCCCTTTTTAAACCTCACACCAATTCTCCATCCCACAAGAATGGTCGAACCGTAGATCAACTTGTTCATTGGTTAGTCTGTGTTCATCATTGAATATAAAATAAAAAGGGTAAATCACAAAGATATCAACATCTTACATCATGGTTGGATCAGTCATTGAAGAAGAATAGAAGTCTGTGTCATTGTCGATCCTTGATCCGTTGACATTCACTAGAATTCATCGGAGAGGTTTCCATCTCCTTACCTCAGAGGAATTCTAGGGTTATAATGATAACCCTGAATTTCTCTATAAAGTATTTTAAAGAGGTAATCCTACTTACATCATCATGTAATAATAAATTAAACAAACTTGATTTATTTTATTTCTTTTAATATCGGAAAACTACTTCTCATAGTCGACCGATGTCGTCTGATGTTAGGTCCCGCTTAAGGTGAAGTCACTAATCTGAATACAACCGTTCCCTCTGATTTATAATCCTAGAACCCATTTAGGAGTTATTACACTTTTTTAGGAAACTCGCTCATGAGCACTACTAAAACACTTAACATTTTTCAACAAACTATTCCAGGCACGTTGGTCATCTGAATCACGCGCCATCTCAGTGCCTGGTCTCGGAATTTTCCCAATTAATTTATGAAAATAAAACCAGAGAAAATATGAGTTATTACATTCTACCCACATTAGGGTTTTATTTCCCTGAAATACTAACTAAGGGATACTCAAAAAAAGGTGAGGGTAATAAGAATGAATCTGAGCCTCCCACTTATAGGTGCTCTCCTGGAGATTTTTGTGCTGCCACTGGACACACTCCAGAGGAATCGACTGCCTGAAAAGGATCCTATCCTTTAGATCCTTGATCTCCACTAGGTACTATGGAAAACTCTCCCCATCATCAATATCTATCTCACCCTAGATGATGATGTGTGATGGAAGACACACATACCTCCTCATATACAGCATGTAGAAGACATCATACACATGGTTCAACTTTGGGGGTAAGTCTAGGAGGTATACCACCTCTCCATATCTACTCTGAATCTGAAAATGGATGATATATCTTAGAGATAATTTGTCTCATTAGCCAAATCTATTTAATCCTCATCGATGTGATACCTAAAGGAACACATGGTCTCCCTCCCCGAACGGCAAGGGCCTCTATCTCCTATCAACATAAGACTTTTAACAACTCTATGAATTCTCCATCTACTCCTGGACTACCTGTAGCTTCTTTATAGTCACCTACACCAACTCCAGCTACATGAGTGATGACTCTATAGGGTCTATCTAGCAAAGTGGTGACCTGCAGGGTCACCCATACAAGGCCTCAAATGACACCATACCAAAAGTGGAGTGTTAGGTGTTGTTGTATGAAAACACTACCAGGGGTAGGTGATCCTCCCCACTGTGACCAAAATCTAGGATGCAAGAACATAGACTATCCTCCAGAACCTATATGGTCTGCATGGTCTAGCTATCCTTATGTGGTTGAAATGATATTATGAAGCACGAATGAGTCCCAAAAACCTCCTGAAATCCCTTCCACAATTGGGATATAAATCGAGCATCGCGATTCAAGACTATTGTTGATGGCACTCCAGGGAGTCAAACGGTATCCTTCACGTAGAGGCATCCCAATATTTCTATTGAACTCTTCTCATGAATCTCTAGGAAGTGGACCGACTTTGTTAGTTGGTCAGTGATTAGCCAGATGGTATTGTGCCCCATGGGCATATGTGGTAAACTTGTCACAAATTTCATCGATATCCCAACCAATTCCAATCTCAAAACTATAGGGGTTGAGTCAAACCTAATGGTACCTAGAGCTCATCCTTCACTTACTGGAAAGTGAGACATTAAGAAACAAACTCTACCACTGCCTTCTTCATCTCTGTCCACCAGAATTGACATCAGAGGTCCTGGTACATCTTCGCCACACCAAGATGTACCAATAAAGGGGGTGTATTGAACTCCTTCAAGACCTCCTCTCACAATGTCACTGGTACTACTGTGCATCCTTTGAAGAGAATAACATGCTCTCCACCTTTTTAATATCCATCTGGGTCATGCCCTGTTGACATCTGAGCATGTAAAGTCTCATAGTTGATATCACCATGCTATACCTGCTTGACTCATAGTAAGAGTGGAGTTGTGATAACCATATACTAGAGGTAAGATGATCCATATACATCCAAAAAGGATATCAATAACTCAATCAACTTCTCGAACACCTCTCTCAATAACTGCAAGATGGATCTCCTGTTGAGAGCGTCTGCCACCATGTACCCCTTCCTAGGAGTATAGAAAATTTCAAAGTCATAGTCTTGGAGGAAGGATAGCCAAAGTCTCTATCTCAAGTTCAAATCCTTCCGATAAAAGATATAATTGTGAATTTTGTGGTTATAGTATATGATAAACTACTCTCCCATAAGTTAGTGTCACTATATTTTCAAGGCAAAGATTATCGATTCCAAATCAAGGTCATGGGTTGTATAGTTCTTCTCGTGTGGTCTCAATTGTCATGAATTAGAGGAAATAAATGCTTTCCCCTACATCAGGACATGACCTGGATTGGTCCGTGATACATCACAAAATAGTATATACTCAACAACATCCTCTAGAAATCTCAATATAAGAGTGCTCGTCAATCATTAGCTCAGGTGTCAGAAACTATCTAGGTACTTCTCCATCCACATGAATGGTTGCCCCTTTTGCGTCAAAGCTATTAAGGATGGTGATACTTTGGAAAATTCAGGAAAAAACCTCTGATAGTACCTAGAAAACCCAAGGAAACTTCACCCCTTGGTAAAACAATTGGGTGGCTCCCAAGAAAGAACTGCCTCTATCATCACTGGATCCACTGAAACTACAACCTCTGAAACGATGTGTCCTAGAAAGTGGACCTCTCATATCCATAACTAACACTTTGAGAGCATCCCATAAATATGGTTCTCTCATAGTATGTCCCAGACCATCCTCAATTGTATCACATGCTCCTCCTCGGACGTCGAGTACACCAGGATGTCATCAATGAAGACCATGACGAACCATTCTAAGTAAGGCTAGAAGATCCTATTCATGAGTCCCATAAAGACTTATGGGGAATTTTTCATGATAAAAAGAATCAATGAGTACTCATAGTGTTCGTACCAAAATCTTAACTCTATCATTGGGATGTCCTTATCCCGTAATTGAATCAAGAGATATCCAAATATGAGGTCAATCTTCGAGAACCACCTCAATCCCTTCAGTTGATCTAAGAGGTCTTCAATCCTTGGTAGTGAATACTTATTATTCATAGTCACCTGGTTTAGGTGTCAGATGTACACACATAATCTCAAGCTCCTATTTTTATTCTTGAAAAAACAACTGGGGCTACCCTAGGTGAAACACTGAGTCTCACAAATCCCTTCATCTATGGGTCCTCTAATTACAACCTCAGCTCGCAAAGCTCTGTGAGAGACACCCGATATGAAGGTGTAGATATCAGTTTCATCCTAGGGTATAGTTCAATGAAAAAGTCAGCCTCCCTGTGGGGAGGTAATATGGGTACATCATCATGAAAGACGCCCTCATACTTCACCACCACTGCATGAAACTAATAACTACTCTCATTCACTGCACCAAGGGTAAGACTAGCTAACTGATGAGTAATCGAATGAACCCTCCTATGTGTGAGTCCATCATGCACTGCAAGTTTTTCTTTTTTTTTTCAGATAAAAGAAAACCAGGTCCCATCACTATGGACACACCCAAATTTGTGCCTAAAATAGTCAATCTGTGGATGAACTATGGATAGTCAGTCCATATTGAGAAAGATGCCGTAAAGCCTCGACGTTTCCACCAAGAGATCACAACTGAAACATTCACCCTCTAGTGTAAGGCAAAACTATTATCACTAGTGTTTGATCATCGAATCTCCCCTGTAAATATCTCTATGTATAGGGATCGAGTCAATAGAAAAACCGGAATCTCCGAGTTTCAAACAAGGGGCATGGAAAGAAAAGAATGACTGGAACCTGTGTCTAACAAAACAACAACTAAGGTGGAAAAGGCAAAAATCATACCTCTAATCATCCAATGATCCTTAGGGTCATAAGAATCCATCACCTGAGGCTGGCCTCATCCCTATCCACTAGCTCCATAAGCCCGTTTTGGACCACTTAGGGGTGGTGGTGGTAGTACCACGAACATCCACCCACCTTATATTTCCCAACGTACTAATCTTCAATGATCTCCTCCCTACAGACCACCCTGCTCGTATCTCCACCTCTATCTTAGTCAGTACTCTAGAATCTCTAAGTCAGTCATACGAGGGGTTAGATAATCTCTAGCCAAATTCCCCCCAACCACCTAATGAGTAACACAACCTGTCCTTCAGCTCAATCGCTCTACCCTAGGAGCCCCGTAATACTGATCCTATGTCTTTTGGTCATCACATGGAGTGACTAACCAACTTGGGTCCTTGTGTCTGCTATCATCTACCTACCGCCGAAGACTCAGGCGAGTGTCTCCTGCTGGTAGCTCCCACTACTAGAATCTGCTCCACCAGAAATATCTCCCTAAGAAGAGTTTTCTCCGGTACACCATCATAGGATGGAATTGTAAGGGATATAATCGACACCCTAATCTCCCGACGTATCCCCTGATCAAAGGTTCAGGACCTAAATAATGGGTCCCCCACCATATCTGTGGAGTAGAGTGAATGATTTGTAAATCTCACTGAGTACTCTGTTATTATCTTACTAACCTACTATAGATATATGATCTCCTGTATATGCAGTGAGCGTAATGTCGCCAAAAAGAACTCCTCCCTGAAGAGGTGCTCAAAGTATTTCCAAGAGAGAGTCATGTCATCATGCGTTTGGATCACTAAGTTACACTATCACCCTAATGATTCCATAAGAAGGATTGAGACTAGAATTTATATCTAGTTGGAAGGAGTCCTCACAAGGAAGAAGACACGAGTAACTACCTCCATCTAATCCTCAACTAACAGTTTAATTTTAAATTTCATTTAGATACTTTTGAGTTTTGAAATTTTAAAAATGGATTTCCTTTTTTGAATTATTGGCTCCAAATTTTCTAAATAGTTCCTTTTTATTTCTTTCTTTAGGTATAGTAATCTTAGTAATTTTTTCACCATATAAAAGAGTAAATAAATTAATTAGGGGATAATAATTAAATGGTAAAGACTATAAAGTCACCTTAACATAGGTTTAAATTTTATAGGTTTATAATATATCATTTTTACTCATCCAAAGGTCTAATTTCTAACCTTTTGATTCTACTTAGATGATATTATGAATGTTATAATATTTAATATGAATAAAAGTCAAATATGTCACCAACTTGTTTTAATAACTAAAATATTGTCAACATGGAGTTATATAGAAGATATTATCGACATGAAATAGTAATTTATAAGATTATGGATTTAACATAATCATAGAAATTTATTTTTATTTTTTAGTGATGAAATAATTAACATAAAGTTTTAGACAATGTTGATGCAGTAGTTATTAAATTAATGTAATAAATAAAATAAATGGCATAAAAAATATTAAAAGAAATATAATTTAATATAATTGATGTAATAAATTAATTTTACAGATTACCATTACATGTTTATATATTAATTTTTTTCTTAATTTTACTTGTTTTCATGATGTCATTAATATTAATGTAATTAAGAGTTATAAAAATTTTCATTAATGATATTTTATAATAAATAACATTTTATTGAGGGAAATAAATTTCTTAAAAATAATAATTTGTAAAAATAAATTTTTATAGGGTCAAAAATAACATCCATGGTCCATTTATGGATCATTTTTGGTTTTAATGTTACTATATTGTCCTTTAATGTATAAAAAACTTATTTTTATGGTATGTTTTAAAGGTTCCAATGAGGGGTTAAAACAAATAGATAAGGAAAAAAAGTGTGATATAAACTTATATAAATTTAATTTTATGAGAGTATTCAGACTCATAATAATATTATATTTTATATAAATTATTTTATACCTATATTTAATTGGAAACTAATTTATATTAATATAATATTATGAAAAATTCCAAGAGTTCCCCTCCCCACTCTTATAAAAGGGAACCTCATTTACTCACTTTTTAATAATAAAAAATAAATTTTTATTATCCAATAACCTACCAAATACATTCCTATAATACCTTCTATAATTATAGTGGTATCTTATTAGGCATAGTATAATTGTTATAGGTAAAAATGTGTTAAGGAAATGATGTTTTCCAAAGAAGGCTATAGTTATTATATACATGTTTCATTTTAATTTATTCTTCCATATCCCTAGAATCTTTTACAAAAATGATAAAATAATTCCCAAAATATTATATATATACTAATTATGTTATATGAATTACCTATATCCATCTCCTCTTCTATATACTGGGAAAAGAATGTGTTCGTATGTACAAAATACCACCACCTCGTGAACCGATGTAATCCGATTTCCATAACCGTCTATCAAAACTAGTTATAATGAGTGAATTAATGTTTAGATATGTTATTAATTACATATATATAATTTTTAAAATAGAATATAACATTTATTTTCTTAGTCTTCTGTGCATAAATTTTTTTAATGCCCATTGTGTGTACATATGGACCACCCCATTCACAAAGTGTTGTTAATCATTTTTCATAACCACATATCATGGAAAAAATATATACATATATTTCAACAATTAATATCATATTTATGATATTATTATCATTATGGAAAGGTAATATGATTCTTACCTTCTTTCAATAATTATCATTGACAAATGGAAACATTACTCATTGGTATGTTCAACCTATCATCTCTATGATTGTAATGTATTTGATTTTACATAACCAAATTTAATATTTATGTTTAAAATTATAATTGATGTATAAAAAACATAACTATATAATTATTATTATTTTGGATATTCTATAATAATGTCCCCTTTGACCATATTCATTCGACCAAAGTAATTTTGGCCTTAAATACCAAATATCATCAAAACATACAATGTGAATTTAAATGATTATATAATTGTATATAACATGAAAATAAGTGATATAAAATTAACAATAAACATTAAAAATGTTCTTAAAAAATTATATAAGTAACATATATTTATTATTTAGGAATATAGGGAACACACTTGATGAAATGGTCTTATGGTAAGGTACATTCATTTAAACATTATTTTTTAATGTTTTGCATAAAAATCACATTTTATTACATATACATATTTTATAAAAAGATTTATTAAAAAAATATTTTAATATTATGCTTATAATATTTAATTTCATTTTTACCCATGTTTTGTTTTTTTGAAAAAAGGTTTGAAATGAATATCTTTTTCATTTTTCAAACGAGGTAAATTGAGACTTTTCTAAAAAAATATGGAAGGTATGTTTTGTTACATATACTTCATGAGAATATTTTCCCATAATCATGAGTAATTAATTAACTAGAGTTTAAATTATATTTTTTCATATTTATTTTAAAATAATGTTTTTCTTTAATATGCACATTTTCTTTTTAAGTGATTTCAAAATGAAAAGTTAATTTTATTCAAAGAATGTTTTTATGATGAAATATTTTATATATTATGGTTCTTGGGAATTGTTATTAATATCATGTGGTTATATGTTTAGTTTAATGTAAATGATCTCACAATATATCTCCAACACATTGGGTAAATTTATGGAGATAACCAATTAGGTTTCTTCAAATTCATTATTGAATATACTATGATGGTTATTCCAAATACGAGATTAGGGAAATCATTTTGTTTTCTACCATGAGTTTATAATAATATTATTTTATTTTTATTCAAAGTATTACCATGATTTTTATTCCATGTATAACCATGAGGGTTACACAAATGATTCTATATGTTATCAATATTTTTTATCTATTTTTTATATTAAATTTTAATTTTTTCTTTGAGAAAAATGGTGTTCAATCATATTAAAATGATTTAGTACATAATCTCATTTAATACTATGATAAAGTTAAAAATGTTATGTATTTTTATATTTTCCCTTAGACTAATAGATTTATATATTTTATATCCCACACTAATATTTCTATTATCATCCCATTTTTTAGAATGCTTTTCATAGGGTTTGAGGATGGGTAAGGTAGAAGAAAGTTTAATTTCATGAATATATTTCATTAAAATAAATAATGTTTTGTATTAAAATTTTAATATTTGGTTGAAGTTTATAAATTTTAACATATTATTTTTATGTTTGAGTTATGATCTAATTTTCTAAAACCCCAAATATAAAAGATCTTAGGAAATGTAAGAAAGTTCATTCTTATTTAAAGTCACTAGAATATGTATTGAATATGTTCAAGACCTTAAAATATGGGTTTGAAAAGGGTTATTATGGTTGTTTTAATCTCTACATATAATTTTATATATGAACAGTCAATGAGATTCTTGTTTTAAAAAGGGTTTGTGTGATTTTGTTAAACCCTAGTCACATTATTATATGTAAATAGATAGAAAGTATAAAGGTTCAAAAAGGATGATCACGATGTCATTTATCTCTACACATAATATTACATGTGAATAATTTAGTGAGTACCCAGGTTCAAAATGATAATGAATGATATGTTTATTTTTTTCCAACCCTTTGATGTTTTTGTCTTATTATTCCATGCTTTCTTGATTATCATTTAGTTTTATAATATTCTATGTTTTTATATCATGATGAAAAGTATTAAAAATATTTTTTTTATTTTTAGATTGTTCAATTATTTTATAGTCACATAAATATATTCCTATAATCATATGTTGATCAGTCATGTTTTCTGACTATTATACATGGCTTTTTGTGGTTTAATTTTTTTTATTAATATGATTCTCATATTCACCTTTTTGTTTATGATATAATTAATTTTGATATTTATTTTGCATTTCATAGTGATTGATCTCATCCCTTTCTTATGTTTATGTTCCCCATGTAATGATGATGATTGTGTCATGTGGGGTGTATAGAAATAGACTAGAGAAGCATGATTGTGGATAAATGGTTTTAAGGCTTAATAAATAAGTTATTTATGTAGACAATCTCTAATACACTAAACCATTAAGTCCGTAGGTTGATATAATGTTTTTTGAATCTATTCTTTAAATCGTGATATAAATTTATTATTTATGTCATGTTAAACCTCAGAATTTATTGTCTCCGGTATATGGGAAGACACACTTGAGGTCATGTGGAGCCATCATTTTGACTATGTTTGGGTGAGAAAGACTCAAGATTTTATATTTTATGGGAAATATAATTTTAATAATTTTGATGAAGCACCTTGATTTTTTTTTTAATTTAGAAATTTTTTAACACCTATAGGATTTGTCTTCTTATTATTATTTGTGATTATTTTTTGAAACCATTTTCTTCAAAAGTATTTCTAGAATATTTTATATTATATATATATATTTTCTCCTCAATGTGGAATAATTATGAATGGTATATTATGATATATCATTTTGGAAAAAAATTTATAGACTACCAATAAATTTGGTAGTGCTTATATATCAAGATATACAATATATGGCATTAAAGCAGTATATGTAGCACATTTTATAGTCTATAGTGATCATAATGATTTCTCTAATAATTGTCTATCCTATAAGGACTTCATGAAAACCTTGGGGATGAGTAGAACATGAAAGGGTTGAATCATGATGCATTAGTATATATTTTATTCCTATATTAAGTTCAATTTAAAAGGCGAACCATTTGGAGATGGAGAGGTATTTTATGAACATAAATATATATAGCATTGTTAGTCCCCATAAGAAAGATATTAATGTTTCTTATATATTTATGCATATGAAACATACCATTTTATACTGGGGCAGATCATGGTTCTTTTGGGCATTCCTATGGTTATTTTTATATTCCATAAATAATGAGATCCAACATGGTTCTTTGGGAGTCCCAAATTTATATTAAATGTTGTAAAAATTATATTTTTTCCATCGGCGAGGGTAATTTAATTTTATTTTATTTTGAGTAATCAAAAGGCTAGTCGTTTACTTTGATTTTAAAAAATACATACCAATTATTTTTATTATCTTAATCTTCATGTAGTTTCTTTTATTGACAGTAAATTTATTTATAGTTTTTGGATGATATGTAATTATACTTATGAGAATATACATGATTTTTTTGTGTATTGATCATTATATATATCTCTTATACTTAATTAGTCTAATTATAGAAGCTGATCTTGTTGTGGGACAATGTTTTTTGATCTATATTGATGGAAATTTGGGAGGCACCATCCAACCAGATCAATTTCATGCTTTGGAGTTTGTAGTTTGGATGGTTCATTTTGAGATTTGAGGCTAGCATAAGGGGTTGGGTTGTTCATCTATAACCATATGGGTCATCAATCACCTTAAGGATTTGTACCCATCATATTATTCTCTAGATCCAAATATTATTAAATGTTGGGGATATTGATTGAAAAAGGATCACTAGATGTCTTTGAGGCATTGATTTTAGTGTTTTCATTGATATTAATATAACAAGAAAATGGTTTTTATTATTTTATGCGATGATAATGAAGGGGAATTCAAGATAATCCATAGCATGAGATAACTATCTGATTAATTTTTTAATGTGTTAACTTTTCCTTGTAATTTAGAGTCATTTTTATATTCATGTATCTTGATATGTTTTTTATTGTATAGGTGGAGAATTCCACCATTTGGTTTATTTGTGTGTCATGTTCAGTATTCAACTAATGTATTGTGAATATTTCTAATGTTTCTAGAACTTATTCTTATATTTAATATATTCTCGATACTTACCTATTCCTTATAATGGATGACTAAGGTAATAAATTTACTTCATTTAGAGAATGTGTGGTATAATTGTTTTCTATACATTTTTATTTTATAATTATTTTCAATTTTATTTTCAATTGTTTGGTAATTTATTTTATGTGGATTGTTATTTATATATAGTTTCCAACAAATATTTCATGTTTTTTCATTTATTTTGTTTAACATTGATTTAATTATTTGATTTTTTAAAATTCATTCGCAAAACAAATTCATATATAGTGACTTTAATTACATTGATGTGATATAATTAAGATTCATTGTTAAATGGATTTCATTTTATTATTAATTAAAATATAGAAGTATTAGTTTAAATGAAATGATTATTATGAATATGTTTTTTTAATAGATCAATACAATTTTATTAAAAAAGAGAGATGGGTTACATGAAGCGGAATGATGGTATCTTATTACAATCTCTTAAAAAGTGATGGAGAAGATGAACTGACAAAGTATCACTCCATGTCATAGCTTGGATGACTCCTTTATTGGAAAGGACATTCTCCACCATGTTTGCTTCTCAATACGTATAGGTGGAAATGTATCTGATTTCAAGAAGATAATTGAGGCAGTTCATCCAAAGAGCGGTGAGAGGCCATGCAAGGTGGATTACCCCATTCCAAATAGCATTCACAATGGTGGTGGAGTCACTTTTTATCTAGATGTTATTCCATCCTTTTAGCTTGAAAAAGATAATGGCTTGAATCATCGCTATAATTTCTGCTTCAAGAGCAGAGACATTGCCACAACTCCCAAATAAGCATCTGTGATATCGTCTGAGAGAGTCTCTGAAAATTTCCCCACAACCCACAGAACCTGGGTTTCCTCTGGAAGATCTATCTACGTTGATATTGATCCATACAGTAGTCAGATATTTCCAAAAATACATCTAGAGAATGATTCGTCTTAGTGTATACACCATCAATTTTGATACGTCGAAGAATCACAAAGTACCTAACTGAATTATCGTAGTGGGATTTCTGAAGCAGGGCTGCTTCCCTGATGGAAATAAGGATCCTCCTCTAACCTGCATTAAGATTAAATGAGTAATGGTTGTAAATAATTGAGTTCTTATCTTACTAGCTCACATGTAGGAGCTCAAAAATAGTGTAAAGGAAGAGGTTTTTGATTTTCCAAGAAGATTCAAGTTCCACACAATGTTTTAGCTGAGAGCAAATAGAGTCAGAGGATAAACATATGCAGTCAAATAGGTCAGTAACATAATTCCAAAGAGTAGTGGCTATAGAAAAAGATAAGAAAAGAGTATTGGTGTCCTCCCTGTGTTGATGTCATAATTTACATTTAGAGCATAGTTGGACACCAAAAGACTGAAGACAAACCTCTGTAGGAATACATGTATGGGAAATGCGCCAGACAAGGTTAAGCCTTGAAGTCTTAATCCAAGGTATGTCAAAAAACTTCAACAATGAGAAAATGGGGTTGGAGTTAGTGAAAAAATTATTATAGATGTTTTTGGAATCCAAAATACCATTGTGAGCAGGCTCCCAAGTAAGGAAATCATCCCCATTTATAAGGGGGTAATTGTCCACAACGTGCAAAATGTGATCAGGGATATTAGATGGACTAGAGTGCATTAAATAATTTATTTTGAGGTTGATGTTATCCAGAGAATCATTCAGAGATAACATGGAAATGAGGGGGGTTCTAGTCCAGTTATCAAGCTAGAAGTTCATAGCGGAATCTGAACTAAACATTCATCACGAGTTATGCATGATGTCAATAAAGGTATTTCTAATGGATGGAAAGAGGGAAGAATTGGGGTAACTAGATTGACCATTTTTTGTTTTTTCAGAAATATATTACGAATAAAGGTCATGGAGTCATATTTTTTGTTGATCAATCTCTAGGCGAGCTTTTCTTGAAGAGACTCATTAAAAAGCTTTAGATTTTTAATACCAAGACCATCTCTTTTAAGAGGTTTGCAGCATGTCGACCAAGGGACAGTAATACGATTTCTTTCAAGAATACTTCCGGTCTAATTTTTTTTATGTAGCCATTAAATTTTTTAATAAGACTATTAGGCCTTTTATTATTAAGAGGGAGTAAACCATTTTGGAGATAATTGAGGATTTCATGAGGTAGATCCTTCCAGCCGTGGAGAGGGATTTCCCTTTCCAGGAGGCCAGTTGATTAGTCACTTGATCCAAAACAACATTAAAGTACATAGATTTAGGCATAACCAAGAATAGGGGAACTCCAAGATAGGTAAAGAGGATATATCCCTCTTTGATGCCAAGACTTTCAATGATAAAACCTTTTCTATAAGGGGGGAAGGTTTTCCCAAAAAAGACAAGGGATTTATTCCAACTAACAGATTGTCCAGAGACCTCTTCATAGTGAGACAATGCCTTTTTGAGGTTAATTATATTTTTCTACCCCCATTAAGGAACAAAATAATGTCATCGACATAAAGGAGATGGGTCAGAACAACTAGATTTTTGGCAGCCTGAATGGGTTTGAGCTTTCTTTGGTGAACAAGGGAGAAAAGAAACCTATTGAGGTAGTCTTCCGCAATGGAAAAAAGAATAGTAGAAAGAGGGTCACCGTGACACACCCCTTTTGAGAATTTGAAGTATCCCTTAGGAGAACTCTTAACAAGGATAGAAATAAAAGACGAGTTGAAAAGGTATTTTATCCTATCAATAAAAGTATCATTGAACCCAAAATCCTCAAGGACGTTGAAAATGAATTTCCAATTGATGATTTAAAAGTATTTTTTAATGACATGTTTGACTGCAATATTCCTTCCTCTAGACTTTTTATTGAGAGAGTTAATGCATTACGAGGCTGTGTAAATGCAATTTTGAATGGAGCTGCCCTTGATGAAACCAAACTGATTCCAGGAAATGATCTTATTACATAGAGGAGAAATCCTGTTAGTAATGAACATGGTAATGATTTTATAGAGAGGGTTAATGAGGGAAATGGGGCGTAAAGTTTGTAGCTTAGATGAATTATCCACTTTAGGGATAAGAGTTAGGAATTGGACATTGAGGCCATGGGGTAGGACTCCGTTAGAAAAGAAGTTTCAAACTAGTTTGAAAACATCCATGTAAACTACCTCCCAATTTTGTTGAAAGAAACCATTATTGAAACCATTAGACCCCGGGGCACTATCGGAGTAAAGGCCGAATACAATATCTTTTATTTCATGATCCAGCGGGGTGCATAAAAGAAAGAGGTTATCTTGTTCATTGATCAGAACTGGAAGGATCTCATGAATAAGCTCTTTATTGATATTAGGGCCATTGAAAGTGTTGTGAATGTAGGAGACCATGTGGTTGGATATGGATTTATCAGAGTCAAAAATATTGTCATTATCTTTAAGAAAGGATAAAGGACGACATGTTTTATTAACTCTTTGTAGGGAATTGTAAAATTTAGTGTTTCTATCACCATCAGAGATCCATTTAGTTTTGAAAAAATGTTTAAGCATGTTGTCTCTATGGATCAAAAGAGAGTTAAGATTCATAGATATGTTCAGTTCATTCTGAGGGTCTAAGGAAAAATCAGCGCAAGTTGAGCTGTTTTGAATTTGATTGAGTTTAGTCTCAAGAGTGGATATCTCATTATCCATTTGGTTAGATTTATCCATAAACCAACCCTTAAGGAAATGTTTGAGGTGATTTAGATTAGTGACACCAGCAAAAGCATCTGAGTGATGAATCATAGACTTCCAACCATTTTTTATGAGATGAGAGCACTCCAAATTCGCAGACCGATCATTATTGAATTAGAATTTAATATTAGGTTTTTCTCTTATGGATAGGAACCGAACAAGGATGGGATGGTGGTCCGAGTCCAGTTTAGGTAAGGTGATACTGGAAATGGTGTCTCAGACATCCAAAGCCGACACATTAACAAAGTCCCTATCAAGTTTACTTGCAACCACTCTGCTATAGTGTCTTTTATACCAGGTGTATTTGGGCCTTGAGAGGTTGATTTCAATCAAATTATAGGTTTCTATCGAGTCTATGAACTCTCTAGTAGAGATTAAAAATTGAGGGGGACCAAGCTTCTCACTATGAGAAAGAACTGAATTAAAGTCACCAATGATTAACCGGGTCTCCTGGATAGAGCCGGCTAAGTTAGAGAGGTCTTTCCAAAGAGGTCGATGATCCTGGTATCTATTATTGGCATAGACCATGGTGTAAAAGAAATGTAGGTTCTTTAAATTCAAATGACAAGTAAGCATTTGATCAGAAATATTTTAAACAGTAACATCTCTAAGAGAGGTGTGTAAAAAAACAAAATGGGAGTCAATTGCATTGTCATTGATATAGGCATCAAGGAAATTATAACCAAAAGAAGATAAATTCATATAACTCAAAGAGAAATAAGTTTTAGGTTCAGTGATAGATAAAAATTTTGGTTTATGGTTCATCAAAATCATTTTCAAGATAGATAGAGTATCAGTTTTAGATATGCCTTGACAGTTCCAGAAAACAAAATCCATTAACACCTATGTTTTGATCGAGAGTTTCCCTTTTTCTTCTTAAATCCACTCGAGCCTTTGTTCCTATTTGATCTTATAATATTTGAAGAGGAGGCCGGGGGAGTCTTGTGGTCTTAATAACTCATAGAATAATCAGACAAGATGTTAGTAGCATTTGGTAGTAAACAAGATTTTATAGTGTCAGGGGATTTATGGGCCGAAGAAGTGTTCACAGAGCCACCCTCAACCTCAATTAAACAACCCCTATTCTGGGATGAAATAGTCAGAATAGGTGAAGCCAGTTTGCCTATTGTTCTAACAGATTCATTGACTGAGGTTTTTGAGTTTACTCCATCCAAATTTGGATTCAAAGGGATAAAAGTTCAGGAATCGGTAATCGGCTGTGTGCACACTGTCATGTGTTGATTATTTATTGGAATTGAAACATTTGAAGAAATAAAACTTGTTTTTTCTCCGGGTTCGCTCTAGTAGGAGAATGAACAACATGCTAGTCTGGCTCAACACCATTATTTCTCCAAACCCAAGGTGCAGGAGGAGCACCTGTTGTCAGCAGGTCCATTAGTATGGGTCATGTTTGGAGGGATCAGTAGGAGCAGGCTGCAGCTGGACATCAAGGGCCATCGAGCCTAGGAAATCTTGAGGATCCCCATTCATAGGGTGATTAAAGAAATACAAAACTGAATTCTCAATGTCCTCCAAAATTTAGAGATCAATATTCGCATTTTCCTCCTCTTCCACTTGGTCAGCCCAGGTAATACCCAAGCTCTCACCTGGAAAGTTTGAGCGCTTCAACCAGACATCCGAGGATTTTCTAATATGTTCTGGGTTGCTTAAGGTTGGGGATTTGATTTGATTTTTCTATTTTCCATCGGTCTATCCATATTCACCTGTAGGAGAAGCCATACTTTTTACAACCCTGCATTTCAGCAGTGAGTGTCCCATGATTTTGCAGTATTCGCAATAGGGGGCATTTGTTCCCATTCAACCCGAACCGTAGTATTGATTTTTTTCACCCTAAAGACAATGAATTCAGGGATCTGGGAGGCTATGTCAATCTCAATCATCCCCCTCGCATAGAGACCGAGCTCAAAATTAAGTGTACAAGGGTCAATTTTGAGTGGTGTACCTGTGTAAGAGGCAATGTCATTAGGGTTTTTTGGGTTCCAGAAATACCAGTTAAGCCAGTGAAGTCACACCCATATCTAAACCATGGTGTTCTTTGTGGTATTCATATTGAAGGCATAATCCCAGTCAGAGATGCAAAGAACACCTGGTTTGTGCTACAGATATCCATACCTCCATACTTGGTCAAGCTCATCATGGAATTTCAATAGCATATGAAAGTATCCTTTTCCAATTAGCACTAGATTCCAATCGGTTATCCCCCAAATATGAGAGATCCACATTTTTAGATCTGGATTCGACCATGGATTGTCTCCTTTGAGGTATGAGATGCATCCCATGAGTGAGAACTTGTAGAGTTGCGTGAATTGCTGAAGAGCATCTGGATCAACATCGACAGCAAATCTGCCATCTTCAGTCTTCCTACAAAGAGGAAGCTTCGTCGTTATGGGGTTTCAACATTCAACCCCTTTAAGTGCTTCAAGAAAGGAGATTCCCTTAGGTATTTCAACCAGGCGGAGTTCATCCACTTTTAGTTCAGTCTTTGAAGATTCAGAAGTAATCTCCCATTCAGGATCAAATCCTGCAATTATCAAGATTCGATCAAATCCAGTTGAAGAAATCTCATGCGAGGGAATAAGAAACCCTAGGGAGAGAAGACATTTTTACACCTTATGAATATGTTAATAATTAATGATACATTACTAAATTTATAAAATGTAACTTTTTAATAAATCATTGGAATTATTAATTTTAAAAATGAAGTTGAAACCAGATGGATTTAGCTTATATAATATAATATTAATTATTTAATTTACTGAACTCAACATATGGATTTTTATGAGGGGTGTTATTTCACTTTTTAATAGAAGTATTATTATGGGAATTATAATATGATTGAAAAATGAACATAATGGTTTTTCTTGAAGTACTATAGAAAGGAAAAAATAAACCCTTTAGTAATTTATAACTAAATATTATTAGACATTATAACAAAAAAAGTCAATGGTATTTGATGATGTGTAATAGGATAACATAATGTGGCTGAATATTTAATAAATATCCTAACATCAAATAAAATTTTTCATAGTTTTTTAATATAGTGTATAATTATATTGAAATATGTGCGCTATCAAAAAATAAAATCTATATATATACCATTTGATCAATGAGGTATTTAGATGAACAATTCAATAAAAAATGAAAAAATATCATTGAATAATTTTTTATAATATTTCCATAACCACAAATTGTGAGGATGAAAATA
Organism: Viscum album; assembly: GCA_963277665.1. Classification (NCBI taxonomy): domain Eukaryota; kingdom Viridiplantae; phylum Streptophyta; class Magnoliopsida; order Santalales; family Viscaceae; genus Viscum; species Viscum album. The sequence continues at coordinate 1,436,000,534 of OY728128.1, forward strand.
TTCCATTGATGATGACATATTAATTGTTTATTTTTATGAAAAACCAATTTTTTGCATTGGAAGGATGTCCCCTGATTTGTGTTTTAGGATTTTTTATGTATTGATATACTTTGAGATATGAGGTACTCTTGTAATTGATGGATATCAATGTTGATATGATATGACTATGTCTTTATGTACACTCAAAATAGTTTATTATTAAAGTGAAATAGTGATGATCGTTACACCTATAATACATTAATATGATTAGAGAACAACGACAATCAATAACCATATGCATTCATCAACACCAAATTATCTTGAATGTGGATGGATGGAAATTCAATAGGATATAAGTGAAGATGTTTCATTCATCTAGAATGCTAATTAAAGGATTGGTGGAGTTTTTATTGTCTCTTGAACATATTTACTATACGATAGTGATGGACAATAATTTACCCGAGGGTTTACGTTAATTCTATCCATATCTTTCGATTCAAGGAGGATGATGATGTACAAATTATGTATGATAGATATATCCATAGTTCTATGTTTGGTAAGAATAGATATGAAACCAATGTTTTAGTATGATAATGACATATTCATTATTCTCCTTTAGAATATCTGGAACATATAGTGATGTTTATTATATCCATTATCTTGTTTAGATTATGTATAGTTAATTATGGATTAGAAAAATTATGAATTTATTTAAAATAATTTTGTTACAATATAATGTAATTTAAATTTCATGAATACCATCCACATGTGGGGTGGATTATATTTGATATGTAGGATACCGTGTGAGCATATGGTTAAGCTTATAAAATTTCCATCTCACCTGAGAAGAGGGATACCATATTAAACTAAGAGATTCTGGTGACATGCCATCAAGAAAAAGTAGGAAAGGTCCATTTTATCCTATTCATATAAATTTATACATATATAATGGTTATTATATGGTGATATTGATTAATTTGAGAAAAATTTACCTTTATATTAATTGATGATTAATATTTTTATTATTTAAAATGATGTCTGCTAAAATTTCATTATTTAGTATTCCTTAAATATTGACGTATGTATACAATATATGTTATTGGGTCCAAATAACTACTTAGGATGACCTTTATGATTATTTTTTGTATTTTTTTCATATGTATTGATGTATTGTTTGTCTCACAGCTACATATATCATAATTTAATATTAATATGTGATCAATATGACAAGATATGGGAAGTTTATACAGATAATAATACAATCTATATTCATTGTGATGAACACACTCATATATTTATTCATTTTGGGTGTATAATTATCTTCTATATGATTTATTATTCTATGAATTTTCTAATTACAATATATATTATTACAAAGTGTTTTTAATATATGACTGTGTTATATTCCATGGTCATTAATATAGAACTGTTATAGTAGATGATGTTTAATGATAACATGTTATATGTTTTATATAGTGCTAATGCCTCCCATTATTTGTGGAGATACCTAAAATATTATTTATAGATTTATACATACTTGTGGCAGTCATGAGTATTTCACATATCAGTATACCTAGATGTGAAATTTCCACTAAAAAATCCATATAGTCATTAATACTTATAGGAAATTTAGAAAACTTTATCTCTAATATAAAACACTAAGGGTATAAAACACTTATTCTTATTTGATTTCTGATGATATGATGGTTCATTCATACGTTTTTAGATCACATATACCATCTCTTTAATGCTATATACAAAATCCTATATGATGATTACTACCACACAAAAATTATTCAACAAATCAGTAATTTATTCATATACCCATAAACCTTTTTAAATAGTTCCACACCAATGGTTTAGTGACACCAATTATTTTATGATTAATAAAATTAATAGATTTCCACATTCCATGATCCTCTATATTTTAGAAAAAATTCAAAAATAATCCCACTACTGGAGAGATTATCTGTTATGGATGTATTTTTTGGTTATGTAATATTTCATAAATTAATGGAAAAATAATGTTTTAATTCCATTTATTTTCGTGAAATGAAGTAAAGGTATTGATTTAACATAATCAAGAATAGAACAAAATGGTTCCTCACTTCCCCTATTATATAGATGATTTCTAGTATATCGAGAATGTTTCATACCATAATAACCAACAAAGTGATGATATCATCTATTTATCCAAATAATTTTATATAAAACCATGAAATATCATTTATCATTGAAATAATATAAAAAAACCATTGAAAAATATTCATTAACAGTACAGAACATTCAATGTCTTGATAAAATAAACTCATACTCGAATATCGACTATAATATTTCAGTTTATAAGGAATCATGATAAAATGTCCACCTTTAACTTCATAATACATTTCTTATGCTATACATCCATAAAAATGATTCATATACAATGTACATGTACTTATTATTATAGTTCAGATATTGAACTGAAATATAATTCTCTACCACATATCTTAAAAAAATACATCCCATAAAACATAACCTGATATTCATTATCCATAACACATATATGAATGAATTATATATATTAATAATATTATCTCTCTATTCCTAAAATTCAGGATCGTTCAATCAAGACTACCCAAACTATTAATAACAAATTAAAAATTAATTAAAACATATAATCTCTATAACTATTTTCCATGAATTCTAAATAAACTGAGTGAACATGATCCATCATGCAGTATTCATCACCATACCTAAAGAAACATCATAATAAAATTCCTAAAATTTTCATTATCAATAATGTTACATATTAAAAGATCACATGTAATATGAAAACCATAATCTAATAATAACTCCTCCAATCATTTAATGTATATATCCACATCCATATGATATATTATATTACATAATACCTTGTGGTCTTGAAAATGGAATATTCCAATTTGAGTTGATAATATCATAACAATTTCATATTGAATATCATAGTAACAACTTATGGTCACGAGAGACAAAATTTTTATCATGGAGTCATAAAAAGATTAGAAAAAATTATTTCATAACTCTCCCATAAATTAACAAACTACCCAATACAAGATGAGAAGCATGAAAATAATCCACAAACAAAACTCCTTCCTTGTGTAAGAGTATTATATGATAATCAATAAGATTACATTTCAAATATTTCAATGATTCATATAATTTTTTCATTTATATGAAACCAAGCTCATCATTATCAATTTAGTGAAAGTATCTATTGTTTTTTAAAGATAGATATGTACCTATTGCGAAGTACCATAAAAGAAAGAATGCATAAAAAACATCTCATAGTTCATTAGAATATATAAAGTGAATAATTCACTAATAAAAAATAGATCAAATTTTATACATCAAAAATTAAATATAAAGGGTATAATATTTCTTAGGATGATAAATTTTGTAAGGATAGTTTACCCTATAGTAAGTTCCCAAAACTAATTTCTATGATATTGTCCAAATATAACTTATGTTACTATATCCTTGAAGGGTATAATATTCCAATGATAAAAATTATAAAAAAATTATAGGAGCTCATGAAACCATTAGTTTATTAGTCCTATAAAGAACAATAATTCATTCATAGGTCTCATGGGTGTCACTATGAATACAAATTGATAATAATTACACTAATTGTTTTTTACTTTCTAGTGATATCCACAATTACTCTCATAAAATAGAACCCAAACCATATATAAATATCATTAAAAAATTATCCCAAATTAATTGATCAAATAAATCGAAAACTTTTATGAGTAAATATAAGGACCTCGATATTTCGTACATTTATATGAAATCATATGAGTTGAATATTATTTTCATTAGAAAAATAATGAATAGGGACCATAATAGTTTAGTGACTATGGAAAAATAGAACATAATCTTCATGATTCATAAATGATATTCAATGCATCCAATAAAAATATTCCCCTTTTTTACTCCTACTTAAAAACATTTCTTCATAAATCGGGGAAAGGAAACATAAGAAAGGGTGAGCTCATGATGCTTAGTAAGGGTAAACAATAGAAATATGTAAGAACACCAAGAGAATAGGGGTATAGAAACATGTGAATAAAATTTGGAAACCATACCTTGTGTATCAAAAACATAATCATGAGTCATATAATATTGATTGCTACTTCAAAAGACACGAATCATAAGGAAATCAAAGAAGATGATCCATGAAAGAATAACATCAGCATAAGACATTGATATTTGGAATAGACATTATTTTATAACATTTTTAACATGTATAAATTTAAATACATTCACTCATTAAGTTAAGGAAATGAAATTAGGCCCTTGATTAGACATATAAACATGCAACCTGGTCTGCACATAACACTATGGATTTGAAAGGTAGTCACACACATTACATTATGGACATGAAAGACAGGTCCATGCGTATCATTGACAACATTAATCAGGTTCACACATAAAATTTTGAAAATTTCATCAAGTTCTTGTATAACATTGTGAACATGAAATTAATTTTTTGGATACAATATTTACTCATGATTTATCCATCATTATCCAATACATTGGATGGAGATATATGTGCCACCCATCTATTAAATAAAACCAAATTTATCAGTGGAACAAAATTGTAGTACATTCATCATATTATAACCCATTAAATGAAATCCGTTTCATAAAAAATTAATTATATCACAACCTATAGAAAAGAGACAGGTTTTATAATCATTTTACCATTTAAGTATTGCATAACCAATGGAAAAAGGAGTGGGTTTTGTCCGAATTTTATCATTTTATAACTCATGGAAGAGAAAAGGGTTTCATAAACATAATGAAATCATAAACATAAACCCATTATAAAAATAATAATAATGGTATATTTTTATCATATCCCTATTATAGAGTAGGTAACATGAACAAGTGTCATCTTAGATGGAAAATGTGTTTCATATATCTTTTAATTTTTTTTGAGAAAAATATCCATTCTTTATTTAAAAAACCTTTTAAAATATAAAAAATCATGAATATCATTTTCTTTGAAAAAAACACTAAAAATATAATATAATATTTTAGGAAAATAATGGTCATGATGAAGGGAATATTCCTTCTTGTTATACATTCTAAAACAATGATTCCATTCACATTTTTGGTAAAAGAGAAATAAAAATTATTTGGAATGAAATATGTTATTTCCATTCTTTTTTTGAATAAAGAAAAACATGGGTAAAAATTATTATAAAAATCATAGGAGAATAAAAAAAATTTGATTTTTTTAGAAAACATAGTTTTTGAAGAAAATATATTTCCGACTAAAGAGAGAAAACATGTAAGATTTTTCTTGAAACAAGTTTCTTAATTATTCTGAGCACCAAAGAGTTGAAAAATGGTACTATTATATGGAAAAGTCTTGAATATACAAAGGATAAGAAAACTCGTAAGAACAATTGAGTGGTAGATCTCATGATTTCTTTATTGGAGACTTAATCATGAATAATGTCTATAAATGAAATGGTTGTAACATAAAACTATTACCACTTGGTGACCTTAAATCGTAATTCTCATGAAATAATAAAATTTATTAAAAATTAAAATATCATGAGAATAAATAAATTTTTGATATTAAATGTCAATTGGGATGTGTATTCACCTCATAAAATAAGATAAGAGCATAATATGAGACCAGTCATAAAGAAGGAACCTTGAAGAAAAATACCTTATCAATTTAGTAAAATTTTGAATCCTAATACCCAATAAATAATATCATGAAATGAAACTTTAAATATATTTAAATTAATTGGATTATGGATATAACATTTCAAATGGTAATTATATACACCATAGAAAGGAAACGAATGTTGAATTTTCTTATGTCTTCCAGAATTAAATGAGACACTGGAAATCTCAAACCATAAGTTTTGATTTTCTTTAAACTCATTAAAACATAAATTATAATAAATATATGATTATTATATATCTAAAATAGATCTATAATTGTATATATTATACCATATTTTATTTAATTATTTAATTTTATTACACATTTATTAACAATTCATTGTTAACGTCACATTGCTGGTAATAACTGCTGTGTATTTTATATATGTCTTGATTTTTTGTTTCAATTTATATTACTTTGATCATGATTTAATTATACCCATAAGAATAATAAAAAAATAATTATAATATTTATACATAAATTATACTTTTAATAACAACCATGGAAGATGGTTTTGATAAATGAAGTACGTTACGATTACAAAGACAGTAGGCCTTAGGTACACATGAGTAAAATTTTCATTTTTCAACGATCAATATGGAAAGTTGATAATTAATATCATATATTTCCTGAATGATCATTATATAATAAAAAAATATTATATAATTATACATATCAACTAAGTGGTGCGGTGTGAAAAGTGAGATTCAGATGGCTTCATGATGGATGAAGTCCACATATAAATGAATGATGTTATCATCATTTAATGAGTGAAAATGTAATAAAGAAACTGATATATTATATTTTAAGAATGATTAATATTTCATTAATATAATAATTATTTCATTTATATAACATAAATTTTTCCTTATTATCCTCCATGTAAAGTGTTAGTGAAAAACTAAAGAGATCATTTTGTGGGACTATTGTCCACCATACACACAAGCGACGATGTTGTATCCCTTTTGGAATAGAAATTGGTATATATATGATATATTAACTCCTAAGGTATAATTTTGTTATAAATATCACATAAACCATTTATATCCATCTTCATAACTAACCATGATATGCGGTAATAGAAAAATGAATGATATCAATTTTCAAGGCAGTAGTCCTCTGTACACATAAAAGATGATTTCATTTTACATTTTATTGAAGTGGAGATGATTATAGACCATGAATTTATCATAAAAAAAGTAATATATGTTATAAAATGGGTTAATTGTATCATTATTTTATAATATTAATTGAAGGAGTTGGATGAATAAATAAAACAAAAATGATTGATGATGAATGTTACATATTCTTTCGGTATCCTCCTTAGGATTGTAGAAAAATCCATCTTAGGTTGGGTTTATATACAAAATAATTATTCTAAGATGACAAAAGGGGATTTTGGAAGGGATTTGGGTAATAATTTTATGATCCAAAAGGTATTAATGTTTTTAATAAAAGAGGAGAGTGGGCAACCTTTAATAATTGGCGGACACGACAAACTTGGTATTTTTGAAAAGAAATAAGTGATCCCATGTTTTTCACATGTCACTAGGTTGAAAAATAGTCCATCATCAAAAATTAGAGGTGTAGGGGTTGAAATATGGCATGAAAATAGTTTTTATACATTTTTATAGGTCTTTTAAACCTTTTCAATTTATTTTAACCCCCCGTAAACCCTTTTTCACCATTACCACACTAATTAATTTCTTACTTTTTTCAAAATAAATTTTGTTAAAAAATTAATATAACCTTTTTAAAGAACATAGATTAGTATGATTAAAAATATAGAATTAATTTATTTAAATTACATTCACACAAGAGGAAATTTTTAATTTAAAATGGATCCCATAGACTCAATGAGAAAGCATGATTTTTAAAGAAAAAATTATAAAAAGCTTACAATGTTTTTATTTCGATGTAAAATAGGAAATTGATTCCATTGAACTAAATTAGATTAAGGGACATATAATTGAACTAATTTTACTTTAAAACCAATTTAAAATATTTTTTTAAATCTATTGATAAACTATATAAAAATTCAGTAATCAATTAAATTTCAGTATTATCACTATTCATCAAAATATGAAATTTCTCCAAAAAATACCAACAATTGACCCTAATATAATTTTGATGTTATGATTAAAAAAATGAATTTTATTTTTAAAAATAAATTTTCTTTATGTACTAAAAATGATGTTTAAAATAAATGTTCCAAAGTTGATAATTTGTTTAATAAATATAGTTGTAAGTGTAAAATTTGATTTATTCTTATATCTTATCTATAAAATATTTAAGTTGCATTCTAAAAGTTTCATTGAATATATAATATATATAAATTTCCTTAAACTCCTTAACCAAAAAAGAATTATTTAATTTTTTGTGTTAAAATGTGTTAATGTGAAATTTTTTTTTATAAAATGATTTGTTTATTTTCAAAATGGATTTATATTATTTTCTTAGTTATTAGTCACCAATGAATTCATTATATATACGTGTGTAAAAAATTTATTTTCATAATTTACTTAATATTGTTCATACCCGCCATTCCAATAGCTAGGTGATAAGTTTTATATTAAATAATAATATTTTAATCATATGTTATGCTTTATTTAAACTCAGTGTTGTGTGTAATAGAAACCAAACTTAGTGTAGGATATAACAAAATCTATTTAAGAAATTTAATTTATTAAATAATAATAATTCATAAAATTTTGGGGTTTTAGGTTCTACACACCTTATTATGAATTTATCCATCAAAATATATTAGTTTGTTTCAAATAATTGATGATATTTCTGCCTCATTACATCCTCAGGAACCCATTAATCTTTATTAAGATGGTTATTTCACTAAAAAAGATAACTGGGTGACTTGTCTTATTTCATAAAAAAAATTCTATATGATCCAAAATCTATGCATGTTGTTCCTTATAATAAATCTTATGCTCCAATGGTATAACCTCTGAGTTTAGTATATGTGATGGATTAGGTATGTACTTCCTCTTGAGTGATACATTGAACACATCATGAAGCTCATAATGGTTATGTGGAAGAGAAACATGATATGATTTTTCCAGATACAATCAATTTTTTAATCATATCGATATATCTATTGATTAGTTTTCAGTTTCTTATTCCATGGAGAAATTCATAGAAAGACCTTATAAAAAATTCAAATTGTAGATCATGTCACTGATTATCAGCATAAAATTTCTATAATCATTGTGTATAACTAATAGAAATTTGTTTATTTATGACAGATCATTTGAAATAGGCAAATGAACAGTCTCAATTAGTACCTTCCACAAGTTTAATTGTGATGGGATTTTGACTCTATCTCAAATACTTTTTTCATGAATTTCCACTATTGAGAACCAAAAGTAGTTATAATGATAATTTGCATCATATGGATCTATAATTCAAAAATATTTGTCTGCTTGATAGTATTTGTGACAGAAATTAATTTCCCTCACCAGTAATTTTGATATAAAAAACTTTTTTTGACTGAATTAATTCAATCACAAAAATAGTTTAATTTAAACTTTGAAAACCTTCTTGCTCCACCCCTCCTTCCTCCCCACCCACATAAATGTGCCACATAACCCTACAAACCACCCTTAGACTGCCCAACCTCTATTCTACTTTAGCGGAATCCATTTCCACCATTTTTTAACTGATCCATGTTCTACTCTTTGTGGTACGAGTTCTTCTTTTCTTCATTTTCATTTTTTTGAGTTTTTTTACCTTTTATAATTATTTTTCAATTTGAAAAATCATATGTCTAATTGTTTATCAGTTTATCATTCCAGATCTAATATTTAGTATTGATATAATTTTTTTTCTTTAATATTTTCTCGTTAATCTGGTACATGAAATGTATTTTAATTGTTTTTTTTATTTTTTTCTAATTTTTTATTTTTTTTATTTTTATGTGTGGTAATATATATATATACATATAAATGTGTGAATAATTATATATATATATATATATTTAAATAACATGCATGATTATATATATATATATTAAAAAAACAATGAACATGGGTGATTTTATAAATATCTATTTAAACTTATGTATAAATAAATATATGAAATTTTATTCACATGTTTGATTATATATATATTTTTCTGCATGTATATATAAACTTGTGTGATTTTATATATGTTTATATATATCTAAATAAATAAATCTATGAAGATGTGAGATTATATATACATATATATTAGATATATATATATATATATATATATTGATTTAAAAAATTGGCAGAAAATATTTTATATATTTATATTGATTAAGAAATATTTTTAATATATATATATAGTACCTTATGAATATAAAAATATAAAAATTTCAAAAATAAATGTGTAAGGTTTTTAATATTTATATGTATTTAAATATGTATATATATATAAATTAACAAGTGAATTTATATATATGTATATATATCAATTTTAAAAAAACAAGTCATGTTTTTGAAATATATATATATATACACACATTCTCACACACCCATATATATAAACATCTTGAAACAAAATCTATGGTTTTTATATATATCTATACATATAAGGTTTGAAAAAACGTTAAATGATTTTGATATATATAATGACACTCACACTTATATAAACGTTAAAAAACTTCTAATGTTTTTGATATATATATATATATATATACAGATATATATTGATCTGATATGTATATTTTTTTTTAAAAACATGTGAAATATATTTGATTAAAAAATAATTTAATATATAAAAAAATATATACTTATTTATAAATATGTATATATATATGTTTTCAAAAAATCTTTTATATTATATATATATATATATATATATATATATTTATATAGAATTATTATGTATACTTTCTTAAAAAAGAGTCAGAATATATTTTATGTATTTATATTAATTAGGAAATTATGATATACATATATATAATAATTATTAAAAATCTAATAATAATTTAAACAATTAATACTAATACTTACATAATTTATAATAATTACTAATTAATTACACAATATAATTAACAAATAGTAAATATGTATGTATTTTTATATATTTATATACAGATCTGTTATGTTAATTTGTTTGAAAAAAGTGTAAAAAATAATTTGATGTAAATATATATGATTAAGTATGTGTTTTATGTATATATATAATTTATAAAATAAATAAAAATGAGTTTTTTATGAATGATGAGAAAATTAATTTAAAGAAAACATTTTATGTGAATGTTATTTATAAGATTTTTGTATTAAAAAATGATAAAAAATTGGTTTAATTAAAAACCAATAGAAAATTAAAATGTATAATATTTATTAAAAACATTATTAATAATAAATAGGATAATTCTTTGTATTACTTTATAAAAAATCTAATAATTATAGAACTTATTAAATATTTGTAAAAACATTAATTATTAAAAATGTACTATTAATTTTAATAATGTACAATATTTAATAATTAATGTGTCATTATTATTAATAAATTGTTAATATTATTGACAATTATAAAATCATAATAATAATTTGTAAAAAAAATATGAAAACATATATAAAAGGTAAATAATTAATAAATTAATAAAAAATTGCATTAATAATATTCATTATATAATTTATAATAATTGATAATTAATTGGTCAGTATTATTATTAAAAATTAAAAATAAATATTAATTACAAATTATTCTTAATAATTTTAAAATATAAAGAAACTATGAAAATGTGTCAAAATTGGTTAAAGAAAAAATATGAGAAATTTTTAAATATTAGTAATATTTATTATAAATTCAAATGTTATGTCACACCTAAGGTAAAACCCACATCACAGACCCAACAATGGTGTCCAGTTTTTCTTAAAATACACAGTTTGGAAGATACTTTAAATTTCTATAAGAAATCATAATAAATATATTAAAGGAATTACTCTTGCATGCAATTTAATTAAACATCCAATGCACACAAATGCAATATCACTTATAGGTTAAACCCCCTATGTTATACCTAATGTTAGTCTCATATTTTTTATATGAGACATTATTTGTGAGATATTATTTTTTTAAAAGAACATATGTCTTATATAATATATTTAATATTTCTATTTTATCTGCGCTGAGCCTCTATAGGCCCTATAATCCAGTGGTAACCCTATTTCTTACTCTGATCATATTTCATAAAATATTTCAAGCATTTAAAATATAATAATAATTTGAAACTGTTCAAAATGATCGGTAATAATTATTACTATTTTGTTTGTTAGTTAGATAACAATGGACTCTGGAAGTAGACACTAATATCTATTTTGTGATTGTGATTTGTCAAATCATCGTAAATATCCAAACGAATCTAGTTTAAATCCTATGTACATTGAAGGGGTCAAAGCCTTTATATCATTTGCATCATTAAATTCTGAATTGGTTACTGAAGGAATAATAAAATATCCATGCAATAAATGTGATCTTAGAAGTTTCAAAACATTTATCAATGTTGGAATTCATCTATTTCATTTTAGTTTTTTGAAAGATTATATTTTTTGGTATCAACATTGTTAAAAGTCATTAGTAGAAAATAAAAAAATTTGGTTTCAAATCCAACATTTCAAAATATAATTCATGAAGCAGCTAGTTTGTCTATTCCTAAAACAACAACTCAGAATGATATTCAAAATCCCAAATCAAAACATTATTACTTTTAGAATTTGTTTAAATTTGTTGAGGAGGCACTATTTCCCAGAATCTAAATTATTAAAATTGAAGCTGTTACAAAATTTGTGGCTATCAAATCAGATTTTGGAAGGTCAAATAGTTGTTTCAATCTGATTTTATCTTTGTTTAAGTCATTGTTTCCTGAAGGAAATATATTAGCTTTATGTGTCTATGAAAGTTGAAGGTGTGTTCATAATTTGGGACTTAATTATCAGAAGATCCATATATGTTCAAATGACTGCATCTTATATTATGGTGATTATGAATCATTAGATAATTGTCCAGTATGTGGCGAATCTAGGTATAAAGTGTGAAAATAAGTAAATTCTAGTGTTCTTGTGAAAGAGTTGAGATATTTTCAAATTACACCCTATTTATAGTGTTTATTTATGTCTCAAAACATAGCTGGATTGACAACATGGAATAAATCAAATATTTCCTTCACTAAAAGATCAAATCATCCATGTGACGTTGATTCCTTGGAACACTTTGATCAAAAAAATTGTTATTTTTTTTTTCAGAACCTCATAACATACAGTTGATCCAATCTACTGATGGGTTTGGACTATTTAGGTCTTATGAAAGTCAATATTATTGTTGTCCTATTTTAATTACCCCATATAAATAGCCTCCTTTGATGTTGATGAAGGAACTATATATATATATATATATGACACCATTAATTCAAGGGCATCCAAAGAATAATATTTATGTTTATTAGAATCCACTAATTGATGAGTTAATTTCATTATGGAACAACAATGTCATTATACTTGATATAGCTTCAGATAAGAATTTTATATTGAAGGTTTCATTAATATGGACAATCAATGACTTTATGATATATGTTATATTATCTAGATGGTGCCCACAGGGTCTAAAATAATGTCCGTACTATATAGATTAGAAAAAAGCATTTATGCTTGGTAATAGGAGAAATGTTAGTTATTTTGGCTATCATTAGAGATTTCTTCCTACAGATCACCCTTTTCAAAGGAACAAAAATAATTTCACAAAAAGACCAATTGAAACAGGCACACCTCTAGTAGTGCTATCATGTAATTAGGTAAAATATTTTATCTCTACATTACATCTAGTTACTTTTGGACTAACCATAAATGAGCAAAAAATAAATGGTTTTCGGATAGGTCATAATTGGTTGAAGTAGAATATTTTTTAGTACCTTCCATATTGGTATGATTTGTCAGTTTTTCACATGCTATATGTAATTAATATTGAGAAGAATGGTTTTGATAACATATTTTTACCATGTTGGAGAAACCTGGTAATACCAAATATAGTTTAAATGCAAGATTTGATATTGCATAGATTTGAATACGTCATAAACTTTAATTATTTGAATATGAAAGATCACAAAAATGAATGAAGCCAAAACTAATGTACTCAATTTATAAAGAAAACATTTTATTATTCTATCAATGGATTATATATTTGATTTTTCTAGATGGTTATACTTATAATTTTTCTCATTGTGTTGGAAATGATCATATTATTAAGTTAAAAAGTCATGAATGTCATGTCATAATAAAAAAAGTTATCTGTTGGTCTTAGAGGGATGTTGAATTCTTCAATCTCAGATGTGTTGACTGAAATATCAATTTTTTTCCAAGATATTTGGGCATAATCATCTAATTACGATTCATTGAGTTTTCTAGAAAAAGCTATTGTTTTAATTTTAAGTAAATTGGAGAAAATATTCCAATTGGGATTATTTGTTTAAATGGAACATTTAATGTTTAATTTTCTGTATGAAACTAAATGTGGAGGGTCAGTAAAATTCAGGTGGATGTGTCTATTTTAGATATGTATGAAAAAAATAAAGAAGAATGTTTGTAACAAAAAATCAGTTGAAGGGTTGATTAGAAAAGCATTATTATAGGAGAAAATTTCAAATTTATTCTCTAATTATTTTCAGTTGGAATATCCATTAAAATATAATCTCATGGGTCATAATGAGAAAAATGTTGATTATGCCACATACCATTAGTTTCTAATTTTTAATCATCCCAAGAATGGTTTTGGTGGTTATCACGAGCGATGGATTACAGATGAAGAACTTCATAGAGCTCATACACATATACTACTAAATTGTAAGGAAATGACATTATTTTTGTAGTAAGTACAATTTTTTATTAAATTAAATAATTATAAAATATACCTTTATTTACATTAATTTTTTAGTTCCCCCATGGCATAGGTCGAGTGGTTCACCGGTTGGGCCATCTCGCTGTCTGGGGGAACTGGCTCAGGCTCGAGTCCCAATAGACTTGGACACTGTGCATATTATGCATAGGGCGATTCAAAGCTGTTGCTTAGATGGGGAACATGCGGCACATGCTGGATTGGCGGAGCCCCCACTGGGACTAGGCGTGTTACCCTTACACACGTTTTTCCAACGAGCCTATACCCTAGTGGTTCAGGCTCCTGCTTGGCATCCAAAAGACCCAGGATCAAATCAGGGCAGGGGAGAATTCCCGAGTAACTGTAGCAGGGTACTGTAGAAGGTCATTGTATTAGTGGCGGACTGTAGCGGTGACAACACTGTAGCGGCTAAGGGACTGTAGCAGGGTACTATAATGGCAGCAGTACTGTGGCTAGGCGGGTACTATACCAGTACTGTTCATTGAGGGGTCCTTTGGTCCAAAAAATGGGCTTTCTAGCCCTGTATACAGGCCACTTGTCCTTGGGCCTTCGGGATATATAATGGGTCACCCTCTACCTAGTCTAAAGAGGTCTTTCCTTTAATAATAAATTAAGGCTTCGACCCCAACCTTTAAAAAAACATTAATTTTTTTAGACCATGCAATTAACATATCAAAAAAAAATTCAACAAATTACATATGTTTCTCTTGAAGAATTCCATCAACAAAATTTTACATATTGGTGTAAAACATTGGTTAGTAATGTTTCATTCGATGGAATAATAAATAAATTTTTATATGATATATATTGTTAATTGTTTTTACAGGTAAAACAACCTGAAAATAAAATTTACAGCCGATTATGTGTGCTCCAAACCTCTCTATTAAAATTGGTAAAATATTATAATGGTTATGTGTTTAATGGATTTTGATTCAATACACACATATATAGTGACTCAAAGAAATATATGAATAGTGTTGTTCATTTGAAAGGATAGTGTTATAAAGAAAATGAAGTTCAATTTTATGGTATACTAGATGAAATAATTGAGGTATGTTACCTAGGAAAAAATTATTGTAACACCCTGAGGTTTTATGAGAAATATTATTTTTAATTTATTTGATGTCTCATGTTGTATGCTTCACCAAGATTATCTTGTGCTATATGCAACACCGTATTATCTTGTAGTATACACAACACTATTCTTGGCTTGCTTTGCACACAATTTCAAGTTTGTTTTATAGAAATTATTCTACACAATATTAATCATAGATTTTGTTTAATGTATAAATGAAATAAGTTTTGATTATGTTATACGCAACACCAAAGGGAGCTTTCACTACACTCAGCCCTGACTTGGATTTCATTACACACAATCGCGACCTTCCTCGATAGCGTGTGTAGTACGCAATACCGGGTTTCACTAAACAACGATATATTGTTCTAATATTATTATGAAAAATCCTTTATGAATAGTATTTACTAAATTTTGAATTTTATAACATTATTATTCATCTTACACATTTTCTAGAACATGGTATGAGAACAAAATAAATTTTCAGGTAAAATACATATTTTTCAAAAAATGCAGTTTTGCCGCCTTTTGATGGAACACCCACATTAAATATAGTTTTTGACATATTTATAAGTTAAATTTGACAAAATAAAATTCTTCTTTGGAATAAGGATATAAAAATTTACTTTGGATAAATTTTTCACATTATTATGATAACTTTCATATTTTAATGAATAGTAAACACACACTATCTTTTAATAAAAACAGCTTTTTTCATCGTAAAAATTTATATGGTTAAATTATAATATTTAAATGTTTTAAAGTATAAATAGAATAAATTTTTACCATTTAATATAATTTATGTCATTTTCATTGATTTTACAATGAATTCATAGGTAAAATCATTTCAATCTTTTGTAATGTTTTAACTTTTAAAACTCATTTTCTTAACAACGGGATTAATTTTAAATTAATTTCTGTAAATTATGTGATTTAAATTTGGAAAAATTGATTTCATATTTGGAATCATTAGGTCCAAATTATGTTAATAGGCTACTTTTTATTTTTAGGCACTATGAATAGTAACTACGGTAAATTTTATTTACCCTAGTTAACGGTAAATCAGGTAATTAAGGGTAAATATAATATTTTAAAATTATCATAACACTTGTTTTAATATAATTTGATGATTATATTTTGTCCTAAGGCATATTTGGGTTGAAATGGAATCCATTGTAACCCACATGGATGTGATTAAGAACTTTAATTTATTTTATTTTAAAGAAAGTGAAATATGTTTCACTCAAACTTTAATAATTAAATTATTTTTAATATAAGGTTATAGAAGATATAAATTCGTTTATACATGCTCATTTTAAATCTAAAATATTTTTATTTATCATGGTAATTTATTTTTAATTTTTAATAAATATATAATTACCTTAATAACTTATACATTAATGATGCAGAAATTAATTATTTAGTGAGAAATCAATAATATAGTTTTAATTCAAATAATAATACCCAAAAAATGCCCAAACACTTGACCAAAACATATTTTTAGAGTATATCTTCACCATGAAAATCCATGTGGTGACTTGTGGTTCATTTGGAGCTTTATAAAACAGATCATGACATTTATATTATTTTATTTTAAGTGATGTCAAAGTTGTCAACTTCATAGTTTAATAAATATAACAATTTATATGTTGTGATTTTAAGATGATAAATTAGAGTAAAAGTATTATTTAGAAATATATTATATTTATCATCATCATAGTATTTTATTTTTAATTTTTATGTAACAAATAATTATATTAAATAATTATACAAAAATGTTGTAGTAATTATTTTATTAATAGAAATTTCAAATAAATGGTTTCAAAAATATTAAAATAAAAATTATACGAACTATTTAATGTGCTCCACGAATTTTCTAAATGAATATGAAATTTTAGGAATCTATTTAATATTTTTTTATTGAATATATATTCTCTGTGGATTTTATTTAAATTCAAATAATTTAAAAGTGTCAAAATTGACACTGTTGATATTTTATAAAAATAACATATTATTAAATTGTTTAAAAATCACAAAAATATTTAAAAATTACAAATTTAAAGTTATATGTTAGAAAATGTAATAATGTATCTAATTATGGAAAATTCACAACAAATAAGTAAATATTTATAACAATTTAAAAATTAGAATATTATCACCACAGATAAAATTAAATAGATTAAATAAGGATAAATCAAAATGATAAGGTTTAAAATAAACTCAAAACATGTCTAAATTTTATTGGTTGATGAGATTACAACCCTATCTCATCTCATATTCGAATTGACTCATTTTTGGAGGTTTTTAACTGGGGTTTTAATTTATATTAAATTAATATTTTTAAGGCTTCCAAAGGTGCCCCTCTCCTCCCTTATAAAAGGGCACCTCCTCCCTCTCCTCTTTACACAATTTTGAGCCTTCAGGATCGCCCAAACCCTGACAATTACTCTTATAAACCTCTCTATTTATATCATAGAGGTTATAGTCTTTTCAAAAGACCATCTCTAGTGCCCTAAGAGAAAGTTTAAAAAAGGGACGTTGAGGAAGAGGTAATCTCGTTTACCGATTCTTTCAAGTTTCTTTCTTCTTCTACTTCCTCTTATTTAGTTGTTTCATTATAAAGTAATAACATAAGTATTACTTATATAATTATATGTTATTATATATATGAAACAACAATATTTCACCTCTTATCCATCCTATGGAAAATGAAATCACCGCGCGTGCGTACGTACGGAATACCGTCTCCATGCCGTGGTGTAATCTGTTTTTCTACCACCAGCTTAATTGGATGGGTATAATGGTATAAATAATAAATATATATGGTTATTATAACATGATAATAATTCTGAGATATTATATCATCCAATATAATTCCATTCAATAATTATGGGATTGATATCATCGCTCGTGCGTACGTACGGATTACCGTCTCCACAACGCGATAACATTCATTCTCCATGTTAACCATTCAAGAATGATTATAAAGTATATATAATTAATAATAATGAGATATATGACATAATAATGATACTGGATTTATGTATATGTTATTTACTTACATCCATTCTATTTAATAAGGAAACGAAAACAGCGTTCATGTGTACGTACGTCCTACCGTCTCCCTGAACGGTGTATTTCTTTCCATTTATCGATCTACTATATATAGGTATATTATGAATATATATTATATATAAATCATGTTTTAAATTCTGGAATTAAGTAATCATGATCTAAGTAATCATCTGAATAATTACAAGTCAAAACACATATGACAATTGAAATGATTTTTCCCAAAACGACGCATTAACATGGAATTGACAAATAAACGGGTAATATAAAGTTGTAAGTGGATCATATAAGATATCATAAATGTTATTATGGTTATATAACAAGTTAATAATATGTTTAAACCTACTATACAGGAGTCTCAGACACATACAGAAGAAATGGGACATAAGGTAAGGGATAATTATTCCAATCTCATTCTTATCCGAGATTATTTATTCGTAAGTATTTACTGGGGTTATATTTTTCATCATTGTCCATAAAAATGTTTTTCATAAAGTGTTTAATATTATTCCATGTATGTTTAAAGTCATGTTTACCCTGTTTTGACTTTTACTTTGTAATATGGAAGGAATCAATTTTTGTTTTCTATACGAGTTACTTTTCGACTTTTTTCGGTAAAAGTACGAGGATAATGTTTTTTTAACTTATACGGCATGAACGGATTTTTACGGTTTCATAACGCCTTATTTTCATGAAGCTTCCTTTAAAAAAATTTCATTATTATTTTCAAAAAAATCATTTTCTTTTAAAATTGCAAGGAATTTTGATAAAAGAAAATGATTTTGATGAAGAAAGGATATTTTCCTTAAGAATTAATTTCAAGTGTTTTATCAAAACTATTTTCCATCTAAGGAAAAATTATTTAATATGTTTATGTTTCATGTATAATGTCTCTATTATTTACATTTTTTCCTTTTTTATGATGAAATGATATCCATTTATTCTATATGTGTTATGTTATGATGGCTTGATGTTTAGGAAACCCATATTATTTTTTGGGTTATGATCAATGATTTATGTTTATTTTGTGGCACACGGAAGAATGATTTCATTATGAGATGGGTGAGACCTATATCTCCCTCTAATTCATTGGGTAAAGATTTATATCTCATGATATAGACATGGATAGAATGATAATTGAATCTGTTTTAGTAATACAGGGCCAGAACAACAAGTAAACTCGGTTCAGTAATGGATTTTGTCCACTATGATGGTCTTGGAAGCAATGCCTTGGATACTACGGAAATCATAACATGTTCTTAATGGTTTCCACAATTACATGTTTTATTCCCATGCTATTTTATCATGGTTAATGTTCATTTATGATCTATACCTTATGCACTTCCAGGATTTATGTCATTACTCATGATTATGATGTTTTATGTTCATGTTATTATGTTCAAATGTTTAGATATTGTTTTATGTTGTTCACATTTACCCTTACTAAGCATTTGAGCTCACCCTTTTTTTGTTTTCTTTTCCCCAGGATATAGAGAAAGGTTTTAGGTACGAAAAAAAGGGGAAGATCTTTATGGGAGATGTTTATGATCATTCACCATGATTAGAAGTTTATGTTCCAAGTTTCTAAAGACACTTAACTAATACGGTCATTGGGCATCTGTTTGTGTCATGTATTATGTTTTCCAAAAAAGTAATGTAATTTCTATATACTTCAAGGTTTGGGTATCTACCGTTGGAATTAGAACGAAGGTTTCATTAACCATTGGAAACCAGGATGTGAAAACTTTAATGAAATCCCTAGAGATATTTCTAAGTTATGTCTAGGTATGTCCCTAAGGAAAAGTATATGTATGGGCTATAGTCCTAGAATTACGGTAATGATCATATAATTGAACCTAAGATGTTCTATATTGAAGGTAATCCCTCTTTATTATGTTGTTTTCCTAGCATGAATTTTGCCTCTCACACTATTATTTTTGGGTTTTAGACGATGGATGGAACCCGAAGGAACCATGTTGATCAATGTAATGGAGAATAAAATGATTTTCCTCTTGAAAAAGACAATGTTATGGGATATGGAGTGCAAAATCATATTTCTATACTTACACAAGCTATGAATCATTCTGGACTTCCAAATGATCATAGAAGGGAACAATATACTATTGAGTCCTTCATGAGGAAACGTCCACCTTCTTTCAGTGGGTCGTCTGATCCACTTGTTGCTGAAAAATGGATCAGTACCATTGAAAAGATATTTTCCATACTTCGCTGTTCGGAACATGAAAAAGTCATTTTGGATATTTACCGTTTAGAAGGTGAAGCAGACCAGTGGTGGACTCTAAGTAAAAATACAAGGCCCCAATATGAGATTGAATCCAAGGAATGGGACGAGTTCAAGAACTTATTTTTCAATAAGTACTTCCCAAGTATTCCTAAAACAAAGATGGAAAATGATTTTTGTGAGTTTAAGTTAAAGGATGATGAATCTTTTGGTATATATGAGGAAAATTTTACAAGGCTTCCAAGGTATGCATCTGGCTTTATCATCCATCCTGAGAGTAAAGTTGATCGATTCTTCAATGGTTTAAAACCAAATCTTCTATGGGAATTAACTATAAGAGACTTCGGTAGCTATGAAGAAATTGTGCATTGTGATATCTAGGTACAAATGGAAGTTGGTGTTACATATCCATCTCATGGTTTTGACAAAAAACGAAAGATGGAGTTCAATGAAAAATCTCAGAACAATGGTGAAAAGAAGGTGAATGTTTCTTTATGCTCAAGGTGTGGAAAGAAGCATGGTGGAGATTGTCTAAAAGGTACTATAAAATGTTTCAAGTATGGAAAATAAGGTCATCAAGCAGCTGAGTGATGAAGTAATGGGAAAATGGTTTCTAATGATGTGAATAGAGAAAAGACTACAGAGAATTATCCACCAACACTTCAATGCTTCTAGTGTAAGGAAATGGGGAATTATGCTAATCAATGCCCTAATACAAGGGTTAATGATGATCAAAATCAACAAACTCTTAAGGAAAAGGACAAAGGAAAGTCACATGTGATCACTATTGGCGATGTTGAGTATGACAACGATGTGGTGGAATTAATAAATTTTTATGTAACAGGATTCCAAAATAATGGTGTGGAATCTCATTTATAGTATCGTGGAATATTGGAATATCTATGTATTGGTTTATTGTGGTTTTCAAAAATTATATGGTACCGGTAACCATGAAAAGTGATTGAAATATTTTTGGAAAGAAAATGATATGCGCATAATGAAGGGATACAGAGATAATGAAATGTTTGATAGTATTAATGAGCTCATATAAGGACAAAGTGATATCACAGTTTGAGTATATAGAAATTTTGGGATTTTGGTATGTGGAAAGAGTTGACTTATGATATCATTCATATTTTCAAAAGGATTTTATGGTGTTTCATGTTTTAAGATAATACATGTTTAACTTATTCACATGTTTGGAATGTGACAAACAAGATATATCTTATGATATATGGGGGATAAATGATGGTATTCACATTCTTGGTAGATGACCTCTCTAGTAATATTTTTCTTTATACTATGAGCTTGGAAAGAAGTATTTTGGATAAACCTAAATATTGGAATGGATTATGTTGGAAATTATTTTGAATTGTTTTAGGCTAGAACATTTTTTGATATTATTGCAATAATGTTATAATAATGCAGTTTTAGAAAAAGGACAACCTAGAAGACAGGCGACAACCCGTCGCATCAGGAAAGGATACATGAATCTAACCCAAAAATGAAGTGCGACAAGCCTTTATCGCCTACCATTGGCCTACAAGAAGTCCCTAGTTAGTAGGAACTAGTTTTATTTTATTATGTAGAATGATAAATGAAGTATAAGTCCATTTTTGGAACCATATACGATTAACCTCACTATAGATGAACTTATGTATATAACTTTTTCTAACCTTATATTTGAGACAGATGGAATGACCTATCATTCTATCGCATTTTCTGCTAACACTTCATGAAAGACAAATTCAAGTTCATTTCTTTAAGAAATAAAGTGGAAATTGTTTAAGGCACGAGAAACGGTGATATTGTACCAAAATCAAGTAAGAATTTCTTTTAATTCAAAAATTATTCAACATTTGGGAAATGATCTTGAAAACCAAAATTTTTTTCCTAGTGCCCTCATATCTGATGAATCAAGTGGTACCTTAGATCATCACAAATTTATGGCTTTGTGATTGTTGTCTTTTTTATAGCCATGTCCTCTACCACTCTTCATAAGAACATGATGGTTAGATTTCTCCTCCATATCCATAATTTCACCTATATTATCTTATGTGTAAATCCAGTGCTGAGTTACTTTGGGTGACCGTTATGTTTGTAACTTTCCTTTATAAAATTAAGTTTTAGTATTTCATTTTTACGATGTAGGTTTCTATGAATGAAACATTCAAGTAGAAAACCATTTATAACCCCGACGAATTTCAATAGCGAAATTCTTTTTAAGGGGGGTAGAATGCAACAACCTGATATTTTATGAGAAATATTCTTTTTAATTTCTTTGATGTCTCATGTTGTATGCTTCACCAAGATTAGCTTGTGGTATACCCAACACCGTATTAGCTTGTAGTATACACAACACTATTCTTGGCTTGCATTGCACACAATTTCAAGTTTGTTTTGTAGAAATTATTCTACACAACATTAAGTATAGATTTTGTTTAATGTATAAATGAAATAAGTTTTTATTTTGTTACACACAACACCAAATGGAGCTTGCACTATACGCAACCCTGACTTGGCTTGCATTACACGCAATTGCGACCTTCCTCAATAGTGTGTGTAGTACGCAATACCGGGTTTCACTAAACAACGATATATTGTTCTAATATTATTATGAACAAGCTGTTATGAATAATATTTACTAAAATTTTAATTTTATAACATTATTATTCATCTTATACATTTTCTATAACATGGAATGAGAACAAAATAAATTTTCGGGTAAAATAAGTATTTTTCAAAAATGCAGTTTTGCCGCCTTTTGATAGAACACACACTTTAAATCTAGTTTTTGACATGTTTACAAGTTCAATTTTACAAAATAAAATTCTTATTTGGAATCATGATATAAAAATTTACTTTGGATAAATTTTTCATATTATTCGGATAACTTTCATATTTTAACGAATTGTAAAAAATGCTATATTTTAATTAAAAACAAATTTTTTCATCATAATAATTTATATGGTTAAATTATAATATTTCTGCAACATCTATGATTTGAATTTGGAAAAATGGATTTCATATTTGGAATCAATAGGTTCAAATTATGTTAATATGCTACTTTTGTTTTGGCACTATGAATAGTAACTACGGTAAATTTTATTTACCACAGTTAAAGATAAAACATGTAATTAAGGGTAAATATAATATTATAAAATTAACCTAACTCTTGTCTTAATATAATTGGATGATTATATTTCGTCCTAAGGTATATTTGGGTCAAAATGGAATCCATTGGAACCCACTTGAATGTGATTAAGACCTTTAATTTATTTTATTTTAAATAAAGTGAAATATGTTTCACTGAAACTTTAATAATTAAATTGTTTTTAATATAAGGCTATAAAGGATATAAATTCTATTATACATACTCATTTTAAAGACAAAATGTTTTTATTTATCATGGTAATTTATTTTTAATTTTTAATACATATATAATTACTTTAATAGCTTATACATTAATGATGCATAAATTATTTATTTAGTGAAAAATCAATAATATAGTATTTATTCAAATAATAATACCCATAAAAGGCCCAAAAACTTGACAAAAACTTATTTATAAAGTATATCTACACAATAAAAATCCAAGTGGCGACTTGTGGTCCATTTGGATCTTTATAAAAAAAATTATGACATTTATATTATTTTATATTAAGTGATGTCAAAGTTGTCACCTTCATAGTTTAATAAATATAAAAAAATTTATGTTGTGATTTTGAGACACTAAATTCTAGTAAAAGTATAATTTGTAAAGATAATAGATTTATAATCATCATAGTATTTTATTTTTAAATTTTATGCAAATAATACGTATATTAAATAACTATACAAAAAATGTTGTAGTAATTATTTTATTAAGAGAAACATCAAATAAATGGTTTTTAAAATATTACCCTAAATATTATATGAACTATTTAATGTTCTCAACCAATTTTCTAGATTAAAATGACATTTTAGGAATCTATTAAATATTTTTTATCGAATATACATTCTCTGTGTATTTTATTTAGACACAAATAATTGAATAGTGTCAAAATTGACACTAATGATATTTTATAAAAATAACATATTATTAAATTGTTTAAAAATTAAAAAAATATTTAAAAATTACAAATTGGAAATTATATGTCATAAAATTTAATAATGTATCTAATTATGGAGAATTCACACCAAATAAGTAAGTATTTATAACAATTTAAAAATTAGAATATTATTACCACAAATAAAATTAAATAGATTAAATAAGGATAAATAAAAATTATAAGGTTTAAAATAAACTCAAAACATGTCTAAATTTTATTGGTTGATTATATTACAACCCTATCACATCTCATCTTCTAATTGAGTCATTTTTGGAGGTTTTTAAGTGGGGTTTTAATTTATATTAAATTAATATTTGTGAGGCTTCCAAAGGTGCCCCTCTCCTCCTTTATAAAAAGGAACCTCCGCCCTCTCCTCTTTAAACATTTTTGAGTCTTCAAGCTCGGAAAAACCATTCCAATTACTCTTATAAACCTCTATATTTATGTCATATAGGTTCTGGTCTTTTCAAAAGACCAACTCTAGTGCCGTAAGAGGAAGTTTAAAAGAGGCACGTCGAGGAAGAGGTAATCTTTTCAATCGATTCTTTCAAGTTTCTTTCTTATTCTACTTCATCTTCTTTAGTTGTTTCATTATAAAGTAATAACATCAGTATTAATTATATACTTATATGTTATTATAAATATTAAACAACCCTATTTCACCTTCTATCCATCCTACGGAAAATGAAATCACCGCGTGTGCGTACGTAGGGAATACCGTCTCCACGTCGTGGTGTAATCTGTTTTCCACCACCACCTTACTTGGATGGGTATAATGAAGCAAAGTATAACTATATATGGTTATTATAACATGATAATAATTCTTAGATATTATATCATCCATTCTAATTCAATTCAATAATTATGGGAATGATATCATCGCTCGTGCGTACGTACGGATTACCGTCTCCACAACGTGGTGACATTCATCCTCCATGTTAACCATTCAAGAATGATTATAAAGTATATATAATTAATAATAATGAGATATATGACATAATAATGATACTGGATTTATGTATATGTTATTTACTTACATCCATTCAATTTAATATGGAAATGAAAACAACGTTCATGCATATGTACGGCTTACCGTCTCCATGAACGGTGTATTTCTTTCCATTTATCGATCTATTATATATATTTATATTCTGAATATATATTATATATAAATAATGTTTTCAATTTTGGAAGTAATTAATCATGATCTAAGTAATCATATTAATAATTACAGGTCAAAACACGTACTACAAGTGAAATGATTTTACCCAAAATGATGCATTAACATGGAATTGACAAAAGAACGAGTAATATAAAGTCATAAGTGAATAATATATGATATCATAAATATTATTATGGTTCTTTTACAAGTTAATAATATGTTTAAACCCACTATACAGGAGTCTCGGACATATATGGAAGAAATTGGACATAAGGTAAGGGATAATTATTCCAATCTCGTTTTTATCCGAGATTATTTATTTGTAAGTATTTACTGGGGTTATAATTTTCATCCTTGTCCATAAAAATATTTTTAATAAATTGTTTAATATTATTCCATGTATTTTTAAAGTCATTTTTACCCCTTTTTGAATTTTACTTTTTATTATGGAAGGAATCTTTCTTTTGTTTACCATATGAGTTACTTTTTGACTTTTTTGGTAAAAGTACGAGGAGAATGTTTTTTTAACTTATACAGCATGAACGGATTTTTACAGTTTCATAAAACCAAATTTCCATGAATATTACTCTACAAAATTTCTTTATTATTTTCAACAAAATTCTTTTTTTTTAAATTACATGGAATTTTGAGAAAAGAAAATGATTTTTAATAAGAAAGGATATTTTACTCAAGAATTCATTTCAAGTGTTTTATCAAAACTATTTTCCTTATAAGGTGACATTATTTAATATGTTTATGTTTAAAGTATAATGTCTCTATGATTTACATGGTTTCATTTTTTTTATGATGAAATGATATCCATTTTTTCTATATAGATTATGTTATGATGAGATGATGTTTATGAAACCCATATTATTCTTTGGGTTATGATAAATGATTTATGTTTATTTTGTGGCACACAAAAGAATGATTTCATTATGAGATGGGTGGCACCTATATCTCCCTCCAATGAATTGGGTAAAGATTTGTATCTCATGACATAGACATGGATGTAATGACATGTGAATCCGGTTCAGTAATACAGGGCTGGAACGACAAGTAAACCTGGTTCAATAATGGATTTTGTCCACTATGATGGTCTTGGCAGGAATTCCTTGGCTACTATGGAAATCATAACATGTGATTAATGGTTTCCACAATTACATGTTTTATTCCCATGCTATATTATCATGGTTAATGTTCATTTATGATCTATGCCTTATGCACTGCCAATATTTATGTCATTACTCATGGTTTTGATGTTTTATATTCATGTTCCTACATTCAAATGTTTAGGGATTGTTTTATGTTGTTCACGTTTACCCTTAATGATAATTTGAGCTCACACTTTTTATGTTTTCTTTTCCCCAGGATATAAAGAAAGTGTTTATGTAAGAAAAAAAGGGGAAGACCTTTATGGGAGATATTGAAGATCTTTCACCATGATTAGAAGTCTATGTTCCTTGATTCCAAAGACACTAAACTAATATGGTCATTGGGCATCTGTTTGTGTCATGTGTTATGTTTTCCACTAAAGTAATGTAATTTCCATGTACGTCAAGCTTTGGGTCTCTACAGTTGGTATCAGAGCGAAGGTTTAGTTTACCTTTGGAAACTAGGATGTGAAAACTTTAGTGAAATTCCTAGAGATATTTCTAAGGTATGTCTAGGGATGTCCCAAAGGTAAAGTATAAGTATAGGTTATAGTCCTAGAATAATGGAAATGATCATAGAATTTAACCTAATATGTTAGTTATTGAAGGTACACCCCCTTTATTATGTTGTTTTCCTAGCATGATTTTTGCCTCCCACACTATTCTTTTTGGGTTTTATACGATGGCTGGAACCCGAAGGAATCGTATTGATCAATGTAATGGAAAATGAAATGATTTTCCTCCAGAACAAACCAATGTTATTAGAGATGGAGTGGAAAATATTATTGCTATACTTACACAATATATGAATCTTTCTGGACTTCCAAATGAGCAGATAAGGGAAAAATATTCTATTGAATCCTTCATGAGGCAATGTCCACCTTCTTTCTTTGGGTCTTCTGATCCACTTGTTGCTGAACAATGAATCAGTACCATTGAAAAGATATTTTCAATACTTCACTATTTGGAACATGAAATATTCCTTTTGTCTATTTACTGTTTAGAAGGTGAAGCAGACCAATGGTGGACTCTAATTAAAAATACAAGGACCCAAGATGAAATTGAATCCATGGAATGGGACGAGTTCAAGAACTTGTTTTTCGATAAGTACTTCCCACGTATTCTTTGAACAAAGTTGAAAAAGGAGTTCCTTGAGCTTAAGAAAAATAATGATTAATCTGTTGGTATGTAAGAGGTGAATTTTACAAGGCTTTCAAGGTATGCATCTGGCTTTATCATCCAACTTGAGAGTGGAGTTGATCGACTCTTCAGTGGCTTAAAACTAAGTCTTCAATGGGCATTAGCTATAAGATACTTCAGTAGATATGAAGAAATTGTGTGTTGTGCTATCAAGGTAGAACTGGAAGTTGGTGTTACATATCAATCTCATGGTTTTGACAAAAAACGAAAGATAGAGTTCAAGGAAAAATCTCAGAAAAATGGTGAAAATAAGGTGAATGTTTCTTTATGCTCAAGGTGTGGAAAGAAGCATGGTGGAGATTGTATAAAAGGTACTAGAAAATTTTTAAAGTGTGGAAAAGAAGGTCATCGAGCAGCTGAGTGCTGAAGTAATGGTAAAATGGTTTCTAATGACATGAATAGAGAAAAGACTACAGAGAATGCTCCACCAACATTTCAATGCTTCAAGTGAAAGGAAATGGGGCATTATGATAATCAATGCCCTAATACAAGGGTTAATGATGATCGACATTAACAACCTCTTAAGGCAAAGGACAAAGGAAAGTCACATGTGATCACTATTGGCGATGTTGAGTATGACAATGATGTGGTGGAATTATTAAGTGTTTATGTAACATGATTCCAAAATAATGTTGTGGATTATCATTCATAGTATCGTGGAATATTGTAATATCTATGTATTGGTTTATTGTGGTGTTCAATAATTATATGGTACTGGTAACCATGAAAAGTGATTGAAATATTTTTGGAAAGTAGATGATATGCGCATAATGAAGGGATAAAAAGATAATGAAATGGTTGATAGTATTAATGAGCTCATATAAGGACAAAGTGATATCATGGTTTGAGCATATAGAAATTTTGGGATTTTGGTATGTGGAAAGAGTTGAATTTTGATAGAATTCGTGTTGTCACAAAGATTATATGGTAATTCATGTTTCAAGATAATACATGATTAAGTTATTCACATGTTTTGAATGTGACCAACAAGATACATCTTATGATATATGGGGGATAAATGATGGTATTCACATGCTTGGTAGATGACCTCTCTAGCAATCTTTTTCTTTATACTATAAGCTTGGAAAGAAGTATTTTGGATGAGCCTAAATATTGGAATGGATTATGTTAGACATAATTTATTATTATTTAAGGCTAGAATTTTTTTTGATATTATTGCCGGAATGTTATAATAATGTAGTTTTAGAAAAAGGAAAACCTGCAAGATGGGTGGCAACCCGTCGCGTCGGGCAAGGATGTGGGAATTGAACCCAGAACCGAAGTGCGACATGCCTTTATCACCTACCACTGGCCTACAGAAAGTCCCTGGTTAGTAGGAACTAATTTTATTTTATTAAGTAGGTTGATAAATGATGTATAAGTCCATTTTTGGAACCATATACGATTAATATCACCATAGACAGACTTATGTATATAACTTTTTCTTACCTTATGTTTGAGACAGATGGAATGACCTATCATTCTATCGCATGATATGATAACACTTCACGAAAGACAAATTAAACTTCATTTCTTTAAGAGTTAAAGTGTAAATTGTTTATGGCACGTGCAACAGTGAGATTGTACCAAAATCAACTAAGTATTTATTCTAATTCAAAAATTATTCAACTTTTGGGGAATGATCTTGAAAACCGAAAATGTTGTCCTAGTGCCCTCATATCTAATGAATCAGATGGTACCTTAGATTATCCCAAATTTATGGCGTTGTGATTGTTGGATTTTTCATATCCATGTCCTCTACCACTCTTCATCAGAACATGATGGTTAGATTTCTCCTCCATATCAATATTTTCACCTATATTCTCTTATGTGGAAACCCAGTTCTGAGTTACTTTGGGTTACCTTTATGTTCTAACTTTCCTTTTTAAAATTAAGTTTTAGTATTTCATCTTTACGATGTGGGTTTCTATGAATGAAACATTTAAGTAGAAAACCATTTATAACCCCGACGAATTTCAAGGGCGAAATTATTTTTAAGGGGGGTAGAATGTAACACCCCGAGATTTTATGAGAAATATTCTTTTTAATTTCTTTGATGTCTCGTGTTGTATGATTCACCATGATTAGCTTGCGCTATACACAACACAATATTAGCTTGTAGTATACGCAACACTATTCTTGTCTTGCGTTGCACACAATTTCAAGTTCATTTTGTAGAAATTATTCTACACAAAATTAAGTATAGATTTTGTTTAATGTATAAATGAAATAAGTTTTGATTATGTTATACGCAAAACCAAAGGGAGCTTTTACTACATGCAGCTCTGACTTGGCTTGCATTACATGCAATTGCGACCTTCCTCGATAGCATGTGTAGTACGCAGTACCAGGTTTCACTAAAGAACAATATATTGTTCTAATATTAATATGAAATAACCATTATGAATAGTATTAGTTAAAATTTTAATTTTATAACATTATTATTCATCTTACACATTTTCTAGAATATGGTATGAGAACAAAATAAATTTTTGGGTAAAATAAGTATTTTTCAAAAAATGCAGTTTTGCCGCCTTTTGATGGCGCACCCACTTTAAATCTAGTTTTTGA
Organism: Viscum album; assembly: GCA_963277665.1. Lineage (NCBI taxonomy): Eukaryota > Viridiplantae > Streptophyta > Magnoliopsida > Santalales > Viscaceae > Viscum > Viscum album. Next base: position 1,436,031,658 of record OY728128.1, read on the forward strand.
CATGTTTATGAGTTAAATTTGAAAAAATAAAATTCTTATTTGGAATCAAGATATAAAAATTTACTTTGGATAAAATTTTCATATTATTCTGATAACTTTCATATTTTAATGAATTGTAAAAACACGCTATATTTTAATTGAAAACAACTTTTTTCATCATAATAATTTATATGGTGAAATTATAATATTGAATGGTTTTAAAGTATAAGTAGAATAAATTTTTATCATTTAATATAATTTATGTCATTAGCATTGATTTTACATTGAATTCATAGGTAAACTCATTTCAATCATTTGTAATGTTTTAACTTTTAAAACTCATTTTCTTAACTACAGGATTAATTTTAAATTAATTTCTGAAACATCTGTGATTTAAATTTTGAAAAATGGATTTCATATTTGAATCAATAGGTTTAAATTATGTTAATAGGATACTTTTTTTTGGCACTATGAATAGTATCTACGGTAAATTTTATTTACCACAGTTAAAGGTAAATCGGGTAATTAAGGGTAAATATAATATTATAAAATTACCCTAACTCTTGTCTTAATATAATTGGATGATTATATTTCGTCCTAAGGAATATTTGGGTCGAAATGAAATCCATTGGAACCCACTTGAATGTGATTAAGACCTTTAATTTATTTTATTTTAAAGAAAGTGAAATATGTTTTACTCAAACTTTAATAATTAAAGTATTTTTAATATAAGGCTATAAAGGATATAAATTATATTATACATACTCATTTGAAAGATAATTTTTTTTTATTTATCATGTTAATTTATTTTTAATTTTTAAGAAATATATAATTACCTTAATAGCTTATACATTAATGATGCAAAAATTATTTATTTAGTGAAAAAGTAATAATATAGTTTTTATTCAAAAAATAATTCCCATAAAAGGCCCAAACACTTGACCAAAAATTATTATTCGAGTATATCTACACCATAAAAATACATGTGGTGACATTTGGTCCATTTGGAGCTTTATAAAATATATTATGACATTTATATTATTTTATTTTAAGTGATGTCAAAGTTGTCACCTTCATAGTTTAATAAATATAAAAATTTATATGTTTTGATTTTAAGATGATAAATTAGAGTAAAAGTATTATTTTGAAATATATTATATTTATCATCATTATATTATTTTATTATTAATGTTTATGCAACAAATATGTATATCAAATAATTATACAAAAATGTTGTATTAATTATTTTATTAAGAGAAATATCAAATAAATGGATTTAAAAATATTAAAATAAATATTATACCTACTATTTAATATGATACATGAATTTTATTGATTAATATGACATGTTAGAAATCTATTAAATATTTTTTATCGAATATATCTTCTCTGTGGATTTTATATAAATTCAAATGATTGAATAGTGTCAAAATTGACACTATTGATATTTTATAAAAACAACATATTATTAAATTGTTTAAAAATCACCAAAATATTAAAAAATTACAAATTGAAAATTATATGTTAGAAAATTTAATAATGTATCTAATTATGGAAAATTCACAAAAAATAAGTAAGTATTTATAACAATTTAAAAATTAAATATTATTACCACAAATAAAATTAAATAGATTAAATAAGGATAAATTAAAATTATAAGGTTTAAAATAAACTCAAAACATGTATAATTTTTTTGATGATATTACAACCCTATCTCATCTCATCTTAGAATTGATTCATTTTTGGATGTTTTTAAGTGGGGTTTGATGTTATATTAAATTAACATTTGTGGGGATTCCAAAGGTGCCCCTCTCCTCCCTTATAAAAGGGCACCTCCTCCCTCTTCTCTTTACACAATTTTGAGCCTTCAAGCTCCGGAAAACCCTGAAAATTATTCTTCTCAACCTATCTATTTATATAATAGAGGTTCTGGTCTTCTCAAAAGACCAACTCTAGTTCCCTTATAGGAATTTTTAAAGAGGCACGTCGAGGAAGAGGTAATCTCTTCTACCGATTCTTTCAAGTTTCTTTTTTCTTCTACTTCCTCTTATTTTGTTGTTTCATTACAAAGTCATAACATCAGTATTAATTATATACTTATATGTTATTATAAATATGAAACAACCCTATTTCACCTCCTATCCATCCTACGGAAAATGAAATCACCGCGCGTTCGTACATACCGAATACCATCTCCACGCCGTGGTGTAATCTGTTTTTCCACCACCACCTTACTTGGATGGGTATAATGGTGTAAATAATAAATATATATGGTTATTATAACATGATACTAATTATGAGATATTATATCATCCACTCTAATTCCATTCATTAATTATGGGAACGATATCATCGCTCGTGCGTACGTACAGATTACCGTCTCCACGACGTGATGATATTCATTCTACATGTTAACCATTCATGAATGATTATAAAGTATATATAATTAATAATAATGAGATATATTACATTATAATAATACTGAATTTATTTATATGTTATTTACTTACATCCATTCAATTTAATAAGGAAACGAATACAGTGTTCATGCGTACGTACGACCTACCATCTCCATGAACAATGTATTTATTTACATTTATCGATATTATATATATATATATGTATATTCTGAATATATATTATATATAAATCATGTTTTAAATTCTTGAAGTAATTAATCACGATCTAAGTAATCATATGAATAATTACAAGTCAAAACACGTATGATAAGTTAAATGATTTTACCGAAAACGATGCATTAACATGGAATTGAAAAATGAACAGGTAATATAAAGTCATAAGTGAATCATATATGATATCATAAATATTATTATAGTTCTGTTACTAGTTAATAATATTCTTAAACCCACTATACCGGAGTATCGGACACATACGGAAGAAACTGGACATAAGGTAAGGGATAATTATTCCAATCTCATTCTTATCCGAGATTATTTATTCGCAAGTATTTACTAGGGTTATATTTTTCATCCTTGTCCATAAAAATGTTTTTCATAAAGTGTTTAATATTATTCCATGTATGTTAAAAGTCATGTTTACCCCCTTTTGACCTTTACTTTGTATTATGGAAAGAATCTTTCTTTTGTTTACCATACGAGTTACTTTTTGACTTTTTTTGGTAAAAGTACGAAGAAAATGTTTTTTAACTTATATGGCATGAATGGATTTTTACGGTTTCATAATGCCTTATTTCCAAGAAGCTTCCTCTACAAAATTTCATGATTATTTTCAACAAAATAATTTTCTTTTAAAATTTCATGGAATTTTGAGAAAAAAATGATTTCGAAGAAGAAAGGATATTTTCTTGAAGAATTAATTTCAAGTGTTTTATCAAAAATATTTTCTATATAAGGTGGAATTATTTAATATGTTTATGTTTCAATTATAATTACTCTATGATTTATATGGTTTCATTTTTTTATGATGAAATTATATCCATTTATTCTATATGGATTATGTTATGATGGGATGATGTTTATGAAACCGATATTATTCTTTGGGTTATGATGAAGGTTTTATGTTTATTTTGTGTCACATGAAAGAATGATTTCATTATCAGATGGGTGGGACCTACATCTCCCTCCAATGCATTGGGTAAAGATTTATATCTCATGAGATATACATGGCGGGAACAACAAGTGAATATGGTTCAGTAATACAGGGCTGGAACGACAAGTAAACCCGGTTCAGTAATGGATTTTGTCGACTATGATGGTCTTGGAAGCAATGCCTTGGATACTATGGAAATCCTAACATGTGTTTAATGGTTTCCACAATTACATGTTTTATTCCCATGCTATTTTATCATGGTTAATGTTCCTTTATGATCTATTCCTTATGCACTTCCATGATTTATGTCATTACTCATGATTTTGATGTTTTATGTTCATGTTATTACATTAAAATGTATAGGGATTGTTTTATGTTGTTCACATTTACCCTTACTAAGAATTTGAGATCACCCTTTTTATGTTTTCTTTTCCCCAGGATATAATGAAAGGTTTTATGTAAGAAAACAAAAGGGGAATATATATATGGGAGATATTAAAGATATTTCACAATGATTAGAAGTTTATGTTCTATGTCTCCAAAGACACTAAAATAATACGGTCATTGGGAATCTGTTTGCGTCATGTATTATGTTTTCTGGAAAAGTAATGTAATTTCCCTGTACGTCAAGCTTTGGGTCTCTACAATTATGCAACATTGTTTAAATGTCATGAGCTTGATACTGATATGAGGTTACAAGTTCATCCACAACATGTTGCCATTGATATTAAATATAATAGTATTCTGGACTAAAATAAACCATATATATTGTCACATCAAGCACATGTTGTTTACTACTAAAATTACTAAGATGTTTTGAGAGATTTTAAGGACTGGTGGAGTGTGATAAAAATAAAATCACATGGCAAACAATTTATTGAAAATGAAAAAAGTTGTTTGTACGTGAAACACATTTAATTTTTTTAATAAACATTTCAAAATATATCTTTTATCCAATGAGATATAAATATTGATGATGAAACCCCATAGTTAAGGGGTAATGATATAGACAATGATGATGATGTAATAAGGGAAGATGAAACTAAAAGTCGTATTCATGTGGATAATGTATAAGATTATGATGAATACATTGATCTCAATGAAAATGATAAAGAATATGATGATTGATTTATTATATTCAGATATTTAGTCATAGGTAATTAGTATATTCTTATAATTATTAGTTTTTTTATATTTTAAATTTATATTAAAAATTTATTATAGGTAATGAATCTATATTATAGAATTTATTAGTTTTTTATATTTTATATATTTATTTCTAATCTATTATAGGTGATAATATTTTTTTAGATGGTTATATATATGATCCTAGTGATCTATTTTGTTCTCTCACTAATGCCATACTTCATGCTGTTGAGCCATATTTAGCTGCTCCTCAAGCTGGTATTCCCATTAAAAGGGGTGTGGTCTTGCTCGATTGATGATTCCAGATCCTATTAATGATAGATGACCATATGTTGATTTTGATACTTATTTATGAAGGCATGTTTAATTGTTTATGATATTTATTTTATATTAACATTGTGTTTTAAATTTTGTAATAAATGTTTTATTATTTGTTTTTTCTTTCTTAGTTTTTTTGTATTTAGCTATTTTCTTGGCTATTGCAATTCCTAGAAATTATTTTTCTGATCCATGAGTGTCATGAAACTTGGTACCCATCACTGTGTGTAACCAGATGTTCGACCACTGTATTGTACATTATCAAATAATATATAGTTTTTAAAATTTATTTAATTACTAACATATTTTTTTATTGTGTTTCATAATTTATTTTATAAGATTATTGATAGTCATAGAGGCCATATCTGAGGGGAATGGGATAGTTTTATAGGTGACTGCTTTCATCAGTTTATGTAAAACATCATAAAGAGTGATATGGATAAATCTTGTGCTACCTTTTTGACCAGAATTTCATCTCCCATCATCCTGACTATATATTAGCTCTAGTATTAGATGGATTATGATCTTTCTAACTAGGAGAGAATTTTTGAAGGAGTTTATTAGATGTAAATTAGAGCCATGAGAGGAAAAAGGAAACCTATAAGGCCGAGCTTTGTACATTTGGAATATATCAAGGACATAAGGTTAGTGATAATATTTATTAATGTATATATATTTTAACTATAACATGTTTTTTATATTATACAGGCTGCTGCAGATCCATCTATTATGGAGAATGTAGTTTATTAGAAGATGTATATTGATCCTTGTACATGAGAATTTTTAGGATAATGACAACGCCATATTGTAGTTAGTGATTTTGTTTAACATTTTTATGACTATTAATTTTATTGTCATACTAATTTTTCATTATATTTAATGGAAATGTATGAGGCTATATGTTCTCATTCATGGGATAGTCAAGCCAAGAGTGAACAAGATATCAGTACTAATTAAAGGTTTGATGAGGGGTATTGGATACAAGTGACATTGTAGGCCGTCGAGAAAGATCGAGTCATTGGTATTGGTTCTCGACTGACATATATGAGTTATTATAGTACTTCTGTAATGAAATATGCGAGCGCGAAGGGAGCTCTAGAAGAGTATTTTTCGATGTTGTCATCCACAACACAATAAGAGGAGAGGTTGAGAACTCAAGATGGGATGATAAATTAGATGCAGAAGGAGGGGGCAGAGGAGCGTGAGTAATATCGTCTGAGAGATGAGAAGATGATAGAGTACATATTGAAACTTGCACGTGGTGTTAATATGGAATTTCCTCCCCTGGTCCTTCGAGTGATCCTCCTCCACCTAATGAAATTTGATGAAATCTAATGTTTTTATGACTATTTATAATTTGGTATGATAGACATATTATGTTTGATATGATCTATTACTTTTATGTTTTATTTTTTATTTTTTTTATACTAATTTAATTATTTTTAAATTTTTAATGATTTTTAAATATCTGTAAATTTATTAGTTGTTTTTAATGTTTTTTTACTTTTTAAATTTATTTTAGGTGTTATAATCATTCTTAAATATATTAAATTGTTTAATTATTTTTATTCTTTTTTGAATATAATTAATTTTTTAATTAATTTAAATATTTTTAAGTATATTAATTTTATAATTTTTAAATTTATTTTATTTTATTTAATATTTAAATTATTTGTAAATATATATAGTTTTAAAATTTTAAATTCATTGTTTTTATTTTTAACTAATTTTAATTATTTCTAATTGTGATATATTTTTTCGTAATATTTTTCAGTTGCGATGGATTATACATCCATTAAAAATAAATTTTTATGATGGACTGTGGAAAAATGGTATTTAAAAATGTTATAGGAATCTATTGTGACATATCACTTACCCGCCACAAAAAAAAGTTGTGTGATGGCCTGTCGCAAATAATCACAACTAGGATGCCTTCTTCCATGATTGTTTTTTTGAAATAGACTCCCATCAGAAATAACTTTTTGCAAAGGGAGTCTATCAAAAATAACCCATTATAATTTGAATAAATTCATGTTTTTCAATACACACATGTTTTTGAATGGCCATAACCTTCACTTCCATCTCATAATGTTACTTATATCCAAATATCTTTTATTTTTCAACTTTATGCTAGTATGTATAAAGGGATTCATAAGGATCCATCTAAATTATTGTGTGAATGATATTGTTGTAAGGAAAATAAAATAGAGGATGGTGTGATCCCAACCACCTTTTAAAACCATTTAACAAGATATTAGGATATCTTGTAGGGTTTCAATTTTTCTCATAGTGATGAAACTAAAATATATATCAAGATCATGATAATGTATTTTCCAGAACATTGAGGTAAAATTAAGAACCTGATAATATAAAATTCAATTTCTTAATGTATATTATGGACAAAGGATCCTTAGAGAAATCTTCTCGAGTTTTAATTTTTTGTGATTCCTCAATAAGGTGATCAACTACAATCCATAATTTTCTTAATTTCAAAGATAAGATCATCCATAAATGATACAAGAAAAATTAATATTATGTCCATAAATGGAAATCTTCATTAAATGATTTTTTTATAAAATATATACAAAACCAATAGGATATATTGAAATAAATTTCTTTTAAAATGTTTTTAATAATGATAAACTCCATCACATAAAATCTCAAAATGGGGTGTCAATGATTTTGATCTTATGATCAATCAATAAATTATAAACCAATGACGGTAACCAAATTTTTTAATTTAATATTACATAGAGACACATACACTTCCAAGTGTTAATTAATCTATTATTCCTTATATAACCTTTTATTGTATACAATAATATTTTAATTTTCATATTGGGTTCATCAATATACCGATAAAATATTAAATGTGAATTAAAAATTCTATAATCAAAGTAGAGTGAGATAATCTCATTAAATTTCACTAATTGATGAATAATAAGATTTTTATAGGTCTCATTCATAAAAAATAAAACCCAAAATTCCAAACTAATGGGAGGGTGGATAAGTGTGCCCAAAATATGATTATTCACTTCATCTATTATGATTGTTTAATAATTCCATTTTTCCATTGTCTTCAAAGGTTGTAGTAGATTATCATCCATATTAGCATTTGAATTGGGTTATTGATTCTCATAATTCAGAAACTCCTTACATTTGAATCATTGATCTATTTGGGTTTCATTTTGTCGATATATATCTCCATTTATTTCATTTACTGGACTCTTCAAATAACTTTTTCATTCTTCTATGAGATGGGAAAGCTTCCCACACTGTAAACACCATCTTGTTCCTTATCGTAAATGATGCAAAATCTCCTTCCAACAGTTTTGGAAGGCTATAATTTCATATATTTCTTCTTTTAATGTGACATATCATTGAATTTTATATGGAACCCCATTTTTTTCATATCCATAGAACTAATGGGTTTTCCATATTTCATTTCCATTTTTTTGAATATCAAATCATTTATTAATAGCATCCAAAGTCCCCTATCTAGCACCATTTAGTGATATGTGTTTAAGCTACTGATGAATTGGATGACCATAAATTTAGGTTAAATTACAATACTCATATAGTAACTCACATTTTTTGTAACTAAGCTAGGTTTCGATCTAACCCGACACCCGACCTGGCCTGAGACAAGGCCTGAGAGGCATTCCTAATTCTCTCTGTCTAGACAGTACTATAAGGTATCAAAGATGTCATAGTAGGAACAATTTAGTTTATTAAAAAAAGAATTCAAATAACCAAAATAGAGCATGAAAAATAAACCAACAATAACTAATCACCCATAAATACAAAACCCGATCAAGATACAACAAGAGTAGGGAAAAAAAGAAACTAAATAAAAACTAAACCAAATAAGAACTTAACAGGTTATCCACATGGAATTTTGGTCACCACCATCCCTAATACCAATATACTCTAAAGAAAACCCATAACAGAAAACTAAAACAACAAAATAGCTCAGGTGTATCAACACTGAGTGGTATAAGTTTGGTGTAAGCATAAATAGCTCAATAGGTAAGAACCATAATGTTCATAATTTTTCTTTCCCAAATCTTACATAAAAATTATTATGAAATACATTTATGAAAATGGGATTTAACCATTTTAATGATCCAAACACAAATTTACCTACTTAAAACAACAAAAAAACACACCAATTTCCTCTTCTAGAAATGTATTTTTAGATTATAAACCCAATACCCCAAAAAAGATACTAAACTAGAAGATCAATGGAAATATTAGAAAATATAGGAAAAAGTGAGAGCATGCAAGAACTAATGAAATAGAAAAACAAGTGTAGCATAATGAAAGAATACAAAGAAATTATAATACAAGGAATTACTTTAACATATCTAGAAGATATAATTATATGCATTCAGATAAGACTCACTTACAGACATATGGTACAACTCCATATTCAATAACCAACTTGCTACTCTAAACTAGTCTCACTAGTGGAACATCCCACTCAGAGTCTCAGAAAATATTGGGATTAACAACCTATCAAATTGGGGTCGATAAAAAACCATCACTCGACCCTCTGGATGATGCCCAAGAATCCTATGATAACATTACTACAAAAGAGGAATTTAACAGCACTAGAATATTGTTTTATTTGTGATAAAAAAGCATTGACTTCTGTAGTGTGGTTAAAAGGCAAAAGTTTTTATCAGTGCTAATAAAGGGGTTTTTTATCAACACTATTAAATGCGCTGATAAAGCATTATTTTATCAATGATTTTAAAAGAATTGATAAAAAAACCATTTATCATTACATTTATTTTGCACCAATAAAGGGACCATTTATCAGCGCTTCGAAATACGCCAATAAAGGAAAATACTGTAGTGTGATGTTACATCACACTATATCACTAGAGATAGGGAATACTGTAATGTGCTAGAACAGTGAAAAAAACTAGAAATATCACCATAAATTAGAAAAAGCATATACAAATACTAAATTTAAATTAAATAAAATTTCAAACACAAATACATGAAAAAACACTATTATCGAGAAAATAACTTACATATATAAAAGAAAAAGACACCCCTAATTGAGAAAAATTACTCACCTATATAATAGAAAAAATATTATGTTAGTAATAATCTAAGAAAATATATTTAATAGAATGTGTTGATTTTAAACTAAACATTGATTCATACCAGGAACACTTTGTATCATATTATATTGTTGTTCATTTTTAGACATCACATTCCATTTATTGTTCATCTTCAACCATTACCACTATATAAATTAACTAAATATGTATAAAATAAAATTAAGAGTAAATATATTGAATAATATCAAAAATAATGATAAGATGACAAAATTGGTTCGTTTTATCAGTTTTGGTGATGGGATGTGCTTTTTAAACCAAAATAAAGCTTATAATTTGAAAAGATGAAAATGGAGTCATACTGGTCACACTATGAATCAGATGGAGGTTTGAAGTATTCTTACATTTCCCAAATGACTTATGGATTATTAACCTAATGTATAAAAACAATCCAAATGTGTTTCCTTGGTTTTGAGAATGCCACATAGGTTTTTTTTACAAAAATGACATTTTAAATTGGAAACAAACAATTTGATTCATAAAGGTTACATCATATGTGGTTTTGGTATATGGATGATTCCTATATGATACAAATGAATTTTAAATAGTTTTCAAAAATTATCAAGATAATCTGAGTGAGTTTTCTTTGTTTTTTGAGAGTGACACTTTTTTCTATTAAAATTTCAATTTTAAAAATATATGAGACACTTCGAGTCATACTAGGAACATCGTGTATCAGATTTAGGAGAGTATAATTAATACATGTCACAAATGACATATGTATATTTTTTCAAAATTAAAATAATTGTACAAGTTCTTTTTCCTGGATTTGAGTATGTCAGTTTTATTTGTTACTAAAATTTATGTCAATTTTGAATAAAAAAAGGAAGATGAAGTCATTCCGGTCACACCATGTGTCAGATTGAGGTGAGGCTAATTTCTAAACACCCCAAATGACTTTTGAATTGTTTTCTTAATTTATCAAAACAATCAGAACACATTTCCTCAGTTTTTTTTATGCCAATTTTTTTCTATACTAAAATTTCATTTTAAACTGAAAACACACACTTTGAGTCATATAGGTCACATCATTTATGGGTTTTATGAGATATTTATTCCTAAATTTCAAATGAATAATGAATCATTTTTCTAAATTATCAAGAATATGTGAGTTAATTTTCTCTATTTTCAGTGAGTGACAACTTTTTTATCAAAAAGTAAATTTTAAACAGATAGTTGAAACATTGATTCATATCAGGAACATCATGTATAAAATTGAGGTAAGGTTAATTATACTCATCAATAACGAATTATGAATCATTTTCCTCAGGTACCAACACAATATGATTGTATTTTTCTAGTTTTGAGTATGTCAATTCACCTTTTTACTAAAATTAATGTCAACATTGAATAAAAAGATGCACATTAAGTCACACTGGTCACAAAGGGAATTAAAATGAGGTGAGAATGATTACTGAACTTCCCAAAAGACTTATATATCATTTTAATAATGTTTAAAAATAATTATAATTCGTTTCCTTAGTTTTGAGTATGAAAATTTTATTTTCTTACTAAAATTTCATTTTAAACTAGAATAACACACTTTGAGTCATACAAGTCACATCATGGGTATGTTTTTTGTGAGAAGGATTCCTACATGTCAAAAATGAATTATGAATCATTTTACTAAATTATCAATACAGTTTTAGTGATTTCTCTTTGTTTTCATCGAGTGGCTCTTTTTTCTATCAACATGATACATTTTTGTTTACAAAACCTCTATTGATAGAAATCAGAGCCTGCTAAAATAGTCCAAACATGTAATTTAAATTTATAATCCATATTTAGGGATTTCTAAATGTTATTTTATTTAAATTATACATTTTTTATTTTATATTACCTTTTAATCTAGAATATTGTGTACTCTATTTGAAGTGCCATCATCTCAGTTTGGAAATATATATTCAAAACTACTTAAATAAGTTAGGCTCCATTTGGATTCACCTACCAAGATGTACTTATTAAAAATATGATATGTTCTTATTTATAATTATTTTTATATTTATTACAGAAAAAGTTCATTAAGGTAACTTATTATGGATTTATGTTGGGCAGGGATTAGAGGAGTGACAAACTTATGGTGGTATTTTTGTTATTAGTATGTAGTAAATAAGGAGGAAGAGGGGATGAAAGTGTTAATGAATGGGTTTGGATATGTGGTATTCAAATCTGTGGTAGAATCCTTGTTAGATATTAATAAATAAAATATTATTTGGAGGTATGTCATCAAGGAAGTTTTCAACCACAATGATGGGAGGTAGGATATGTTGAAAGGGTGAGTCCAATCCATCATCAAGACATTGAAGGAAATAAATAATATTATGAAGGATTAAATAAAGGTAGTAATGGTTAGTTTTATTGGAGTATTTATGTATTAAATATCTATTCAAGATAGTAACAATTTTCATGCAAGATTCAGAGAAATGTGGACTTTATTGCAAGAAGTGTATTTTATTGTATATCTATAATTCCAAAATGAAATAATATTTACATAACATTATTTATGGTACCCATGGTCCTTTGTAGCATTAATAATGATTATGAATTCTTAATCCAAAATCCGAATCAAAGAACAATATCAAACAAAACAATATTGTTACTCAAGTTGCAAAGGTTGTATGACCTCCATCAAAAATATAATTCACTTTCCATCACAACATACCACCAAACACACTGTAATCCCAGCAAAAACATTTCCATTTTATTGGTATGAATTTATCAATTCATCTATAGTAATAATTACCATGATCATAAATATAATACAATATCGCTAAGTATCACTATATTTTCTAATATTTTTCACATGTTTAAATTAACACCTTTAATAATTATTATATTTTTTATATCATCATATCATTATTCAATAATGTATTTAGCATTTGAAATTATATTTATATTTATATTCAAATTTTGTGTGAACAAAAAAAAATTATATAAAAAAAATAAGAACCACCATAAAATTCTGTAATTTTATGACATAGGAACACACTTCATTTATTTATTCTATAAAATCACCTATGAAGAAATAATCATCAAATATTAATTAAGTTGTAATCCACACCTATAATTCTATGAAATTTTATGAAGATGATTTTTTCAAGAGATACACATATATTCATAATTATTCTAATTGTCTTAAAACTTCTTTCATCTTCACGTGCATTCCATACTGTGGAAACAAGATTCCAAAAAAGATAATTCGCACTATCTAAATGGTAATAAGAAATAGTATAATAGAAACATCAAGTAAATCACCATCAATTGCAATAGTGTATGGAGATGTTTTCCACAGTGGTCTAATATGAATCTGGAATGAGTTTATAAATTAGGGGTGACATTGTGTAGGTATAGTTAGGTGAGAGAGACAGATGATTTTTCAGGTTCATAATGGTTAAGAACATCGAAAAAAATGAATACCACAAAACCCAAGAAATCAAACAATGAGAGAGGAAAAGGAGAATATCGCATACATGGAAGTGAGTCTGAAAATTTTAGAATCCCATCTTGAATAATAATGGTTCTACCTCCTTTCTAGGATCTATGGTATTTAGAGTGATACCCCTTTGAAGGTGTATGAGGTGCATGGTCAATTATCCCAAAACTGGGGATTCAGGGATTGGTTCTTGATCTCAATTTGGAGAGGTATTTTTCACACTGTCATTCCCTCGAAGGAACTTTAAAATGTTTCCTATATCTTTGGACCTGTTTCGTTGAAACCTGGTTATATCATGGTTCAACAGTGGGATCTGTTAGTAAATCCTTTTTCAATTAAGAATTCCTCCACACAAACTTGGATATGAATTAGGGGTCTTAATTGGTTTTTCTAGCACCAGTCAGTTTTATTGGAGGTTGCTTCTACTATTGGATATTTGATTAAGGTTGAAAAAGAAATATATTGACATAAGTATGGTCAATTTTGTTGTGAATTGGTTGAGGTTTATTTAGATGATGTTCAGATTGTAATAGTTTTTCTTTTTGTGGGTGATATTAATTTATAAATATTGATACAATATGAGTAGTTACCTTGCTTCTGTAATTCATGTCTATGCATTGGACATGCTCTTGAGAAATTCCATAGGAATATAAAATTCCCTATTTTTAATTAATTAGGACATTCCTTTGATAAGTGTAGGAGGTAATGATCTGGTTTTGATCTTAATGGTAGATATAATGTTTTTAGGAGGAAGGATCCTCCCACTGTTGGTACTTCCTCTTTTGTTGAGCTTGTCAAACGTGGCATATTAAATACTGTTGGATTGGTAGAAGTTCCTTTGAGGACATGTCTCAGTATCCTATTAATTCTGCTAATCTGCCTTTTAATGGTGGATGTTTAGAAAAAGTTTCCATTGGAGTCTCTGGAGGTTTGGATAAGAGATCCTAGGCTGATGTGGCTAATGAGGAGGAAGAGAATCAATCTGAGTATGATGCTGTTTTCTAGGATGAAGTCCACCAAGAGTAAGATCATGTTGCAATAACATCTACTTTTAGGAAGGGTAAGGTAATTTTTTTTGATACTGATGGATTTCAGTTGGTGATGACTAAGAAGTCAATGGTCTTTCCAAATATGTATTCTACTTGTGATGAGGGGGAGAACATTGCCAATGTGGATGTTAAGATGGAAACCACACCTCCTATGGTGGATAATGTTGCTACCGGAGATAATTATGTCTAACAAGGTGTTCAAATTGGTGTGGAGGTGGCTATATCTACTACTTTTGAGCAAGTTGGTGATCATTAAGGTGCTCAAGGGGTGGCATGTATGCTTATATCTACTGCAACTGATCATCACGGTGATTTCCCTACTATTTTAGGATCTACCCTTATTAATTTGGAGGAAGCTGGTAATTGTAAGGATGAAGTAAGTCCTAGTGTTGTCCAGAACATCACATGGTCTCCACCAATGGTTGAAGATCAGGGGGTATCATCTGGAAGTTTTTGTTTCAAGGGATTCCTCTAGAAATGTGTCCTTTCTAGGACATGAGAAGCCATCTGTTAATTTCTTTTCCATGTTTGAGTCTATTAATACTCTTGAGTGTGATCTGCATATTCTTGAAGGACTTAAAAATATAGGATGCAGTAACCGAAAGATCTCTTCCTTGACACCTGCTTATGTTGGTGGTTTGGGGCCTTCAATAGAGCTGTAAAAACCTTTCCAAGATGCTTTATCACCCTTTAGCATGGTTGTGCATGGTTCTAAAGATATACAAGAAGCCCCTTATGGTGATGCACATGAAGAATCTCTTAATGGTGATGCTGTCCAAGATGATATATTACCCCCTAATGAGGCTATTCATAAATTGAAAGCTCCACCGGATGAAGTACCTCATGAAGAAACTACTATTCCCATTATGGAGGATCTAGTGACGAATGAGGAATCGAATTTTCTAAAGATGAATCAATAGTGAAGAGGGTGCTATCTGACTAACCAGAGAGGATATCAGTGTTAGGGATAGTCTAGGAAGAGTTAATACATGGTTATCTGATGTGCATATTGTTATTCATGTTTTCCAGGTGTGGTACGCACATGTAAATATTTCCTCCAAACCATGTTTTATTTCTACTCTTTTTAATAAATTTTTGAGGCAAGGGTTTGGGTTTCTGAACCCATGGATGAGCCATTCTTATTATAAATATAATATTTTATAAATATAATAAATATACATTTATAAATATATTTATCATTATTAATTATTAATTATTTATTTATAATTATTTATTTATAATTATTAATTTATAATTATAAGTATATTTATATCATTATATATATTTATATCAGTATATATATTTATATAATTATATATATAGTCATTTAATAAATAAATATAAATATAAATATATTCATAATTGAAATATATTTAATATAATTTTATAATTATTTAAATATATAATCATATATTTATAAACATATGAATACTTATTGTAAAAAAATTATATTTATACAAATAAATAATTAAATAGTTATATATATAGCCCCTTGGGTGTAGCTCAGTGGTAGCTGCCCTTATGGTCCTCATCGAGGTCTCGAGATGGAGTATCACTGAGTATATCCCTACATTGTATGTTGCATTCTTTTATTTTTTTATTTTTTCCCTTACCCAGAATCAACTGAGGCATTGACCTCAACTTATATATATATATATAATATAAATATAGTATATTAATTATTTAAATAAATTTATTTTAGTTTTACAATTATTAATTTATATATAAATTATTACTTTATAATTATATAAATACTTTTTTTTTAAAAAAAATAATTATTTATTTATAATAATTATAAATATAAAAATATAAAAATATAAAAATATAAAAATATAATAAATATACATTTATAAATATATTTATTTATAAATACTTATTTATAAATATATTTTTATCATTTTTAATGAGTGTATTATCTTAAATACATTCACTTTTAAAATTATTCAAATTGGATAATTAAAAATTAGTACACTTTAAAATTATTGAAAAAATGGATAAGTTTTATCAGATAAATATATATTATTAAAAAACCATTGATATATATATGTATATTGAAGTGAATATGAATACATATTGAAAATAAAAAAAATATTAAATAAATAAATAAAAATAAATAATAAATAATGATGAAAATCAAAAAAAAATAAAAAATAATAATAAAAAATATTAAAAATGAATAAAAAATAACTAAATGTATCAATATTAAAATTAAATAAATAAAATTTACTAATTAAAAACATAATATATTAAATGTATCATGTTATAATGAAATTTGAAAATATACTAAAATTAGAATAAATTAAATAAATATTAGGTGTATGTGTTTCTATATAATATTTATTTAATTACGTAAATATATGTATGTGTGTTGTATATAAAAAATGAAATAATTATATATATGTATGTGAAATTAGTGTAACAAATTTTTGATATATGTTAAATTGAAAAATCAAAGAACATTAAAAATGAATAAGATATGAATATGTTTTTAATTATTACATTTTATTCATTTCTTATATTATAATATTTATTATTTATTATTTATTACTATTTATAATAAATATATATATATTATGAATATTCATATTTTTTAATAATTTTTTAATTATTATTTTTTTAAATTATTATGTAATTTTTTAATTATTAATTTTTTATTTCATTATAACAATTTATTCATTTTTAGTTTTTTTGTTTAATTTCTAAATTTTTTTTTATTTATTTATCTATATTTGATATATACTTTTTGTGAATATTTATAATCTATATATAAGTAATTTAAGTTTATTCATTTTTATCGATAATTTTTTAATTACAAAAATACTTAATATTTTTCTTAATTTAATCTCATTTAATTTTTGTTTATTTATTTAATTTTGTTTCATTTGACATATCTACAAATTTTACATATACTATTTTTTAATTTTTATAATTTATATATATGTAGGTTCAATTTATTCATTTTTTTCAATAATTATTTAATTTATATATATTTTTTATATTTTTTAATCTTTATTTATTTGATTATTTCATTTTATTCTAGACCATTATTAGTGTTATAAAAGCGATGATAAAGTATAACCTTTATCAATGCTAAAACAATCGTTGATAATGGGTACCCTTTATGAGCACTGCAATTAAAGCACCGATAAAGGGTGACTTTTTTTAGTTCCCTATAAAAATGCTGATAATGGACACCCTTTATCAACACTAAGAAAAACACTGATAAAGGGTACTGTTTATCAGGACTTTTTTAGTGTTTATAAACAATACCCTTTATCACTATAGTTAAAGGACTGCACTGTCAGACATATATTTTGAAGTAGTGTAATAGTACATGGATAATGTGGAGGTCCTCACATGCATAACATGAAACAATAACCAACAGATTACACCATTCTTTCCTATCCCAAACTCTGACACCATCTATGCGATGAGCCTCTCCTAAGAGGGACTACCATAGAGGTTCCATCACATATCAAACCGTTCAAAAAGTGCCAACTCGGCCTATAACCAAGACTTAACATGTGCAATTAAAATCCATATCGAAACCCATATGCAAAACTATAACCAAATGATGCAACATGCAAAAAAGGATCCAAATAGGCCTTTACATCATTTAGTTACCAAACCATATTTCAGGATTTTAAATGGGACAAAATTTATAAAATATCTTTAAAAACCACTTCTGGATTAGTTTGAAAAACAAGTACCCATTTAGAAACCATTGGGGTTTTAAAAGAACCATTTGGAAGATGAGATGGAAGAAAGAGAGAAGGAAAGAGGAAAATGTGTTATTAAAACCGGGGCCTATGAAGAGAATCATTATTATGGGCCATCATCATTTGTGTGACTATCCCTATGTTCACCCCTTGCACATAGGGATATTATGACATCCAATGATGCACATTTGAAAATCCATGATAATACCCAAAGACTAATTTAACGAGTAAGAACATGCATTTCCACCAACCATAAGTAATCACACATTGGAACTAAACCACAAAAGGAATAAAAAAACACACAAAAATCAATTAAAAATGAAATATAAATTTCCAGCATTCAACCTAGGTTAAACTAAAACGTCCCAGTTCTGGAAGCCACCAAGAGGTGCTCCGTACCCGGTTGGTCACATGACCTCAAGAGCATTTCCCCAAATACCAGAGGCTTCCGAATAGCAGCGAGGGCCTTGGGTTTGATAGTTGGGAAACTATGCCCTCCTTGGTAGAGTACACAGTGGAAGAGAAACAATAAACAATAGCAGAAGCAGTAAATAATCCATACACAAGTGAACAACGGAAGACTAAATATGTTAAACACCAGGAGCACCTTTATATATGATGCATGGTACATATGTCTAGGAAAAAAGCTGAACAAGTCACAATGCTGGAAATAAAAATAGTAATAAACAAGTAAAAAAGAAAAGATAAACAGATCCTCAGCATCTCAAGCCTAATCTTGGTCCCATTCTCTCTAGCTCCACAGCAAGTGAAATACCTGAAGTCGATGGGCGATTTCCCTTGTCTATACCTGCAGAAATATAATCTGTTTGGGCCCAAAAGCATCACCCAAATACGGTGTTAGACTAAATCCAAATAGGCAACCACCCGAAGATCTATTACTAATAGTCAGTGAATAAATGGAAGGTAAAAGTACAGAAAGTAGTAAACAGGAACATGCTGAACAATAAACAATCCACAGTTCCAAAGTCAAGAAACAGCTAACAAACAATAAAACACAACAGGTAACCCTTTGGAAAGTACTCACAACCATCCCCTATGGTCCTAACTAACAAGTACCAACAACCCTCTGGGCAGTGAACTCATCCTATCCCATCTGGTTTGGTCATATGAAAATATAAAGACTCTCTAAGGAAGCATACACAGTCAATTCCCCTTAAAGTCTAGGGTAGTCAGGAACTCTCTGAGGAAGCTCGCACAGTCAATCCCCCTTATAGTATGATGGTTATGGACTCTCTGAGAAATCACACTCGGTCAATTACCCTTGTAGACCAGGTTGTTTATAGACTCTCTAAGGAAGCTCACACAGTCAATCCCTCCCATATCCTATAGTAATCAAGGTGATTCAAACAAACAAAGAATCTCTAAGGAAGCTCACATGGTCTATCCTCTTATAGTCTCAAATAGTTAAGGAATCCCTGAGGAAGCTCTCATGGTCTATCCCCTTATAGCCTAATGTAATCCTAGGCTCTCCGAGGAATCTCACACAGTCTATCCCTTTATATCCTAATGCTCCAAGACTCTCGGAGGAAGCTCACTCATTCAATTCCCCTTATAGTCTACTACACCAGTTCTCATTGACCTATGCAGGATAGCAACATAGCAATACAATATGGCCAATGGACACCTACAAAACTACTTGGCTCACCAGTCTAAGCATATCCAACATGTGAGGAAAACAACTCTCCATCATACTAAAACATGCATGAAAAATAGGCAAAGTAGCCAAAAGCTAAACAGGACCAAATGGTCATAAACAAAACATGTGTGGGAAAAACATCCAAATCATAGCAGTTCAACCATATTAATATTCAAGCTTCCTCTACAAAGGCATACATGCATGGAAGGCATAGAAAAGGGGTAAAACGGTAAACACACAATACCCCGTTCAAGGGTATTGGTGGAATTTTCACATAATAATCAATGACTTTCAACGGAATGGAACCTACCACATAACTTGATGTTAGGAGGTCTATATACTTTAACCACAGGGATTGAATCACCTTATAAAATCAAAGATCTCGAAAAACTTCTAAAACGTTCAACCCACGATAACATGGAAATGAGAAGGAATTGGTAAACGAAGATCTAGGATAAGAGATAACTCACCACTGTGATTCCAACTCACTCACTAGTGTTTGAATCAGAGGAAGGATGAAGGTTTAGGGGCTCTTTGAAGATTCGTGGCTACTCAATGCTCTTGGATGAAGATGACGTAAAAGAAGTCGATTCTGGCGATTAGACGCCACCCCAGTGCATTTAATGAAAAAATTAAAGTACATGACATGTAATTTTGGATTACATGGCGTGTACTCACCTTTTCTGTACTTCGCTTTAGGTGGAATCCATGTCACCCCTACATGGCCATGTGTGTGGTCAGGACATGGCCCACACACGGTCTCTGACAACATTGAAGTACACGGCGTGTACTCTTAAATTACACGACTTGTACTTCGAAAATTTCCAGATTTTCCCCTTTTCCACAAAAATGACCAGAAAAGGAAAAACATACCTAAAAGATTATTCAGGTTCTTATAAACTTCCCCCCTTAAAAAAATTCATCCCCGAATTTCCCTACCATGATGTAGAAGAAGAAACTCCGAACAGCTCCAGCTACTGTGCTTGTACATCAGCCTCCCTCTCCCAAGTCTCGTCCTGTACCCGCCCGTGCTACCATAGCACCCGTACCAGAGGAACAAACCGGACATGGAGAACCTTTGTACTACGATTGAAAATATAGAGAGGATGCTCCTTAAACGATGCATACGCTTCGAGCTCAACCTCCTCAGGTTGAAATACATGAGAGGGGTCTGGAAAGTAACGTAAGAGGTGAGAAACGTGGAAGACATCATGCATATCCCGGTACCTATGAGGTAACTGCAATAGATAGGAAACCGACCCAACTCTCTTCAACACCTCAAATAGCCTGACGTTCCTCAGCGAAAGCTTACACTGTCTCCTAATACTCTTGTGTCCCTACCTCAGTGCGACATGCAGGAAAACCTGATCCCTGACCTTGTACTCCAGAGGTTGTCTCTGCTGATTAGCATAAGACTTCTGACGAGATTGTGCAACAGCCATCCTCTTCCGAATCAACTCTATCTGCTCTATGGTCTCCTGGACAAGACGAGGACCCAACAAAACTGCCTCTCCTACCTCCAGCCAACATAAGCGTGATCGGCATGGCCTACTATACAAAGCCTCATAAGGTTCCATCTGAATAGTTGCTTGAAAACTATTGTTGTAGGCAAACTCTACAAGAGGTATATACTTCTCCCAAGAACCTACAAAATCTATAATTCATGCTCGGATCATGTCCTCAAGCACCTGAATCATACACTCGAATTGGCCATGTGTCCGGGGATGGTATACTGTACTCAAAAGTACCTGTGTACCGAAAACCTTCTGAAGCTCCTGCCAGACCTGAGAAGTAAAACATGCATCCCTGTCTGATACAATGGAGTGTGAAACTCCATGCAGACGTACATTCTCTCAGATGTACATTCTTCCCAACTCATCAACACTGAAGGTCTCCTTGATCGATAATAAGTGAGAAACCTTTGTAAGCCTATCGATGACAACCCAAAATGCGTCATTCCCTTGAGATGACCTCAGAAAACCGGTCACGAAGTCCATCGCGACATCATTCCACTTGCACTCTGGAATGGGTAACTTCTGCAAAAGACCTGCTGGTTGCTGATGCTCTGCCTTCACTTGATGACATGTGGAACACCTCAATACGAAACCATCAACATCCTTCTTCATACCTGGCCACCAATACTGGTGGTGTAGATCACGGTACATCTTGGTGATGCCAGGATGAACTGCCCAAAATGAGGAATGAAAATCCCGCATCATCTCCTTGCATATAACTTCTGGCACCCATACGCATCCCTGGAAACACAAGATCTCATCCTTTCCCACAGTCCATCCAGGAAGAGGGTCCTCTCCTGACCCACTCTCCTACAGGACTAGGTCTTCTGAGTCTGATAGATGCGTCATTCGTACTCGATCAAGAAGAGTAGAGGTAACAACCACAGAAGAAAGAAAAGCTTGCCCCTGTCTATCGTGCACCTCCAAATGCATCTCAAAGAATTGAGACATATGCTGCCACTCACTAATGGCCTCCTGAAATTCCTATATCTGTGTCCTCTTGCATAGTGCATCAGCCACAACATTGCCTTTCCTAGGCATGTAGGCAAGCTCTAAGTCAAAGGACTAAAGGTACTCAACCAACCTTATCTGCCTCAAATTCATGTCACACTGAGTGAAAAATTACATGATACATTTGTGGTCGGTGAATACCACAAAATTCTCTCCCAAAAGATAATGTCTCCAACAACATAAGGCATGAACAACAGCTGCCAACTCCAGATCATGCGTCGGGTAATTCTTCTCATGTGGCCTCAACTGCCGAGACCCGTACGCAACGACTCCATCTCCCTGAATAAGCACAACTCCCAGCCCGATACCTAATGCATCGTAGTAAATAGTATAGCTCTTGATCGGCTCTGACATGACTAGTATCAGTGCTAACATCAACCTCCCCTTAAGCTCTTGAAAGGATGACCCACAAAAATCTGACCATAAGAACTTCGTACCCTTCTTATTCATACCTATCAGCGGTGCTGTTAAGCATGAAAAGTCTTGTATGAAGCATATGTAGTATCTAGCAAGCCCTAGGAAACTCCATACCTCAAAGACATTCTTCGGATGCCCCCAGGAAACTAATTCTTCCACTTTCTCGAGGTCTACTGATACTCCTGCCTCTGAGATAATATGACCCAAGAAGTGAATATGATCCACCCAAAAGTGGAATTTCGAGAGCTAAGAATATAACTAATGCTCTCTCAGTGTACTCAGAAGGATCTCAAGATGGGTAGAATGGTCGTATCGAGTGTGAGAGTACACAAAGAAGTCGTTCACGAAAACCACCATGAAGGAATCCAAGTAGGGATGGAGCACTCGGTTCATCAGTTCCATGAAAACTGTAGGCACATTCGTGAGACCAAATACCATAACTGTATACTCATATACACCATACCTGTACCTGATGGCTGTGAGACGTAAATCAGATAGTCTAACGTGCAACTGATTGTAACCGGACCTCAAATCAATCTTCAAGAACACTCGAGATCCTTGAAGCTGATCAAAGAGATCATAGATCCTCGGTAAGGGATATTGGTTCTTAACCGTCAACTTGTTCAACTTCTGATAATCCACACAAAGCTTGAGGGTGTCGTCGGCCTTCTTCACAAACAGGATAGGTGAATCCCAAGGAGAAGTACTGGGTCAAATGAAACCATTTTCCTGCAACTCCTCCAACTGCTTCTTGAGCTCCTGAAACTCTGGTGTATCCATCCTATAAAGAGGAATGGACACCAGTACCACTCCTAGCATGATCTCAATAAAAAAGTCTACCTCACGCTCTGAAGTCAAACCTAAAAAGTCTTCTGGAATGATGTCCCTGAAACGATCCACCACTGGAGGAAAGTATAACTGTGAAGTCCCCTGGTCATCCATATACAGACTGGCAATCTGAGCTGTAAATCCTCCTAGACTATAATGCTCAGGTACTGCTCTACTCGCCTAGACATCCCATTTTCCCCTATGAAGAAAAGATTCACCCTCTCGTGATATGAAACTCACCCTGTGGTGATAGAAATCGATGACTTCCTGGAAGGAAACTAGCCCATCCATTCCGAGAATGACATCATAACTTATCATCTATAGGACATAGAGACCCCATAAGAAGTGACACCCCACAACCTCTAGAGGGAACTCTCTGCACTGACGTACACTAGATGTTCTAGTCCCCAATGGGGCGTCTTGTGTCAATATATCAGAAAAAGAAAATATGCAGAGTCCAAGGCTCTCCACAACAGTGACAAAGATAAATATATGGGAAGCCCCTGTATCAAAAAGAGCAGAAGATAAAACTGAGGCTACTAAGATCGTACCTCGAATGGTGGAAGGTCCTGGATCCTGCTCTTGCTGGGTCAACACCACCGCAAAAGTCTAGCCTATTCCAAAACCCTACGACCCTGCCTGATTGGTCTGACCTGATCCACCCTTCTGTTGCTGGTAGACTGTCGACTGGCCACCCCAGCCACGACCTTCACCTCGGCTTGAACGGCCTAAAGAACTCCAGTTCTTAGACTGGTGAGAAACTGGTGGTGATGCTTCCGAATGATGGGTCATAGAAGAACCCCTTTCTCTGGCTGCTGGAGAGAATAACTAATAGAAACGCTGCAGATGGACCATCTTGCCTCAAGATTGGCATTCCATCGGGTCTCTCAAGCAACGTGGCCTCATATTCCCTCTCCTCTCGCACTAGTAGCACACCACGTGGCTACCAAAAGGTGCATCCCACATACTCTGATCTCCTTATGAAAGCTCCATGCGGCGCTTCCAGCTATCAGTAGGAGGAATACTAACTCTGGATGTTGAACCGCCCTAGATCACTGCTCATGAATCGTTCATATTGGGCTTTGTGATTAACACCTGGTTGATGATAGAGGATATCAAAGTCAACATGAAGAAGTTCACCTGGGAATGGATCTCCTAACTAAGACCGTCCTCAATCTTCCTAGCCAAGAAAAACTCATCACCAGATGGGATAGGTGTGAAATGCTACCTCTCTATGAAGCGAGATGAGTACTCCATAATAGAAAGAGTATCCTACTCTAAGCTTATGAACTCCCAAGATCGATCTACCTTCAAGGTATTCGAGTAGAAGTAATCATATAAGATATGCTGAAACTACTCCCAAGCCATATTCTGGTGGTGTACCACCTGAGAAATGATATCCCACCACCTCTTGGCAGAGTCTCGGAGCATGTAAGTCATGAGATCCACCCGCTTCTCTGGTGGCACCTCGATATGATCGAAGATCGCCAGCGTGACTTCATGCCACGACTCTGTAGCCTGTGGTCCTCCTTCCCCCATGAAGGTGGGAGGATGCTGCTGTCGGAAAAACCGTTTCAAATCAGCCATCGACAGGGTAGGAGGTGGCGCTCCTTGGAAGGTCTGCATCATCCTCAGAAAACCCTCCCTAAACCGCGCATCGGCTTCTACAACTGGTATAACTACTGGTGCCAAGGCTAGAACAACAGGAGGATCTACCGGAAGTCCCTGATCAGCCATATCAGGCATCTGATCACTGTCCTGCAACTGGCGGTCAACTAGAGGAACACACACCTTAGATTAAATATTATCAAAAATAGAAAACTGGTAGGACAAGAAGGGAATAGAATAAATAAACCATTCAAGTTTTTCAAAACATGACTACACGGTGTGTACTTTTTCTACATGAAGTGTTCCCTTAAGTCATTCACATGGTCATGTACTCCTTCCTAAACTGGTCATGTAACACCCTAGATACACGGCGTGTTGTCCAAACACACGGTGTGTACTTGAATCCTCCTTCCCAACCCGATTCCTTATATACGGTCCTGCCACACAGATCTCTTATGAAAAAACTACACGACATGTACTTAGACAAGCATCACTAGCTCGTGTTGTTAGTGACATGGCCTATATACCCAGGTTACACCACACGGCGTGTTCTAGATGGAAATAGTGTTTACTAAGAAGTCCCAACCGACCCGTTTTGTTAACTACACGACCGACTACATGGCTGACACTACACGACATGTTCCAGGAGGACATAGTGTGTATGAGAAGAGGTAATGCCGACCCATGTTGTTCTTGACACCTCCGGGTACCCTGGTCAAACTACACGGGGTTCTAAACTAGTACACGATGTGTTACTGAAAGAATTTCCCATCCCATGCCTCTACCTACACGACCTATGACACGGTTAGAGAATAAACGGCGTGTACATAAGTACACGACCATTACATTTGAAAAACGGTTTCTTCCCAAACCGAAGAACACATGGCGCATAGTCAAAACTAGACGGTGTGTATTCTAGGTTTTTCTAGATAGTAAGCCTCAGAAACTACTCCGGAGCCTAGAAAACATGGAGACGAACATTGAAAGTTCCAAATTCTGATCTGTGAGGGCCCATACTCCACGTGAATCAATTTTTGGAATCTTATATAAGTTTTAACAAGGAAAATAAGAAATGATCCACCAAATTCTAGTCTATGAGGGCCCATAACATCTCAAGAACCATTGTTTGGAATCCATCCAAGCAAAACACTATACAAAAAAATTCCCTATCAAACAAAAGGAATTATATCAAAGAATCTATCAAAACAACATGCATAATCAACATAACGTCTATCACAACAACATGAAATTGATAATGCGTCCTAGATGGAATGGAAAGAATGCATGGTATGTGATTTCTAACAAGTGCTTATATGATGCATTAGATGGAATACCCTCATCTCATCGGGTTGTGATAGAAATAGAATCACAATAACAACAACAGTAATAGCACAAAGCGTGTGAATTAACCAATGGTGAAATCAAATCAACTATAAAATTGAAAACCAATAAAATTACAATAAACGAGGTAGTATGGGTTTTACCTATACATGGGTTAGATACTCCTAGGCACAACTTATTACCAAGTACCTATTCTGTCCTATCCCGGGCTATAGGCTCTAAACCGTAAGTCCAGAGAAAAAAATTCCTCTAATAACACTTTGTAACGTCCTAGTTCTGGGAGCCACCAAAAGGCGCCCTATACTCGGTTGGTCACATGACCTCAAGCAAATTTCTCCAAAAGCCAGAGGCTGCCGACTAGTAGCGAGGGCCTTGGGGGTGATAGTGGGGAAAATATTCCCTCATTGGCGGAGTACACATCAGAAGAGAAAACACAAAAAATAGCAGAAACAGTAAATAATCCATAAACAAGTGAACAAAAAAAGAATAAATATGTTAAATAGCAGGATCACATATATATATGATGCATGGTACATATGTCTAGGAAAATAGGCAAACAAGTCACAATGCTGGAAATACAAACAGCAATAAACAAGTACAAAATAAAAGATAAATAGATCCTCAACATCGCAAGCCTAAGCTTGGTCCCATGCTCTCTAGCTCCACAACAACTCAAATACCTGAAGTTGAAGGCTGCTTTCCCTTGTCTATACCTGCAACAATATAATATATTTTGGGCCCAAAAGCATGACCCAAATAGGGTGTGAGACTAAATCCCAATAGGAAACCACCTGAAGATATGTAACTAACAGTCAGTGAATATATGGTAGGTAAAAGTACAGAAATCAGTAAAGAGGAACATGATGAACAATAAACAATCCACAGAACCAATGTCATGCAACAACTAACAAGCAGTAAAACACAACATGTAACCCTCTGGAAAGTACTCACAGCCATCCCCTCTAGTCCTACCTAACAAGTACCAACAACCCTCTAGGTAGTGCACTCAGCCTAACCCCTCTGGTTTGGTCATACAAAAATATAAAGACTCTCTAAGGAAGCACACACCGTCAATTCCCCTTATAGTCTAGGGTAGTCAGGAACTCTCTGAGGAAGCTCGAACAGTGAATTCTCTTTATAGTCCCAAGGTCAAGGACTCCTTGAGGAAGAACATTAGGTCAATTCCCCTTATAGCTCAGGTCATTTATAGACTCTCTGAGGATGCTCACACAGTCAATCCCTCCCATAACCTACTGTAATCAAGGTGATTCAAACAAACAAAGACCCTCTGAGGAAGATCACACGGTCTATCCCCTTATAATCTCAAACAGTCAAGGAATCTCTGAGGAAGCTCTCATGGTCTATCCCCTTATATCCCAAAGTAATCCTAGGATATTTAAGGAATCTCACACAGTTTTTACCTCTGTAGCCTAATGCTTAAAGACTCTCTGAGGAATCTCACTCGGTCAATTACCCTTATAGTATACTACACTCGGTTCTCAAGGCCCTATATAGGATAGAAGCATAGAAATATAATATAGCCAAAGTAGACCTACAAAACTACTTGGATAATTAGTCTAAGAATATCCATCATGTCAGGAAAACAACTATCCATCCTATTGCAACAGGCATGGAAAACATGCATAACATCCAAAAGCTAAACAGAACCAAACGATCATAAACAGAATGTGCTTGGAAAAAACATCCAAATCATAGAAATTCAACCATATTCATATTCAAAAATCCTCTACACAAGCATATAAGCATGACAAACATACAACAAGGGTAAAACGGTAAACAAACAATACCCCATTCTAGGGTATTGGCGGAATTTGCGCATAATATTCAAAGACATTCAACAGAAAGGAATAAGACAACTACCTTGATGTTAGGAGATTGATATAATTGAACCATGGGGCTTGAATCACCTTATAAAGTCGAAGATCTACAAAAATGTATAAAAATTTCATCCCATGATAACTTGTAAAAGAGAAGGAATTGGGAAACGATGCTCTAGGAGAAGAGAGAACTCACTGCTGTGATTCCAACGCACTCACCGGTGTTCAAATCGGATGACGGATGGAGGTTCAGGGGATCGTTAAAGATCTTCGGCTGCTCGACGCTCTCGAAACAAGACAACCTAAAAGAATTCGATTCTGGCGATTAGACGTGACACCAGTGTGTTTAATGAAAAAAAGAAAGTACATTGCATGTACTTTTGGAGTACACAACATGTAATCACCTTTTCCATACTCCACTTTAGGTAGCCTCCATGTCACCCATACATGGAAGAGTGTGTGGCCATGACACGGCCCGCACAAGGCCTCCAACGGCATCGAAGTACATGGCGTGTACTTTGAAAATTTCCAGATTTTCTTATTTTCCTCAAAAACGACCAGAAAAGGAAAAACATACCTGAAAGAAGATCCGGGTTATTACATAAACACAACCTAAAACACCCAATTTTTTATTTAAAATACACGTATCATTTTATCAAACATGTTACATGAATATATATAGGCATAATTAACAAAAACCCTTTGGAACCCCATTTTAATAAATTTTTCTAATACGTAAACACCAAAAAAAACATGTACATCAAGATCATAAGAAACAATTTTATAGATTAATTAGAAACACTCATGAAATAAATGGTATGCTGTTGAAGGTCAATTGATGGAAATACTAAATTTAACAACATGTGAAGGCAATGAAACTCCAAGGAAAGGATGAAACAGGATCAATGGACAATACACACACAATATTATTCAAGGAATAGAATCCACATATCATCCCTAGCTTATAGGGTTTAACCAGGAGATAAAACACCAGAAAGAAACTAAGAAACCAAAATAGGGGAAGAATAGGAGGAGAAAATTGGCGAAAAAGAGAAATAAAATAAACTTAGAATCTTGAGGAGGAAACTAATAGGGGATGAAGAGGAAAGAGAAGATGTTTTTGGGAGCCTCATAGTTCTCCTCATTTAAATGGAGGAGGAAAAACATGAATGGGGATAAAATAAGTGATGGGTAGAATATGAATTTTAGGATTTTAAAACACCTTGGAATACCACACAGTTTGGACGCATAGTTTTCCAAAATGTTCACCGACCACACACACCCTACAGGAGAAGGGGGACACATGTACAATTTGGCCACAATGTTTGGGAAAATATTTTCCTAAAATGAAACTCTGCTCTGTTAGATAAAATACCTTCCCTGCATGATTTCTATATAGTTATCTCTAACTTTGTGGAAGTCATGTGCCTTGTACCTAACACTACAAGAGGGATGCATGATTTCTCAAGGACCATGCACGGTTTGACCGAAACCATGTTCAATCCCTGAAAAGTAAACTATTCAAGAAAAAATTTAACTAGACATTCCCTCATCATTAATAGGATACATGATTTACCCTCATGTTGTGCATAAAAACTATTATTAGGGCTAAAAGGCACCCAAAACCTCTATAAGTTAAAAAATATCACCAGAACGTTAAACAGAACCTTAAGAAAAAGATCAAACATCAATAAAAGAATAAAATAAAATATAAAATTTTGTTAGTATGGGAAAATTATCACCCCACAAACAATTTCTTCTCCAAAAATTCACCCATCCAAAAAAGGAATCAAAGTCAATCACGAAACTGAACAAGTCCAAATGGAACCATGAACTCTGTGTGACCATTAAATCCTAAAGTTGCACCCAACTAGCTCTAGATAAACCCATAATGAAGTTATCCAAGAAGATGAAAAGGGAGGGGTTCTCCCCACTATAATAACTCTCCCACATGATGGAACTGATATAGGAACACCCAAAATGAACAAAAAAACCTTTAACACCTAGGTAAACCCATGGAAAGAGCTCAAACTGAACAGAGACCAGAACCATGATTCCCCATTTCCTTAAATAAAAACATATCCAAAACAAGAACAACCTAAACAAAACTAATCCACAAGGATAACCTCCCATTAATTCAAATTGAAACCATGAAATTTAAAATAGGGAGGGAATATTAATCCTTACACAAAAAGGAGAATCTTTCAGAAGAAAATAAAATAATAATAGAAATACTTAATCTGATCACAATGAAAAATTGGAGTTGAAAATGAACCATGGTTCCCAATTAACACAATAATTACTGACTATGCGAAAAGCTTTACTCTAGAGCCTTTTGTTGGAGCACTGATTTCTTGAAGCATCTGCTACCCCACAGGCTGGAACTAAAAACTACCACCTGAGATATCTTCTTCTTACGATGTATCTGCTGGAAGAACTTCTCCAGATGACCCGAAAAACTACATTGATGGTAATCCTTTAGAGTATTATGACAAGACATTTATGAATGAATGAATTGAACTAACTAAATTCACATGAGAATTTGGTCTTATGAACAAGGAGTATGAACCAACAAGGTAATTTCTTAGAAATAGGTTACTAAAGTTTTAGCTTCTCACTATATGGGGAACCCTCAAGAGAACCAAGATACTTCAGACCATAATTGAGGAACCAAAACATCTAGAAACATATAATAGACCAACATCCCAAAAAAAATCCCCAAATGAGTGATCTTGCTTTTTTATTTATAGACAAAGACCATATAATAAGAGAGGACTATTCAACTAATCTTGTAAATATATCTCTTGAGAAAATAAAACGAACTCCTTGAAGAAATCCATATATCCCCTCCCCATACCCTAACCTTTATGAATTCCCAAGAGCTCATACAGATTCCTCATCTCCACCACTTGTGGTACGAACCATCAGATGAAAGTGGTATTAAACACTTACCAAGATATATTGACTTTCAAAGATGGTGGAATGACCACCTTCCTTCTCTCCAAACTCAAACCTTCAAAAATAATCAGAACAACATAAACTCTCATGGATTCAAGAGTTCCTAATGACTTGAAGATACCTTCAACTCTATTAAGCCACTTTTTATCCTATAATAGACCTTGATCACCACTAAATACTATCATCAATTGAGGAGAACCCAGCTCCGCTAGCCCACTGGGGGTTATGGACATGCCATGGATAAGAAATTAATCACTAAAAACCTATGGGATCTTTCTATCCAACATACATTGGAAAGTTGAGAGACAAAAAAAATCAATACCAAAGTAAATATTAAAACTCAACCAGAAGAAACATATCAATACAAAGCACTAGACTCACATGCCAATCAATACAAAAGGGATCCAAATACCAATTTTTAAGACCACACTACCATTCCAATTTAAAAACCTCATTCTTATAAGTTAACTTTACAAATACCAAAATCCACCCCAAAATACATGTTTAAACATAAATTCCCACCATTTAGAAAAAACTGATATTGAAATGATTTTCTATGTGATAATGCTTTCCCAAAAATAGTTTCTATTTTGAACTCCACATAGAACAACCAAAATCAAGCTAAAACACAAATAAAAAAAACACCATGAATAAAGAACTTGGGGCCATGACATACCCAACAACATGTTTAGTGGGCCATGCCATAGGTAAACACAAATCACTAGGAATACCTTGAGGCATGAACTCAGGTTCACATGGGTCACTACATTATGTAATACTAACGTAAAACACAAGCTCATTTCAAATGTCATCCCCTATCCACAATAACCAAACAAAAGACTCAAATCCTGAAATACTCATGGAGACTCGAGGATCGAAATGAGAAAGAATTTTCAATTCTCTTCCTATACCTACCACTCAAGCCTCGAGAGTCCTATCTCCAACAACCTGACACCCTAAATAACAAAGAGATGATTTAATAAAATAGATTTATGAATTAGTCCAGGATTCCATTCAACTTGAGACTCGATAAGGCATGATACAATACTTGAGAGGCATTCTCAATCCTCTTGGGCTGACAACTAGCACCGGGCATCAAAGGTATCCTATTGGGAATGACTTAGCCCAATAAAAACAATTATTAAATTACCAAAACAGAGTACAAAACATAAAATAATGATAACTAAACATCAATAAATACACAACCCATTCCAAATGCAAAAACATAAAGATAAAACAAAAACTAAAGGCAAACTAAATCAAACCAAAACCTTACATGATATCCATGTGACCTCTTAGTCACCACCAACCACATGACAAACCCCTCCAAAGGAAACCCAAACTAGAAACCTAAACCCGAAAAAAATCTTGGATCTACTAACGATGAGTGGAACAAATAGGGTGTGAGCATAAAGCAGATCAGTAGTTAAGCACCACATAGTCTATACATTTCATTTTTTTAATAGTATATAACCACTTGTTTGAATTACATTTAGGAAAATATGTATTTTATCATTTTAAATAACCAAAAATAACTTCAAAAATCTAAAACAAACCACAAGTACACATCGTTTTACCCTTTTTGAAAAAGTTTTCTAATTTATTAATCCAATACCCTAAAGATAATACCCAACCAGAAGATCAAAAGAAATATCCTAAAATAAAGGATGTAGCTTGTCCAAGAAGGAATTGGAAAAATATAATATAAGTGTATAAGTTTGAAACAGAACATACAAATAATACTCAATGGAATTTTAAAAACATCATTTGATGAAATACCTATACAAAATCAGATAGAACTCACCTTCTTGCATAGGGTGAATATTCATAGTCAATATCCAAATGGATGATCAAAACTTACCTCACCAGTGGAACATCCCACTTGTCCTCTCTACAAATCATGTGGGTACAAACCCATCTTATCGGTGTCGATAAGAAACTACCACTCAACCCTCTAGATAATGCTGAAGAATACCTTGATAATAGTTCATGGATATTTATGAGTTCATCAAACACATGAATGAACCATAAACCAACATATGCCACCATAAATGCCTAGAACACATTATCACACCTCCTATGGGATGAACCTCTCCTTAGAGGGACTTCCATTGAGGTTCCCATCATACATCGAACCATTCCAATAGTTCCAACTAGGCCTACATGCCATATTTCATTAAAACCAAATTTCTAAAATGAAAAAAAGTAAAAAACAAGAATTAACATCTAAAATTAAAATCAATCCCTAAAACCATTTCAAAACTAGTTCAAAATATATAACATGCTAAAATGGTTCCAAACAATTCTTTACATCAGTTATTTACCAAACCACACTTCAAGATTCTGAACATTACAAGATTAATAAAACATATTAGGATACCAATTTTGGATTGGTTTAAAAATCATATAAACTTTTAGAAAACATTGCTTTTTTGAAATAACGATTTGGGAAATGGGGTGGAAGAAAGAGATAAGGAAATAGAAAAATGTGTTTTTGAAAACTGGAGCCTAAGGTGAGCATCATTATTAAGATAAATCATTATTTGTGTTCCTATATGTTTGTGAACCTTTTTCACATAAGTATATTCCCACATCCAATGGAACACATGTTGAAATCCAAGAATATACCCAAAGACTAATTAAAAGAGTAACCATTTTCATTATCACCAACCAAAAGTACTCACACATGAGCAATAAATGAAAAAAAGAATTTAAACACTCACAAGGAATAATTCTTGATGATATCCAAATAACCATTATCTATCCTTAGCGAAAAAATATAAAACACACAATTTCATCTTTAAAGGATAAGTAGGATTTTTTAGAATGCATTACATTCATATATATATATATATAGGAATATTTAAGGAAAACCATTAATAAATAAAATTTAACCATGTTTTCCAACAATAAAACACAATAAAAAAAATCAAACAACCACATCACAAGGTTAATGGAAACTTTTAGAGATTAATTATAAATTCTATAGCATCAAATGATATGATTTAGAAAGAAAATATATAGGAACACCAGCCTCAAAAATGTTTGAACATAATGAGACTCCAATGAATGGATGAATGAGGATCAAGAGAATATCTTCACACACTATCTTTCAATAAACAAAATCCACATATCAACCCTTGCTCCTTGGATTCAGATAATAGAGAAAACCCCACAAAGAGACAAAGAAAACACGATAAGAGAACAAGTGGTGGGGAAAATTGTCAAAAAACTAAAATAAATTCACCATATAAGCTTGTGGATGAAAACAGTAGTGGATGGAGGGGAAAGGGAAGAGGGGTCAGGGAGCCCCTAGAACACCTCGGTCGAATAGGGGAGGAAAAACCTAACGGTGTTAAATGATGGGAGGGGTAGATGATGAATTTTAAGAGTTTAATACCTTTGTGAAAGACTAATTGGTTTCAAAACCATACGCCAACATTGTGCAACCTACTGGAGAAGGAGTAAAGTTGCACCATTTGGGAAATTGATCACCGACCAAGCAACTCATCTTTGTCAAATTTTAGAGCCTCCCCGCATGCTTGACATACGGTTTTCTAAAACCATCTGCAACCTATCCACTTTATCCTTAACACCAAAAGAGTGCTACATAGTTTCTCCTAAACCCTGCATTATTTGAGCCAAACCATGAAAAATCCATCAAAAGTAAATTGTGATAGAACAGAATGCACTAAAAATACCAATAACCTCAATAGGTTGCACAGTTCACCCTAAAACAATAAATAGGTCCAAATACCACATTAATCCTCCAAAACATAGTAACTCTCATAGTAAACGCAACCCAAACCCCACAAAAAAGATCCAAAATAAATAAAATAAAATAATAAAATAAAAACTGTGGTTGGGATTTGATAATTCTAATTAAGATTTACGAAATCCTTCTAATTAGTTGAACAGAGAATATGGGGAAAGTACTTATTAAAAAATTGGATTTTAAACTCATCCCACTTCATGGATTCAATTTTCCTATATTTTCTCATATTATTATTAATATTACACCAATAATATACATCACCTTAGAAATGTAAGACAACTAAAATGATTTTTTCTTTTTTGAACACTAGAGAATAAAAAATTTCTTTTTAGTGGTACCGATCCATTTCTTAGGAATTAGTGGATCAGGATAACCACTGGTAGAAGGTGGGATTTTACTTATGAAGGACTCAATTGAATGTTTCTCCCTCCTTTTCTCATTTTAAGTCAATCATGAGTCATAACTTATGAATTTTGTGTGATAATTTCTATGAGGTTTTGTATTTTCTCTCCCATAACATTTGGTTTCTATGAGGGGAAATCATTGCATTGTCCATTTCATATATCATTAACATGGTTCCTTCAGGTTACACCCAGTGACTATATCCAAAAGGAATAGTGTAAGAGACAATAATAATATAAGGGAACCACATAATCTTGATGTGTCACCTTTAAGCTGTCTAAATAATGAAAAATAATTTTCAATATATGACACCATAAGTTTATTATAGGTTATTCATACTCATCATATATTTAAATACTTTATGATTATTTTTCTAAATATTTTGTAAATTTCAAAATCATATATCCTAAGAGTTTCAAACATGGTGTGATAAAGGGTCTATTATCTGGAACCAATTGAAAATTATGTCCAGCTTAATGCATCCTTTTTGGATTTATTATGCCTAGTTACCTCTTTTCTAGAGCCACATCAACTTTCAGTATCCATATATGACTTTAATTTCATATAATCCACTCACTCTATTCTCTACCAAAATTACATAAGATTTTTATTTACTCAGAATCATCCTTAGACATATTCCTTGAGACAAACCTAGAAATATCCTTAGAAATATCTGTAGGGTTATAAATAATTCTTTATTATCCATGTATCTAAAGGTTAACTAAACCTATCATCTGAGAATAGTAATAGTGACTGATTAATTTCAAACATGGATATTACATATTTTTAGTTCAATATTCATTTCATTATAAAAAACAAAACTCAGGAATATAATAGTTTAGTGCCTTTTGAAACATAGAAGACACTTTTCTTAATTAATGAATGATAATTAATTTCTCCCATAAAGATCTTCCCCATTGTTTCTCCTACTTAAAACCACTTTTTCATTATTTTGGGAATGGAAACATAAGAAAGGGTGATCTCAAATCATTAGTATGGGTAAACACGTGAAATACGTAAGAATCACTTTAGAGTAGGGGTATGAGAATATGGTTATAAAAATATAATATGATACCCTGTATATCAAAGATCATAATCTCGAGT
This sequence comes from Viscum album, assembly GCA_963277665.1. Taxonomy (NCBI): domain Eukaryota; kingdom Viridiplantae; phylum Streptophyta; class Magnoliopsida; order Santalales; family Viscaceae; genus Viscum; species Viscum album. Next base: position 1,436,068,457 of record OY728128.1, read on the forward strand.
CATGGAATAAATATTGATTGTCCATATGACATTAATAATAGGTAAATCAAAGTGAATGAGCCATGAGAGCATAAAATTGGAATAAGACATCAATTTTTTTTCTATCACATCATTATATAACATTTTAAACATATATAAAATGATATAATTTCACAAATTATGTTAAGGACATGAAATCAGGCCCTCAAATAAACACATGGGAAATAAACTAGGTCCACGAATAACATTAGTGACCTAGAAGATATGCCCATACATAACATTAATGAAATTAATGAAAGGTACACACATAAAATTGTGAAAATGTAACCAAGTATGAACATAACATTGTGAACATGTAACCAGGTTCACACATAAAATTTTGAACATGTAATTAGGGTCATGAATAACAATGTGATCATGTACTATGGTTTACATGTAACATATTTACTCATGTGTTATCCATCATTACTCAATGAATTAGAGGGAGATATAAGTTCCACCAATTTCATAATTAAAACCATATTTATGTGTTCCAAAATATCATATAACATTCATATATCATAACCCACTAAATGAAATGGGGTTCATAAACATTTCATCATATCATAATCATTAAAAAAGAGACAGGTTTCATAATAATTGCATCATTTCATTATTGCATACCCCTTAAAAATAAGATCTTGTTTCATAAGATTTTTATCACAGTATAAACTATGGAAGATAAACTAGTTTCACAATCCTTATACCAATATAAACATAAAAAATTCATATTAATAATAAGAATATTAACTTGGATAATATCCCCAACAAAATAGAAGTCACATAAATAAGTTTCATCATATATGGAGAATCATTTTGAATGATCATTTAAAACATTTCATGAGGAAAATATAATTTCTATTTATCACAAATATTCTTACAAGAAAAAAAAATTTGTAATAAATTTTACTTGAAAATTATCTTGAAATGTTAGAAGGTATTATTCTAAGATAATAATTGTCTTGATGATGAAATTTTTTGTTCATTCTATAAGTACTAAAAAATATTCTATCCATATTTTTGATAAAATCAAAGATGGTATTATTTGGAAAGTGACATGAATATTCCTTTCATAAAATTATATAAAAAAACTTCAAAAACGGGTAAAAATTTCTTTATGAAAAGAATATTATAAGAAAACAAAAGTTTTAATTTTTTTTTATTTTTTTGAAAACATTTATGAGGATAAATGGTTTTGGAATAAAATAGATTTCTGATAGAAGAAATAAATGAAGTATTATTTTTATTAAAAGAATTTTCTAAAATATTTTGAACACCAAAGAGTGGTAAAATACTATTTTTACTTGAAAGTATTATGAATAACCATAGGATAATAAAAATAATAAAAAACACAGAGTCGTAGATCATAATATTTCAACATTGGATACCTAATCATGAACAATCCTAATAAACGATGAGATTGTAAAATAAAACCCCTTCCACCTGGCATTAAATCATAAAAACCATGAAAGATTAAAATTAAATGATACATAAAATACTATTAGAGTAATTAAAGTCATGATATTAAATGTAAAAGTGGATTCATTTTCATATTATAAAATAATTAAAGTGCATAACATGACATAGGTATCCAATAAGGAATATTGAGACAAATACCCCTTACCATTTTAGAAATATTTTGAACTGTAATCCCCAATAATGAATTACATAAAGTGAAACATTAAATATCTTTAAAATAATATTATTTATGATATTACATGTCAAATTGGTAGTATATAATCCACAAAAAAAATATACAAGTTGTGAATTTTCATATGTCTCCCCTAAAAAAATAGAGACTAGAAATCCCTTACCATAAGTATTGACATCATTTAGACTCATTAAAAACACATGTATAATAAATATAAGTTTATTATAAATATATTACATAACTATATATATAGTAAAATATATTATTTACTTATATTATTTTATTACCCATTTATTAACAATTCCATGTGAAATTCACGTTTTGGGTAATAACCGCTTTGTTTTTTGTATATGTCTTGATTTTTTATTTATTATAGTCTTATGTTGATGAAGGTTCCATAATAAAAATAATAATAATCATTAAAAAATTATAATATTTATACATAAATTAAATTTTTATTACCAATCATTAATGATGCATTTGAGAAATGAATTATGTTACAATCATGAAGGCAGTATGCCATATGAGCACATGAGTAATGTTCCCATTATTCAATGATCATTATAGAAAAGAGGTAAGTAATATATTATATTTATATAATGATAGTAATATAATAAATAACATATTATATACATATTCATATCGTCCATGTGGTTTGGTGATGAAAAGAATGAGCCACATCGCTCTGTGAAGGCGGTAGTCAACATATACACAAAGGATATTATCATCTTTCAGTGAGTGAAAAGGTAATCAATAAAATTATATATTAAATTTTATCAATGATAAATATGTCGTGAATATAATAATTATTCCATTTATTTAACATATATTTGTCCTTATTATCTTCCATTTAATGTGTTAGTGAAAAGCGAATCACATCTCTTTGCGAGGCGGTAGTCCCCCATACACATGAGTGACACTATCGTATGCTATATAGAATGGAAATAAAAAAGGTATATGTGATATAATGACAGTATGGATATAATTATGTTATAAATATAATATATATACTTTATATTCATCATCAAACTCAACCATTATAGGTTTTCATGAAAAATTAATGACATTGGGTTGCGAGGCAGTAGTCCACCATACACATGAGCGATGATTACATAAAACAAATTATAGAAGTAGAGATGGATATAGGTAATTAATTTAGAATAAAAAATGTAATTATATCTAATATATTTTGGTCATTATATAATCACGGTACAATATTAATTTGAGTATTCTTAGGAGTAAATAAAGTAAAAACACTTGTTGACAAATGTTATATTGTCTTCGAGTATCCTCATTTGGTTTCCCCAAAAGCCATCCTAAGTTAGATTTATATCAAAACTAAGGCTTATATTATGAGTGGATTGAAGTTTATAAGTGATTTTTTCAGGTCTTTGACAAACCAAAATGTTAAGGTGTGAAAAAATAATTATAGGGGGTGGCCTTTTATAAATAGGGGATAAGACACACATTGTATTTTCGAAAATAAATAAGTGCTCCCATGTTTTTCACATGTCAGGAGGTCCTAAAATTTTCAATTATCAAATAATAGATGTGAAATAGTTTTAAATTTACATCCAATTGTTTTTATGAAATTTTAATGTTCTTTTTATCCATTAACTTATTAGTTTAACCCATGGTATACCTTTATTTATCTTAATTAAGGTAATTAATTTTTTTTTCTATTTTCAATGTTAATTATTCTACAAACTTAATTTAACAATATTGAATTATATAAATTATCATGATTAAATGATTTTAATCCATTATTCTAAATTCCATTCATATAATTATTAAAATTTAATTTAAAATTAGTAACAATGGTGTGTCCAAAAAGCGGGGTTTTGAAAGATAAAATGTTAAAAAGTTTATTGTTTTTTATGTCAATGTTCAACTTGAAATTTAATCAAATTATCAAAATTATATTAATGGATGTATAATTTAATTAACAATTCATTAAAAAATTTTAAAAATACAATTTAAATTTATAATAAATTAAACAAAAAACTATAATAAATTAATGTTTAGTATTTTTAACTATTCATCATAAAATGAAACCTTTCTAAAAAAAATAAAAAAAATTATCATAATTATTTTCTTATTCCTATTTAAAAAATAATTTTTATTTTTAAAATATTTTTTTTAAAAGTGTTAAAAATAATTTTTAAATTATTTTATTAAATGATGACAAAAATGTTTTTAGAAATTATAGTTTTAAGAGTAAATTTTGATTTATTATTATCACTTTTATGGAAAAAAATAATAAGAACTTTAAACATTTAATTGAACATATAATATATAAACTTCATTAAAATAATTCATAAAAAGTGATTAATTTAATTTATTTAAGAAAGAAACATTTATTTGCATAAAAATAATTAGTTTAGAAATATATTTCCTTTATTTGTAAAAGTTTTTTATTTTTATTTCTAAAAAATAGGTCACAAAATAATTCATAATATATTAATGTTTAAAACACAAATTTCTCTAGTATAGATAATACCATTTATACCCTCTATAACAATTTCTTTGTGATAACTACCATATTAAATAAAAAAAATTTAATAGTGTGTCACATTTTGTTTAAACATGGAGTTGTGTATAACACAAGAAAAATATGGTATTGTGTATAATGAAATATATCAAGGAAATTTAATTTATTTCAAAAAATAATAATTCATAATAATTAGTGTTTTTATAGTGAAAATAATTCCACCACTATAAAATTGAATAGATACACATTGTACAAAACCCCCACTATTGTCTAATTTTAAAATAATACTAAAACACCCTATAGAGACAAATTGTGTTATTAAATGAAAGATAGAATTAAATTTACAATCAAGATATTATATAATAGACCAAATTAATGAAATATCCTATTTAGTTGAACAAATATCCATAAACCAATGGGATTTCACACCAAGAAAAACTGATTTCTTTTCTAGGTGTAATTTTCCAAAATAATTCAATAAAATAATCTATAAAATATTTTATGAAAATGGAAAATCCTCTATCAGAATCAAAATAGAATTAAAAATTTATCCCACTATAGGTAGTGTAATGTATTCATGGATTCCATAAATTACTGGTGATACTACTCATAAATTAACTACACATTCTCACCCTTCATATCATTGAGGCTCAATAATCTCTAATAGAAGTCAAAGTATTTCATTAATAACAAAAAATTCATATATATTAATAAAAAATATCGTAAACATTTACATCCTGATACACCCAATTTCATTAATATCATCTTATTTTAATAATTTAGGTTGGAAATAAGGCCATCAATTAAGACTTAATTCCTTAATAGTGTAGAAAAAACTGTAGTTCTTTAAAGTGTAATTACATAATATCCTAGTGATTTCACTTATTTTTTATTTAGAATAATGTGTGAAGCCTATGTGTTAATAAGTGCATAAGTAAATCTAAGATAAATTTTGGGGAAACATTAAACAAAATCTTTTATTCATAGTGTACTCATATTTATCTATAGAATCTGTCACATTATTCACAACCACCCCATAGATCCTGATGTCTCCCAATATCTGATCAAATCACAACATAATGTCTAAAATAGTGAAAAGTATTACATGACTATGATCTCCTTAATCAATAATGAAATAATTGTATTTTTTAATTATATGTTTTTAGTGGATAAAAATTTGGTTGAAATAGATATATGGTGACATCTAATAATATTATGATCACTATAATCCCATCTTTTCATATACACACAAATAAAGATATAATATTATACTCATAAACTAACAATCTCTTGACCCACCATAGATATAGAACATTAATTCTGTGTTTCTATTATAAATGTATGAACTATATTCTCTTGATAAATGAGAGAATAATTGTAAGGGTCTTGATTCATGTGGACCATCACTTTTCATGTTCCCAGGGATGGTGGTTCTTGAAGGAGGCTTGGAAGTGGTCTAGAGGGGTTTCTACAAAAGGATATAATAATGAAGAATAAAAATCATTTAATGATACAAAATGTGAAAGGGTGGTTCATGGATTGTGATGGGCCAATCCATGAAATTTAAATTTTGGGTTTTAAATAATAAATAGTGATGCATTTTTTAGTGTAAACTTAACCCTGAGGATTACAGAATGTGAAAGGAGATTACACATTGTGTAAAACCCTTGTGCAGTACATATTTAAAGGGAAAAACCACATGTGTTTTTCTGGAATCTTATATCATAAATTACCTCCCTATCTCATTCTAGGTGACTATTCACTCTCTCACTTGGAATTTTGAGATCCCTTTGATGGGAATCAATCAATAGCATTCCATTTTTGATCTGTGGAGAATAAAGGTGAGATCTACATCTATTTATCATTATTTTTCCTTTTTTAAAACTCAATTTCCTCACATTATTCATTCCATGAGATGTAAGGTGATATACCAAGTTTCTAATTTTAATTTAATTGTTTTTCGGATGTGGTTATGGTGAGGAATATTCATATGTATGTAGTTCTTACAGGAGAGGTGGACAGATATCCCCAATGTTGGTTTGTTCTTGTGCGATAAACATTGAAACTTTTGAGCTGGGGGAATCATTTATTCCCTTTTTTATTACATTAAATTATAAATTCATCATTATTTATCATTATATATGGTAATTTAATTAACCTAATATATATTAATCTTGAGTAAAAAAATTGTATAATGATCACATTTTGATGGGGATGCTTAATATCATGATAACAATTTGCCTCTTGATTTTGTAGATTGATTTGACATCTATTATATGATTTTTATCATGTTCTTATTCATGGAGTATCATGTTAGAAGTAATAAATAATGTAAATCTGTAATTAATTGAAAATTAAGTGGTTAGAGAATTAAATAAGAGTCATGTTTGTAATCTGGTGGTTAATGTAATTTTATGATAATCAAATTGATGAAATGAACATGATTAATTTTAACTGATACTACATATGACTAATTAAATTAATTAATAATGTGAATCATTTTTATTATTGATGATAATAGTTGGAAAGTAATTTCAACTAATATTGATACTCATCCATATTTTATGAAAGTGGACTAAATTCTAAGAGTATGTTTTTCCTTTGATATATTTTTATAGATTGATGATTTAGGTTTCTAGTAGTTGGAACCTGTAAAAAATTAATCAGTTAATTCCAGATAGACTTAGAACTGGTTGTGTATAATGAAAATTTTCAAGGTCCTGAGTCACCATTTTTTTTGAGAAGGGTGAGTGCCTTAGTTTGGATTTGTGAGATCTCGAATGCATAAAAAGGATGAATGCCTTGTTTTGAGAGCCCAACTACACTTTTTAGTACTTATTTATTCATAGTAATTTCTTGATGTTATTTGGACATGATTCTTGTAATATTATCCTAATATAGATAATAATTGGATGAATGATATAGGGAGGGGAGTCCCATATGTGATGTGAGCCTGGTATGGTTGAGCCTAGGTTGAATGTTTTGATATGTGGATTGTGAGGGCCAGATTATATGGTATGAGTTGACACCTATTTTGGAAAGATGTATTAGTATAGGAATATGGGATTCAAGGAAGGAACCATATGTGATATTATAGGTTAATGGTTGACTAACCTATTGATGAGATACTAATATATAATATTCTCTCTTATGAATCTGTTTAATGGTCAATGGTTTCTTGTTTTATTTGTATTCCTTTCACACTTCTTGAGGTGGTTGTATGTTATTGGTATCATGTTTCATCTTTGGGATAAATTAGGATTGTTTTCATAGATCACCTAGATATGGATTGATTCTAATAATGAATAAATAATTCTTATCACTTGGGATAGTTTAATGATGGAATTAAAATTCTTAAATGATGTAAATATTGATAAACTGAGACATGGGTTGGATTATTCCTAGAGGGAATGGATAATACTATGATGATTAACGTAATGTAATGTGTAAAAATGTTAATGGTTAATTAATGTCTAAAGAAATAGTTAAATAATGAAAATACTAATAAATGATTGAAGTAATTGTTGTAGATAATTTATATGAATTTTCTCTTATTGAATATATTTTCTCAGAATTTGTGGCCTGGAGTCCAAGTGATGTTAGATGTATTTGAGTCTAAGAGAAGGTTATTCCTATAGTATGGTTTTGAGGTATATTATATCATGTATATTCTATGACTTCATATGCTTACCCACCCATGTATATTAGGGAACCAAACACCCAGTAGACTCTGGGAGGTGGTTTTCCCCAACATCCTAGTGGTAGTATGGATTCCTGACTACCCACCATATAAGTTCTCTTTTATATTGGTATTTAATTATTATGGCATGCATGACAACTAGTTATCTCATATTTGTGTGTACATGGTGTTGATGGTTTGTGATTATCTCATAAACATTTTTTACCGAATATAGTATCCAAAGTATTAATATAGGTATAAATTGTATGTCATTTTATGTCTTGTGGTTATTTAACACACATGTATTACTGGATATAGTATCCATAGGATTATTATAGGTATGACGTGTATAGGCTATGATCTCTTGACATAAATACTCATCATATGACATGTAATGGGTAGAGGTATAATTTTTCAATGTTTGATATACATTATACAGGCGATCATGGATCTCAGAAATAACATGGATATGATATATAGATATGTGGATGTGATGATGTGGTTATGTGATGCATGAGGTGTATGTTTCGATGTCTTTCCCAGGTGTTTTTGGGATGACTTACTTTTGGAGAGAGATGGATCCAGACATGCAACATTGTGATAAAGCAGAAAACTAATGGGGAAGCTGTACTGAGGTACAATACATGATTTATTTTTATTTTAAATTCCCTCTTGTATGTGATACATGTTGAGAGGTAGCCATGGTAATGCTGGGAATTTAGTATACCTTTCTAGGAGATGATCTAGTTTCACTGTTGTTCATTGTGGTTTAACATGTTTTCTTTGTCCTTTGCATGAGAGGCTCTGGGTAGGATCCAAATAAATATAATGAAATGATAACCCTATATATAAAAACTTTTTTTCTATCAGATGGAGAAGCTTCAAGATCCGACTAGATATTACTAGCTTAGGTTTTTTTAGAGCTGTTTGGGATTCATGGTCGCTTCCACCTTTACCTTTATGGTACTTGTAGTTTGCTTTTAATTGTAATAGTACATTATGAGATTACATGTTTTCACTTTGTATTTCATCATATATATATATATATATATATATTTGTGTATGTGTGAGTGTTTGAGAAGGTTTTATTTCATGTTTCCTTATTATCTATCTCTCTTCTGCATGATTCTTTTGTAGTGTAATGCCTCACATGTGCATGTTTAGTATAACTTCGGTGCTAGTCACCAACCTAGGGACTACTAGAGGCAAGAATTGGTAAGGAACCATCTCTATCCAACAATTGTTGTATCTTTGTATGGAGGGGGTCATGACCGAGTTGTATCAAAGGATCATGTTTAACTTATAGAAATGAGTTTGGAGTTAGGCATAAGTGAGGTTTCATGGGATTGTTGGGAAATAGTGTCATCTATGTCTAGTAAGTGATTCAGACAAGGGATACTGGCTTACACATGAGTATTTAGGCCCCCCTATGACTTGATGCTCAAACATTTAGATTTACTAAGCGTAAAATATGATGTTATAATGATTTCATGTTAGAGTTCTAGGAAAGGAACATGAATCATTATTCTTTGCTCCTAATTTTGAAATGTATTAACATTGGAATAATCTAAAATAATAAACAATACAATTATATAATTAATTAATTAATGTTAAATATGTCATATTCTAGGATTAGGAGTTCTAACAGGTTTTTTTTTCATCCCTAGATCTATATTGACATCTCTTTCATGTTTGCGCTGGATTTACTCAATAGAATGTGTGAGCTGATTGATGTGAAGTAGAGGTTGATGATGATGATACTTGGTGGAGGAATATTTGAGAGTTTCATCCTGAGATTCGGAATAAGTAGGGGGGATTCATTTCAAATTCAGTCATAGAAGACTGGTTGGAGAAGATTGATAGAGATTTCTATTTGATCCATGCTAAGAAGGAGCACCGAGTTACATTATCTATGATGATTCTTCTTAGAGTACTAAGGAAGTGTTTTTTCTTATTCTTCATGGATTCTAAGGAGTTATTGGTGTCATGGGAGAAGTTCGAGGACTAGTTCAGAGTAGAGTTTCTTTCTTCCACTGGGATGGAATCTAGTCTCTAGGAGTTTCTCACCCATCAGTGGGTAAGATACAACATGTGAGAGTTTGAGATATGCTTTAGGACCCATTTTTCGATATTATTTAGACTTATTTCTAGATTATGAGGCTCGAGTGAGGCATATTGAGGAGGAATTTCATCTATATACCCAGAACTAGGTCACCCTATTGATGATGATGACGTTTTGATAGGTGCTGGTGCGAGTAATGGTTATTGAGAGAATACAGGCCAGGACATTCTCATTATAGGAGGGGAGTTTTCAGGATTCCTCATGGAGCAAATATATGGTCTTCAATTCCTAATTATCATGGAAGAAGATTTTTCAATCATCCCATGGCATGTTCCAACACTCATCATCTCGTTTCTACATAGGTGGCATCTCTCATACCTATGATAATCAATCAGAGAGACGTTTTTCACAATGGTGGTAGAATTTATCAGAGGAATGATTAACCAAAATTATTGAGTTGTCAACATGTGCCATGTGTTCTGATTTAGGTCGAAGCATTGCTGTAGTTTTAGTCTAGGCACAAGCAATAGTGTGGTTTAGTCTGGGATCATTAGAGAGGAGACGAGGCTTGCAAAGTAAAGTCCTGACCCACTCCTTATCCTTATATAGTATAGAGTGTTCATGTAGGTGGTATTCAACATGTCCCGGGAGGCCTTGTAGAAGGTCCTGGTTAGCTTCATAGTTTAGCGTTACAAGCTCTAGGATATCCAAACATCATTTGAGGTACCCTTTTCTTGTTATCAATATGGGTACATGTTTTTTTTATTTAGCTGTGAAACACTCCTTTATATCACATACTCTTGTCCATGATTTGGGACATGAGGTAGAGAAGATTCCAATTTTATTGGCATTGACCATTCTAGTTGAAGGTTGATATGACATGTATAATGTATATAGAGATTTTGCACTAGTGTTTGGGTAACACCACTCTTGGGGATATTTCCTTTGTCTACAGATACATCCATATGAAATCATCCTTGCAATGAATATATTGTTTTCTGTTTAGGTAATCATTGAATTCATTAGGATTTATGTTTTGTTATATGATGATGATATAGATCTAGGGGTGTTTTTTTGCAAGAAAGACACTTGAATGGGTCAGAGGTCTGTACCACCTTTATCATATTTGACGGTTGATTTGATGTGGAGCTCATTGGAGTCTCAAAACTCATTATTTTCCAAGTATGTGGGAGAGTACCCTGATGTATTTGTAGATGAGGTTATAGAATCCACCGAATGGGAGATTAAGTTTAGGATCAAGCTATAACTAGGCATATATCCTATCTCGATCTATCCATATAGTATGCATAGTTCTGAGTTGTGGGAACAAGGAGAATAGAATAATGATCTATTGCAGTGAGGTTTTTTTCAATCAAGTGTATCACCAAGGGGTTAACCATGATTTTTTGTGAAGAAGGATAATGGATGTTTTTCAATTTTAATTTATTATTTTCTCTTGAACAATGTCACAATGAATAAAATCTATCAACTTCCATGGATTTATTATTTATTTGATTAGTGAGAGGGAGAAAATTTATTCTAGAAGATCGATTTTCAGTCTAGAAATAATCACACGTGGTTAAAGGATGAGGATGTTATGAAAAATGCTTTCTATTGTTGTCCTGGAAATTATGAGTGATTTTTGACTCTGTTAAATGTTATTAATGCTCTAACTATGTTCATGGGGTTTATGGAAATAGTTTTCAGATAGTTCTTGGATATTTTTGTGGTGGTTTTCATCAATGAAATACTAATGTACTCTGCATCTAAGGAGGAGCATGAAGAGTATATTTGTTCCATATTTGGAGTTCTTTAGTGTTATAATCTATTCAAGAATATTTCAAAGTGTGAGTTCTGGGATCATGATGTTCATTTCATAGGGAATGTGGTATTCCATCATGGATTAGTTGTGTTTACTTCAAAGATAGAGGTAGTTTTGTCTTGTGAACCCACCAAGAAAGTGGAATAGATGTGGAGTTTCCTTGGCCTTGTAGTAAATTATAAGAGTTTCATGGATGATTTCTCTCCAGTTACAAATCTTCTGATAGCTTTGAAAAAAAAATCATCTAACATTCTTGTGGTCCGACTAGTGTCTACCAGGTTTTGAGCACCTGAAAGAGAAGTTGGTTACTACCATAGTCCATTGTTTTCCAGAATAAGGAGTTTAGTTTGATGTTTTCAATGACTCTTTACATGTTGGATTGCAATACATTCAGATGAAATATAGATCAATTGTTTCTTAAGGGTCTCAGTGTTTACTCCCCCATGAGTGTAACTATGCTACCCATGAACTTCAGTTTGTGGAAATTTTGTTTTCCATGAATTTGTGGAAGAATTAAATCATCAATGAGATTTTTTCCTTTATTGATCATTAGATCTTGATGTAAGTGTTCTCCCTGCATGAGTTCAACTAGCATCAATATTGGTGGATGAAAATCTTGTATGATTATGAATTTGAAATTTTTTATATTCTAGGTAAGGGAAATGTTGTAGAAAATGAGATGATAAGAAAGTCCCATTGTGATGTGATTCATGAATCTAAAGATTCTGGGAGAGGGATGAAATAACTCTAAGTAATGCATCTAGATATGGTAGAGGTTAGGGGAAAGGTTTTTCATTTCTAGATGAAGGTGTAGTCATATTTGGTGCAATAGGTGGATGGGTCCTATATTAGGGATTATAATGCAAAGTTCTTGAGATACAGAGTTTCATTCAGTGATTCCCTTAATGGTAGGTTTAAGGATGGACAACACAATGTGTTGTTCAGGATATTTCTTTGTTTTAGTTATGCATGTCATGATTATTTATTTGTTCCAAACCTGACATTTGGCAGTACATCATTGTGTGAAAAAGATATACTGAGCATTGATAGGTTAGTTCTAGTGGACCAGGTTAAATTATGTAGTTTCTGATTTTATTTCTAAATTCTTGGTTTTCTAGAAGGTGATGGTCGAGACCCATATCATAAGTGGGTTTCGATAGTTTTTAGATTTTTCTAGTTAAAGTGAGAGTGCATCTTGATGGAATTAATTACTGGCTATCCTCATGATCAAAGAGGCAATGACTATATATGGGTGATATTGTATCTTTTGAAAAAATCAACCCAATTTATAGTGATTAGAGAGTTGATATTAGTATATGTTTTGTCAAGGAAGTATATCTAGGAGGTGGTTGTACTCTACATATTCCCGTGAGAGATATTTTTTGATAGAGATCCTCATTTTACTTCCAAGATGTGGAGAGGTATCCAACATGATCACAGTTTTTAGTTATTTATTAACACTTCATTTCATCTGATGATGAATAATAAACATGGATAGACCATCTAGACTCATAAAGACTTGTTGCACTCTTATATCTTGGATTTTTGAGGTTCATGGATGAGTAATCTTGCCTTGGATGAGTTGTATTACAATAATTATTTCCACTCAATAATTAATAGGAATCTATTGTAATCTTTTTATGTTTGACCATTCCATTATTCATTGTGATGGACTGGGGTTGGAGAGGCAATAATTATCAAGTAGAAACTGGTATAAAATATGGTAGTAATGGTTCAGTTAATTAATTAGAGGATTAAGGTAGTATACGATCATCAAAAATTATATTTTTATAATAGGAGGAGACCTATAGAGTTTGAAGTTGGAGATCATGTGTTCTTGAAGGTGAATTCCCATAATTGGAAGTGAAGGGTTGTACATGGGAGTAAGCTTTCTCCTCAATTTTTGTTTCTTTAGAGGTGTTGACTCATCTTGAAGTTGTTCCATATCAAAAAGAACTTCCCCCCTAGATGATCCAGCTACATGATTTTTTTCATGTCACAACACCATTGTTATCTTCTTGGTGACTCTCATTCCATTTATTGGGGAGAGATTGATGTTAGAGACGATGTGTCCTTCGAGGATAAGTTTTTGAAGATCAAGGACCGCCTATATAAGATGTTGTGTCGACATTATATTCCCTTATTTTGTGTCTTATGGTGATACTAAGGATGTAATCTCTCATATTTTCTATGTATTATTTCAAAATATTATAGGGATTATTTGTTGACCATCTGTAGAGATGGCGTACGATTCCGAGGCCCGGTGTGCCCAGAATAAATTTTTAAAATATTTTAAATATATTAAATTAAAACTACCAAAATTTTCCTAAAAAGTGTAATAACTCCTAAATTGGGTTTGGATAAAAAATCATAGGTAACCATTGTAATCATAATGATGGTTTTACCCTAGGCATGACATAACCATTTTCATTGTGGGTCATTTGTTAAAATGTCTCCGTAGGTGTAATTAAATAAAATAAATTAAATAGTAATTTTTTTAATGTAGAAACTGAAATATTTTTTAAATATATAGATATGAATATTTTATTAGGGTTGGATTCTAAAAACTAGATACATAGGATCCCATAGAGGAGAGCTTTCTTGGAGGATGATGATAGATCAGGACCAGATTATGGATCGTCTGTAAAGACCCGTAAATTTCATGGAATTTTTTTTATTTCTTTGGGATTTTACGAGTACACAGTTTTTAACGGCACCTGATTCCGAGGCCCGGTGTGCCCAGAATCATTTTCCAAAGTTTATCTTGGGTACGTTAAGTGAAACGAACAAGAGGGTTTTTCTAACTTTTGAACCGGTACTCGGAATCAAAATCCAAGGGCACCGATGAAACCACAGCGCTGGTTTTTGCTTAAGATCACCTTTTTTTGGGTTTCGTTTTCTAGGGAGGAGATGTTAAAAATGTGAGGAATAAAAATAAAAATTGTTTTACAATTTTATTTTTATTTCTTTACTGATGGTTTAAGTGTTATGGGAGGGACGATGTAAGAAAGTTGGGGTGGGGCCCACATGAGCTCCCAACTCCTTAAAATTCCTAAAACCCCATTAAACACCCCATTTATTTTCCCCTCTAGCAATTATTTTGTATCTCCTGCACATTAATTTACATGCCAATAAAACGCCTCTTTAATTTGACAACGCACGTTAATTAATTGGGTGAATTCATTTTGAATTTTGAAAAGGCTATAATGAGTAATAAAATAAGGGTAGCCTTATTTTATTATGGTTGAATTGTTGTGCGAGAAGGATTGGGGAGAAAATACATGAGCCTTGAAGAAATTCAACTTCTTCGCGAAGAACGCTGAGTCTACGATGAAGAACTCCGTCACCGTAAGGGGAGATCGCCGTATCGTCTCCTCTCCTCTCCGCAGCCGGTGAGAGACACCTTCTTTGGAGAACGAAGACGTGACACATCCTTTATCGGGAGAACACCGATGACGCTTATGGAGCCTCGTTCTGCGACACCGTCTTTCGTGATGTCCTTTTCCCACGACCAACCTCATTCGACGACTTCTTCGAGGTAGGGGTTTGGTTTTGTTCGTGAATATTCTTTGCGTTCTTTGTTAAATGATTGGGCCGCCTGTTATCAATTTAACTAGAGGAGGTCGGACCGCCCGAACATGGCCGATCCTCCTCCCCCTTTGTTGTTGTATTCGTTGCAGCTCGAACGAAGGCGGCACGGTGAAACAACACCGCGCGAAAACAAGGATGAATGCGGCGAAGAAGCGATGCGCCGTCGCGCCGCGCCGCGCCGTAGAACCATGGAGGGTCGCGGTCGGAGAGGGTCGTGGAGGAGGGGCGCGGCGTCGTCGCGCCGCGCCAGTCGGACCAAGGCCGCGGCCTTTGGCCGCGCCGGAGCAGGGAGGGCGGCCGGAGCCGCCGGCCGCCATTGCTCAGGAGGTAGGACCGGCTGGTCCCGTGCGGCACACTGGTCGGCCGTTACGGCCGGCCAGATCCGGAAAACCGGGGGCTTGAACCCCCGATCAACGTGGCGGGGAGGACCCCCCTGTGGGTCCGCCATTTGGTCCGAAGGGGTGGTGGCTACCCCCTTCCGCGTCCGCTCAGCCAACGGGCGCCCAGACCGGACCGAAACGGCAGGGCCAGGCCGGACCGCCCGCACCTGGTCGGGCCGCCTACGCTGGGCCGGACCCCTGCGCCGGGCCGGACCTCGCTTGCTGTACCGGGCCACGCCGGCCGGGCCGGGATACACCCTAGTGGGCCAAACCCAGACCCGGGTCAGGTCGACCCGGTTCGGGCCAACCTAGGGGGTCTTGGGCCGGGTCGGTCGAGGCCCAAAACCCCTTAAAAACGGACATGTTATTTCAAACGCCCGTAACTTGGGCTACGGACCTCCGATTGATGCAATGTCAGTTGAGATGCGATTCTTGGATCGAGACGGTCGTTTCAATATATTACACGCAAGGTTTCAAAGATCTTTGGGTACGGTCGGGTTGGTTCGAACACGAAACTAACCGGGCCCTCGGAGCGGAAACACCTATAACTTGAGCTCCGGACGTCTGATTTACGTGCCGTTGACTTTTTTGGATTCCTCTTAGTGAGAAGGACCTTTTGGATTACTCCACTCGAGGTTTGGACATAGTTGGAGTATAGTCGGGTTGGTTTTGAGTTAAAAACCAATCGGGCCCCTTAGACGAAAAAGCCAATAACTCTCAGACCGGGCGTTCGATTGACGCGCCGTCTATCATGTTGAGTTCAAATCCACAAGACGGAACTTTGGGATACATAAAATCCGGACTACTTTTCAGTTGATGTATCAACCCCTTGGCTCATGGAGCGGACCCTCCCGGAAACGAGCATGCTGTGTGCGGGAACCCTAGAGGTGGCTGCGACGACGACTGCACTGAAATCCTCCGTGGTTTCGACAACAACGACTACTACACTGAAATACTCCTTGGGTTCGGTAGTGACAGCGACTGTACTGGGATCCTCCGTGGGTTCGACAGCAATGACGACCGTAATGAAATCCTCCGTGGGTTCGACGGCGATGACTACTGTTCTTGTATCCTACGTGGGTCCAACAGTATTTGACTCTGTACTTGTATCCTACATGGGTCCGGCAGAGTAGCTGGTCTTGTATCCTTTGTGGGTCTGACAGCTTAGATGGTCTTGTATCCTAGGTGGGTCCGACGGCTTAGATGAATCAGTGGCTACATCTAATCGTCCCTATCGTCTTACGAAGAAGTATACCTGTGTGAGCTGAGTCTTGACATTCAATCATTATCTTCGATATGATTGACTTGCTTTCCTATGTGGAAAGGGTTGTGTTATCTCGCGTGGATTGTATTGTTCTATCCTGTGTGGACTAGATCGAACTTGGGCTCGGAAGTTGGAGCCAAACTGAAATTGACGACTTAGGTATATATATGGTCATATACCTAAGTAGTGTTGGTTGTTTCTTCGTGATTGTGTCTTTCCTTTGTGGATTATCCTTTTTGGATTCTAGGAGACCTTCAGGGGTCTTGGGGTCCCTACTGAGTAGCGTATACTCACCCCTTCACGGGCTACGCCCACACTACGTTGTGTTGGATGCAGACGACGGACAACACTGATCGTGGTTGAGGCTTGGGGAGAAATTTGGTACCCGGAGGCGGACCATAGGGCGGGACATACACAGAGCGGACGGATGGACCCAAAGAGCTGGGGAGGCTATCTGTACCCAACCTTCAGGTGGGATTTCCAGTGGACGGCTCGATGTTGCTACTTTACTTTTCATTTTTTGTACTTTCTTTCCAGTTGTTCTTTACTTTTAGTTTGGGTTTGTATTCTGGCCCACCTACTTTTCCACACTTACTATTGTACCCAATTTTTTTACTTAGTGTTTACCTATGTTGGCTTACTCTGTGGTGTTTGTTTACTTTATAAAGGAAATTCCTTCCCTTTTTTCGGGATTTATGCCTTGGTGCTAGTCGCCAGCCCCTGGCCTATGGAAGGCGGGCTTGGGGTAGTCACGACATGGGTCCGAGGACGGGTCGTGAGAAATTGGTATTAGAGGAGTTCAGTTCTACCACAGAACTCAGGACCCTGATCTTTCTTCTGTGTGAAGCAATAGTGTTAAGGGTATTGAGTGTTGTTATCAGTCCATATGGTCTAGTGTTGGTGCGGCGACCGACATATCCGTACACCAGGACCCTGACTTCTGATTTTCGACTCAGTGCACGAAAACATTGATTGCATGTGTGTTTCAATGTTTTCTTTGTGATTACTTTGTGTCATCTCACTAGGTATACTGTATTGACCATGGTACACATGTTTTTTTTCAGGATGGCCCCACGACGGTAGCCAGCTAGGGTTCCAAGCTTTGTGTGAGATGACAACCCACTGAGCGATGATGCCTCGGTGCAGGGCCCTTTTTTGGCGGAGGCACCAGTGATACCTCTACCCGCCGAGCCACCGATGCCACCAGCCCCAGCCGCTGAGAGTGCACGTCGCCTTAGTGTGCTATACGAGTTTCAGCGTTAGAGACCGCCCAGGTTTCGAGGGGAGACAGTCCCTCAGGCAGCCAAGGATTGGCTGGAGGCTGTAGTTCGAGTTTTCAGGTTAGTGGGGACACCAGCTGACCTCATGGTGATCCTTGCAGTGAGTCTCCTACACGCGGCAGCAGGAAGATGGTGGAGCCTGATGCTCCAGGTGCACGATGTGGAATATCTCCTTTGGTTGGAATTTGAGAGGCTCTTTTTCTCAGAGTTTGTCCCAGCCACCCTCCATGCGGTGCGCATTCAGGAGCTACTACATTTGCGGCAGGGCAGCATGACGGTAGCCCAGTACTCGGCGAGATTTACCGATCTCTCGCGCTATTCCACGGACACGGTATGGGACCCATTCTTCCAGGACCGGACATTTGTGCAGGGATTGAGGCATGAGATCAGGGCATCGATGATCTCCCTCAGTATTCCGACGCATGCAGGAGTACTGGAGCGAGCCCTTCTCATAGAGATATTTTTTGCTGAGCCTACACCAGCAGCGAGACCTACCGCAGGGCAGCACAAAGCTGAGTCTTCTGCAGCTGGCAATCGGCGGATGTCACAGGGGTCCAGGCGGACCATAACATCAGGTGGACGACCTCAGGAAACTGGCTCATAGGTGCGGGGCACATGAAACAGAGCTAACCTTCTGAGGAGCAGGCAGTGCTACGCATGCGGTGGGCAGGGCCACATGGATCGTTACTGCTCGACCCACCATGAAGAGGAGCAGCAGACGGTTGAGGGACCACCCAGGCAGAGGCAGAGGGTCGACTGTGGCGGTCCGTAGGGAGCAGGCGGATGAGGAAGAGGAGCTGGCCGAGTAGCAGGTGGTGGGCGACACTTTGAGGCTTTACCACCACCACTACCAGGAGGTCTAGCCCGATCACAGGGAGCTCGCGGGCAGAGGCAGGCTCAGCTTCAGGAAGTGGAGGCCTATGACCACGGCGCACCAGAGATGATTCTAGGTACTATCTATGTCTACTCCACCCTTGATGCAGTTCTTATAGACATAGGAGAGAGTAATTATTTCATTGCTGCTGCCCTTGTTCGGAGCTCGGAGATTCCGATGGAGTCGTTGGCTCAATCCTTACAGCTAGAGACTCTTATGGGAGCAGACTCGACGATTAAGCACTGGTGCCGACAGTGTGAGATTACTCTAGGAGTTGAGAGCTTCGGTGGGGATCTTCTTATAGTGGCGTCGAGGCCTTATGACGTCATCTTGGGCATGGATTGGTTATCTGCAGTCCATGCTCAGATTGACTGTATTAGGCGCAAGGTGCGGTGTGTCCGCACCGATGGGAGCAGGTTCACCTTCACCAGCGAGAATGGAGCCTTTGAAGCATAGGATGGACTCACGTAGAGGAGAGGACAAACGATCACTCATCAGTTGGCTAGCCTCATCCTGGGAGCAGTTGACATGCAGAGTCCGAGTTTTCCTGTAGTGGTGGATCAGTATGCGGAGGTTTTTACTGACGACGTTCCAGGACTACCTCCTCATAGAGAGGTAGACTTTTATATTGACTTGTACCCTAAGACAACCCCGATATCCACTCCAGCATATCAGATGGATCCCGCTGAGCTTCGAGAGCTATGGGTACAGCTGGAGGACTTGCAAGGAAAGAGATTCATCCGACCCAGTGTTTCACCATGGGCTTCCCCGATTTTGTTTGCCAAGAAGGCGGATGGGATCTTGCGACAGTGTGTCGATTATCGTCGCCTGAACTAGGTGACCATGAGGAACAAGTATCCTCTACTGAGTATTGACGACCTCTTCGATCAGCTCAAGGGAGTACGGTGGTTCTCGAAGATAGACCTCAGTTCAGGCTATCATCAGCTCAGAGTTCGGGATGAGGATGTGCAGAAGACGGCCTTCAGATGTCGGTATAGCCACTATGAGTTCTTGGTTATGTCTTTCGGCGTCACCAATGCTCCAGCAGTGTTCATGAGTCTTATGAACAGGATCTTTCAGCCATACCTTGATCGATTTGTCGTGGTCTTCATCAATGACATATTGATATACTCGACCACTGAGGAGGAGCAGGCCTACCAATTTCGGGTTGTACTGGTCACACTCTGAGAGAACCAGCTTCATGTTAAGCTCTCAAAGTGTCAGTTCTGGTTATGTGAGGTCCACTTACTGGGACACGTCATCTCTGAGTCGGGAGTTGTGGTGTATCCTATGAAGATCGAGGCAGTGCTAGCTTGGGAGCCACCCAGGAGCATGAAGGAGGTGCGGAGTTTCTTGGGGCTAGCTGGGTACTACCGGAGATTTGTGCTAGACTTCTCCAAAGTTACGACACCACTTTCAGCTTTGAAGAATAAGGGGAAACCCTTTGTGTGGTCATATAGATGTCAGAATAGCTTCTAGGAGGTGAGACAGAGATTGACCAACGCACCTATCTTGAGGCTACCAGAGGAGGGAGTGGGGTACGTAGTCTACTGCGACGCATCAGGAACCGGAATCGGCTGTGTCCTGATGCAGGAGCGGGCAGTGATCGCCTATGGATCACATCAGTTGAGGCAGCATGGGAAGAACTACGCTACCCATGACCTGGAGTTAGTAGCAGTGGTCTTCGCTCTGAAGTTGTGGTGACACTATCTGATGGGAGAGCGTTTTACAGCATACTCTAACCACCAGAGTCTCGGGTACATATTCTCGCAGAAGGAACTGAACCTGAGATAGTGGCGATGGCTCGAGTTCCTCCAGGACTATGACTTCGAGATATTCTATACTCCTGGAAAGGGGAATGTAGTATCCGATGCCCTCAGTAGGAGGATGAGAATTGAACTACTTTGGGAGGCGACAGAGCAGCTAGCTGCTTTGCAGATA
Source organism: Viscum album (assembly GCA_963277665.1). Classification (NCBI taxonomy): domain Eukaryota; kingdom Viridiplantae; phylum Streptophyta; class Magnoliopsida; order Santalales; family Viscaceae; genus Viscum; species Viscum album. Next base: position 1,436,089,510 of record OY728128.1, read on the forward strand.
TCATTCGTGGATAGATATGGAGAAGAATTTCTTTAGTCACTCACAGTCACTACTCCACTACTGCAGTGGGTCAGAGAGGCACAATCTGGGGACACTGACTGTGAGACGCGACGTGCACAGATTTCCACGGGACAGGCACCTGATGGTTTTTCTATGGGAGGAGAGCACGTCGTCCTTTTCAGAGGACGTACCATGGTACCAGTTGCTTTACAGGAGGATGTTCTGAGAGATTTACACACTTCCCCTTTAGCGGTACATCCAGGAGTGGCAAAGATGTACTAGGATCTTAGACAACAGCACTAGTGGCCGGATATGAAGAAAGATGTGGAAGAGTTCATTTCTCGATGCCTCACCTTCCATTAGGTGAAGGTGGAGCACCAGGTACCAGCAGGCTTGGTACAACCCTTGGAGGTCCCGGAGTTGAAGTGAGATGGCATATCTATGGATTTCATGACTGGACTTCCACGTACTTCCAGAGGTCATGACTCCATTTGGGTGATTGTCGAAAAACTCAGCAAGTCGTCCCACTTCTTACCCATCAGAGAGCAGGGCTCCGTAGAGAGCTTGGGATGTCTCTAAATTCAAGATATTGTACAACTTCATGGTGTGACATCATCTATCATCTCCTATCGAGATGATCTCTTTACTTCCCGGCTTTGGAAGGGGTTGCAGGAGGCATTTGGGATGCAGCTAAGTCTGAGCACCTCCTTTCACCCTCAGATGGATGGTCAGATGGAGAGGACTATTCAGACTCTCGAGGACATGATCTGTGCATTTGTCCTCAACTTTGGTCACAGCTGGTAGAATCACATACCCTTGGTGGAGTTTGCGTACAATAACAGATACCACTCCACCGTCGGGATGACACCATACGAGGCGTTGTACGACCGACCTTGCAGATCACCGCTGTGCTGGACAGACCCTGGGGAGTCAGCACTTGTGGGACCAGAGATGGTCCAGGCCATGACAGAGAAGGTCCTGGTCATCCAAGAGTAGATGGGGATAGCTCAGAGCCGACAGAAGTCTTATGCTGATAGGAGGAAGAGACCACTAGAGTTTGAGGATGGCGACCACGTCTTCTTGCGGGTCTCGCCTTGATGTGGATTACAAAGATTTGGCCGGGGCAGAAAGTTATCTTCGCGCTTCATCTGACCATTCCAGGTTCTCAGCAGGATAGAATAGGTGACTTATAACCTAGCTCTACCACCTCAGTTGCACCAGGTGCACGACGTCTTCCACGTATCTCATCTGAGGAGATACGTGCACGACCCGACGCATATTATCAACCATGGGGAGCTAGGCATTGATGACGGGGAGACATTTGAGGAGGTCCTAGTGGAGATCAAGTATCGACATGAGTGGGTCCTACGTGGGTGGTTTATTTCTCTAGTGCGCATCGGATTGAATCACGAGAATCTCCAGGAGAGCACTTGGGAGCGGGAGGCTCAGATGCGTGCTCATTACCCTCATTTGTTTCCCTAGTTTATGATGTATCTTTATGGGGACGTAAAGCCCTGAGGTGGGAGTAATGTAAAGACCCGTAAATTTAAAGGAATTTTTTTTAAATTTCTTTGCAATTTTACGAGTATGCAGTTTCTGACAGAACCTGATTCCGAGGCCCGGTGTGCCCAAAATCATTTTCCAAAGTTTAGCTCGGGTACGTTCAGTGAAATGAACGAGCAGGTTTTTCTAACTTTTGAACCGGTTCTCGGAATCGAAATCCGAGGGCACCGATGAAACTGTAGTGCCGATTTTTTCTTAAGAGCACCTTTTTATGGGTTGTGTTTGCTCAGGAGGAGATGTTAAAAATTTGAGGAATAAAAATAAAAATTGTTTTACAATTTTATTTTTATTTATTTACTGATGGTTTAAGTGTTAAGGGAGGGAGGATGTGAGGATGTTGGGGTGGGGACCACATGAGCCCCCACCTCCTTAAAATTCCTAACACCCCATTAAACACCCCATTTATTTTCCCCTCTAGAAATTATTTTGTATCTCCTCCACATTAATTTACATGCCAATAAAACACCTCTTTAATTTGACAACACAAGTTAATTAATTGGGTGAATTCATTTTGAATTTTGAAAATGTTAGAAGGAGTAATAAAATAAAGGAAGCCTTATTTTATTATGGTTGAACTGTTGTGCGAGAAGGATTGGGGAGAAAATATACGAGCCTTAAATAACTTCAACTTCTTCGCGAACAATGCCGAGTCTACGATGAAGAACTCCGTCACCGCAAGGGGAGATTGTCGTACCGTCTCCTCTCCTCTCCGCATCCGGTGAGAGACGCCTTCTTCGGAGAACGACGACGTGCCGCATCCTTTATCGGGAAAACACCAATGATGCTTACAGAGCCTCATTCTGTGACGCCGTCTTCCGCGACGTCTTTTTCCCACGACGAACCTCGTTCGACAACTTCTTCGAGGTAGGGGTTTGGTTTTGTTCGTGAATATTCTTTGCGTTCTTTGTTAAATGTTTGGGCCGCCTGTTATCAATTTAATATGAGGAGGTAGGACCGCCCGAACATGGACGATCCTCCTCTACCTTTGTTGTTATATTCATTGCAGCTCGAATGAAGGTGGCGCGGTGCAATAACACCGCGCGAAAACAAGGAGGAACGCGACGAAGAAGCGCGGCGCCGTTGCGCGGCGCCGTCGAGGTCGAAAAAGGCCGCGACCAGAGCGGGGCCGCGGCGGAGGGCCGCGGCGCCATCGCGCCACACTGGAGAACCATGGAGGGCCGCAACCGGAGTGGGCTATGACAGAGCAGGGAGGGTGACTGGAGCTGCCAGTGCTCAGGAGGCGGGACTGGCTGGTGCCGTGTGGCACACTGGCCGGCCGTTACGGCTGGCCAGATCTAGAAAACTGGGGGTTTGAACCCCTAGTCAATGCGGCAGGGTAGACCCCCCGCGGGTCCGCTGTTCGGTCCGAAGGGGTGGTAGCTCCCCCCTTCCGCATCCGCTCAGCCCGCGGGCGCCCGGACCGGACTGAACCGGCTGGGCCGGGCCGGACCGCCCGTGCCGGGCCGGGCCGCCTGCGCTGTGCTGGACCCCTACGCAGGGACGTGCCACGCCGGCGGGGCTGGGCCACACCCTAGTGGGCCGGACCCTGACTTGGGTCAGGTCGACCCGGTTCGGGCCGACCTAGGGGGTCTTGGACTGGGTCGGTCCGGGCCCAAAACCCCCTAAAAATAGATAGGTTTGTTCAAACGCCCGTAACATGGGCTACGGATCTCTGATCGACGCACCGTACGTTGCGATGCGATCCTTGGATCGAGACGGTCGTTTTGGTATATTACACTCAAGGTTTCGGAGAACTTTGTGTATGGTCGAGTTGGTTCGAACACGAAACCAGCCGGGCCATTGGAGTAGAAACATCTATAACTTGAGCTCCAGACGTCCGATTGACGTGCCGTCGACTTTGTTGGATTCCTCTTAGTGAGACGGACCTTTTGGATTAATTCGCTCGAGGTTTGGACGTAGTTGGAGTATGGTCGGGTTGGTTTTGACTTAAAAACCAACTGGGCCCCTGAGACGAAAAAGCCAATAACACTCAGACCAGGCGTCCGATTGACGCGCCGTCTGTCGTGTTGAGTTCCTATCAACGAGATGGAACTTTGGGATAAATAAAATCCAGACTACATGTCAGTTTATGTATCAACCCCTTGGCTCATGGAGTGGACCCTCCCGGAAATGAGCATGCTATGTGAGGGAACCCTAGAGCTAGCTGCGACGACTACTGCACTGAAATCCTCCGTGGGTTCGGCAGCGACGACGACTGCACTGAAATCCTTCGTGGGTTAGGTAGTGACGACAACTGTACTAGGATCCTCCGTGGGTTCGGTAGAGATGATGACCGTACTGAAATCCTCCATGGGTTTGATGGCGATGACTAATGTTCATGTATCCTATGTGGGTCCGACAATATTTGACTCTGTACTTGTATCCTATGTGGGTCCGGAAGAGTAGCTGGTCTTGTATCCTCTATGGGTCTAACATCTTAGCTGGTCTTGTATCATATGTGGGTCTGATAGATTAGATAAATCAGTGGATATATCTGATCATCCCTATCGTCTAACGAAGAAGTATACCTATGTGAGCTGAGTCTTGACTTTCAATCATTATCTTCGATATGATTGACTTGCTTTCCTATATGGATTGGGTTGTGTTACCCTGTGTGGATTGGATTGTGCTATCCTGTGTGGACTAGATCGAACTTGGGATCAGAAGTTGGAGCCAAACTAGAATTGATGACTTAGGTATATGTATGGGAATATACCTAAGTAGTGTTGGTTGTTTCTTCGTGTTTGTATCTTTCCTTTGTGGATTATCCTTTGTGGATTCTGGGAGACCTTCAGGGGTCTCGGGGTCCCTACTGAGTAGCGTATACTCACCTCTGCATGGGATATTCCTGCAATACATTGTGTTGGATGCAAATGATGGACAATTCTGATAGTGGTTGAGGCTTGTGGAGCAAGTAGGTACCCGGAGACAGACCACTGGGCGGGACGTACACGTTGCAGATGGCTGGACCCGAGGAGCTGAGGAGGCTATTTGTACCCACCCTTCAGGTGGCATTTTCAGTGGATGGCTCAACGTTGCTGCTTTACTTTTCAGTTGCTGCACTCTCTTTCTAGTTGTACTTTACTTTCAGTTTGGGTTTGTATTCTGGCCCGCCTACTTTTCCACACTTACTATTATACCTAGTTTTTTACTTAGTGTTTACTTCTACTGGATTACTCTATGGTGTTTGTTTAATTTATAAAAGAAATTCATTCCCTTTTTGTTGGGATTTACCCCTTGGTGCTAGTCACTAGCCCCTGGCCTATGGATGGCGGGAATGGGGTAGTCACGACACGGGTCCGAGGATGGGTCGTGATATCGTCATGGAAATGGTGTCCATGGATATCCTCAATGATGTAAACACAATCATTCCTCATCAAATACTGATCATAACTCTAGGTAGGATGTTTTGATTTTTGTTTTCAATAATTTTCGTTATTTATAAGGGAATGCTGATCAATTCCAAAAATAGAATTGATTCACGCATCACTGGTAGATTTAATTTGATGGAATTGTGATTTATTCGTTGATTTATTACCTTTCATTCATCTTTTATATAATAATAAATCAAGTCCAAATAAACAATTACTGAGCTTCATTCATCAAATTTTATGGAATGTTGTTTTACCTTCTTTATTTACACATTCCTAATGGGAAAATTCTTTTGTCCCAGGATTCGATGAATACCCTATATTTTATCATTGTGATACAATAATTCAGTGCAACATGTCAATACCATGGGTGTTGATTGGTGGTGAGATCAAGATGTGAAAATAGAGGTGAATTCACGTTTGTTGAAAATAAGGGATTTTTGGTATCAGTTCGACCCATTTTTTATGTGAGACAACAAATGGATTGATGATAATGATTTTTGTGTGCATTTGATCTCGAATCATGGTCATCGAGGATGAAAAGGTTAGTATAACCCATGATTAGTAGTTTCTTATGAGATTAGAGGTTCTGATAGCACAAAATTCAATGAAAAAAAGAACCCAAGGGTTATTGAAGTTCTATAGAAACATGTCATGTAATCCAACGTTACACACCATGTAGACCCCATGGTTGCAATGCAAGGGTTCTGGTAGAAGTTAAATAGTACACACCATGTGACACATATCACACACCGTATAACCCCTTAACTTTGGCTTGTCATGTAATCAGGTATGTACATGGACATGGGAAAAAGTACATGGACAGAGGGATCACCATGTACTTGGAGATAGACACAGGAAAATGTACATGACCAGAGGGAACACTATGTAATTGGACACAAACATTTATTGGTTTACACAGGCTTATATTGGGACATGACCACCATACATGAACATGGTCAGGAGACACTAGTAGGATTATGTGTGCCTCTACATGTCATCTACATCTGGTACACACCATGTATATGGAGAATTATATTTTTTATGGGTATCTTTCAAACGGGCTGAAACGTTTATAGCTAGACACACCATGTACCCACTATTACACGCAATGTAACCCCTTTAAGAGTGCATGTGGATCTTCATTTTCTTAGTTTTGACCAGTATAGGTTAAGCTAGTTCCTTTATTAGTTTACCTAGTGGTAAAATGGGGTATTACATTCATATATAGGATTTTGATCCCCTCTAGAGGCCAAGGATACGATAAAGTTGTGATGTCCCTCCTTGAGATAAGAGTGTGATGTTGTATCATCCTTTTTACCCTAGGTGGTGTGTTTGGAATCAACATTACCTCCATGAGTTGGATGTCGATCCTCTATATAGTGGTACATATAAGTGGGTTTTTTGTTATAATTAACATATGATCTCTTATATAGAAGGTTTATATAGACTTGGTTCATGGTGTCCCTTAGAGGTTTAGGGTATGACCCCTATCTCTGAATCAAGGTCATTTTAGACCTGTGAGATTTAATTGGGTGGTTCCCAATGATCTATACCTCTTCGTCGAGCATCTATGATGATACCACGACCCGTGGAGTGTTTTCTACTAGAATAAGTGTCGCTTCGAGCAGAACCCTGTGGCTGGAAATTGATTTTGACCACCTGCTTGCATGGTGTCTTTATCGAGTATATATTAGGGGTTTCTATTATAAATTAATTATCTATTCTTTTATTGTTCTGAAAATAATTATAGTGAAACATTCTTTTCATACATCAACATTAAATAACTTTTTTGGAATACTTAATTTTTTTTACAAAGAGACACCCAAAGACTGTACTAGTCTAGTGCCTTTGGAGACATTGAAACATAAGAACCGATACATTAGTGAGCTGCATTATCTCCCACTAGGATCTTCTTGGCAATCACCCATCTTATACATGAAAAACACAATACATATCTTTATAAACTGGGGAAGGAAACATATAAAGGGTTCAACTCAGATGCTTAGTAAGGGTAAAAAAGGAAGATATGTAAGCATAATCATGAATATAAGGGTATAAAAACATGATCATGAAAATAGAGTATCATACCCTATATATCAAAGATCAAATACATGAAACAGGGAATAAATCATGTCAGTTCACAATACATGAATCATTAGGAAATGAAGAACATAATCCATGAAAACATAACATAGGAATAAAAAATGGAACTGTAGAAGACATCTAATAATATATAATTATTTCCATAGTAGTCAATGAATTGCTACTGAGACCATCTTGGTTGAAAATTTTATTTACCGAACAATGTTCACACCCCTTTCTAGCCATATATTACTAAACCACATTCCCTCATGATTCTAGCCTTGTAATATTAATCGGGTTCATTTATCATTCCAGCCCTACAATACTAAACTGAGTTCGTTTCTCATTCCCACCCGGTGATACTGAACTGCATTAATTTCTCATTCCATCCATGTCTGTCTCATGAGATATAAATCTTTACCCAATGAATTGGAGTGAGATATAGTTCCCACAAATATCATAATGAAATCATACATACATGTGACTTAAAATCATAAAAAATCATTTCATGACCCATGAAATGAAATGGATGTCATAAAAATCTAATAATATCATAACCTATTGAAAAGAGTCAAGTTTAATATTCATTAAATCAAATAATTACCAATGATAATAAGAGAGTTCTGTAAGAATATATCCCATTAAGGATAAACATATTTCATAAACATCATTCCATAATGGGTTAATCATTCATAGAAATGATATGAATGGAAACATTGTATCATTTACCCAAATAGTCATGAGTAACACCAATGGATGTTTTCTTCAATGGGAAATAATTTTGAAAGATCTTTTTGAAATTTTTTTCGAGGAATATTTCATTTCTTATTTGATAATTTTTTTAAAACATATTTTTTTTTAATTTTTTCTTATTGGAAAATATATTTGAAAAATGATAAAGAAATCATTAAAAACAATAAAACATTTTCAAAATAAATTTTAATTCAAAATGGTCTTCAAGGATCATTTGAAATCATTTTTTAATTTTTTTTAAAACAATAATTTTTTGAAATAAAATATACTTCTAACTGAAGAGAGAAATATGGTCAGATTATTTTGAAAACATTTTCTTAATTATATTAAGTACCAAAGATTTGAAAAATGGTAGAAATATGTGGATATATCTTGAAAAAGAATAGTATAAGGAAACTCATGAGTGTTCTTGAGAGATGTATCATAATATTTCATCAAATAAGCCTAATCATTAACAATATTTAAAATCCATGAGATTATTTGAAAAAACTTTTACCACTCTGTTACTTGGGATCATACTACCCATGTTATAAAATGAAATTAAAAAAGTATTCATAAATATTTAAAATAACTATATTAATTACATAAAATTTAAAATGGTTGTATATACACCTCAAAAAATAATTGAGGTGCTAACAAAACATCAGTAACAATGAAGGCAAATTGAGATAAAACTATTTTACTGGTTTAATCACCTTTAAAACATAAAACACGTGAATTAATGATCATTAAATGGATATGTAAATACCCATAAAGTTAATTATAATAATAATTTAATACATTCTTGGTTAGTATAAAGACCACACAAAATTAATGAGTGGTGAATAAAGTACATATCTCAAAGAAATACAAAGTGAGATGAAATCCCCTCACCTTGTGCCTTGACACTCTCTGCACTCGTACAAGGTTCATGTATAAAAAATATATTTTTATCAAATATAATTTATAGAATAATATTATTATATATAATACCATATATGGTTATATTATGACATTATATTACCATCTTGGTCAAAATCATAGGTTAAGGTTTAACTTCAGGTAATACTCGCTTTGTTCTTTACAAGTGTCTTATTTTTTATATATTTGGTCCTTATAATTATATCATGATTTAAATACTTTAAATAATGATATAAATATCATTTATATTAATTATATGTGTGTTATAATATTATATACAATATAGAAGTATGAAATGTAATACACCATTCATGGAGATGGTAAGCCATATGTACGCATCAAGTTTGTTTCTGTTTTTACAATCCTACTGAAAGACCGAAAGTAAATGAAATATGTTTATATAAATGGGTAAATAGAAAAATATAATTATTCAAGTATAATTATTATATCATAAATATTATATAAGTTTAGTAATCCCATCCTTAATACATTCAATGTAGTGTGTGAACGAATCACATCACTTTGATGGGGCAGTAGTCCACACATCCTCAAATGAAATTATCGTATTTACACTAAATGGAAGTTAAAAAGATATGTGTTGTAAAATGATTATAGAACATTTAAAACATAATAAATATATTATAAAACATATAAAAATATAGTTTCCATCATAATTTCCACCATGAGAGGCGGTAAGGAAAAATTAACAATTATCATTCTGCAAGGCTGTAGTTCACCGTACAGATAAATAGTATGTTAATTACCCATTATATAGAGGTGTGTGTAAGTGTAGGTAAAACCATTAAGAAAAAATCCTAGTATATTTATGATACTTGGTTTATAAAATCATGGATTAAAGATAGTGGATGGGGTGGAGAAATAAAGTAAATGGAAGGGTCTTGAGAGAAGTCATTACCTCTTAACTGGGTAACTCCTTTTGGTTTCTGCCAAAAGGAGTCCTTGGATTTATTTATAAAAAAGGGGAGGAATATATGAGTAAGTTTGGTTTTTTTGGATTTTTATTCTTCAGATCATGTCTGAACCTATGTGGTTTTATAGGTGCAAATAAGTGGAGGAGAGGAGGCCTTTTTATAGTGGATGACTGTGGAACTCTTGTAAATATTAGGAAAATGAATTAAAACCATGTTTTATAATGGAAAGTGCCACCCATAAGGTACCCAAGTCGATCCAATAGAGAATTAGGTAAATATATGGCCAGAAAATGGGTTTTGGAAAAATTTATTGGTCATTTTGGGTCTTACAATTAAGAATTAGTCCTTAGATAATCATAATTTTACGTTATTTGATATAATTAATTTTAATTACTTTCACTAATATTTAAGTTAAAAAACTAATTTGAACTTATTAAAAATTATAAATTATGCGGATTCAAATATTTAATCATTTTTTTTCAAATTTAAATCATAGATGTGTTAGAAATTAATTTAAATTTAATCCCATAGTCTGGTCGATAATGCGGGTTTTTAAAGTTAAAACCCTCAAATGTTTTCTATATTTATATAACTAATTTCAAATGGAAGTAGATCTAAATTACCTAAATTGAATTAATTGATAAAAATAATATCTAATTAAAATTTTAAACCAACTTATAATATAATTTATCCTTATAGATAAACTAGATTAAAGCAGAGTTTGGAACTAAAATTCACTATTTTAACTATTCATTAAAAAAGAAAACATCACTGAAAAAACTAAAAAATTTAACCAAATCAAATTTTTATGTTCCGATTTAACATAAAAAGTTTATTTTGATATATTAAATCTATAAAAGTTCCAAAAATCTTATTTAAAATGGTATCCCTATTAAAACGTGGAAAAATGACTTAATAATATTATTGGGTTTTAAGAAAAAAATTGGGTATTTTCTTATCTTTTGTCTATAAAATATATTGGATGAATATAAAAAATATTTTATTCAATGTATAAAATATATATTAAATTAATATCACTCTCTAATTGTAATTAATTTAATTTATTAGTTTAAAACGTCTTTGTGATATAAAAATAATAATATTTCCCATTATATTCAATCAATTTTCATATAAATTTCTAATTAATTAGTAATGTAAAGACCCAGAATTTCCATGTATTTTTTTTAATTAAATAGGAATTTTTAATGTCTTCAAAAATTGACGGCGCATGATTTCGAGGCCCGTAGTGCCTGGAATGAATTTCTGAACTTTTGTTCGGGTACGTTCATTAAACATGAGAGCGATGTTTTTCTAACTTTTGAACCGGTGCTCGGAATTTAAATCTGAGGGCTTTGTTGAACTCGCAACACTGGTATTCACTTATGAATACTTTCACCTCGACAGTAGTTGGTTGAGGGTGAAAGATAATTTTTGGGTTTTTTCATGGAAATAATAAAATAAAATAAACTTCGTTTTACTTTATTTTGAGATTCCATAGGGATATTTCAAGTGGGGACCACCTAAACTAAACCTCCCATGAGAGGTTATGGTGGTGGGGACCTCCTGAACTATCCTCCTATGAGAGGAAGCAGTGGTGGGGACCACCTGAGGTTAAAACCTCTTGAAACTCCTTGTTAAGTGGGGAGAAACCTCTTGAGCTCCCCACTTAATGGTTCCACCACCCCCTTTAATTAATTCCAACCCTTCTCTTGATTAATTTTGCCATCCACCAAAATTAATGAAACTTTTCGAATTCTTCTAACAAAATAATTGATTGCATAATCTATTATTTTGGGCACTCCTTTCTTTTTAGGGGATTTGGGGAGATGAGGAGCTTTGAGAGAAACCTCTCCAACAAAGAGCGCTCTGCTAATGAAGAATCCTCCACCGATGAAGAATGCCAACCTCTTTCGACCTTCTTCTTTGGGGCTTCTTCCGACTTGGAACATCCTCATCTACGACGAATTGAAGACCGTACTACCTCCTTGCGTCAATGTCAACAAGGAAACGAGGTAGGGTTTCATTTTTGTGATAATTCTTTCCATGTACTCCCTTCTTTTCTTGTGTGGATTGGGAAAAAACATTGAGGAAGATTATGGTTTGAAATTTGTTGCTTCGTTCTTTAAGAACCGCTTGCTACCACTCAAAACACAGAGGGTGCGGGCCAAACTAACATGGCTCGACCCCTCCACTTTTCTTCTTGGGCGTGTTCTTAGAAATGGAGGAAGGAGATAAAGGCAACGACGATCCACCACCCGCGAACTCCGCTGCTCCACGCCACCACTGGACCATCACCATCAAAAGCCGCCAAGCTAAGCTACCACCCCGAGCTGAGACAGCTTCACCCCCATAACGCTCCGACCGAACTGGCCTGCTTCCCCATGGTGCCCTGGCCGAACCACCCTGCACCCCTTGTTGTGCCCGGCAGAACCGGACCGTGACCCCATAGCTCCCCGGCTGTATCGTCTCACGCCCCCCACGACACCCCGACCGAACTAGCCCGCACCCCCCACGACGCCCCGGCCAAACCGGGCCACGCCCCTCGCGGCGCCCCGACTGAATTGGCCCGCACCCCTGGCGGCACACCGGACGAACCGGACCACGCCCTCGTGGTGCCCCAGACGAATTGGATCGTGCCCCTCGCGACACCCCGGCCAAACCGGCCTACGCCCGCGTGATGTCTAGGCCAAACCAGCCCCACGCCCTTGCGGCACCCCCACGACACCCGCAGGCTCCACGACCCCACGCGGCCCTTGCGGGCTACTGGACCTCCCAGTAGACCAGGCCACATCACGTGCTAGGCCTAACCTAGCGGGTCAGGCCTGATCAACCTGAACCAGGTTGACCCATGCCAGGTCGGGTCGGGTGGGTCCGACTGGGTCGAACCGGACCCAGGCCCACTATGAACCCTTTTACGCTCTTTTGGCCATAACTTTGGCACTGATCGACCATTTGACGAACCGTCAGCAGTGCTAAAAATTTTGGAGCAAGACATTCCCTTTGAGTGATACCCCATTGTGTTTTGGATTAAGATGGGGAAACACTCAGGTTGGATCGAACACGAATCCAACCGTGCCCCTGGGACTAAAAGGCTTATAACTCACAGATCGAGTGTCTGATTAACGTGCCTTCTATTACATTGAGACCCTATGAATTGGCAGACCTTTGAGAAAATTATTCATGGGACTTCGTGATAGTTGGAGTATCGACCAATAGCTTGTGGAGAAGATCCTTCCGAAGAGGAGAGAGCATAGTACAGAGACATAGTAGCTGGATGAGACCTCATGACTGTTGACCGATTCGACTTGGAGTGACTCGACTAGCCCATTAAGAAGCACCATGGTGTCGCGGAAGACCCACAATGGGGAGCGCCTTGGTGTCGCCATAGACCCACAATACATGACAGGAGGAGTACCTCAGTAGGCTACTAGGGGGAGTGAACTTGGTGACCCGACAGACCCACGGTGGGGATCATTCTTGGTGATGCGACAGATCCACGGTACTCGACAGGAGGAGTACCTCAGCAGTCCAAGGTTAGTGGGAAGCACCTTGGTGTCGTGGAAGGCCCACTGTAATAGATAGAGGAGTAGTTCTCCAGAAGCCGAGGTTTCGACAATGTGACTGGGGATGTTACTTGATACTACCCCTAGAATAAAATCCTAGTTTGAGTTGAGTCGGTTTTTCTGTGTTTTTCTCATGATTAAGATGGATAACTTGATAACATAGGTATATGTATTTGAATATACCTAAGTAGGGTTATCTATTGATTTCATACTTTGTGTTTTATCCTTTGTGGATTTTATGAGAACTTGAGGGTCTCGAGGTCCCTACTGAGTATCATTATACTCACCCCTGCATGGGTTTTGCCCGCACCTTGTTTTGTTGGATGTAAACGACACACAACGCTGACCGAGGATGAGAGTACCAGGCCAGGATGGAACCTGGAGGTGGACCATATGGTGTGTCATTACACAGAGGAGACGAACATACGTGAATTGCTAATGAGGTGATCTATACCTACCATTCATGTAGGAACCTCAGTGGATGACCCAACATCTGAATTTTCCTTTTCTTTAGCTGTATTGTATCACAGTTGTACTTGTACCTTCTATTTGGTCTTGTATTCTGTCCCCTTTTACTTTCAGCACTCTTTTGTTATACAATTTACTTGACATTTCATATCCAACCATGTGCTTTGTTGTGTGTGTGTTTACAAGTCATAAAGGCAATGCCTTCCCAGTTTTAGGGAGTTACGCCTTTGGTTCTAGTCACCAGCCTCTGGCCTATAGAAGGCATGCTTGGGGTAGTCACGCATGGGCCCCGGGGGATGGGTCATGACAAATTGGTATTAGAGGAGTCAATTCTATGGAGGAACTTAGGACTCTGTTTTTTTATTTTCTATGAAGTAATAGTGTAAGTGTAGTGAGTGTGGTTTTTAGTTCAGGGAGTCTAGTGTTGGTGTGGCGGCCGACGTATCCATACAAAAAGACCCTAACTTATGATTTCTGACTCAGTGCATGAAACCACTGATTGTGTGTGTGTTTTCAAAAGTTTTCTTTAATTCATATCACCAGGTCAACTCACCTGGTATAACTTTTTAACCGTAGTAAACCTGTTTCTTTTCAGGATGCCTCCACGCAGATAGCCGACTAGAGTTATGAGATTTTTATGCACTGATAGCCCACCGAGTGATGAGGCCTCGGTCCAGGGCCCTCTTCTAGTAGAGGCACCAGCGGATGCACCATCAGTATTATACCCCATTGGGCCATCGATGCCACCATCCCCAGTAGAAGACGATGCATGCCACTTGAGCACGTTTCACAAGTTCTAGTTCCAGAGTCCACCTAGGTTTAGGGGAGAGACGGATCCATAGGCGAATGAGGATTGGCTGGAGGCCGGGGTGAGAGTTTTCTGAATGGTAGGGACACTAGCTGATCTCATAGTGATTCTTGATGCCAACCTTCTATAGGAAGAAATGAGAAGATGGTGGAGCTTGATGCTCTAGGTCCACGATGAGGTGATGCTTCTCTGGGCAGACTTTGAGAGCCTGTTTTGGGTGGAGTTTGTTCCAGCAACTCTTCGCGTAGTGCACATTCAGGAGCTAGTTCATCTGCTGCATAGAAGCATTACTGTGGCTCAGTACTCAGCGATTTTACTAGACCTCTCACACTACTCCACATATATGGTGTGGGAACCATTCTTCAGGGCCCATAATTTTGAGCATGGGCTCATGCGGGAGATCAAGGCTTCGATGATCTCACTCAGCATCCCGACACATGCAGGGGTGTTAGAGAGAGACCTCTTGGTGGAGAGTTTTCTTTGCTGAGCATTCATCAGCAACATGAACCACTACTAGTCATCACGTAACAGAGTCTTCTGCAACTGGTAGGAAACATACATCACAGAGGTCCAAGAGGACCAGACCTATAGGTGGATGACCGCATGACTCGGGATCAGTTGTGCGGGGCACCCGAGGAAGAGAAATTTATTCCAGGAGTGAGTCGTGTTTCACATGCAGAGGGTAGGGTCACATGGATCGTGACTGTCTGACCTACCGTACGAATGATCAGCAGATGGTTGAAGAACCTCTCAGATAGAGACAAAGATTCAATTGAGGCGGTCCGTAGGGCGCAGGAGGACGTGGCAGAAGAGCTGGTCGTGTAGCTGGTGGGGGGCGGCGTTTCGAGGTATTACCACCACCACCACCAGGAGGTCCACCCCGACTGGAGGGAGCATGTGGACAGGGGTGACCTTAGCTCCAGGTAGCTGAGGATTATGATCATGGTGCTCCAGAGATGATACGAGGTATGATCTGTGTCTACTCCACCTTAGCTACAGTACTAATGGACACAGGTTCCAGTCATTATTTTATTTACACTACCCTCATTTGGAGCTCAGAAATTTCAATGGAGCCGTTTGCTCGATCCTTACGGATAGAGACTCTTACGAGAGTATATTCGATGATTACACATGGGTGCCGGTAGTGCGAGCTTACTCGAGGAGGCGAGAGCTTCGACTAGGATCTCTTAGTAGCCGCGTCAAGGCCTTACGACGTCATCTTGTGTATGGACTGGTTATCTACATTCCATGCTCAGATAGACTATATCAGGTGCAAAGTGTGGTGTATCCGCATGGATGGGACCCAATTTTCCTTCACCGGTGACAAGAGATCCTTTTTAGAATAGGATGGACTTACCCGGATGAGAGTGCAGCCGATCACTCATCAGTTGGCTAGCCTTACCCTTAGAGCAGTTTATGTGGAGTGTCCGAGCTATCCTGGAGTGGTGGACCACTATGCAGATGTTTTCCCTGATGATGTCTCAGGTCTACCTCCTTATAGAGTGGTGTAATTTTACATTAAATTGTACCTCGGGACAACACTGATATCTACACCAGCATATCAGATGGCTCCCACAGAGCTTCGTGAACTGCAGGTACAGCTAGAGGACTTATAAATAAAGGGATTAATTTGGCCTAGTGTTTCTCCTTGGGTAGCCCCAATTCTGTTCGCCAAGAAGGTAGATGGGAGCTTGAGGCTTTGTGTTAACTATTGGCGCCTGAACTAGGTGACTGTGAAGAACAAGTACCCACTCCTAAGGATTTAAGAACTCTTTGATCAACTAAAAAAAGCATGGTGGTTTTCGAAGATAGACCTCAGATCAGGCTATCACCATCTCAGAGTTTGAGACGAGGATGTGAAGAATATGACTTTCAGATGTCAGTACAACCACTATGAGTTCTTGGTTATGCCATTTGGCGTAACCAATGCTCCAGTAGTGTTCATGGGACTCATGAATAGGATCTTTCAGCCGTACCTTGATCGCTTTTTAATGGTCTTCATTTAAGACATTCTGTTCTACTCGACTACTGAGAAGGAGCATGCCTATCATTTGCAGGTAAAACTGGACACACTCCGAGAGCATCAACTTTATGGTAATCTCTCGATGTGACAGTTCTGGATATGAGAGATTCACTTCCTAGGACATTTCATATCTGAGTATGGAGTTTCCATGGATTCAGTGAAGATTGAGGTGGTACTTGCTTGGGAGCCTCCCAAGAGTGTGACAGAGGTATGGAGTTTCCTGGGTTTGGATGGATATTATCGGAGGTTTGTGCCAGACTTCTCCAGAGTTTCAGCACCATTATTAGCCTTGAAGAAGAAGGGGAAACCGTTCATGTGGTCGGAGATATGCCAACAGAGTTTTCAGGAGCTGAGGCAGAGGCTGACTAGTGCCCCATCTCGAGGCTTCCAGAGGAGGGCGTATGGTATGTAGTTTACTGCGACGCATTAGGGACCTAAATTGGATGTGTCCTAATGCAGAAGTGAGCAGTGATCACATATGGTTCTCGACAGTTAAGACAATATGAGTAGAACTACACAGCCGATGACGTGAAGATAGAAGCAGTGGTCTTCACCATGAAGACGTGGTGGCACTATCTGATGGGAGAGTGTTATACCGTGTACTCTGATCACAAGTGTCTCAGGTATATCTTCTCTCAAAAGGACCTTAACCTAAGACAATGACATTCTCTGGAGTTCCTCTAGGACTATGACTTTGAAATAGTTTATACTCCTGGGAAGGGGAATATTGTCGCAGATGCACTCAACAGGAGATCTGGTATACAGCTGCTAGGTGAGGCGATGGAGCAGCTGGCCACTTTACAGATATCCTTTGGAGGTAGAGATGGAGCAGCCTTTCTATAGTCTCTTACATTCACTCCCCAACTTCTTCAGTGAGTTTGGGAGGCGTAGCATGGGGACATTGACTACGAGACATAATGTGCTCAGATATCCACAGGATGGTCACTTGATGGATTTTTGGAAGGTGGGGAGTATGCCATCCTCTTCAAAGGACGTACCATGGTACCGGTGTCACTTCAGGAGGAAGTGTTGATGGAGTTCCACACATCCCCTCTAGCGGTACATCCAAGAGTGGCAAAGATGTACTAGGATCTCTGATGATAACACAAGTGGATGGGAATGAAGAAAGTAGTAGCAGAGTTTGTCTCACGATACCTCACTTGTTAGCAAGTGAAGGTGGAGCATCAAGTACCAGTAGGCTTGGTTTAGCCTTTAGAGGTCCCAGAGTGGATGTGGGATGGGTTATCCATGGACTTCGTGACAGGACTTCCATGTACATCTAGAGGACATGAATCTATTTGGGTGATCGTCGACTGACTCACCAAGTCGGACCACTTCCTACCGATTAGAGAGGAGGGTTCAGTTTAGATCTTGGGATGCCTCAATGTGCATGAGATTGTGCGGATACATAGAATACTCTCGATTATTGTCTCTGATCGTGATGCAAATTTTGCTTCCCAGCTATATAAGGGGTTTCAGGAGGCTTTCGAGATGTAGCTTCGTTTGAGAACAACCTTCCATCCTCAGACAGATGGTCAGACTGACCGGACCATTCAGACCCTCGAGGACATGCTGCGTGCTTTTATCCTTGACTTCGGTCGTAGCTGGGAGGATCACTTACCTTTGGTGGTGTTTTCATATAAAAACAGCTATCATTCCACCATTGGGATGGTACCTTTCGAGGATTTATACGAGCAACCTTGCAGATCACCTTTCTGCTGGACTGACCTAGGGGAGTCAGCACTCGTGGGACCAAAGATGGTAGGAGCTACCACAAAGAAGGTACATATCATCCAGGAGCGGATGAAGACTACACAGATCCGGAAGAATTCGTATGCCGACAGGAGATGGAGACCTCTGGAGTTTGAGGATGGAGACCGCGTCTTTCTACGGGTCTCACCAGGATCAGGTTTACAGATATTTGGCCATGGAGGAAAGTTATCTCTGAGATTAGAGTTGGTGAGGTGTATTACCGCTTATCTCTTCCACCTCAGTTTCACTAGATGCGTGAAGTCTTCTCCGTATCCCAACTGAGGAGATACATGCAAACCCCTTCTCACATCATCGACCATGTTGAGTTGGACGTCGACTATTGGGTGACTTTTATGGAGGTTCCATTAGTGATTGAGGATTGACCAGAGTGGGTCCTTCATGGACGATCGATACCTCTGGTGCGCGTTCACTGGTAGCACATGAACCTCCAGGAGAGCACATGGGAATGGGAGGCTAAGATGTGTGCTCAGTACCCCCACTTCTTCCATTATTTTGAGTCATGGCTTATGGGGAAGTAAATCTTGAGGTGGGGAGAATGTAAAGACCCGTAATTTCTATGTAAATCTTTTTTAATTAAATGATAAATTTACGAGTCCATGAAAATTGAAGACGCATGATTCCGAGGCTCGAAGTGACTTGATTGAATTTCTGAAATTTTTTTGGGTACGTTAAATAAACGTGAGAGTGGGGTTTTCTATCTTTTGAACCGGTTATCAGAATTGAAATCCGAGGGCTCCATTGAACTCGCAGTGCTAGTATTCGCTTAAGAAGACTTTCACCTCGATCATAGTTGGTCGAGGGTGAAAGATAATTTTTGTTTTTTTGTGGAAATAATAAAATAAAATAAACTTCATTTTATTTTATTTTGATATTCCATGTGGATATTTCAGGTGGGGACCACCCGAACTAAACCTCCCATGATTGGTTATGGTGGTGGGGACCACCTGAACTAACATCCCATGAGAGGAAGCAGTGGTGGGGACCACCCGAGGTTAAAACATGTTGAAACTCCCTATTAAGAGGGGAGAAACCTCTTGAGCACCCTACTTAATGGTTCCACCACCCCCTTTAATTAATGACAACACTTCTCTTGATTAATTATGCCATCCACCATAATTAATGAAATTTTTCGAATTCTTCCATCAAAATAATAGATTTCAGAATCTATTATTTTGGGAACACCTTTCTTTTTTGTGGATTTGGGGAGAGGAGGAGCTTTGAGAGAAAGCTCCCCAACGAAGAATGCTCCGCCAATAAAGAACGCTCCACCGACGAAGAACACCGACCTCCTTCGACCTTCTTCTTCCAAGATTTTTCCGACATGGAATGTCCTCATCTACGACAAATCGACGACCGTACTACCTCCTTGCGTCAATGTCAACACGGAAACGAGGTAGGGGTTTATTTGCGTGATAATTCTTTCCATGCACTCCCTTCTTTTCTTGTGTGGATTAAGGACAAACATTGCGGAAGATTACAGTTTGACATTCATTGATTCTTTCTTTAATAACCAATTTCTACCAATCTAAATGCGGAGGGTGCAGGACAAACTAACATGGCCCGACCCCTCCTCCTTTCTTCTTGGGTGTGTTCTTCAAAATGGAGGAAGGCGAAAAAGGAAATGGATCTCTTCCACCCGCGACCTCCACCGCCCCGTGCCACTGCCAAACCACCACCGTGCCGAGCTTCCGAGCCAAGCTACCATCTCAAG
This sequence comes from Viscum album, assembly GCA_963277665.1. Classification (NCBI taxonomy): domain Eukaryota; kingdom Viridiplantae; phylum Streptophyta; class Magnoliopsida; order Santalales; family Viscaceae; genus Viscum; species Viscum album. Next base: position 1,436,109,460 of record OY728128.1, read on the forward strand.
ACGAGCTGCCTTTGCCCCCTGCGGTGCTATGGCCTAATCGGCCCATGCCCCCACAGTGCCCCGATCGAATCGGCCTGCACCCCTCACGGTGCCCGGCCGAACAGAACTGCGCCCCCCGCGGCACCCCAGACGAACCAGACCGCGCCCCCCACGGAGCCCCGACCAAACTAGCCCGCACTCCCCGCGGCCCTCGGGCCAAACATACCCACGTCCCCCATGGCCCCCCGGTCGAACCGGCCCACACCCCTTGCAGAGCCCCGACCGAACCATCTCGCGCCCCCACGGTGCCTTGGCCAGACCGGGCCGACGCCCTCACGACACCCCCGCGGCCGAGCCGCCCGACGAAACCCATGGGCTTCACATCCCCTCGCGGCCCTCGCCGCCTGCTGTACCTCCTAGCGGACAGGGCCGCATCACGAGCCGAGCCTGACCCAGCGGGTTGGGCAGGGTCGACCGGAACTGGGTCTACCCATGCCAGGTCGCGTCAGGTCAGTCCGACCAGGACAGACTGGACTTGGGACCACTACGACCCCTTTTATGCTCTTTTGGACATAACATTGTCAATGGTCGACCGTTGGACGAACCATCAGTGGTGCTGGGAATCTTGGAGCAAGATAGTCCCTTTGAGTGATACCCCACTGTGTTTTGCATTAATATAGGGAAATGGTCAGGTTGGATCGAGCATAAATCCAACTAGGCTTTCAGGACTAAAAGGCTAATAACTCACAGACCGGGTATCCGATTGATGCTTTGTATATTATGTTGAGACCCCTATGAAATGGCAGAACTTTGAGATACTTCTTCGTGGGACTTCGTGATAGTTGGAGTATCGACCAGTAGCTCATGGAGCAGATCTTTTAGGAGACGAGCAAGAATTGTATGGAGACCTAGTATCTGGCTGAGAACTGATGACTGCTGACCAATTCGACTCGGAGTGACTCAATTAGCCTAGTGGGGATCGCCTTGGTGTCACAGCTGACCCATAGTAGGGAGCACCTTGGTGTCGCGACAGACCCACGATACTCGAAAGGAGGAGTAACTCAACAGGCTATGAGAGGGAGCGCACATGGTGACATAACAGACCCACGGTGGGGAGCGCGCTTGGTGATGCAGCAGATCCATGGTACTCAACATGAGGAGTACCTCAACAGTCCAAGGTTAGTGGGAAGTGCCTTGGTGTCGTGGCAGACCCACTGTAGTTGATAGAGGAGGAGTCCTCCAGCAGTTGAGGTTTTGACAATGTGACTGGGGATGTTACTTGATACCACCCTAAGAATAAAATCCTAGTTTGAGGTGAGTCTATTTTTCTATATTTTCCTTATGATTGAGATGGATTACTTGATAACTTATGGATATGTATGGGCATATACCTACGTAGGGTTATCTGTTGATTTCATACTTTTTGGTTTATCCTTGGTGGATTTTGTGAGACCTTGAGGGTCTCGGGGACCCTACTGAGTATCATTATACTCACCCCTCCACAGGCTATGCCCACACCTTGTTGTGTTGGATTTAGTAGACAGACAATGCTAACTGAGGCTGAGAGTACTAGGTTTGGACGGTAACCGGAGGTGGACCATACGGCATGTCGGTACACAGAGGAGACAAACAGACGTAGAGTGCTGAGGAGGAGATCTATACCTACCCTTCTGGTAGGAACCTCGGTGGATGACCCAACATCTTAATTTTCCTTTTCTTTAGTTGTATTGTATCATAGTTGTACTTTTACCATCCAATTGAGCTTCTGTTCTGGCCCCTTTTACTTTCAACACTCTTTTGTTATATAGTTTACTTGGTGTTTTGTATCTAGCTGTGTGCTTGCTTGTGTGTGTATTTAGAGGTTATAAAAGAAATTCCTTCCAAGTTTTAGGGAGTTACGCCTTTGGTTCTAGTGACTAGCCCCTAACCTATGGAAGGCGGGCTTGGGGTAGTCATGGCATGGGCCTCAGGGGACGGGTCATGACAAGTTACCTATGAATTCATATTATATTTATTTAACCCATATATTTTCATAAATTATTTAATACAATTCATAATTGATAATTTTATCATCTAGGTTATATCTTAATATATTAACTAATAACATTTTAATGATATACTATTGTTTGGTATAACTCGATCTTTCATGCTACACAAGAAATCAGGGGAAGTCATTATTATGTGTAATAAAAGATAACCTTAATATTCTATATAGATAACACTAATTTTTATTTTTTCTATAGTGCATGATTATCTTGGTGTTTCAAATAACACAAGACAAGAAAGTCCATTTAATATAAAATAAACTATTTTTAGTGTTGTGTGAAATGAAAAATATCAAAAAGGTTAAAATAATTTTATAATTACAATTCACAAAATATATAGGTGTTAAATTCTACCCCTTTATAATTACTTTCTCCATTAGAAGTCATTAGGTTTATAAAATGTTTTATACTTGAAAATTTCATTTGTAAAATCCACATCACAAAAATGGATACTAAGAATTCCCCTAAAAACGAAAAGTAGGAACCATAACGGTTACCCATTGTAACACATTACTAGGTCACCACATAAGAGAACATATATTGGGAGTAAAGATAGTTCTTGGAGGAAAATCAAAAATATTTATAGGGAGTGATTGTGGTCAACAGTCATAAACAGGTGAATGATCAATGAAAATCTGAGGGCATAAAATTCAAAAATCTACGATGATTTAAAAGGCAATTGTTTCAACAAAAGTTACGTATTAGAACAACACATTTTATTTTGGAAATTATCCAAATGTTGAGTAAATTTTTTATTGAACAAGAATAGAATGAAAAATTTTATACTTATGTTGTGCTTTTATCTATTTCTAATTGATCCATTAATTCAAGAAATGTATATCCATAAATTAACTTTGATGTCTGAAGTGATAAAATACACTTTTATCAGATCATATGGCCCACAACAGAATGAAAAGTATAACTATTTTCTCTAAATACTTATCTAAATCAACAAGGTTAATACACTAATCTGTAAATATAAAAAGTAACTTTACTGGATCATCATTAATAATTATTCAGAAAAATAAATACACACTAAATTTGGCATCGCATAGGCCAATGGTAAGCGTAAAACCCTTATCATCTTTCATTCATTAGTTTAAGACCCATGGCCATTCTTGACTTGATTTCTTGTTATCTAATAAGAATGATTTCCATTTCTAAAATCATTCTAATATAATTTTCAAAATTTATAAGATTTACATCCATGAAATAAGGTTAATCACTAAATTGATTTTTAACCAAGGTTTTCAATACAACCTCAGTACATAAATATTTCTACTAAAATTTAACTTAAACTTTTCATGAATGGTTAACCATATAAAACCTCTAAAATATGAAAATACAAAACATTATAAATAATTTCATGAAATTCGATTAATATTTATTCCACCATATATCACAAATTAACTCTTGGTTGTAACATTCCAAACATGTGAATACCTTCAATATATATTATCTTGAAACATGGAAATAACAGGAATTAACATAAATAATTCTAGAAAAAAGTAATTGTTATTTATTCCATATATTACTGGATATATTACATAAATCAAATAATCAGTAAACCTCATACCTGATAGAATAAACAACTTCGCAACAAGTCCTTAACTAGTTCCATGGTAATCAGTACTATCCAATTTAATTATATCCAACATATATTTATCCAAAAAAATTATCATAACATAAGGAACATATTAAAGGTTATATTTCACTTAATCATGTGTTTTCCATGGACATCACCTTGAAATTATATCATTTTTCTATTCTATCAGAACCAATCAACATGTTCTTGTAAATCTATAGTGAAAAAATTGAACAATCCTTATATATTGCACCATTCATAGTTCTTGAATTTAAATATATATATAGACCATTATAATTCCACTTCATCCTTATTCCATTAATACGAAAACCTCATCCTACACTAGTGCAGAAAACATTTTTTACGTCGGTTATTTTTTATTATTTACGTCGGTTTTTAGGCGACGTTAATACGGACGACGTTATAAATAACGTTTTTTACGTCGGTTATTTAAAACCCGACGTAATATCCCTAACATCACGGTGGTTATCACGTCGATTCATATAATAACCGACGTGATAAATATGCGCGGGGGGGCTTTATCACGTCGGTTATTCCCTAAACCGACGTGATAAAACGCTTGTGATATCGTTTATCACGTCGGTTATGTCATAACCGACGTGATAAACCCTTCCCCTGGCCTATTATCACGTCGGTTTCTTAAATAACCGACGTGATAAAAAGGCCTGGGAAACGTTTTAGCACGTCGGTTATCCAATAACCGACGTGGTAAATCGATTCCCAGGCCTTTTAGCACGTCGGTTATATTAAGAACCGACGTGATAAAAGCCCCGGGAACGGTTTATCACGTCGGTTCTAGAAAAACCCGACGTGATAAACCCCTACCGATTTATTTACCACGTCGGTTATAAAATAACCGACGTGAAAGAAATTATTATTTTTTAAATAATTGCACTGCTCTCACCAAAAAGCAACCAGAAACCAAACAAAAATAACCATGCCAGCCCTCCCCCAAGCCCCAACTAAACCCCACCCTCATCTATACCCACCTAACAACCTGGCCAGCCCTCCCCCACCACATTGGAGCCCCACCACAACCCTTGGACCCCCCCCCCCCTTGGACAGCCCCCCACCCTCATTTACACCCCCACGACCCCTAGTACAGCCTCAAACACCCATTGGACACCCCTCCCATATCCCTTGGACACCCTCCACCCCTTGGACACCCCCACCCCTTGGACATCCCCCCACCCTCATTTACACCCCCAAGACCCCTAGTACAGCCTCAAACACCCATTGGACACCCCCCCACACCTTGACAGCCCTCCCAAACCCCTTGGACACCCCCCCGACCCCTGGACACCCCCCCCCCCGAGCCCTTGGACAGCCCCAAACACCCCTTGGACACCCCTCCCATATCCCTTGGACACCCCCCACCCCTTGGACACCCCCACCCCTTGGACAGCACCCCCACCCTCATTTACACCCAACCGGCCCCTTGGACAGAACTCCCAGACACCTTGGACACCACTCCCATATCCCTTGGACACCCCCCACCCCTTGGACACCCCCCCACCCCTTGGACAGCCCCCCCACCCTCATTTACACCCAACCGGCCCCTTGGACAGAACTCCCACCTCATTTACACCCCCCGACCCCTAGGACAGCCCCAAACACACCTTGGACACCCCTCCCATATCCCTTGGACACCCCCCAAACACCCACCCACCCCCTTGGAACCTCTCCCCCCATACCAAAATCCAGACCAGAAAAACCATCAACAGTAGACCAAAACAAGAAGTAGAGAAAAATTAAAAATTCACTTATATAACATTCAAAACTTACACTGTCAACTTCAAAAAAAACTAAATCCAACCTAAACGACTACGAAATACACAATTACATTGACAATATTCAAAATTTCATTTTACATTACAAACAACTAAAAGTCAATCAAACCTGTAAAATAATTTGACCACTCCACTTGTAAGTGTTTGATATCTTCAGCAGTAAAGGGTTGAGGGTCATCAAAAAGCTACAAAGGAAAAGGATAGTAGTCAACGTGTATAATGAATAAATCAAATTGAAATATTATGAGAAAGAGGAAATCTTACCAGGTCAAAACTCAGAACTGTCCCAGTTGTTATTATTTCATACATAAATCTTAACATGTAATATCCGCATTCGATGATGCCTTGTTGCTCATGACATTTCTGTTTGAATGAGTGTAAATTCAATATATTATTTTTATGTAATAAATCAAAATGTACAAATTATAAATGGATATTTACCTTCGCATGTACATATTTGATCTTGAAATTCCTTTTCTTTGCGCTTTTTCGAAAGTGGACCCATGCCCTGTTAGAAAATAATACGAATGGGGTAAATTTAAAATTCATTATAATATATAAAACTATTGTGAAATTGAAACTTACGTTTCCAATATATTCTTAAAACTTTCTCGCACATCATCATGGAGAGAGCATATCCAATAAAGTGTTTTCTCCCTAGGGCAAAAAACCCATAACATCCAATGATCCCTGATAAAAGGAAATTTAACGTTAGTGGTTTTTTATGTTAAAAGATAATTAACTCTTTGAGAGGGATGTGTTTCATACCTCTCACAAAAAGGCATCATCCAACATTGTGTGATTACATTCTTTTCAAATCTATCAGCAATATAAAGCATTATTTGTTCCTCATCCAATGCACATGCTTCAGGGGAAATCAATTGTGGGTCCACGAATCCATATACATCTGTCAGCTCATTCCTCTCACAAATTTTATACAGATACCTAATACAAAGCAGATATAAGTATACATTTTTAATAAATATAACGCAAGGAAAATGTGTTAAGACTTACATGATAAAAATTTGCACCACGTTGATGCCCAACTTATCTCCAGTGACAAACTCCATGATATCAGTTTTCATAATCCCCACACATAGTTCACGTCCACAGACATGAGCTTCCATTGTAAAGTCATAATGATCCGCCAACAAATTTGAATATCTTGACAATTTGTCAAGACTGCTAGTATCTGCATCTGATGTCATAGCTATCTGTCTTTGTTGTTGTCTATACAGTATTTCTTTACCTTTGAAGTATTCCTGTAAAAATAAATTGAAAAATATATTAGTTTTCAAATGATAAAACATTAATAAAAATATAAAATAAAAGATATAACATCCATACCTCTATGGTAATGAGTCGAAGAAGTCTGGATGGCCAAAGTAAAAAATGGCCGATACTATGTCCAACTGTCGTCACCTCATCTGTAGGTAATGGTATCCGAGCTGATCTATCTATAATATCCTGTACAGTGACCCTCTGATTCTCTACCTCTAACTGTTGATGATGAACTGTATCTCCTATACAATATACCATCCCATATGCAACTATATGATGTTGAGGATCATCAACATACAACTCTCAATAAGTAGGTAGCTGCGGCGGAGGAGGAGGATCAAAAATGGGGTCCGCAGGCTGAGGTGGGGGAGTGGGAGCTACTGGGAGAGGTGGAGTGGGAGCTGCACCCTGAAATTGTCTTTGAAAGTCTGCAAACATTAACTGCACCGATGCTCTAATCTTGTCCTCCATTGTCGCATTAATATTATGGACTTCAGCCTCCAAGGATTCTATTTTTTTTATAAACTCCCTCAACGTTAGAAGTTGAGGAACGTGGCAACACTTTTCTTACCGATACACTTGCCGGATATCCTCTTACACGGCCAGGATGTTCGGGCTTTCCCAATGCCACAGATAAAATATCTTCCCTCCCAGATGGTGTAAATGTCCCCTGTGAACTCTGCTCCTCAAGAGAGTCCTGTAATAATTAATTGAACATTTCTATAATGATTGGAAATATATGATGAAAATAGTAAACTTAAATAAATAAAATAGACATCTTACAATCCTCTCAACTACGAGTCTCGATTCTTCCGAAAGATATTGTCCTTTTTTGCCCTTCCGAGCTCTTTTCCATTTCTCATGTCTAGATGGAGGGGATGGAGGGGCCACCTCTCCAGAGCTTGAAGACTCAGCTCTTAGTTGTTGAAATTTTTCTGCCATCATTTGTTCTTCCAATAATGCATACCCTCCCCGAGATAAACTATGAGGGTATACATTTTTAGATTGGATCTCTTGATGAGCTTTCCTTGTTTGCTGTAAATTAAGAATAAGTAATCATTAACAAAACAATAATAAGATCATTTATATAAGAAAGCTTATAAAAGTTTAAATTTCCCTTACCAAAAATGATTCTTTTCTTCTATTTTCAAAAAATTGTCTCCATGTGTCTTCATATATAAAAGGATATATACGACATGGATTCTCACGACTCCTATGACCATAAATGAAATCAGATGAGAGGGTTGATTTGAAATCCCTCCATCTCCTAGCAGCCAACGATAAGCATTTCTTCCTGACTCCTCCAGTGTCAGGAATATCAAATGTCATCTGATAAAAAAGAGGTTAAAAATATTATATATACTAGAAACATTTAAAGAACAGTCAAACAATAGCAAAAGATCTTACCAAAATGGTCTCCCACAGCTGAGAAATTATCGCCTTATCCACACTTCTCCAATCATCATAGAGAATGCTTACTTTGCTCTTAGCCTGAGTTGCTACAAAACCCTTAAAATCTTTAGCATTTGGACCTCTAGGAAGATCATCATCATCAAACTCCACGACTATCCTCTCCTCCTTCGTACGGGCAAGTGATAATTTTGGTAAACGTGTGCACCCACGCTTACCAACCTTTGAACTCTTTTTCGTAATAGGAGCATGTGAATGTTCCTCCCCAGATGTATGACCAATATGCTCATCTCCAGAATCATGTGGCTGATCAACTGATTGATCTGTCATTTTCCTTCAAATCAAAAAAACAAACATTAGTTCACAAATAGAAAAGTGTACTAAATTACATAATAGTAAACATTGGTAATATGGTAAGTATGTTAAACAATGATAAACATGGTAAACACAGGCAAAAGGTTGCCAAGGAGTTGGCCCAAGAAAGATGAAAAGTGGACTCACTGAGTCCACCGGTCAGCCGGTGTGAGATCACCGGCCAGCCGGAGGACCCAGGCAGTAGACTTTCCCACTGCCTGGTGCCACCGGCCGGCCGGTGGACCAGACAGAGAGCCTTCCTCTCTGTCTGAAGCACCGGCCGGCCGCTGGTGATCCAGACAGAGAGGAAGGCTCTGTCTGGTCCACCGGCCGGCCGGTGGTGATCCAGCGGCCGGCCGGCCGGTGGACCAGACAGAGCATTGTTCTGGACCATCGGCCAACCGGTGATCCACCATCGGCCAGCCGGTGCGCCCAGGACTTCTCCTCTTTACGGTTTTTATTGTTTTATCGTTTTGGTTTGATACATGTTTTAATAAGTAAAAAATTTACAGTATCTAACATTATATGAAAAAACTAAATGTAAACAAGAAATAAACTTGTGTTACCTGTAATTTTAGAAATGTACAGTTGGATTGTTTTCCCAAATTCCTTCGTCGTGATCGTTCCTTATGGCACAAACCATGTCTTCAACATACTCATCATTATGTTCTGTTAATCTTTCCATGGAAGTAGGGATCTCACATAAATCAGCAGCTTCATCAAATTCATCCTCACCAACATATTGGTTTTTCCCTTGTAAAACAACTGCCCACTGCATATCTGATTGATCTACTACATAGAAAATTTGTTTGGCATGTGTTGCCATTATAAAAGAATCAGCTGTGTCTTCCAATCTATTCAGATTAACAAGTGTCATTCCAAATTCATCGTGTCTGACACTGTTGTTACCGATAAACCATTTACAGTTAAAAACAGGAACTTTAATTTTAAAGTAATCAGCCTCCCATATGTCTTCAATCACTCCATAATATGCACTTGTTGCCGAAATTGGGTTTCTGTCCTTAGCACTCGAAAAATGCATTGCTTCTGCAAACACCAATACACCACTATTCTGAACTGCACTTCTGTTGTCCTGAGCTTTCGTATGAAATGTATAGCCATTAATGTCATAAGCGGACCATGTTATCACATTTAAAGATGGACCACCCACTTTCCATTTTAATGTCTCTGATACATCTGATCTACCAAGCAAGGTCTTTTTAAACCATGGCAAAAAAGTTTTGTTGTGCTCATTCAAAATCCACATTTCTTTCTTCTTTGGATGACATTGTTTCAACTCATTAATATGCAATGTGATATACGGTTGAACATCAGCTATGTTATTCAACATGTATGATTCTAACTTCTTCATATGTTCAGCTGACAGTGATTTGACTTTCAAGCCATGAATCCCCTATCCCTCATTATTAACCCGTTCATGGCGAGATGGAGGCAAACCTATGTGTTGCGCCGTAGCCAAGTAGCTCGTACAAAACTCTGCTACCTCCTCAGAAATATACTTTTCAATAATGGAGGCTTCAGGTCGATATGGATTTTTAACATATCCCTTTAATATTTTTATATACCTTTCAAAAGGATACATCCAACGAAGATATACAGGTCCACAAATCCTTATTTCTCGAACCAGATGAATCATTAAATGCACCATCATATCAAAAAAAGTTGGAGGAAAATACATTTCCAAATGACAAAGTATAAAAATTGCATCCTTTTCCAAAATTCTCAAAGCATTCACATCAATCGCCTTGTTGCAAATTGAATTGAAAAAATAACACAACCTCATTATAGTCTTTCTGACACGGATGGGCAATATTCCACGTAGTGCAACTGGTAGAATTTGTTGCATCATGATGTGACAATCATGTGATTTCATACCTGTCAACTTCAAGTCTTTCAATGAGACAAAATTTTTTACATTTGAAGAATAAACTTGAGGCACTTTGATATCATGAAGACACTGACAGAAGCTACTTTTCTCCCTCTTCGATAATGTATGACAAGCCGGGGGAAGAAATTTTCGTCTTCCATTATGAGTGGGAGCTAACTCCAAACGTATTCCCATTGACAGTAGGTCTAACCTTGCATTCAACCCATCTTTTGTCTTTTTTTTAATATCTAGCAATGTTCCGATCAAAGAATCACAGATATTATTCTCCACGTGCATGACATCAATATTATGTTTGACTTCATGATACCTCCAATATGGAAGCTCAAAAAATATTGACCTTTTCTTCCAAATATGTCTATCATTACCAGATTTCTGTGTCTTTCCCAATGTCACATCAAGGTTTTTCACCCTCTCAAAATACAATTCTGGGGATAAAGGTTGAGGAGCAGTATCAAATTCTTGTGATCCATTGAATGCCTTTTTTAGTCTTCTATAAGGGTGATCCATAGGCAAAAACTTTCGATGACCCATGTACACTGTTTTCCTCCCATGATGCAATTGACAATATGACGTCTGTTGTTCGCAAATTGGACATGCTTTATGCCCTTTAACACTGTATCCAGACAAATTTCCATATGCTGGGAAGTCATTTATAGTGAATAGAAGCACTACATGCAGTTGAAAATATTCCATTTTATAAGAATCATACACCCTAATACCATCAGCCCATAACAGTTTCAAATCATCAATCAGCGGTGACAAGTATACATCAACATCATTGCCGGGTTGCTTTGGACCAGAGATCATGATACTCAACATGACATATTTGCGCTTCATACAAACTTCAGGAGAGAGGTTGTAAATTACCAATAAAACAGGCCATGAACTATGTGTGCTACTGAGGGTTCGGTATGGATTCATTCCATCTGTGCACAAGCCTAGTCTCAGATTTCTAATTTCATTTCCAAATGTAGGGTACTGGGCATCAATTTTCTTCCATTGTGGACAATCAGCTGGATGACGTATTTTTCCATCACATACCCGCTCATCAGCATGCCATCTTAACCTTTTTGCATCATGTGAATTGGCAAATAAACGTTTGAAACGAGGAATTATAGAAAGATACCAAAATACCTTTGAAGGGAGCTTTGTAATCTCTACATCAGCTTGTGATTTTTCTTTCACCTTATACCGTGATGTCCCACATTTAGGACACTCTTTCAGAAATTCATATTCCTTCCTATATATAATGCAGTCATTCGGACATGCATGTATTTTCCTGTATCCCAATCCCATCGGGCATAATATTTTTTTGGCCTTATAATGTGAATCTGGAAGATCGTTATCTTTTGGAAGAATGTCTTTCATCAATTGTAGCAGCTCTGTAAAACTTCTGTCACTCCATCCATGTTTCGCCTTCAGGTTAATCAATCTTAACACCACCGAAAAAACCGTAAAATCTGTACAACCAGGATATAATGGTTTTTCGGCATCACCATATAGACGTGCAACTGTCGGTTCTATCTCAATTTGTTCTGCTACAATATCGCGAATCATTTCTTCAATTCCATCGGAGTTACCATCTTGCGATTCATTATCATCAGTGACATTCTGTCCAGTTTCGCCATGCCAAATCCAAGGGTTGTAACTCGGATTGAAACCATGACAAATCAGATGATCTTTTATCTCTCTACTTTTCAACTTCTTCATATTCAGACATTTCAGGCATGGACAGAAAAAAATGTCACTACTTGGAACATTTCGTTTAGCAAATTCCAAAAAGGCATCAACACCTTCCTCATATTCATTGCTCATTCGATGTGCCGTAATCCAACTTCGACTCATTATTACCTATAACAAATAGCAAAAATATATATTTTTTTAGATAAGACAAATATATGTTTATATGAAAAAATCATAATTTGAATGTAAACAATTTTGAAATACAAAAAAAATCGATGTGTAAACCCCCCTGGACACCCCCCGACCCCTCTGGACAGCCCCCCACCCCTCCTGGACACAACCCCCACCCCCGACCTGCTTGGACACCCCCCTGGACACCCCCCAACCCTCTGGACAGCCCCCCCACCCCTCCTAAACACCACCCCCACCCCCTACCCCCTTGGACACCCCCTGGACACCCCCAACGCCCACCCACACCCTTGGACAGCCCCCCACACCCACCCACCCCCTTGTAAACCCCCCCTGGACAGCCCCCGACCCCTCTGGACAGCCCCCCACCCCTCCTGGACACCACCCCCCCACCCCCTACCCCCTTGGAAACCCCCCTGGACATCCCCCAACCCTCTGGGCAGCCCCCCACCCACCCGGACAACCCCAAATACCCTCTGGAGAGGCCTCCACCCACTTGGACAGCCCCCCACACCCATCCACCCCCTTGGACAGCCCCCACACCCATCCACCCCCTTGGACACCCCCTTGGACACCCCACCGACCCCTCTGGACAGGCCGCCACCCCCTTGGACAGCCCCCCACACCCACCCATCCCCTTGGACACCACCCTGGACACCCCCCTGACCCCTCTGGACAGCCCCCGACCCCTCTAGAAAGCACCCCCACCCCTCCTGGACAGAACCCCCCACCCCCGACCTGCTTGGACACCCCCCTGGACACCCCCCAACCCTCTGGACACCCCCCGACCCCTCTGGACAGCCCCCACCCCTCCTGGACACCACCCCCCACCCCCTACCCCCTTGGACACCCCCCTGGACATCCCCCAACCCTCTGGGCAGCCCCCCCACCCACCCGGACAACCCCAAATACCCTCTGGAGAGGCTGCCACCCACTTGGACAGCCCCCCACACCCATCCACCCCCTTGGACAGCCCCCCCACACCCATCCACCCCCTTGGACACCCCCTGGACACCCCACCGACCCCTCTGGACAGGCCGCCACCCCCTTGGACATCCCCCCACACCCACCCATCCCCTTGGACACCACCCTGGACACCCCCCGACCCCTCTGGACAGCCCCCGACCCCACTAGAAAGCACCCCCACCCCTCCTGGACACAACCCCCCACCCCCGACCTGCTTGGACACCCCCCTGGACACCCCCCAACCCTCTGGACAGCCCCCAACCCCTCTGGACAGCCCTCCACCCCTCCTGGACACCACCCCCACCCCCTACCCCCTTGGACACCCCCCTGGACATCCCCCAACCCTCTGGGCAGCCCCCCACCCACCCGGACAACCCCAAATACCCTCTGGAGAGGCCTCCACCCACTTGGACAGCCCCCCACACCCATCCACCCCCTTGGACAGCCCCCCACACCCATCCACCCCTTTGGACACCCCCCTGGACACCCCACCGACCCCTCTGGACAGGCCGCCACTCCCTTGGACAACCCCCCACACCCACCCATCCCCTTGGACACCACCCTGGACACCCCCCGACCCCTCTGGACAGCCCCCGACCCCTCTAGAAAGCACCCCCACCCCTCCTGGACACAACCCCCCACCCCCGACCTGCTTGGACACCCCCCTGGACACCCCCCAACCCTCTGGACAGCCCCCCACCCCTCCTAAACACCACCCCCCACCCCCTACCCCCTTGGACACCCCCCTGGACACCCCCCAACACCCACCCACACCCTTGGATAGCCCCCCACACCCACCCACCCCCTTGTAAACCCCCATGGACACCCCCCGACCCCAAATCCATGCACCTATGCCATGGTTGTGTGTGAAGAAAGTAGTAACAACTGTAAAAGGGCAACCCATCCAAATGGACACGCCCCAACCCTCTCGGGGATTTATAGAAAATGGTGAAAAATTAGTGAAATCATAAAATTACTCAATATTTCAAGTCGAACAAATAGATCTAGGGATGATAAATAAGATTATGGTGCCAAAACGAGTTAAAAGGGTTCGCAATCGAAGAATCTTAGCTAGTTTCAACAAAAAAATCACAACACATATATATATACTATCCGCGAAAAAAAACGAACGAGTGGGAGGATTACCTGAGTGCTGCGAGTTTAGATGATTGATCCGAGGAGATTAAATATGAGAAACGATGATCGCAAAACGAATCTAAACCAACGAAATGGACGAGCCGATTCGGGTTTACGCGCGAGAGATACGAGTCGCGACTGTCGAAGGTAAACTCGCGAATGACAATCCACAGGTCTGGGTAAATTTTTAAATGAGTTATCACGTCGGTTATTCAATAACCGATGTTATAATTTTTTTTAAAACATTTATAACGTCGGTTATTCAATAACCGACGTAAAAACCTTCCTCCGATTCTTTTTTTACGTCGGTTATTCTATAACTGACGTTATAAAGGGCTCAAAATCCGCGTTTTATTACATTGGTTATTCCATAACCGACGTCAAAAACATCTGCGGATTCTTTTTTTACGTCGATTATTTTATAACCGACGTAAAAAGGCCTTCAAAAACCGCGTTTGTTACGTCGGTTATTGAATAACCGACGTAACAAATGCCCCCCGCTTCTGTTTTTTACGGCGGTTAATGTATAACCGACGTAAAAAATGAATCCGCGCTATTAATAACGTCGGTTATCAAAATAACCGACGTTAAAGGTGTACTAAACACAGGGTTTTACGTCGGTTATTAAATAACCGACGTAAAAAACCTCATTTTACATATTATGACGTCGGTTTTATATAACCGACGTAAAACATGGAGACGTAAAAAACGTTTTCTGCACTAGTGCTATTACCGAATACCCCTTTCATTTAAAATTTCATCAGTATTATTATAATCATCCACAATATAACCATTTATCATACCACCTTGATAATTATCTTCATGAGATTTCATCTTGGAAATTGAGTTGCAAAATGACCATTTATTCCACCCTTAAAATTCTTAACCTTTGATGACGACTTAGGGAGTCCAATATTCTCATCTATTTCATTAATTAGATTCTTTATTTTTCCATTACAGTCACTTTATTTGTGTCATTATTTTCCACATTTAAAAAATCTTCTTATTCCCCTAAGACATTATCTTTGGTGACTCTTTCCACATTCTTAACATAAATTAAACCAAATATTCTTTCATCTATGGTCTCTATTACTAGAACTCTTATCGAACTCCTTTTTTCTCTTCCTTGGTGAGTCCAGATATTAGTTAAGGTACACATTGTTAACCATGCTTCGGGAAAATTAATTAGGAAGGATCAAAATATATTTCACTCTTGTAATCATCCAACGTGACTTCTCATCAAAAATCTTACATCACTTTTAATGTTAATCTATTTCCTTCTAGTTATTTCCATTGAATAAACCACAAGCATAGTGTGAGCATTACTTATCATACTAGAAAACCGAATTATTAAGAAAATAATTACTTATAGGTTGTCTAAATCATGAAAACATATTTAATCTATGACATCATGGTTAATCCTAGGATATTTATTGAATTTTTTATTAAAATACTTCAGGATGGTTCATAAATAGTTTTTTGAATTCCCAAAGTACATCCCCTAAGAGTGTCAAACTAGGTGTGCAGTAAGGCCCTTTTTCATCTACCAAATTACCCTGAAACGGGCCTAGAACAACCTTGTTGGAGTTTTTACTCTTAGGTATATATGTTCAGGACCCTCATTCACTTATAGTATCCAGAAAAAGATTTATTTCTTGGAAAACCTCTGACTCTATCCTTTATGAAAATTCTAAAACATTTTCCTTTGATTTTACTTATACATATAATTATCTTTATACACGTCCTTAGGGTTCTCACTATGGTCTTCAAATCCAAGATTCTAAATCTTAACTAAACCATTTCTCTTATACCGACTACAAAGACCCTCAATTTTTATACATTAACATTACATAACCATTGTGTAATACTTGAAACATCATAAAAAATGATTCCCAATGATCGTACCAGTCTAGTACCATTGAAAAAATGGAAATATAAAAACTAATACATATGTGAGATAAATTATCGCCCACTAGGTTCTTCTTGACTACCATTGTTCATATACCCATAAATCATAATAAAAATAATTATAACTTGGGGAATGAATCATAAAAAGTGGTTATCTTAGATTATCAGTAAGGGTAAGAAAGGGAGGTATATATGTATAGTCACTAACATAAGGTTTTGAGAACATGATCATGAAAATAGAATATTATCCCTTGGATATCAAAGATCATATACATGATACATGGAATAAAGCAATCTAGATTATAAAACATTATTCATAAAAAAATGAAGAACATCAGCCATGAAACAATAACATAGGAATGAAAAATGGAATTATGGAAGGCACATAAGAATACATAATAATTTCCATAGTAGTCAAGTAATATTTTCTGAGACCATCTTAGTGAAAAATTACCTATAATGAACCGGGTTCACACCCCATTCCAGCCTTGTATTACCGAACCAAGTTCACTCCCCATTATAGCCATATAATATTGACCTGAGTACGTTTCTCCTTCCAACATTGTAATACTAATGTGAGTTCATATCTCATTAAAACCCTATAATAATGAACTGAGTTCATTTCTCATTCTATCTATATCTATCTCTTGAGATATAAATTTTTACCCAATTCATTGGAGTGATATATAGTCCCCAACCATCTCATAATGAAATCATAGATACATGTGCTGAAAAATCATAAACAAACATATCATAACCAATGAAATGAAATGGGTTTCATAAATATGTAATCATATCATAACCTTTGGAGAAGATATATGTTTCATAATCATTTTATCAGAGAATATCCCTTGAAAATAAACATGTTCATAAGCATATAACTCTTGAAGAAGAAACATATTTCGTAAACATAATTCCAAAAAAAGGTAAACCATTTAGAGAAAGAATATGAATGGAAAAATTGTATGATTTTACATTAAAGTAATAAAAAATAAAAATAGATTTTATCTTATATGGGGAATAATTTTCAATGATCTTTTAAAAACATTTCTTGGGTAAAATATCTTTTCTTATTTGAAAAATTATTTTCAAAACATAAAACCTATTGAATAGATTTTTATTTTAAAATAGATTAGATAAATTATAAAGTACTAATTGAAAATAATAAAACATTTTCAAAATTATATTTCCATGATAACTATCTTGATGGATCATTTGAAAAAAAAATTAAAACATTTTTGAAAACAAGTTTTTGAAATAAAACATATTTCAGACCGAAGAGAGAAATATGATAATATATTATTAAAAATATATTAATTATCTTATGTAACAAAGAGTGTGAAAATGTTACTAATATATTTAGACATATTAAATAAATATAGGATACGAAATTTCATCAATTTTCTTGAGATATGGATCATAAGATTTCCTCAATGAAGAATAATCATTAAAAATCTCAAAAATCAATGACATTGTTTCACTAAACACTTACTACTTGGTTACATGGGATCATATTATCCTCTATTAAAAGGAAACTAAATACAACTTAAAATATTATTATAAGAGGTAGATTCATGATATAAAATTTAAAATGGAAGTATATACACCTCAAAAAATAATTTGGGTGGATAACAAAACAAATGACTCAAAGTAGGAAAAGTGAGACAAAACTATTTTAGAAAATTAGTATGTTTTGAAACTTAAACCCCATAAATTAATGATCATAAAATGGATATGTAAATACACATAAATTTATGTATAATAATAATTTAATTCATTCTTGTATAGTATAAAAACCACACAAAAGGAATGGGCGGTGAATAACACATGTATCTCATCGAAATTTATAATGAGATTAAATCACCTTACCTTGTATCTTGAATCTCTCTGTACACATGAAATATTTCTGTATAATAAATGTATGTTTATTATAAATATTATAAATAATAAAATTTCTATATATAATATTATATATTGTTTTATTATGATTTTATATTACCCGCTTGTTAACAATCTTGTGTTAAGGTTTCACTTCGGGAAATAATTGCTTTTATATTTGCATGTGTCTTAAGTTGTTATATATTTGGTCAATATACATATATAATGATTTAATAAATTTAAATAGTGATATAAATATATTATATATTCCATATATGTTTTTTATAATTGTATATTTAATATATAAATATAAAATGGAATACACTATTCATAGAGACATTAAGACGTACGAACGGATGAACACTATTTCATTTTTTGTTGTCGTTTTAAAAGAAAGAAGGTATGTGAAATATGTGTATATATGTGTGTATGTTTATATATATAATTATTCTAGTATAATTATTATATCATATATATCATATATGTTCACTAAAACCATCTTGAATACATTCCATGTAGTGTGAGAATGAATCACATCGCTTTGATGGGGCGGTAGTCCATAGTTCCTCAACCAAAATTATCATATTCACACTCAATGAAAATAATAATGATATGTGTTTTAAAAATATTATAGATGATTAAATACATAATAAATATAATATATAACATATATAAAAAACGTTTCAATCATAATGTCCATTATGAGAGTCAGTAAGGAAAAATGAATAAACACTGTTTTTTGAGGCGATAGTTCACCATACACATAAACAATACGTTCATTACCAATTAAATGGATGTGTGTGTAAGTTTTGGTCAAAAACCTAGAATAAAAATATTATATTATCTTTAATGTACTAGTTTTTCATAAAATAATGTAATAAAGAAATTTGAGGGGTGTAGAAAGAAAATAAAATAAAGAAGCTTGAGAGAAGTCTTTAACTCTTAATTGGGTAACTTTATTTGGTTTATACCAAATGGTTTCCTTGGATTTATTTCACCACAAGAGAAGGATTTTATTAAGAATTGAGGGTTTTTATGTAGTTTATTGGGATGATATTTTCCTAACCATAGTGGGTTGAGAGGTGTAACAAAGTGCAGGAGAGGTGGCCTTTTATAGTGGAGGAGCGACACTCATGAAAATATTTTGAAAAATAATTCCACCCACTTTTCTCCCATGGAATATGTATCCCCTAATAGATCAAAGTAGAAGCATTTGAGGATAGGGTATAAATATGTACTAAAAATTGGTTTTCCACAAGTGTCTTAGTCGTTTTGGGTCTTAAATATATGGTTCAGTCCTTAGTGAAGCTTATTTTTACCTTAATGGATATAAATAATTTTAATTAATTTTATTAATATTTTTGGTCAAAAACTAATTTTAACCGATTAGATATTATAAATTATTCATATTCCAAATATGTAATCCATTTGGCCAAATCCCAATCACAAAATTGATATAAATTACTTTAAATTTTATCCTGTAGTCGAGTGGACAATGTAGGTTTTTAATGTACAAACATTCAAAAGTTTGCTAAGTATTTATAACCAATTTGAAAGTGAAAATGATCCAAATGACATAAATTGTATTAACTGATAAAAATATTATACAATTACTATTATTAATAAACTTATAATATAATTTAACATTATAAATAAATTAGATG
This sequence comes from Viscum album, assembly GCA_963277665.1. NCBI lineage: Eukaryota > Viridiplantae > Streptophyta > Magnoliopsida > Santalales > Viscaceae > Viscum > Viscum album. The sequence continues at coordinate 1,436,129,259 of OY728128.1, forward strand.
AAAAAATAGTTATGAACTAAAATTCATTATTTTTCACCATTTATTAAAAAATAAAACATCACAGAAAAATATTCCAGAAAATTACCTTAACCAAATTCATATATTATGATTTCAATGATGAATTTTATTTGAAATATAAAATCTATTAATGTTACAATAATGGTATTTAAATTGGTTTCTCTACTAAAAGGCAGTGAAAATGTCATAATAAAAATATTGAATTTTAAGCATAAAATTGGATTTGTTATTAAATTATGACTATAAAATCTATTGGATGAATATCAGAATTACATGATTAAATATATAACATTAATATAACATTAATAAAAGTCACTAATTGTAGTTAATTGAATTTATTTGGGTAAAAAATCTTTGTGACCGTAAAAATACTAATATTTTCATTTATATTCAATTAGTTTTCGTATTCATTTATAAATAATTGTTAACACATGAATTCATCATATATTTTTTCAAACCATATATTTTCACAAATTAGATAATACACTTCATAAAAGATGATTTTAACAACTAAGATATACCTTATTATATTAAATAATAACATTTTAATGATATACAATTCTTCAGTAAAAATCGTTATTTCATGTTATGCAAGCCATTGAGAGAATTAATTGTTATACTTAACAAAAGATGACCCCAGTGTTCAGTGTAGAAAAATATAAAGTTTGTGTTGCATTTAGTGTACGATTAACTTGGTGTTTCGTATAATGCATGTCCAACATAATGCTTTAATATAAAATAAACTATTTTTAGTAGTTCATGAAATGAGAAATATAAAAAAAGAGAAATGAAGTCAAAAAAAAAATATAATTTACATAATCTAAGAGAGTTAAAATACATGGTGATTTATTTTTAGTATGTTTGGTTTTTCAGACTAAGTATTGTTATACTCACCCCCACATAAGATTTTCCTACATGTTTCGTGTCTTATGAAGATGAAATCCAATTCGATGGTTTCCTTGGAGGATAGGGGGTAGGTGGAGAATATATAGAGTTTTTTAAGCCAAGGTGTTTATGAGGAGATTTCATTTAACTCAGTCGTCTCCATTGGAGTAGGTTGGACTCAATATAGTTTTTGGTTGGGCTTGTATTTTCCACTTTTTTTTTCATTTATTCCTTTACTTTTTTACTCTATTGTGGGTTGTTAGATGTATGTATGAATTATTTTAGCTGTTTCATATTTCATTATGGTGTGGTCTTGGATATGTGTGCATGTGTATTGGTACATTAGTCTAATTCATTCCATTTTTTGGATATTCCTACTATATGCTGGTTTCCAGCCCCTAACCTATTAGAGTTGGGCATTGGGTAATCACAGGTCACACCTTAGTGGGTCAGTTCCTGATTGAGTGGTATCAGTTCTCAAGGCTCCACCTTAGGACTAGAGTTGTTGATATTTATTTGGGGAATAATGTTTAGTGTTTTTATTGTATTCCAGGATAGAGACTCCAGTATTGGGGTTGTGGTTGAAGTATACATACACTTGGACTATGATCACTTAACTCTCAACTCAGTACATAAAAACATTTTTTGTATTGAAAATATTTGGTACAAGATTCATATTGGAATGAGTTTTGTTTTCCATCCCCTTATTGAGTCAACTAAACATATATATTCATTTAACCATGGTATATAATGTTCTATTTAAGTATGTTTCCACTTATATAGCCAACCATTATTCCATTGCATTATCATGAGGTTGATCTTCCTAGTGACTATGCATGGGAAAAGGGAAATATAATAGATATGTCACCTTCAAGTGGTTTCATACCTATTATACCACCCATTGTGTATTGGATAACATCAATAGTAATAGTTGTTGACGCACACCAATTGTGTGCATTGTAGAAGTTTTAGAGGTAGCGAACTCTGTTGTTTCATGGTGATCCAGTCCCCTAGGTGACTGTGGAATTTCTAGAGGTAGTTACTCACATTTTCCACAATGTTTGGATGCATTCCGACAAGATAACAGTCCTTGTAGCGAGTCTTCTTTCGGGCTCTGTTGAGTGATGGTGGAGGTTGGTGACTCAGTCCCTTGACGAGTCACCTATCTCATAGATATAATATTAGAATCTATTCATGGAGGAGTTATAATAGCCATGTTATGATCATAATTCATTCGGGAGCTTCTTCATCTACAATAGGGCAGTATGATCAAGGAATAGTACTTAATGAGGTTTATTGATCTCTAATATTACTCCTTGGATATGCTACAAGATTAGTTCTTCAAAACTCAAAACATTGAGCATGGATTACGCTGATACATCAAGGATTTAGTTGTATCTTTTTTTATTACCATGTATTCTAGGGTTCTTGAGTAAGCTTTGTTAGTGGAGTGATTTTTGGAAAAGTAGGCACCATTTATGGGAGCTAGTAGTGGGAACCCAATAAATGAGACATCGACAACAGGAAACTGATGACAATCATAGGGATCCAAAAAAGATAGAAGATTTAAGTGGAGATGCCAAGACTTAGGGCTAGTGATGCAGGGCTAATAGGGAGCCTCAAATCAGAAAAGGGCGTAACACACTGGGATTTTTTGAATTATTTTTTTTCAAATTAATTTATCCTATTTGATATTTTTCATTTCACTTAACACTGAAAATAATTTATTTTATATTAAAACATAGTATTTGGCTAGATTTATATAAAAAACCAAGTTATTTATGCACTACACAAAATATAACCATTATATTTCTCTACATCGAACACCAATTTTATCTTTTCTTACACGCAATAATTACTTCCTTCGATGGCTTGTGTAACACACAAAACCGAGTTTTACAAATCAATAGTATATCAATAAAATGTTTTTATTTAATATAATAGGGTATGACGTAGAAATTAATATTACAATTTATGAATAGTATTAACTAATTGATGAAAATATATGGTTTACACAAATATAATATGAACTCATAGGTTACTAATTAATTATAAATGAATAATAAAACTGATTGAATATAAACAGTAATATTATTATTTTTATGGGTACAAAGATTCTTTACCCTTATAAGTTAAATTAATTATAATTAATGGGTTATATTAATGTAATATATATGTTACATATTCAATAAAATAATATTTATATTTATCCAATATATTTGGTATACATTAGATAAGAACAAACCCAATTTTACGCTTAAAAACCAATGTTTTTATTATGGAAATTTTATAGCCTTTTAATGGAGAACCCATTTTAAAAACAATTTTGGTACATTAATAGATTTAATATTTAAAAATAACGTTCATATTTGAATGAGAAACAAAAGAATTAGTTTAGGGTATTTTTTTTATTTTCTTATATGGAGATTTGTTTTTTATTGAATAGTGAAAAATACATAATTTTAGTTCAAAATAGCATTTTCATCTCATTTATTTATACGGTTAAATTATATTTTTAATTGGTTTAAAAGTTTAATTATATAATATTTTTATAAATTAATATAATTTTTCTCATTTATATCCATTTAAATTTGAAATTGGGTTTAAAAACGTTGCAAACTATTGAATGTTTTCACTTTAAAAACCCACATCGTCGACCCAACTATGGGATTAATTTTAAAATAATTTCATCCACTAATTTATTTTTAATTTGAAAAAATGGATTCAATATTTAGAAAAAAATAATTTATAATGTTTAATAAGTTCAAATTAGTTTTTTACCAAAATATTTAGTGACAGTAATTAAAATTATTTACATTGATTAAAGTAAAATTAAGCTTTACTAAGGACTGAACTATAAATTTCTGAACACAAATTACTCAGAAACTTTTTCCAAAACCCATTGGATGTCCATATTTCTACCCTATCCATAATTTTATATAATATGGTCTCTTATGAGACTAGTTTTCCATGGAAAAAACGTGGGTGGAATTCCTTTTCCAATTATTTACAAGCATGCCACTCATCCTCCACTATAAAAGGCATATTGTCCACCACTTTCTTACACATATCAAAACCCTGAGGTTCAGACATGATATGAAAAATAAACATCCCAAAATACTTACCTTACTCCTATATTATTACCCTTTGGAAGAAATAAATCCAAGGATTAATTTTGGCACAATCCAAAAGGAGTTACCCGATTAAGTGGTGACGACTTCTCTGAAGCTCCTTTCATATATTTTCATTCTCCACCCCTCCACACACATTAATCCATGATTGTATAAAAATAATAGTATATTTAATATAAAACTATATTTTCATGCTATGTTTTCATCCCAAACTGATAAACACTTCAATCTAATGGTTTAAGAACATACTATTTATGTGTACGGAGAACTATCACATCATAAAACTATGATTGTTCATTTTTCCTTACCACATATCATGGTGGAAATTATGATGAACATTATGTTTATATATGTTATAAATTATATTTATTATTTATTTAAGATTATTAATAATTTTTACAGCATATATATTTATACTTTACATTTTTATAAATTTGATAATTTACTTTGAGGAAGTATGGACTACCACCCCCACAAAGAGAAGTGATTCATTCAAACACTACATTGAATTAATTAAGGATGGTTTTAGTGAAATTATTTTATATAAATGGTCTAATAATGAAAGTTTAATAATGATATATATATATATATAGACACACATATATTTGCACATATTTCATTTACCTTCTTTCTTTCAACATGACAATAAAAGTGGAAATAATGTTCATGCGTACGTACAACTTACTATCTCTATGAATAGTGCATTGAATTTAATACTTCTATATTTAGAGTATTATAACAAAAATATAATGAATATAAATTATATTTATATCCTTATTTAAAATTTATAAATCATGATATATGTATAAGAACCAAATATATAACAAATTAAGACACATGCAAAGAACAAAGCGAATATTACCCGAACTGAAACCTTAATTCAAGATTGTTAATATGAGGGTAATATAAGGTAATAATAAAGAAATATATGTTATTATATATTGGAATATTATTTTTTATAATATGTATAATAAACATAAATTTATTTTACCAGAATATTGTATGAGTATGAAGAGAGTTAAGACACAAGGTATGGGGATTTCATCTCACTTTTTCTTTCTATGAGATATATGCTTTATTCACCACCCATTCCTTTTGAGTTGGGTGTATAATGAATATTTAAGAATTATATGACATTTTATACTTAAATTTATGGTTATTTATATATTCATTATATGATATTTCAATCAAGATGATTATGGTTAAATATTTTTTAAATAAGTAAAGTAATTTTCGCTCAAATTTTCGTCTTTGAGGCAGATGCCATGTTATTCACCTATATTTTCACATGAGGAGTACTTAATACCTTTGAAATTTTATATCATGAATCTCCTTATTTTCATGATATTTTAAGATTCAAGTAATCTCATATTATTACATGGGGAGTATGGTTCAAAGTTATCTATTTGTTAAAGTTTATTGAAACAATCTAATTGTTTATCAAGATTGTTTATGTTTATGATTCCATTGATGAAATATTAGGATCCATATCCCAATAAAGTCTGTGAATTGTATTATATTATGGATATTTATGATATTTTCATGTATTGGTACCATTATTTCACTCTTTAGGACATAATATAATTAAGAATGTGTTTTTATGAAATCCCGACTTTGCCCTCTCTTCGGTCGGAAATCTATATTCCTTTAAAACCATGTTTTTGAAAAAAAAGGTTTAAAATAATATTATACTATTATACTATAATATTTTAAAAAATAAACTTTTTTCTTTTTCTAATTTTTAAAAGGAATCTTATTATCACTTTCCAAATAATGAATTGTTTTTACAATTTTTACCATACAAAAGGAATGATATCATTACCTTGTACAACATGTACAAATTTACCTGCCATTATTTCTGTGAAGTATACTATAAATGGTTAAAAGGTTAATTTTTAGGATTTTTTTAAAAATAGTTTTAAAGAATAGTTTTTCAAAAAAATTTCAAGATTATTTTATAAATTTTCTTAGAAAATGGTTTTCAAAATGTTTTCAATATTTCATTATAACATTAAAATTTATTTTCAATGAAATGGTTATAAAATCATTTTTAAGATTTATTTATAAGCATTCAATGTGATTTGGAAGAAAAATATTTTCAAATTTTTTTGAAGATTATTTTATAAGTATTCAAACAAAAAGATTTTTAAAAGGTTATAAATATTATTTTAAATGTTTTAAAGTAAAAAGTTTTTCAAAATGATTTGAAGTCATCATTGTAATATTTAAAGGTATTTGTTTTGAAAAATAATTTCAAATTTTAATATGTATTAAAATACATTTTAAAAGATGAAATGATATTTTCCTCAATACAATTTTTGAAATATATTTCAAAATTATTTTCCATCTAATTTGACATTTGTTGATATTAATCATTCTTTTTTTAGAAATAATATAAATGTTATGGTCATATTATTTCTTTGAATGGGTGGTGATTGATTTCAGGGTCTTTATGATCCCTATTTCTCTTTCAAAAGTTATATTTTTATGAAACCCATTTCTCTTTCATTGATTATATGTTTATTAAAACTGTTTCTATTTTACGGGTTGTATGTTTATGAAATCAATTTCTCTTTCATGAATTATAATTGTATTAAATGCATTTATCATTCATGGGTTATGATTTTTATGAAAGTATTTTCAAACCTGTGTTTTTCAATAGATTAAGAAATGATTACACATTTATTAAAACCATTTCATTTCACGGTTTATGATATTATTGTCTATGATTTGGTGGCACATGTATAGATGATTTAATCATGAGATGGGTGAGACCTATATCTGTTTACAATGAATTAGGTTAAGATTTATTTCTCATGATACAGTCATGGATATATTGATAAATGAACTAGGTTTATTATTTTAGGGTTGGAATAAGAAATGAACTCAGTTCAATATTGTAGGGTCAGAACGGGGAGTAAATTCAGTTTAGTAATAGAGGGTTGGAACAAGTTGTGAACTCGATTAATTAAAGGACTCTATCCAGTAAGATAGTCTCAACAAAAATTCCTTTAATACTATGTAAATAATCATATATTCTTATGTGCCTACCATAATTCCATGTTTTATTCCTATGTTATTCTTTCATGTCTTATGTTGTCTATTTCCTTACAATTCATGTCTTATGAACAACCAATATTTTGGACGTGATCCATGTTTATGATCTTTGATATGATGGGTATGATATTATATTTTCATTATCATGCTCTCATACCCTTTTTATCATTATTATTCTTAAATATATCCCTTTTTTACCTTTATTGAGCCTATGAAATCACCAATTTTAGTGTTTCCTTCCCTAGGTTATGAAGATTTGTATTATGTTTGATATTTATAAGAATTCTGTAAGTCTAGTGGGAGATATTGTATCTCATTTAAGTATTAGTGTTTTTGTTTCCATGTTTCCAAAGACACTAGACTAGAATAATATTTAGGCATCTGTTTTTATAATTTTTTTAGTCATTCCACAAAAGTTATGTAATGTTAATGTATGAAAAGAGAGGGTATCTATAGTTGATATCATCAGAAAGGTTTAGTTAACCTTTGGATTATATGATGATAAAACCCTAGTGATAAACCTAATGACATGTCTATGGATAAGTTTAAGGATAAGGAAAAGTATTTAAAAATGTCCAATAATTTTGGTAAATGATAGAGTGAGTGTTTTCCAAGAAATAAAACCCTATCTAGATACTGCTAGTGGATTTGGATCTAGCACATATTTACCTCATGGGTAAAAACTTCAACAAGATGTTCCATACCCGAATCAGGGTAATCTAGTACATGAAAATAGTCCTTACTGAACACCTGGTTTAAAACTCCTGGGGGATATGCTTTGGGAATTCACAAAATTCTTTATGAACTATAATAATGGATTTAAATATCAGTTGGATATGAATAATGTAGGATGAACATAGGTTGTTATATATTAAAGAATATGTCATGACTTAGACATCCTATAAGTAATTATTTTCATGACTATGTGGTTATTTTCCAGGATAAGCAATGCTCACACTTTTCTTTTGATTTTAATCAATGGTGTTAAATATAAGGAACATGGTTAACATTGAATGTGATGGGGAATTTTTTGATGATATTTCAAGTGAGGTAATCACTAGAGTGAAATGTGATGTAATCATGCCTAATTAGTTTTCACAGAACATGATTAAAAATGCGTACCTTTACAAAATCTCAAACTAAATAACCAATAGAAAGAATGAGTTCAATGAGAGTTTGAGTAATGGAGACCATGGAGGAAAGATGATTTGATTTCCTATATGTAAATAATATGGAAATAATAACCTTAATGAATGTCTTAGAGGAACCAGAATATGTTTCGACTGTGGAAAATAAGGACACAATGTATGTGAATACAAGTGAAAAATGAAATATTGGGGTAATTAAATGGATGATAATATTATCATCACTATATCATCATTGAAGGTTAAGTGTTTTAATTTTTGAATAAATGGTCCTTAGGCAACTCAATTTTCCCAAGAGGAAATCTTCTGAAGAGAATCATCAAGGTGGTTTGGGTAATGGTTATATTATGGATGATGATGATACTATAGAAGAAATGTGAAATTAAAGGGGTATTGTGTAATAGGATTAGGTAACATTTTTAATGGAATAAGTATGAAGGGAAATAATAATGGTTTTTAGTTTTTTGGATTTATGAATTATGAATGGTGGAATATATAAGGACTTTTCAATTTTTGTTTTCACAAATATTTAGAAGAACACGTTGAATAGTTCCGATGGAATTGAAAACAAATATAATGGCAAGGTTATGTCCATGTAAAACACATGATTAAGAGAAATATAACCTTTACTATATTCCTTATATTATGATAATGACATCTGGATAATGATATGATGGATATAAGTAAATTGGATGATACAGATTACCTTGAAACTAATTGAGGACTTGTTGAAATGTATTTTATGCTATCATAGATGAAGTTTACCACTTCTTCAATTTATGGAATATATGAAATAGTATATGGAATAATTAGGAATGCATGTTTTCTATAAGTATTTATAAAAACTTATGTTATTAACATGTTTTTAAGAGAATATATAATGAGGGTATTCACATGTTTGGAATGTGACAACCAATAGATACATTGTGATATATATGGGAATAAATGATTATCTAATTTAATGATTTTATTTCTAAATTATTATATTTTCATATTTTATAAGGTTTATAAGGTTAACCATTCATTAAAAGATTAAGTTAAACTTTGGAGGAAGTATTTATGAACTTAGTTTGTTTTTAAAACATTGGTTAAAATGCTATTTAGTAATTAACATTATTTCAAAGATGTCGATCTTATTTATGTTAGAAATTTTATTTGCGTGGTTTTACAAAATGACATCATGTATGTAGGGTGATAATTAATCATTCCTAGAAGGATTATAGGTCTTGAACCCATGACTGAAGGATGATAAGGGTTTCATGCCTACCATTGGCCAATGTGATGTCCAAGTTATTTTGTATTTATTTTTGTTGAATAATTATTAATGATGAACTAGTAGAGTCACTTTTTATTTTTAAAAATTAATATACTTACCAGATTGATTTTGAAGAATAGTTTGAGATAAATAGTAATACTTTTCATTCATTTATGGACATTATGATATGCTAAAAGTTTATTTTAGCACCTCAGGCATTAATTTTAATTTCTAGACATCCATTTTATAATGTAATAGATGAATGAGAAATTTATAAAAGAACAAATAAATAATGAAATTATGTTTATAGAAATATATCAAGTAAGTATATTTCCATATATTCTTGGTTAATAAAATAATTACTCTATATTTTTATAATTATAAAAATAAAATGTGTTTTCCTAATACCTTAATTTTGTTGTAGTGAGGTGCTTTTAAATCATCACAGATTTAAGACTTTGAGGCCCTTAACTTTCCTTTGATAATTAACTGATTTTGGATTGATGACCTTAATCACTCCCAATAAATATTTATACATTTCCTTCATGACCAATTTTCAATCCCAACATATGTTATCCTATGTGGAAACTTGGTTATATGTTACTTTGGGTAACCTTTATGGTTATAAGGTTCCAATTTTATGATAAGTATTAGTAGCCTTTTATAAAACATGGGATTCTATGAATGAAACTTTGAAATACAAAAACATTGAAAAACTAGATGAATTTATTGGTTGAAATTGATTTCAATAGGGGTAGAATGTTACACCCTAAGATTTTGTGAATTGTTTTTTTCGAATTAATTTAATCTTTTTGATAATTTGGATTTCATGAAACAGGGAAAATAGTGTGTTTTATATTAAAGAACTATGTTAAGATTGAATTATATTAAAAACCAAGTTAATAATGAACTACAATAAATAATAATTAACTTTATCTATATGGATCAACTAGGATATCATGTGTTATACACAATAATGACTTCTCCTGATGGCTTGCATAACATGCAAGACTGAGTTTTATCAAACAATAATATATCATTAAAATGTTATTATTTAATATAATAAAATATAACACATCCATTAAAATTAAAATTTGGGAATATTATTAACTAATTTAGGTAAATATTTCATTTACACAAATATAATATGAATTCATAAGTTACCAATTAATTAGAAATGAATATGAAAACCGATTGAATATAAACGAAAATTTTATTATTTTTTTGGTCACAAAGCAATTTTGGACTAATAAACTAAATTAATTAAATTTTGTGAGTGATGTTAATGTAATATATTGTATATTTATTCCATTAAATAATTTTTATATTAATCCAATATATTTTATATACATAAGATAATAACACACCCAATTTTATTTTTAAAAATGAATATTTTTATTAACGTATTTTTACCACCTTTAAAGGGATAAACCATTTTAAATCCAATTTTTGGAAGTCTTATAGGTTTTATATGTAAAAATTAAATTTCATATTTGAAATGGGAACGTAATAATTAGGTTAGAGTAAATTTTTGGTATTTTTTTGAAGTTTTCCTTTATAATGAATAGTTAAAATAATGAATTGTAGTTAAAAAATTCCTTTCCTCTAATTAATTTTTAAGGTTAAATTATATTTTAAATTTTATCAAAAGTTTAGTTAGATAATATTTTTTTCAATTAATAAAATTTATTTCATTTAAATCAATTTCAATTATAAATTTGGTATAAAAAATTAATAACCATTTGAATGTTTTTACTTTAAAAACCTGCATTGTCAAACCGACCGTGGGATTAATTTTAAATTAATTTCTTCCACTTAAATTCTTGGAATTTGGAAAAATGGATTCCATATTTTGAATATGAATAATTTATAATGTATAATAATGTAAACTTAGTTTTTAACCAAAAATATTAGTGAAAGTAATTAAAAATAATTACATCGATTAAGGTAATGTTAATCTTAACTAAGGACTAACCCTTAAATATAAGACCCAAAACGTCTTAGAAAATTATCCAAAATCATTTTTTTGGAAACTTTTATACCATATAATCAATTTAATATACATTTGTAAATTATTGGATCTACTTTACATGAAAAAATGGAGTTTGAATTCTGTTTCTACAGATTTATAATAGTGCCACTCCCCATCCACTATAAAAAGGCCTCTTGTCCTCCACTTATTTAAACCTGTAAAATAACTTATCATCAGAAAAAATATTCCCAATATATTTCCTATCATTCCTACATTCCTTCTAGAATACTCCCCTTTGGAATAATTAAATTAAAGTAATCCTTTTAGAACAAACCAAAATGAGTTACCCGACTAAAAGTTAATGAATTTTCTTAAACTCTTTACTTTTATTTCCATTCTCTACCCCGTACAATAAATTTATTACATTATTGTATAAAAAACAAGTTTAAAAAATATAACGGTATTTTTTTTATGATAAGGTTTTGTCCAACACTTAAAATCACCTTCATATAGTGGATAATGAACATAGGATTTATAGGTACATTGAACTACAACCTCACAAAATGATGATTGTTCATTTTTCCATAATGCCTGTAATGGGGTAAATAATGATGTGAACTCAATTTATATATGTTATATATTATATATATTATTTATTTAATCTTATTTAACCCTTTTAAACAAATATCTATATACTTTACATTTTGTGTAAATTTGATAATTATGTTTGAGGAAGTGTGGACTACCACCCCCTCAAAGCTATGCAATTTATTCACACAATAAATGGAATGTATTAAAGATGCATTTAGTGAACATATATGATATATATAATATAATAATGGTACTTGAATTATGATATATATATATACAGATTTTTCATTTACCCTTTTTCTTTCAATACAACAATAAAAACAGAAACAACATTCATGCATATGTACGACTTACCGTCTTCATGAATAGGGTATTCCATTTCACACATATATTTTATATATACTATTATAAAGAAAATATACCATATATTCATGATATTTATATAATTATTAAATTTTTTAAATTCATTATATAAGTGTATGGACAAAATATATAACAAATTAAGACACATGCAAAAAACAAAGCGAATATTACCCAAAATGAAACATTAACATAGGATTATTTAAAAGTGGATAATATAAGGTAATAATAAAAAAATATATGTTATTATATATAATAATATTATTCTTCAAAATATTTATAATAAACTTACATTTATTATACAGTAATATTTTAGGAGTACGAAGAGAGTCAAGACACATGGTAAGGGGATTTCATCTCACTTTTTGTTTCCATGAGATACATGATTTATTCACCACCCATTTATTTTCTGTGGTGTGTATGAAACCCGTTGGTATATTGTATTATTATTATACTTAATTTTATATGTATTTAAATATCCATTTTATGATATTTCTTTCATGGGTTTTATGTTACAAAAGGTACCAAATTTGTAAAGTAATTTTGTCTCAATTCGCCTTCTTTGAGACACATTCCATGTTATGAAGAAATATATATCCATGAGGAGTGTGTAATATCTTTAAAATATTATATCATGAATCTAATTATTTTAATTTTATTTTAAGAATCATTAAATTTCATGTTATTACATGTGGAGTATGGTTTAATGTTATCGATGGGTAAGGGTTTATTGAAACAATCTCATAACTTATCGAGATTGTTTTTTCTTATGCTTCCTTTGATGAAATATTATGTTCCATCCCCCATAAAAATTCATGGATTTTATTATCCTCATGATATTCATGATATGTTCATGTATTTTTACCATAATTCCTTTATTTAGGACATAATATAGTTAAGAATGTGTTTTTTTGGAAATCCGGACTTTACCCTCTCTTCCGTAGGAAATATATGTTCCTTTAAAACCATTTTTTCTAAAAGGGCTTCCAAGAACATTATAATATTATCCTATAATATTTAAAAGACATTTTTAAACATTTTTATTTTACCAATTTTTTTAAATGAATACTACTGTATCTTTTTGAACAATCCATTTTTCTACCCTTTTTACCATGAAAAATGATTGTTTTTAACCTCATATGACATGTACATATTTACCCACCATTATTTCTCTGAAGCTTATTTTACAGGTTTAAAATGTTAATTTTTATGATTTTTTTAAATTTATTTTCAAATAAATTTCTTTCAAAACTTTTTCAAACTTCAATATACGTTTTTAGGGAAATTGTTTTTCAAATGTTTTTCAAGTTTTCTTTATATGTTTTTATAGTTATTTTCAAATAAATGGGTTTTAATATGTTTTCAATATTTCTTTATAATTTTTAAATGTCTTATCAAATAAAAAGGTTTTTAAAATGTTTTGAAGCTTATTTTATATGTTATTAGATAAAAAGTTTTTTTTAAAATGTTTCAAATCTCATTTTATATGTTTTAAAGGAAAAATGTTTTGAATATGTTTTCAAGATACTTTTATAATTTTCAATGAATACATATTTCAAAGATATTTCATGTCTTATTTATAAGTTATAAAGGAATTTTCTATGAAAATGTTTTTTAAATGGTTTTATGTATTAAAAATCCTTTTTCAAAGAAGAAAGAATTTTTTCATCAATAGATGTTTTTGAAAGATATTTCGAAATTATTTTCCTTCTAATAAGGCATTAATTGATGGTACTCATGCATTTATTTCAAATGTTTTAATGGTTCCATTCATATTATTTTATTTGAATGGTTTTTGTTTGATGTCTTGGTCTTTATAATAACCATTTCTCTTTCACAGGTTATATGTTTATGGATCCCATTTCTCTTTTATGGGTTATATGTTTTTGAAAAGCATTTCTATTTTACAGGTTAATGTTTATGAAATCTATTTCTCATTCATGGGTAATATGTTTATGAAATCCGTTTCTCATTCACTGGTTATGATTTTGATGAAATGATTATGAAAACTGTATTTTTTCTAGGTATGATATGATTACAAGTTTGTGAAACCCATTTCATTATATGTGTTACAATATGAATGTTTATGATTTTGTAGAACATGTACTTATGTTTTCATTATGAGATGGGAGGAACTTATACCACCATATAATTCATTGGATAAATATTTAAATCTCATGAGATAGTCGTGGATAAAACGAGAAATGAACTTAGTTTAGTATTATGGGACTGGAATGAGAAATGAACATGGTTTAGTATTATAGGGCTGTAACAAGGAGTGATCTCAGTTCAGTAATATAGGGATGGCACGGAGTATGAAACCAATTTAGTAATGTGATTTTTCAGTAAGATGGTATTGGAATCAATTCCTTGACTAATATAGAAGTAATTATATATGTTTATGTGTTTTATATAATTCCATGTTTTATTAATATGTTATTATTTAACATATTTTGTTATTCATTTACTTATGATTCATGTCTTATGAACTACCAAGATTTATTCCATGCTCCATGTTTATGATATTTGATATATAGGGTATGATCTTCTATTTTTATGATCATGTTCTCATACCCTTATGCTCATGATTATGCTTACATATCTCCCTTATTTACCCTTATTAATCATCTGATCTCAGACATTTTTATGTTTCCTTCCACAGGTTATCGAGATATGTTTTATGTTTTATGTTTCTAAGAACGGTGTTTGTCAAGAAGAACCTACTAACAGATAATATTTCTCAATTTTATATACGTGTTTATGTTTTAATGTTTCCAAAAGTAATAAACAGGTAAGGTCTTCAAGCATCAGTTTATATATTGTATTGTGTATTCGGTAAAAGTAATGTAATTTCAATTTTTGAAAATAGAGGGTTACTATATAGGGAGATGCAATGTTTCTAGTACAATGGTTGGGGACATATATCTTGAGATTTTCTAACCCGTTGTACATCTGATCGTGAGTTGATCAAGGGAATGCTTAGGTAGAGATAAAGGTAGGATAATAGTGGTCCACAGGGTGGCATATTTGGTAGAGGGGTCGAAAAGTTTACTAAAGGTGGTATGAGGTTTGACCTATTACCAACGCCACCCCAAGGTGGTCCATTCCAGACTCAAGGATCTTATGGGCATGGATGAGGTTTGTTGCGAGCTATCAAGTCCTATAACCCTGATGATCTAGGGATAATAATAGGAAAAATCTATTCCTTTTCTACATTAGCTATAATGTTGATCTAAATAAGTTCTATAATTTCATTTATATCAACTTCTATGGTTCGAGATATAGATATTCTATTAGATCCTTTAGATTGGCCCTTGTGGTTGGAGACTTTGACAGGTGGTGACTCCGGGATTGTTCACCTGTTCCATTAGTGTGATTTCCACTTAGAGGTGGTCATTTTGTATGGGATATCTTCATAGTAGCAATGATGAATTAAAAATTAATCTTAGGTAAGGACTAGCTATCCATAGTTAATTTCTATATTGACTGATTTTTATAGAGGATGTGGTGTGTCCATAGTGATGTAAAGAGGGTTTCCTTTTTTTGGGGAAAATGATTCCATCATAGAACATGATGAGCTCAGGCATAAGATAGTGCATATGATTACTCACTAGTTGAATACCATGACTCTGAAAGTAGTGGATACCTTGGGCTATCAGTTTCTTGTAGTGATGGAAAAGTATGAGGATGACTTTTTTGGGGATGTAATGGGTTTTACTTCCCCATAGAACCAGAATTTATAATCTACTTACATCCTGATATGGAACCAATATCTACACATTCATATTAGATGGATTCCATATAGAATTAAGAGATGAGGGTGAAGTTGGAGAACTTACTGGGGGCGGACTATGTGATACCCATTATTTCTCCATGGGCTACCCTCGTATTGTTTTCAAAGAATACAGATGATAACATGAGGTTATGTGTGTATTATCAACTCTTAATTCCCATGTTTTTGAGGAATAATAACCCACTAATGAGAATTTATGACATCTTTGATTAGTTGAGAGTGACATGATGGTTCTCCAAGATTGAGCTCAAATTAAACTATCACCAGCTGTAAGTACAGTATGAGGATTTACAAAAGACAATGTTCAAACTTCAACACGGTCTCCTTAATTATATATTTATTCTGTTTTGTGAGAAAATCTCCCTAGAAGTGTTCATTGTACTCATAAACCGGATCTTTCATACTATCTTAGACTATTTTATCATAGTCATCTTCGAGGACATCATTATGTATTTAGTGTCTAAGGATAAGCATATGAGAAACTTGGGGATGGACCTAAACACACTCCAAGATCAATATATTTAAAAGAATCTCTCAAAGTGTCAGTTTTGGATTTGAATAGACCACTTTATAGAAAATTTCATCTCAGATACTGATGTTGTAGTGGATCCAGTAATGGTTGAGGTGGTGCTTGCATGGGATCCACCCTAGAGTGTTACTGAGGTGTGGGGTTTATTTTTTCTGGTGGTATACTATGAGAGATTTCTACCAAAATTCTCTTGATTTTAATCACCCTTGAAATATTTCCCTAAAAGGGGTATCCTTTTATATGGATGGAAAGGTTCCATCTGTTAATTTAGGAGATGGGGTAGAGGTTTATGAGTGATCCCATATTGAGATTTCTAGAGGAGGGTTCCAATTACATAGTGTTCTATGATGTGTTAGGGACTACACTTGGTTTCGGTCTAATGCAAAGTCAAGTAGTTATTGCCTATGTTTTATGCTAGTTGAGACCACATGAGTAGAACTATGTGAACCATGATCTTGAGTTTTCAATGGCTATGTATTCATTGAATATGTGGTGATATTAATTGATGGGTGAGTGATTTATCATTTACTTTAATCAGAAGAGTTTCAAGTATATATTATCATATAATAATCATAACTTGAGACATAGGATATGGAAATAGTTCCTACTAGACTATGACATTGATATTTTTATACTCCTAGGAAGGGAAATGTTTTGGCTGACACTCTTAGTAGGAGATATTGTTCACATTTTTTTATCCAAGGAATTGGAGTAGTTAGACTTATTGCATTCAACATTTGTGGATTTAGATGGTGCTTCATACATTCAATCGATGGTTGTTACCCCACCACATTTATAGCATGCCATATATGCTCAGTGTGGAGATACCGAGTATGAGACCTTACGTACTCAGATATCCCATGTGCATGCTACTAATGGATATTCTAAAGGTGGGTAGAATACTATCCGTTTAGGGGATGATTGTCGTTAACATTGATGTTGCGGGTGGTGGTATTGTGGGATTTTCATACACCCCATTTGGTGATACATACAGGTCTAGAAAATATGTACTAGGACCTCCTACATATGTTTTGGTGGTTAGGCTTGAAGAAAGGAGTTCCAGATCCTATCTCCCAAATGCCTCAATTGTTAGTACGTGAAGGCATAGCACTGGGTTCCACCGGGTTTATCTCAACCACTTGCTGTGATATAGTGGAACTAAGATGGGATATCCATGGAATTAATCATGGTTACACCACATATATCCGGGGGAAAAAATTCCAGCAAGTTTATCAGATAAGAACTGAAAAAGTCATCCCACTCCCTAGCTATTAGAGAGAAGAGTAATGTTGAGAGATTATGATGCCTCTACATGAAGGAGATTGTCTGACTCCATGGAGTTTTCTTGATTATAATGTTTTTCTATGATGGTTTCTTCACATATCAGTTATGGAGGGGATTATAGGAGGAATTTGAGACTCAGTTATGCCTGATTACGGTATTTTACACCTAGACTGATGGCCAGATTGACCAGACCATTCAATTCATGGAGTACATGATGCTATCTTGTATATTGGACTTTTTATGGATTTGAGAGGATCATCTACCCCTGGTGGATATTTCATACAACAAAAACTACCGTTACACCATCGGTATGGAACCATTCGAGGCTTTATAAGGGAACACCTGTAACTACTTTATTCGATTGATCTAGGTGAGTCAACACTAATGGTCCCAAAGCTAGTGTGACCTAAAAAAGAAGGTGTAGATCATCAAGGAGTGAATGAGAACTACAATAATCCATCATAAGTCTTATGTGAACCAATGATGAAAACTCTTGAGTTGGATGAAGGAGACTATGTGTTCTTGAGAGTCTCATCTCAATGTAGATTGAGGAGATTTAGCCATAGTGGTAAGTTATCTATGAGATTCATTGATCCCTTATAGGAACTACGCAGATTTGGAAAGGTGGAATACCACTTAGCTCTACCTCCATAGTTGGATTAGGTACATAATCTCTTTCATGTGATGAAGATGAGGAGGTACACAACCAAACCGTCACACGATATAGATTAGGGCAAGATGAAGATCAAGGATGGAGATAAAATTGTAGAGTACCCAGTGGATATCGACGATTGGAAAAAGATAATATTTTATGGGTGTTCAATTACCATTTTCCATGTATAGTGGTAGAAAAAAAAACTCTTTATGAGAGAACATGGGAGTGGGAGGACAAGATGTGAACCTAGTCCCCTAATCTTTTTGAGTAGCTATTTATCTTTTTGCTATGAAAATCTCAATGGTGGGGAGATTGTAATGTCTCAAATTTCTTATTTATTATTTTAATATATTGTATGGATTATATTTGTGATAATTCACTGAGAAAACGTGTAATTTCAAGGCCCGGTGTTCCCCAAATAAATTTTTGAAATATATTAAATATATTAAATATCACACACACATAGTTTTCATGAAAAATAGAAATAAATATCAAAGAGGGTCTCTGTTCAGAAATATGAGGGGACTTTTGAGTTCAAAATAGAGGTCTTTCCCAGGCATGACATAACCTTTGTTATCATAGTTTGTTTGTGAAAAATTCAATGAATGAGTAATTAAATGAAATAAATTAAATAAATGAAATAATTAAATTATTTTGTTTATTTTTGACATAGTGACTAACATCTCTATTAAATATAAGGCTATATAAATTGACTATGTGTTAGCTATTAAACCCTAGATACCTAGGAGATATATGAGGAGATCTTTCTTGGAAGACGACAATAGAGCATGACTGGACTATGGACTATTGTCCCAACAGAGCCTGTGAATATCATTAACCACAGAAACAAAATATTTCTTCATCATCAATCAATCTAAACACTTTGTAGGATGTTTTTCTTTGTGTTTTAAAACACCTTATTTAATGACGAGTGAACAAAGATCAAATTCCATTAATATAAGGTATTCACATGTCACTAGTAGATATAATTTTATAGAATTGTGATTTTTACATTGATGTATTCCTCTTTATTCATATTTTCTATGATATCTAATGGAGGCCAAACAAATTATGGCCAATGTTAATTCACCACATTTTATGGCTTGTGGTTTTCTCCCTCTGTTCTTTGAAAATTCGTTGTGGTGATTTACTTTTGGACCATGGTTCAACAAATACCCTATATTTGATCGTTTCCTGACCATTATTTGGCACAAAAGTTCAATGCCAGTGGTGAAAATTATTATTGGTGGTACGAATGAGATGTAATGATAGAGGTGGTTGACTGGTGGTGGATTATAATATATATCCATCATACATTTGATCTAGTTTGGAAGTGTGACAATATATGCATATATGGTAATGATTTCTACCTATATTCAAACTAAGATATTAGAAATAATGGATAAAAAAAGTTGGCCTACCCTAGATCTGTAGTTTTTGGTGAGATCAAAGGTTTCTACGGTGCATAAACCAACACAGAGGAGAAACCGAGGATTCTAGAAATTTTTGAGAAATACGATGCATAATCCAATATTACACACCATGTGTACCCACCATGATATAGTGCTAGGGTTCTAAAAAATGTTAAATATCACACACCATGTGACACCTGTCACATGCCATGTGAACCCTTATATGTGGATAGACATTACTTAGGGAAGTACATGGACATGAAAAAAAGTCCACTAACATAGACCACACTGTCTACTTAGACATAGACATGGGAAAAATTACACGACCCGAGGGCACACCATATACTGGGACACAAACATGGATTGCTGTACATGGGCTAATACATGGGCATGCACACTATAAATATACATGGACACTAGAAATAGACATGTACATGTGACATGGTAAATATTCCATGTCTCTCTACATGCCATGATGTTCATCCA
Organism: Viscum album; assembly: GCA_963277665.1. Lineage (NCBI taxonomy): Eukaryota > Viridiplantae > Streptophyta > Magnoliopsida > Santalales > Viscaceae > Viscum > Viscum album. The sequence continues at coordinate 1,436,149,832 of OY728128.1, forward strand.
ACCATCATGTATATGGAGACTTACATGCCATGTGAGGCTCTTTCACACGAAAAGTCAAGGGGATAGATGGATACACCGTGTACCCCCTTGCACACATTGTGTATCCCATTCATGAGTGATTGTGTCTATTTGTTTTATTATTTTGGAATAGAATAGGTTCAACGGGTTCCCTTGGTCCTTTCCCTCGAGGTTACAATGAGGAGTTTCATCCATATCCCAATATTGTGATCCCATATAGAGGACAAGTCTCATATAGAGATGTAGTGTCCCTCTATGAGACTAGATTGTTATCCTCTACTATAATTTGTAACATAGGTTAGGTTTGTGGAATCAATGTAACATCTCTGAGTAGGGAATTGATCCTCCATCTAGCATCCCATATTGATAGGGTTAGTGGTATCATTGAAATATGATCCCCTATGTATCGGGTTAATCCAAATTGGGGTTGTAGTGTTCGCCAATGGTTTTGTGCATGACCCCTTATCTGTGTATCATGGTCTTCTTAGAACAATGAGATTTTATTGGGCATGTTCCATTGAACTATACCTCTTCATTGAGCATCTCTGATGATATCATGGATCGTTGAGTGGATTCTCCAGAAATGAGTGTTCTTTCGTGCAGAATATAGTGGCTGGTAGTAGGTTATGACCTCTAGGTGGTGTGGTGTCTTTCTTGAGTATATATGGGTGTTTATATTATAAATTTATTTTTATATATTGAATTTATATGATATAATTGGTGTATCATGTTTAATTTTTTCATGGTGTCAAAATGAGTATTATTATACTCACCCCTTCATGGTATGTTCACGAACGAGATGTGTCTTATGAAGCTGATAACCCATTAGTAAATATTGTGAGAAGACATGGAGTGATTAGAGAGAATATGGATCTTGTTAGGATAAGGTGTTTTCTGGGAGCTTGCACTCGATTTAGTCCCCACCCTTGGAGTTGGATGAACACATTACAATTTTTGGTTGGGCTTGTATTTTGACCTTTTTCTATTTTCAGTATATTACCCTTGTACTCTATTGTGGGCTCATAGATGTATGCAAGCATTTTTTCAATTGTTTTCACATTTTAGCATTATGTCGGCCATGACATGTGTGTGTGTGTGAATAGATACTTTAGGATAATTTCTACCATTTTTGGGATATGCTAACTTGGAAATAGTCGAAAACACTTATCCCATTAGTGGTGGGCTTGGGGTAGTCATAAGTAAAACCTTAGAGGGTCGGGTCATAAAAGAGGAGTAGAGTAAAGTACCAAGGAATTTGAGTCACAAATGCACACTCAAAACCCCAATCTATTTAATTTTTATCTCTTCTCTTTTAACATTGTTTGTTTTATAGATGTAGATCCTTCTAGTTTATGATTAGGGTTCCTCTTGTTTTTTTCTATATATTTACTCTCATGTGATAGGTATCTACCTTTTGAGATCTCTAAATATATGGTTTTAGTTTTTTCATGGTTCGACACCATTTTCCACTAAGTGATGTGATATATCCTTGGAAATCACGATATATTAGAGATGTATATCATGAGGAGGATATTTAGAAGACCCCATTTTCAATTTCCTTTATATATTGGGTTTTGGATTCTTTAGGATGATAATTGTTTTATTGGTATATAATGTAGTGGCCCAGATCTATGTGTATGAACCATTGGGTGTTTTGGAGGCTCATGGTGTTTGGAGGAGGCTTGGAAGTGGTATGGATACAAAAGCCTGGAAAAAGGAAGAATTTACATTGAGTAAATCTAAAGGATGTGAATGTTTCTTCCATTGAGTTTTGATGGCCGGTTCATGGAGTGTAAATTTTTATTGATAAAAAATAAATAGTGACACATTTTTCGGCATATAGTAGACCATGAGGATTAGACCACATAAAAGGGTATTACATATTTTGTAAATCCCCTATGTAGTGCATCTTTAAGGAGTTCACCTGCTAGTGTTTTTCACAAACCCTATAACCTTCTTCCCCTATTACTCTCATTTTGGGATACCACTAACTCCCATCCTTGGTGTTTTGAGACCCCTTTGATGAGAATCAATCAATGGGCTTCCATATACAATATTTTGTGAAGAAAGGAAAGTTCTAATTCCATTTCTTATAGCTTCTCCTTTATTTAATCTTCTTTTCCTCCCATTATTATTTCAATGTGATGGTGGATGATATTCCATGCTTCTAATATAGTGTTATTGGGTTTTTATTGGTGAAATTGTTGTATAAAATTCATGGATGGATACCTTTCGTGTGGAAGAGGTGATTATAGAACCACAACATTTCTCTATTCTTGTGTAAATAATGCTGACTCTATTGAGGCGGAGGACTGGGATAAAAATTGAATTTTTCTGTTTATAATTTATACAATGTGAAAAAGTTTGCCACTATATTTTTTAGATATTGTTATATTTATGATATGCTTGGTTAGAATATTATGTTTCTTTTAGTAGAATGTTGGAATTGATAAATAATGTACATATATAATTAATTGATAATTCATTGGCATGTGAACTAATGAAGATAAATGTTTTTAATTTGGTAGATAATGTAATTTCATGATAATGAAATTGGTGAAATGTGAAAGTTTAATTGAAATTTATCTTCCATATGATGTAAAATTTAACTGTTAATGTGAATCATGTTTATTATTGATGATATTAATTATAAAGGAATGTTAATTGATAATTATTGACCTTTAGTTTTGTTGAAACCAAACTAAATTCTAAGAGGATGTTTCACATTTTATAGAAGGTTATTGATTAATACATTAGGTTTTCCGTAGTTGGAACCTATAAATAATGAATCAGTTAACTCAAGATGGAATAATAACATGTTCGGTGATAGGGATAATTTTATGGGGCTTCAGTTACTCGCTTTCTTGAGAAGGAAGAGTTCTTTATTTTAGAGTTGTGAGATTTCATTTTCATGAGAAAGATGAATTCCTTGTTTTGAGGTCCGAGTTTCCATATTGACTTCTTGTTTGTTCATAATGAATTTTTTATTTTCTTTATATATTAACCTTATGACATGATCCAGAGATAGATTATCCTGGGATAACTGATTTGGGTCGAAGTGAACTAGATGTAATATGAGCCTTATACAGATGATCCCAGGATGACTATTGTGATATATGGGAAAGGAGGCCTAGATGATGTGGTAGTAGTTGATGCCTATAATGGAGAGATGCATCAGTATATTCATACGGGGGTTGGGTATGGAACCATATATGATGGAATGGGTTAAATTTGGTCTTACCTATTGATGATATGTAGAGAACTGGTATTCTATCTTAGGAGATTGTTTAATGGATGATGTTTGAGTTTCATATTTTATCTCCATACCTTTCCCACTAGTTTGGGCATCTGGATGTGTTTGTTTTCATGTTTCCTCTTGGTGGTTTCTTAGGATGTTTTTACTAGATTTCTTGGATATGGAATTATTCTAATAATTATTAAATAATTATTAACCCATGGGGTTGGTTGATTATGGAGTGTAGATTCTTAAAATATGTAAATATTTATAAAACATATACTTAGTTTGGATTTTTCTGAGGGGTAAATGACTTTATTCTGATGATTAATGTAATGTAATGTAATGTAATTTATGGTAACATAGAAAAATGTTAATAGTTAATTAATTTCCAATGAATTAATTAACTTAAGGAAATTATAAAAATGAAAGAAGAAATTAATGCAACTATTTTATATTCTTATATTCTTATAGGATATCTAGCCTTATCAGTGGCAGTTGAGAGTCCAAGAGACAATAGATGTAGTTGATTATAATATTATGTTATTCCCATAGTGTGTTTTTGATGTATATTATATCATGTATATTTAAGGATTTCATATGCTAACCCACCCATGTTTATTAGGTGTACTGACACCCAATGGAATTTGGGTGAGTGTTTTCCCCAACATCCCAATAGAATGATTGATGGATAACTACACATTTTAGCTGAACACTCTTCTATTGGTAGTTACATGTGATGAAATGTGTGGCGGTTAGTATTCCCATATACATTTTTAGAGGGATGTGATGGATTTTGGTTATTTAAAAAACATTTACTACTAGATTTAGTATCCAAAGGATTATTAGAAGTTTGAAATGTATGGAGCATGATGTAATGTGGTTATCACACACCCACATATTATTAGATCTATTATTTAAAGTATTATTATAGATATGATGTTTATAGGCTGTGATGGATTGAGATATATACTCAGTGTATGGTTTTGATGTCTTGAGTTATAATACATGATGTTTGATTTTTTTTTCATATGGGTTGTGGTGGCCCGGAAAACTAACTAGTTATTATATATGGATATTTGTAAAGGATTATGTGGTTATATGATTCATAAGGTGCATGTTGAGATTCCTTGACCATGTTTTTTTGGGTGGGATTACTTTTGGGGAGAGACAGATCAGGATGTGATGTGTTTGAGAAAAGTGTAAAACCATTAGGGAAGCAAGAGAGGGGTACCCTTGAGGTTTTACTACTATATTATGTGTTATCTTATCTATGATACTTAGTGAGATTTATCCATGGTTGTACTAAGAACATAGTATTCATTTTATTTTTTGAGTTAGTTTCATTGTTTTTCACTATGCTTTAGCATGATATATTTATCCTTTATACGAAGGGATCTAGGAAGGATCCTAGTGAGTATACTGTTATTCTCACCTTATATATATAAAATCTTTTTTAAGTTTAGTTTGAGTAGGTTTGAGATTAGGATAGATATTACTAGGTCATGGTTTTGCAAGAGCTATTTGGTCTTTGTGGTTGCTTCCATATTTACTTTTTTGGTACATATAGTTTCACATTATGTTGTTAGAGCAGTTTTTAACATTTCATGTTGGAATTTTGGATTTACTTATATATATATATATTTATATGTTAGATCTAGTTTTGTGTGTTGTATCATTGTTATCTCTTTCTTCCCCGTGTTTCTGTTGGAGGAAAATACCTCCCATATGCATGTTTATTATAACCTCAATCTTAGTGGCCAACATAGGTCCTATTGGAGGTGAGGCATGAGAAGTCACCATATATATCTCACCTCATTTAGGTATCTTTATGGGGAGGGGTTGTGGCATTAATATCTATAAGTAACCCCATTTAGTTAAAATCAATGATTACCCTATGAAATTGGAACATCCATTTATATAATTTATTCATTAAATGTTTTGATAAACCCCATATAAAATTTAATCCATTAGTACCAGAGTCATCTCAATCTCTAATAACTAATATTTACCACATTATATATTCATAACATAAATATACTACTCTATTTATAACTTCCCAAATTAAGAGGTCCCAAAATGTTATTCCCCTCCCAACATTACTATTATAGTGGTATTCAAAATTCAATTGACAATTTATAATTTCTCCAAAAATATCACAAATATAAATTACTTTATTTAATATATAGTTGCTTATGGTACCAATACTCCTTATGAACTTATGATAAGAGTTATATAATTAAATAAATAAGAAATATTAACAACATACCCTTTTATTTTTGTTGAATATGTTCTTTATTTTATGGAAATTAAAAAGGGGGAATAAAATTAAAGATGAAATATCCTCCAAAATACTATATATAGAGAGATATTGACATGTTAATGTATAATAGGAAAATATTAATTAGTATGTAACTGAATATGACATCAAATTAAGATAGATTCATAATTGTATATTTAAAAATTAAATAGATAACAAAAATGATTGAAAATATGAATATAAGGAATCCTGTAAAATCAATTGAAATAATATCACATATATGAAAGAAACATGTTCATTTGGTTAAATGGATATTGATGGGGATTCTTGTAATGATCACGTTGATGATAAATTTACCTACATTTAGTGAATGTAATTTTTTTCAAAGTATTTTAATATTTTATATTTCTATTTTATATCATGATGAAAAATCACAACCATCTTGATAACGGCATGATATAATGATTTTTAGATACCCAATTCATGTATGTTTATCAGGCCTCCCATCAATTTATGTAAACTAGGTTACTGATTTGAATATAATATATTCACAACACATCATAAAATGTGAGGACCATGGGATTCTGATTTTGAGCAATAACTTCTTTAAAAAAATCAATATTGTATTTCTAATAATGATAAATAAAATGAATAGATTTAATTGGATTTTATGATTTGTTTTGAATTAATTTAATGTATATAAAAAAAATAAACTAATAATAGAAATAAATATCTAATTAAAATAAATAAAAGAAAATAAATTTATATAAATCTTTTTAAATTGAACACTATTTTTTGAATAATATTGTTGAAATAAATATTCCTATTACTGAATATTGGATCAATTTGAGTGACTTTGAGAATTTGTATATAGTAAAATTAGGATATTGGTTTTGTATTTCTAGGGTTACATGTGAACAAAATTATAAAAATTAGATTTCTAAATTATAAAAAATATATTAGGGAGACAAAAAATAATAATGTGAAAGTTATAGAGGTTTCATAAATTCCAATAACATGTATGAATATAAAAAATTATTTATCATAAATAAAATTTCAATGGTAATATTTAGGTATGATACTACCACAAAACACAAAAATAAAAAAGATAAATTTCTTAATATAATGATTATGTTATGTGATATAATTAATCCCAATGGTTTAAAAAGGTAAACATAGTGAAATATTCTCATGAATAATGAATGATCGTAAATGAATACATGTGTATGTTTTATTATAATTAACTCTATAATTGGTTTCATCAGACATAAATAAGTTTGGTAGGAAATTTTGACGGCGATAATATAATTCAAAATAATTTCCTTTATATAGATTTTTTAGCTGATGGGGATATTATAAGAATATGGAAAAAATATGTTGGTATTAGGTAATGTTATAATGATAATGAAATATATCATAAGGGGATTTTTAGAGGTGGAGAATGTCAACCCCATGAAGGTACATTTTGAATAAATGTATTAAAAATAAATTTTACATTAAAATATGAATATCATATGCAAGAATATGTCGAAGGTAGGTGTGAACTGATCATCCAAGTAGTGGAACTTATTATTAGAATCTATTAAGAATTTTAACAGTAACAATAATGTTGTTTTCTTGTAAGTAAACAAATTATGGGAAGATGTAATAAATAGATATTGAAGTTTCAATGAAACGATCACAAAAGAACAATCATTGGATTCATTAATTTTTCTATCATGTAATTTGATTACTGAGATCAAATTTTTTAATGGTTTGATTAAATATCATGGAAGACAAGTTATATTAATAAATGAAATATCACTCATAATAATTGTTTTTTTAAATTTAAAAAAATTATTCTAAAAAAACCATATAATATATTTAATTGAAATATAATCTTTAAGTTAAAATATTATTAAGATTTATTTATTCTTGGTTATAAATATAATATGTAAATATATTTAATATTGTGAGGCAATTAGAACGTGATAATTTTTTGAAAATATATTTATATTATTGAAATTAAAATTTTCTATTCATTTAGATTAAATATAATAGAACAAAATAATTTTTTTTATCAAATAAAAACATTTCAAATTTTATGTGAACATGATCTATTGGAATAAAATTTTCATTTCCATTAATAGTGTTTAAATTCTAAATAATCGATGATAGTTAATGTTTTTATCTATAATGAAAAATCATTTGATATTAAAAAATAACCATTTTATTAAATTTAATAGATGATAATTATTATTAACATTATTTATGAATAGGTAGACATTGGAAAGAATAAAAAATTTTATAGGACTGAGAAAAATATATTTCAACTAATGAAGTATAATTATTATGATTGGGGTATATATTTTATTTATTTAATAGCCAATTACTTTAGTTAGAAACACTTATGTACAAGATGACTATGTTTAAGGATGTTAATTTTTTCAGGATAAACTAAACATATATAACTAATTAAATAGGATAGGGCAGTAATGGATTAAAATTGTTATTTCATCTATATTTAATTATGTAGTAGTTTAATATTTTAATTAATGAAATATAATCTAGATGAATTCATCTAACCCTATACACACCAAAAAATGGGTTTTCATAGAAAATGAAATGAATAAATAATACCATAGGATAAGCTATATTAGATACTTTTTTATGAAAATGTAATTATATATAAAAGTTTTCATTACTAATATAAAGATATAGATATTATATTTATTAAACAAATTAGATATACCACCATTTGAAATTTTTTATAAATGGAATCCAAATATAAATTTATTTATAAGTTTTGAGACCATATTTCCTAAAAAATTAATGTAATTTTTAAGTAAATATATGAATACAAAATAGATATGAAGTATTTATGAGATATTTATATAGTTTTAGAGGCTATATTTTTTTTTCCAATGATGCACAAATGGTTAGTTTGTTATTATATTTTCGTGGTTATATAGAGTTACATTAAAACTATTGTTCCATGTGTTGGAAAGAGAGTGATGAATACAATGAGTATAATGTATTAAAACAGTGATTTTATTTTTTTTTTAAAAAAATATATCGAATTAAATGATATTTTTTATAATAAATTAACTATAATTCCATTAATGAATTTCATATTTCAATGAAGTGGGTTGAAGTGAATTTAATTATTGGGGATTCTAATAGACTAGTTCAAATGATGAGAACATTAAATTAAATTACAAATACAATAATATTTCATTATATTCAATACTAGAGTAATTGAGTTAATTTTATATATGTATTTTGGATTTAAAATATGGATTATGGGATATAGTATAAACACAATCAAAAATTAAATTATTTTACTAATTATAAAATAAAATTCTCACAGGAATATAATGGATTTTATTAAATGACTTGATTGAAAACGATATTTTTAAAAAATATATATTGTATAATGTTCAAATTAATTTTAAAAGTTGGGGTATCGTGACCCCATCCATCCATAGTTACCCAAAACAGGTTAGAAAACGTAGGAATATTGGTAATGGTTCTTGAATCCAACATTAAATATACCATTTAATGGTTACTTATACCTAGGGTATTTGAATCACAGAAAAGGGTAACACTTCCCATAATAGAATTATGGAATAAGTATATCATAGAAAACCTAAGATAAAATAGAACACATAAAAAATATGAGATCTCATTTAAATTAGTACCATAAAAAAACTAAATGGATAATTTTAGGATAACTAAATGTAACAAATTTATGATTAGGAAGTGACCATGCACTCCATCCACTCCAAACAGAAACTCAAAAACATCTGATATCCTATAATGTACAACCCAATCACAAACCCATTTGTAGTTTAATGATATATATATATATATATATAGGGTTGGAATAATATTTATACTCAGTAGATCCTCCATGATACCTCTCATGAAAAATGTGAATGAAACATTGTAAAGGGAAGTGTGGGAAAAATGAAACAAACTCATCGCTTAAATTGATATTAATAATTTCCCCATCATCACCATGGATCCCTTTCCAAATAATCAATGATGTAAACCAGATTATATCAAAATCATATATGTAGATCAAGGAATCTCTCTTCCACTTCTCTAATGGATTGTCATTTTCATGATCTAATGCCACAGTCCATATTCTAATCCATTCCTTAAGTAATTAATCTATGATATAATTCATGCTTAAACTATACAGATATCAGTCTCAAGTAGGTTCCATAATCTCATGTTATAATTAGGAAAAATAACAATATCGTCTTCACTATTATAGTATTGACCATATCCATTATTTGAATCTAGTATAACCAATTTATTTTATACTGTTCTTTAGTCCATAACAACCCATATATAACATACCTTTAACAGTCCTTAGGATTATACATCTAGAAAACATGTATTTGAATTTACCTCAATAAATAATAGCCTATATCACACATGTATAGGAAATAAATTCTATCCACAAAAGAACATAATACTACAATCTAAGAAATTTTAGGAGTTGATGAAGTCTGTCTTCCATTACCTCTTTATTTAAAAAGATCAAGATGTCAACACCCCCACCCAAAAAAATTTAATATTTTGTTTCCCTACATATTTTTGTAGGGAATTATATTTAATTAAGGAATATATCAATATCATGTTCAACCCAAAATAGGGGAAACTACCCAGCCTCAGAATTATATTCATTTATCATCACACAGGACATCTGGCTTCCACTATTAAGGACTAGTTATCAAATATCAACATTTGAATTAAACTATTAATTAATTATTTGATTATTAATTAATTCACCATAATGATTTTTTCCATTTTAATCCATGTGTATAAAAAATAAATAATTATATTTAATATATTCTCAATAATATAACCATTATTAAAACTATTTTTACTATTTCATTAGTGCCAAAAGATTTTTTTAAACTAAATTATAAATTCTAGATTTTAAACCTACTCTCCTTAGAGAATATAGTGTTTCCATCAAATAGTCTCCATTATTCTAATAATAAACCTTTAGAATTACGTTCATCTATAACACCCCATACCATGTGTTATTAATTAGGTTATTTATAAAAATTATATGTACTAGTTACTTTAGAAATAAATATATGAAAAACCAGAAAAACTATGTTTATTGTGAATAAATTTCAATTGTCATGTTGTTTTATCCCAAAAAAAGAACATCCAACCCCCAGACATCTATAAAGTAATAACCATGAAAAAAATTAATGATAAATCCACAAAATTAATTTTTCCAAAACTTAATAGTGTCCCACACTCTTATTCAAAACACTATATTATCCCTCTATTACCAGAATAAACCATCACTACACCTCATTATCCCATCCCATTCGACAAATATATATCCCATCCATAAAAAGTAACCATCGATAAAATAGGACATGGCTCCCAGTCCCCTGTATATCATTATAATCGAACCATACTATTTTCCTAAAAAAACACCACAAGGATGTATCGTCATATTACTAAAATTCATGGAATCAAAATTAATTTCAGCAAAAACCATGCATGGGGAAGCAATAACCATATAACCAATGAATAAAAACCTTTCATAATAAGAATGATCTCGGTCAACCCAAAATCACATACCTTAAGGAATAGATCATTTTTATTTTCATCATTAATTAACATGTTCATTTATTAGAGGATATAAAAAACACACAACATATAACTTATGAGTTATCAATATATTTGAAACAAATTTAATATATATTTTTCATTACATTAATTACTCGTAAAAATGGGGAAGAAAAGATGTCATATTTCTTACCTATTTCCTCATTCACATAATTATAATTATTATAAAATAACATTATTTAACATATTAAAAAATAAACATGATAAGCATGAAATAACCCATTATAAGGACAACATAATATATTTGAAAAAAAGGGGAGTCAATAATCATAATAAATAAATAAATAAATAAACCCAATAAAAAATATAATTCTTCATTTATATTTACACATGATTGTCTTAATTTGGATTATTACACCCTTAGAAAAATTATTAATGTCTGATAATATAAAAATTTCACATAGAATCGTGATTAATATAAAAAATATCATGCCGTAACATGATGATCATAATGTCGTGAGAGAACAAATGGAACAGAAAGTATCAATCTATGATTTCTCTCATGTGGGTAAAAACTACCCTTAAAATCCCAGCTTAAAAATATACCCCCTCTTTTTTATTGATATATAATAGATGAAATGTGTTGATAATGGCCTACCATAGAATGGATGAATATGAATAGTAGATAATGAAAACACAGAGGAAATGAGTTTTAATCTTGGATCACCACACATTAATCTATAGAATGTGAAGGTCGAATATGATTGAATGTGATTAAATGGATTTAAAAAATATCACATGAATGCCATGGTTCATGAAAGAGTATAAAAATTTAGGGAAACCAAGGGGATTAAAAAATTGTATCCCAGATTGAAAAGCCTCATTAAAATAGAGAATATATCATTCAATAGATTAATTCTAGGGGTTATGAAACAAATAAAAATTAACTCACCTCATCCTATAAACCTCATATAATCATTCAAGTTGTGAATAAACATTTCATTATAATAATTCATTAACTGTATAACCAAAAAAAATAAACCATGAAACAGATCATTTCATGAATAAAAATTCAAGGAATTAATCACATTTCACAATGTGAATATCCTCTTACATTTAATTAATTTATCATACAACAAGGTTTTTAGCTTCTATCCACATGATCCTTCCCCAAAATAAAAAAGTTAAGGACTAGAAAAACTATGTAGTTACATCAAGTAAATCATAGATAATTCTCATTCTGTTAATTTAATAAAAAACCATAAATTAGAAAGGGGGACTGAATGACCACCCTATGAGATACTTCTCATTGGTCAATATAATATAAGAAAAAATACACCCCATATAAGGAACAAATAAAAAACTCATAGAAATACCATGAATCATAAAAACACACTCTTGGTGGAGAAACCAATTTTGGTAAATTATTATATGTACAAAACCCCAATAAAGTGAAAATATATCATAAAAACACATGTTTTATAAATCAACCCATTTAAGGACCAAAAAAATCATCAAATTTGGTAATATAAAGAACTAAAAATCATAGGATATTGATTACACATATATGAATCCAAATCCTTGGTTCTATCCTCTAAAAAACATGTTGCTAAAAGACACAGACCCATGGGAGATAAGGCTTGTGAAAAATCTTTTCTTAATAGTCTAGAATCTATACAACCCACTCAACAAATTTTGTATCATATAAAACATCCAGTTCAATCCAATCAATTAAGTGATATTCATCAAATAAATATTAGTGAATCTTTGATTTGTGCATGATGTCAATAATATATCTCATATGTGAGTGTTGTTATAATATATAATACATGTCCTAAACCCAAATCGACACCATGAATGATTCAAGAAACCTTATTGAAGGCATAATCCAATGAAATAACATAATATTCCCATAAGATGGAGTCATTATTAAGAGTACATGGTTGCTAAAATTGAAATCTATAGGCCTCATACAATTATTAGAATATGGATTTTTATGATCTTGTTACACCCTCAATCACTCATGAATCACCTATAAGATATCTTTCATACTCTACACCAAATTATGATCCATGTCCTGCCGAACAACACATCCAAATTTTGATCCATTTCCTCCATGAGCTTCCCCAAAAACACGTCCATAAAGATAGAATCCTTAATCGCTAAGAAGTTTTATTAATTTTAGTAACAGTCCATGATTAAAAATATAGAATGAAAAATACCCAGATCCCTTGATATATTTTTTATGTCGTCCATTGAAATTTCCCCTCACATAGACATGGGGATATCAAGTAGTTAAATCAATCCACCCATAACATGATTATCATCTATCACCATCTGATAGAAAAAATATAGAAATAAAAAATCTAATACTAAACACTTTATCCCAAAACACTAAATTATATACCTTAAAGATAAATAAAAAATTTCCACACCAAGATGTAATGAAAAGGGTGATTTGTTGAACTCATAGAGAAAATCCTCACATATAACTATTGAAATGAAAACCTTCCCCTAGAACTATACCTAACATTTTCAATCCATTTATCATCTAATTGGAGAATCTCTATAAACAACCTAATCCCACCATATAACTTCCTCATGATCCCAAAACTATGAATCATTGATGTGTCACACTAATGAAATATATAGTATCATATGAGAAAGAACACGACTTCTTTCATATAGTCCAATATCATGGTGCAATGAAACTAAATTTTCCATTACACTCCAAGAGTATTTAAAGTGCACACATCACTTCCTCACAACTTACTATCAAGTAATCTTCCAAAACATTTTCATCACCTAGTTTAAAGGAAATTCCAATTTAATTATCCTATAAGAATTATATACACCAATTTTTTTGGATTCATGTTTCTCTATGAGAGTATATACATTAGGATCTTGAAATCCATAAAGACTATAATATACTCTTCATTAAGGTATTTTCACCACATATTCATTGAAAAAAACACAATAACATGTTCATGGTAATGGGTGGTATAGTTATATTGATACATTAATAATTGAAATGAACCATATGAAAAAGATTCCCTCTACCTCATCAATGAATATAAATAATAAATAATAAATGTGATTTAATAAACCATTATTGTAGTTCTATCCATTGATAGATAAGGAATAGAAGAACTGACTATCGTCTCTACTAAATACACCAATATAGTCAAACATATTCTTGTCCACATAATAATATGTTCCATTATAGTGATCATATTCATAAGATATGAAATTTAGGGGCAGTATTATATGAATATCTTCTAATATATAGCTTGAATACGAAACTTTGTACCTCTATAATATTATTATGGGATACCCTTGAATGAGATAACTATATTATTGAAATATTAATAGCTACTCCTTGAGGTGATATCACTATTCCCATGAAAAAAATTACATATGCCTAAAAATCAAACATTATCATCATCTTAAACACCTGATAAACCTGAAAAATGGGAACATATTGTGAAAATGATCAGTGTGTGGCCCCTCATATACTAAAAACAGAAGGTTTTCATAAAAAAAAGATTACTATGAACCAGTCTAAAATCTCCTAAAACTCAAAATTCATCATCACTATGAATATATCAAGAGAATTAATGTCACCAAACTCAATCACAAAGAAATAATAATGGGTATAATGATATAAGTATTATGTTTTTTGGAAAGTTTCATATTTTTCTAACATATTATGATAGCTCAACCATATGTTGTTCTTCGAAAACCACAATTATACCCTAACCAAAATAAAAATCATTAATCTTGGGAAGATCCAGGAGGATGGTAATTTTCAATTGAGTTAAAAAGTTATAATCTACATATAAATATAGATTTAAATCTAATTTCTTCATAAAAACAACTAGTTATCTCGAAAGATACAGACTCCGTAAAGTGATTTATCTATATATGAGAAAATAAACCAAAATATATAGCACCCTAAAAATATAAATAACCATCTGATATAGAGAGATGAATGTTAGAGAAACACTTCACCATATCTCTATCACAAACAAGACATAAAATCAAGGGTTATTTCACTAACATCTTCTATAAATACATCATTATACTCTTAAAATGAATACGTAAAGAAAAAAAATTATTAATCAATGTTGAAATCAACACTAACGCATCCAATATGAAAGATAGAGACTCAGAATTCCTCCTATAGATTTGATGGTCCATCCCACTAATGAATAACTAATTAACCATATCAATATAGTAAAATGTGAAAAACATGTTTATGAAATTATTGATAGCATATACCCAATATAAAAAATTGATAATTGGGATAATGTAATATATATGTATCTGTAAATATATGGATTATACACAAGAGAGTTATTATCATATAACGTTATAGTATTCTCAATCTACTTTGAGAATGATATCTAAATATAAATTTTTAATATTATATTCCATGGGAACTAAAATAATCTCAACCTAAAACCCCATTGTATAGAATAAGGAATGTGAAAAATGGAGTTCAAATATCCTAAATAAAACAAGTCAAAAACCCATGTTAAAAACGATCCAATAATATATTTCATGACATTTGGTGATCCTAATGCTAGTAACTCTATTTTATGCACCAAATAACGTTATTCTTCATGTCCTCTCTATCCATGATCAGGATCATTTCTATAGAAGTTCCTGTTCCATTGAACCTGATGATGAATGAAATTACAAGGATATCCTCATCCCACCCATCCCCTCTGTATTACTCAAAATTCAAAACAACCTGCTACTGTTTCTACCTAAAAAAAGTGTTTTAATTACTAGACTTGAAATAATCCATAAGACACACACATAATAATGAGGAAGGCCAAACTTTATAATTTTTAATGTATAAAAATTACAAAGGAATAATATACATCTCATCTTCTTTATAGGGTATGAGAACTTTTAGATCTTTTGAAATTTGTTGAAGAGGTCTAAAACCTAATAATTTAAAACTAAAACATCTTCACATGGACAAAAAGCATAAAAACTATGGTAATGTATCTTCTCTGTGATACATCTTAAAAACTATCATCACATAGTGATCTAATCCTATCCAATTTTCTCTAAATGGTCTCTAACTTTTCTTGTAACGCTATATATTACTTCAGAAATAACTAAGATACTTGACACATGATCTCTATATGAAAATACTCTTAGAAATTATTATCCCTAACCATATAAACATGAAAGAGTTTTTAAGAATTATACATGAGGTTATTGAATTGAATACGAAACTCTAGATCACTGGAACAACCAAATAGAAGTTTAAGGATCTTTTCATTGAATGAATATTTAGGGATACCAGAAAAATAAATATCATAAAACTGATCCATAAACCTATCCCATGAAACATATATCACATTTTGATCATCAAGAATAAAAACACTCTACTATCGAGATGACCCATACGACATCATCATAGTTAAATATACCCAATCCTCATTCCAAATAGGAATCAAAATGAATTATATATTCATATCCTCAATTCAAACCTAAATATCCTAATGTTAAACAGAGACTTAATACATATTTAGGAATTAGAGATAAATCCCATGGAGTGTCTTCCTCTAGGTGTCATTTTCATTCAAGTACACATGGAAATGTATCATTAGAAATTCATACTAATTATATACATCATGAAATTTTCTAGGATGTCAACCTGGTTCTATATTGTAAAAATAAAAACTGTCAGTATTCCAAAACCTAGGATAAATGATTTTTAAGGTCAATTTATTAATATATTCATGAGTTTTATCATATATCCCATTTTTAATGCAAATTGAAGCGCAAGGGAAGAAAAATCATTGTGAATGATCATTACCTAAGTATCTGCCTCTTTAGAAGCATATAAACACTCAATATTTCTAGTAATATTGATGGAAATTTCATTAGATCCCATGTGGCCATACGATGCTATATCCTACCCCATCTACCTTTATTAGAGTACATGGTACGACCAGCCGTGCATCCTCCCCAGATCATAACACCAATATACAACTTATATATCAAATATTAGTCTTTGAATCCACTCTATCCCAAAACACACCCTCCAAAGGTACACACCCCAGTCTAAAAATGATAGAAGGGAGACAATGATGCTTGATTCCCACATCAAATTGGACATAGGGTGGAGAATAGATCCAAGTTTATATCAATAACACCCATTGGAGGCAATAACCTATATAGATTTATAAAAAATTGTTAATAAGGATAAAAAACCAAGAAACAATATTAATAAATATCTTAAGGGATCCCAATTCATGAAATTTAATATAGAAATAGGATGTAAAATTTCCTGAAAAATATATGTACCAAAATTAAGATAAGGAATTTACAATTAACGAAACTAAATATTAAATTATACTCAATATATTCTCTAAGATAGTAATGGACAACCCAACCACATAAAAGTCCCAAATTTACAAAACATAGTATATATATATGGTGAGAATAAATTATATAATCAATAGGATCCACCCTGAAACCACTCATAAAAAATGTGAATAAATCACAATAAATCCCTATGAAGAATCAAATGAAACTAACTCCCCTAATAAAAATTTAATTATAGTTTCTCTATATTCACCATGGATATAAAATAAAATGTATCCTAGAAATAAGAAATTTAATATTAATTAAAAATATCTAAAATAACATATACTACTTTCACTTCCCCACAAGTATGTCTCTCTCATTCATCAGTGCAAAAATTCCTAGGTTTATACTATACGTATGTAAATAACCCCTGATTGAATTTAGGACCCTTTTCTATGACGCTTAGTCCCATATAGGTACCATAATCTCATTTTGGCATCAATTAATATATATATCTCATCATCACCATCTTGGTATAAACCATGTGCATGCATGGAATAACCTACAACCTATGTCTTGTGTACTATTTCTCAATCCATAACATATCATACATAAGTTGCCTATAATAATCCATCAGAAAATACACCAATAATTATTCAATATAAAGTATCCTCAATCCATCACATCCCAATACACATGATAAGAGATCCTAAATTTCATCTATTGATAATAAATAATTTTTTTAATATTCATTATATTTTAGAAATAGACATATAAGAATTATAATAGTTTATTGTACTTGGAATCATGGAATCGTAAAAAACTTCTTCATAAGTAAACTAAATTATCATGCACTAAATTCATCACTACTACCACCCTTCTTAGAAATGTCATACTTAAAACCTTTATTCATAACCCATGGAAGGGAAACACAATAATGTGTGCTCTAAGATGCTTAGTAAGGGTTAAAAAAGAATATTTCAAAACAAAATAAGTATAATGGTATGTTAACTTTATCAGAACATCTAAAAAACATACACAAAATGTAATGGATCATAAAAATGAGTTATGAAAAAAATCATGGTAGTATATAAGACACGAATCATCAAGGAATCAAAGAACATAATACTTGAGAGAATAACATTGGAATACAACATTGAAATGTGGTGTACATTTAATCTTACAACATTGATAACATTTTTTGATAGGTAAATGTTCACTCATTCAGTAGTGGACTTGGAATATGAACCTTCCATAATCTTATGAACACGAATTTAGGTTAACAAATGATATTATTGACATTAATAAAGGTTCATTAATAACACTATGAAAATGAATGTTGGCCCACACAAAACATTATTAATATGAAATCAAGATTGTACATTACATACTTAACTCATTAGTTATCCATAATATGAAATTCATTTTAGGGAGACTCTTTTTCCACCCCTCACATAATTAAAATCATATATATGTGTTAAAAAATATCATAAAACATTCATCATATAAGAACTAATAAAACTAAATGGGTCTCAGAAATATTTCATCATATAGTAACCCATGGAAAAAGAATGAGTTTAAAAAAAATATCTTAATTATAATAAAAAAAATTAAATAAAGAATAATAATTTTACCAATGGATTATATCCCCAGGTATTCATAAGTAATGAATTTTTTACATCATATACAGAATATAATTTTGAAATATCACTTGAAACATTTATTGTGGAAAATTTCCTTTCCACTATGAGAATCACTTTACAAAAAAATTCCTTTTAAAATAAGCTTGGAAATATATAACTTAATTTTTAAAGAAATTATTGGTCATTATTGTGGAAAATTATATTCATGTCGTATGATTTAAAATAATTATTCCCTTCACATTTTGGGTAAAATCCAAAATACCCTTGCTCGAAAAAAGAAAACACGATTCATTATTAAATAATTTTTAAAAAATAAAAACATTGGTAACATTTTCATTTCAAAATATTTTCAGAATAATAAAAAAATTATTTTGAATTTTATTGAAAATATGGATATCATAGTAATACCATTTTTGACAAAAAATATAAATTAAGTTGATTTTTCCTTATGTATATATTTATGATATTTTGAGTTAATAAAGTGTATTTTTTTTTAAAATATTCTCTATCAAGATATAAATATAAGATAACAAAATTCATTAGTTTTATGATAGATATATGATATTTTATTATCAATAAATACTTCATTATAAACAATCATAATAAAAAATGGCATTATAATATAAAATTATAACCACGTTGGTAACATTTGAATCATAAACCCATGAAGGAATAAAATAAATCAATATATTAAATATCTTTATAAAAAATAAATTCTTGATATAACCTACCAATGGGGAAATTTCTACAAATTATAAATTAATATAGGTGAAAATATAACTTCTATCCCAAATTAGGAAATTTGGAACACAAATATCTTACCTTAAGTCTCCAATTCATTTATACATAATCAAATATCCTGTATAAGAAATATATGTTTTTTATAAATCTATTAAAAAATATTAATCATATATATAAAACCATATCTAATTTATTTTTGATTATTTATGACATGTTTTTCAACAAAAACTTGAAAAAATCTTTTTTTTGTAATAACTATTTTGTTATTCATGCATGTTTTTGTTTAGAATTTTTTGACCATTTAATTTAATCATTGTTAATTCATTTACATAATTTTATCCTGGATTTAAATATCATATATATAATTATTTTATTTTAATTTATATTGATCCATTAATGTTATAGACCTAAAATAAATTACACTATTCATGGAGACGGTAGGCCATACTTATGTTAGAATGCTATTTACATTTTTTTATTGAAGGAAAAAATGTAAAAAATAATTCTAATTTATATAATAATTATGATTTCATATATATAACATAAATTAATTTACATTATCCTTATTACATTTAATGAATAGCGGTACTGAAAAATGAGTCACATTGCTTAGCAAGATGACAATCCTCTGACAGAAGAGTGATGTTATCATATCTCCGTGAAATGGAATGTAAGAAGGAATATGTTACATTATGATTAAAAAATAATTTTTATTATAAAAATATAATATATATGCATTATATATATTATTACATAAATATTTTATAAGTGGTGATGGTAAATGAATTACATTGGTTCATGAGGCTATAGTCCACCGTACACATGGCCAACTATTTTGTTTTCCATTTGATGGTAGAAGAGATAAAATGAGATCAGTCCCTAAACATAATAATATTTTTATATATTCTAGGTACTAGTGTTATTATATTGTATTAATTAGGACATTAATGAATAAAGTAATATAAGAATAAAATGAAAGAGTATAGTGAAGACAATTACATTCCCCTAGAGAAACCTCCATTGGATCTATTATTAAAGACCATAAATTATATTTTGGGAATATAAGTAGCTCTAGTGTGTATATAAGTA
Source organism: Viscum album (assembly GCA_963277665.1). Taxonomy (NCBI): domain Eukaryota; kingdom Viridiplantae; phylum Streptophyta; class Magnoliopsida; order Santalales; family Viscaceae; genus Viscum; species Viscum album. The sequence goes on from OY728128.1 coordinate 1,436,170,737, forward strand.
TTGAGGGGATATATTTTGAATGGTTTTTTCAAGAAAAATCGGTTATGAAGTGTGATGAAATGAGGAGAGGATGTTCCCTTTTATAATTTAGCTAGATTTTCAAATTTTTAAATACCCAAAACTATTAAATAATAGGATGTCAATCTCTCCCCATGTTCTTCCAAAATTTATAAATTATTTATTGGATGGATTATATGGTTGAGCCACACCTCTACTACAAAATGAATGTTGAAAAAATGTAATATCCTTTAATTTTTTATGATAATAAAACCCTCTTTGTTAATAATTTATGAGTTTTTAATGTGAAAAACGTAAATTTTATATAAAATCATCTAAATAAATGATTAACTAGATTGATGTAAGGTTAAATTCTCTATTAACACTCTAAAATATTATATAGAATATTTTTACAGTCAAGTGTTAAGTTAGCAGAAAATTATTAGGTCCATAGATTGATGATATTGATTACATAAAAATATTAAATATATTATGTTATGTGTGTCCATTTTTTGTGAAAAATAATGAAATATCTTATAAAATGTGTCTCATATGATAAATATGATACAACTATTAGTTTTGGGATTTAGGGATTACAATAGGCATGATATTACAATTATGTGAGTTAGAGGTTTTTTCAAATTCCATGCAAGGATAATTTAGTTCATATTTTTATTATATATATTTTCCAAAATTAATGGAATATCTCTTAAATGGTGTATCATATGAGAATTATATGACCACTATTTGGTACAAAATATTAGTTTTACCCTATTAATGTCATACACATTGTGTTCTTTAGGATTTTTAAATTTCAAGTATGGGTAATAATACTTATATTATTATAATTATTATTTGTGTTGAAGATAATAAACTGGAAATTACATGTGAAATAAAATTTATTTAATTAATGAGAAACATTTCACCCAAGTTGAATAATTATTGTGGAGTTAGTTATTAATAGTATCATTATTACTTGTCCCACATAAATGCTATGGTGTTTTTAATTTATTAACTACATGATTTTAATGAATTTTATTAATGAACTATCCACGGTGACAATGATTATGCAGATTTGATGAAAATAATAAAATATCATCATTTTTCCATTTTTAAAAAGGGAAATAATATTTGTATATATGTATGGATGATCAATGTAATAATGGTCATATTATGACTTGTGATTAATTAGTGAAAGTGTGTGGTTAATAAAAAAATTACAAAATATTTTGGTTCCTTAATGGATGTATATAAAATATTAATTGTTCTATAATGGTGGAGATTTAATGATAATAATTAAATAATGTTTATATTATTATTATTATTATAGAATATAATATCGTTGTGTGTGTATATATTGAACGTAGAAATATGTATATATGTACATGTTCGGGTGCATATATTTTTATACATGTGTTTACAAAAATATACAGATTAAATTTCTACATATGTACTAATGTATATATATATGTTGGTGTGTAAATATATATATATATATAATGCATATATATATATATATATGGATTAATTTTATCATATATAAATTTAATAAAATAGTTAAATAGATATAAGGTAAGAAAAAAAAGTAAATAAATTGAAGAGAGTGGGTCTTGGACATTACATAAGAAGCAATGAATTAATGAAAAGACAAATGTATGAATTAGGATAGAGGGAACATAAAAATAAAAATTAGGAATTTAATAAGAATAATTTAATAGTGAGTTAAAAAATAGTATATAAAGGGGGAAAGTGGGTAGGTGCCTAAGGATGACCGTAAGAGCAATTTCCCACCATACATGCTCTCTGTATCATTCTCTATTGCACTCCCGTTTATTCATTTTATTAGTAATATTATTATTATATATTACAAAGTAATCTCTCATATATCTTTTGTAATACTGATTAGATTGATTTTTTTTAGTTCCATTGGGTTAATCTCAATAAGAATAATTTTAATTCAACTTTTTCTTAAAAAACTGAGGTTTTGGCGGTGTAGTTAGGTTTCAGAGTAAACCCTTTTCATCAATCACCACCGTACCTAAGTAGAAGGTTATTTTACTATTGGGATCTTGTTTACATGTTTTTCTAAGTTATATTTTATGTTTTGGAATAATTCATATTGGTTTTTTATTATGATTTCATGTGGCTTTCTGTAGTTAGTATCACGTTCTCTACCCTTTGGTCTTTATATAGATTTATTGGAATGATAAATGAGGTTCATTAAATTGGGAAAATGAACATTAGATCATGTTTAATCATGAATAATATTGATTCATAATAAATTAAATTGTCTAGAATCATATAAAATAAAATGAATGATGCCTAATAAATTAACATGGTGCCACGGCCCATGTTAGAACTTTTGTACTGGCATGTTTTCTAGTCATTGATGGGAGAGGCTTGATCACATATTAGTGTGTTATACTACATGGTCACCATGAGGTGTGTTGTTGGGATATTATCACACAAGTTTCCATGTAATATTTTTTGTATTGGAATATTGATATTCATTCTTGACTGGTGATCACGTATGGGTGTGTACATCTGTAGTCTATGACATGGTATGATTTTATTCCATGGGATTGATGTGATAGAAAAATACCATAATAACGACTGATTCAATTTTTGATGTATACGATGATTTTATATTTATTATGATGTGTTCTATTGTTTTTTTTTTCATTATATGAATTTTCATGATTCCCATTGGAATATTGGTTTGTGTATCAATGATAGGTGACCATCAATGTGTGAATAATACTTTTTGGGTGTATCCATGGAGTTGTGGTAATGATAATGGTGGTGCATGATATCCTTGTAACCTATAATATAATTGATTCCTTGTGTATTTCCAAGTGTATTATACCATCAACAACATATATATTCTTATGTTTTACTTGATGCCTTGTGGATTCCATGTAAGATATAGATAATTGAATCCTTGTGTTTTTATGTGTATTATCTGATTCCTTTTGGATTCTATGTAGGTTAGTCAATTGGTATATTTTTTATTTGAAATAAACAAACCAAAAACCTTGTGGATGGATAATTTTGAATGGTTGTGATATATTGCTGACACAATATTATAATTGTTGCATGGATCCAATGTAGTTATGATAGGGGGCCTAGTGGAATCTTGGTTGGAAAAATACCATTTGGTTTTGAATTGTTTGTTTACATGTTTTTTAATATAATTTTGATACACTTTGTCATAATTGGGAACACTAGGTAAGGATGCATTGTTGGTGTCCTACTGAATTTTTTTACTGACACCCTACTTGAGAATTTCAATTCTCCTCTAGATTCCATGTGAGACCGAGTGTATGGAAAGGACCCTATGGTGTAAGGATGAGTAGGTGGACCATTGAGCGTGATAGAAATTGGATAGAAAACAAAGTAACCAGTAGTTATTTTATTTTTTATCTTCTTTCATCACTATGACTACCATTCAACTTTTTGGTTTATTATTTATATACCTTGTATTCTACCATTAGATTCATATTTACTATGTTTGATAATGTTATTATACTTTTTAATGTTATATATGGTTATTTATTTTTCATATGGACCCAGAGAGAGGGTATAGTCTCCCTATGGTTCAACTCGGGACCCTCAGTAGTATTTTTCAACCTATTGCTTTTGAGGAGGCCCAGATGAGGTCATGTGGAACTCCATCTCAAACCTGATGGTTTGGGTTGGGATGTTAAAATATGGAATCAGTGGATCATAAACCACTACATTTTTCTCCTTAGCATGGGTTTCAATTTTTATACATGAGATAGGGTAGATGGTACTCAGTATGGGGAACTATTGTAGTGTTTTCTAACACTTCATAGTGGAACTTCAAGATAATATAAATTGGGGTAAATTTTGTTTTTATATTAATGTTTATTGATTTAACTACAGGTGATTCCCATGATGTTAATACACGACTTGTGAAATTTATAGTGTGTCATGCATTTTAACAAGGAACATAGGATCACATGAAATATATATATATATATATATATAAATACACTTATTATTGTGTAGTATAGTATTTATTTAATTAAATTCCCAAATTTTTGTTCTCTTTTGAGGATATATTCTATGTAGTGTGATATACCTACATTTATCATGTTATTATGGTATTTATTTCTTTTTTTAATTAAATAGTTGATATGAATATGTTGTGGTGTTATTCTGTATATGATGATTATGACTAATGGTCATGGATAGAAACCCGGTTTATTGATAATAAGGGTATTCCTTGTTTTAAGGGTCAAAACCTAGGAGAACATTATGTGATTTCATAGAAAATATAATATATATTTGTGTTCATAATGTTACTTTTATTTTGAAAACATGAGAGCATATTTTTGATGTTCAGAATCAGTGGGATGAGCTTTTCAAACAAGACCACTTGAGAAACTTCTCTAGGGTGATAAGTTGATAGAGGGATAGAATTATCACAAACTAAAATTTATAGGGACTATAAAAAGCATTTGTAAATAATTGATTATAATTTTTATATGAGAATTTTAAATTTTGAATAGAAATAAAATAATAAATTATTTAAAAATTCTATATAATGGTAAAATATCAATTAAAATTTTGTTATATGAAATGGAATATTTATAGAGTAAGGAACATAGTTAACATGAATTTTTAAGGCATGTTGATACACAAAATTGATTAAATAAAAATAATAAAAATATTATATTATTTGTACATACTATTTTTCCAATATAAAGAAAATATCTCCTAAATGGGGTCTCATATGTGAAATCTAAAACCACCATTAGGTTAAAGATATAGGGTTTACATGGAAAGTACTGATGCAGTGAGGTGATAGTTTGAACTATATTCATATTTATCTATGAATGAAAATTTCTAAAACATTTAGATTTACTAAATTTCCCACCTAAAACTCAAGAGTTCATCTATGATGACCTTTGTAATAGGTATGCATGGAATTAGCTATAGCCATTTATTTGTGAATCAACACAACTTTAATAAATGTCTCTTGAATGAGACAAGGAACCAGTAGTGATGCCTCACCTACCTCAAATAAGGATAAAGGCGAACTGAATGACCTACCTTAATGGGCCTCATAAGGATTAGTCTGAATAATTACCTGAAAGCAGTTATTATTGGAAAACAAAATGATAGGTATATGTTTCTCCCAAAAACCTCTGAAATTAAGGATGTATTCTTAGAAAATTTACTCGGACACCCATATCATTCTATCAGACTACCCATTGGTCTAGGGATGATACTGTATATTTAAGAACCCCTATGAGTCTAGGGATTTCTACAACCCCTTCCAAAACCGTATTGTAGATCGGACATCTCATTTTGATATGGTAAAGGGGGGAACACCAGGATGGTTCACTATCTCTAAGGTGTAATTCCTCCTATAATAATTAACTGACAACATATCTCATATTGGTAAGATGTATGTGATATCTTTCAACCTATCAGGGATAACCCCTACCCAATCACTACCTTGAGGGTATCATTATAGGCTCATTAAAAACTCTATAGTGACCTCATTACATTTCTATTTGGGGATGGATAAAGGTTGTATAAGCCCTATACGTGTTGGTGATCTACCTTCACATGATGAAAGATGGAAAATATCATCACAAAACCTATCATCTACATATTCATACCTTTCCACCTATACTGACGATGTATGTCTCTGCACATATTAGTATTCCCTGGGTGAACTACCCAAAAACAAGAATAATATTTCCACATAATATCATACCATAAGTCTTTAGGAACTGAGATAAATTCATACAAGTTTATAATATTATTCTCATTGATAACTCAATTAGGCAGCGGGTTCCCACCTGAAACACTCAACCTCAAGGCATGTCCCTCGAGATCTGATAGCTGTCTCATACGCACCCACTCAAAAAGAGAGGATGTCAATTCTAGGCCTACAAAAAATAATGATCATGATATGTCTAAACATATAGGTGAATATCAAAAAACAAATCCATCCCATTCCCATTCCACATACTAGTGTCCTCTTGGATTACCCTTTTATAAGTCTTCTGGCTAAAGGGGTCAGCTACTTCATTACATGTATTGGGTGTATATTCATGAAAAAAATAGAATGAGTGAAGGAAATCAACCCACCAATGCTACATCAAAGTCAATTCCATCTAAGTTGATATATATTTGATACTTTTGTAATCCATGGAAATAATGAATCATACATCCAAAAAATAATTCCTCCAATAGTTTAAATAACGAACCATGAATACTAGATCAAGGTTGTGCATAGGGTTATTTTTCTTAGGTTTTAGTTGGATGGACCCCTACAACACAACATGATCACCTTATATCAGAATGACTCTTATCACTATTACTAAAGCAACATAGTAAATAGTATATCTCCTACGTGACATTGTAAGAATTAAGATCATTGTTAAAGTTAGTAACCATTTCATCTCATGAAAGGATGTCTCAAAATCTTAAGACCATATGAATTTCACACCCTTCTTAGTCAAGCTCACAAGAGGAGTTACTAGGCATGATATTTCCTAGATGAATCACCTATGATATCTAGCTATCCTCGTGAAACAACAAATGAAAAACACATTATTAAGTTTATCCTAGGAGACATTGACACTCACCTTATTATGATCAATAGATACACCTCCCTCTGAAATGATATAACCCAAAAAGTCATCTTTATTGATACAACGATGAAATTTGATGATCTTGTCATATAGTGATTATCCCTATATGTATTCTGCATGATATCAAGATGGTTGTAATAGTTGTGTGTAGTTTTATAATATACCAAGATTTAAACCATTACATCTACCACAAATGAATCCAATAATGAGTGGAAAACCCAATTCATCAAGGCCATAAAAGGGATAACATGTTTTTAATGATGATGTATATCACTAGATACTCATACAATAAGTTCCTTCTTCGGAACAATATACATGGAATGTATGACAGTATCAAATTCGCTTGACAGTAGATCAACATAAAATTGATCTTAAAAAAAGTAATATATCATCAACGAATATTTATTAGGTCATATATATGAGGAAATGGATAACTATTATTTACTCTAATCTAGTTTAACCACATGTGATCCATTAACAACATGAGGGTACCATATAAATTATTGGAAAAAAGGATAGGTTAACCTATGATGAAGTATAAGTTTTGATAAAAACCTTTTACCATTGATATTAGAACTTATTTTTGAGTTCCTGTAGTTTTTTATGAGAAATCCTATAGATAGAAATGATCATTGATGCCACACATAGAACTATCTTGATGGCGAACTCCACCTCATGCACATGAGGTAAAATAGATAAGAAATCAGGGATGAATTTTTTGAAAGTATCTAGAATAGGAGTGAATATCATAAGCCGCATTCCGTAATATCTTATAAAATACATTCCATCTGGGATTTCACTCTTTGTATCCCCTTACACCCGTTTCCAAATCAACTCACTGGAATATCACATCCACCCTTATGAATATACATACTTCCATCTGGTGATGTAAACCACACCAACTTATGGTAGCAATCAACATGATCATGATATTGTACTATCCAGACCATACTGAGAATGAAGTCAAATATGGTCATATGAAGGGAAAACATCACATTGGAATCGACACCCACATATCTCAAGGGGGAACTCCTTATACAGGCATATGTTCTCTGAGCTAACATCTCATGGTGTGTCAATATTCATCACGCCACTAAAGTATACAATTTTTAGGCCTAGAGATTCCCTAATTAAAGTAGATATAAATTATTGTGATGCACCTTTGTGAAAATGGTAACAACTAATGTAGTGTTTAGAAGAATAGTACCTCTGACAATTGAAATACATGGACACTATTAATCAAGTTTATGTAGCTTTTCATAGATATGGACAAAACAGTAGACCAAATATGCAATCTAACTAACCTTTGTAGGACCCATATACTGGCACTGAACCTCTGATGAGTGACTACCTCAGAGATGATGGCCTACATATATTGATTAGTAAATAGTAGACTAGATCCTAGCCTAATGTGGAGCCACTAATATTATACTTGAATTCATTGATGGTATAGATCCTTTCTCATGGGATATAGAGGGAACATTTCGCAGAAACATTGCAGGTGACCCATAATGCTGCAAACTCATCCCTTGATTGGGTTCCTCACACACTAGGGATTCTTATGGACTATCCTGATGCACTGATTACACACCACATTCTATCAGTACATGTCATCAAGGTCACACTACCTCCACATGTACCCTTTAAATGATGCTTCATACCGCTAGATAATCATTCCCCCTACCTGTTTGTTGATCCACCTTAGCAATAATTTTTACCTTGCACAAGGTTTCACTTTTTGATGAGGTATTGGTTCAATATATCCAAAATGCTAGTCGACTATAATATGTTCATATGAGATTGAATGGCATATACAAGCCAATCCTCATGATGTCTCGCAGTGGTTAGCTCGTTGTAGGTCAAAGTCAGTGTGAAGCACTAAAGCTCAGAAAAATGATCCAAATACTCCTTCAATAACATGGAACCCTGCTATAGGTACATAAAAACCCAATCATAGTCTTCTATGAACTTTTTGGGGAAAAATTTGTCATAGAAGGAAACTTCAATGCCTGCCCAGACCATGCCCAGACGAATTCTGACCTAGGTGAATAAATCCATATATTTTGTAGTATAATATCATAAAATGTAGGGAGAGATATTTATACTCCACTATGGAGGTATCTATATATGATCTAAGAAATAAATTAGGGATTTAATCTAATACTCAATAGTGAGAGGACTGATATCTGTCAAAATGGTGGGAGGATGATACTACTGAAATTCTCATTTCAACTCTACCATAGTGGGGGCAGGTTATAGAGATCCCTTTGGAGACTACATAATGTAAAAGGAGCTATCTCAGAACTGAGAATCATTGATGAATGTAAGATAAATAAGAGGTTCCTAAGATAGAAATATAAGAGGTAATACTAGTGTCTTAGATCCGACCACCTTCAGAGCATATTCATTACCACATTTCTAGCATATGACTTAAGTATGATGAGGATGCATATTTCTAAAATTTCCACGAACAAACCCTAGATAATATTTAAAAATTGATAAAAAATAGATAAAATAAGAATGTATATGAACATAACCCCCCTATAATGATCCAAAACTCTCACCATACTCCTAAAACTAGTTCTAGGTGATAACAAACTACATAGGAGTCTTAGAAGACACTGCCTAATACATTTTACTAAGGCCAAGTTTTGGTGAAGTTATTACACAACATAGAATAGGATCCAATATATGTACTATTAAATGAATGTTATAGAGGAAATAAACCATTACTTTTTTATTGGAATCCCCATATCGTGGTAGCCTTTTAATTTTAAAACATTAATTTAATGAATATTGTTCATATTTATTTGGATATTGATATATCTATCCAATTAATTGCTTCACCAATTCCAAATTTATAAAGACCCATACACAATAAATTGCAATTGGCATGTCAATTAACTATTACCTAACCTTTACATCCAGTATAAGGATATAATAGTTCACGAATAGGTATTTGATTGAGTGAATACCATTATCCATTAATAGAAGTAATTTATTATAAATTTCCATTGGAATTCATCAATCAAATCTTCTAGTATTCCAGATTGTTGAAAAAATGTTTCATGGATGAAATATGGAACTCTTTGTTTATTAAGGAGTCTATATGAGTATATTTTGGAAAACACCATTTATATTGATTTTGTTACTTTAATTAATCCAATTATATTGACCTTATAATAAGAATTAACACATTCCAATATATAATGATATAGTCACACACAAAAAGAAGATACAATACATGAAATTCATGTATGATTATAGATATGGAATGGAATAATACATGAAATTTAGGCCCTAAGGTACCTAGAATTATTCTTGAGTTAATACCTCCTTTCTATATAATAACAAGGAGAAGTAAATCCATAATAAGTATAACAAAAGTAATAAAAAAAATCAGAAAACATGTGCATCAACCAATGGTGAAATCAATGCAACTGTAATAGGTGTAGTCCAATAATAGAAGTTACCAATCCTATACAATTTGGGATTTTCCCAATATGTGGTTTAGCTACCCCAATATAGAGGCTCATTACCAAATTCTATTCCATCACAGTTTCTTGTCTAATACCCAAATAGTAAGAAAAAAGGGAAAAGGGGCTCTCATGCAACATTGTAGTGTCCCAACTGGTAATCAAATAAACAACGTCCTGATATGGTCTTCAACACGACCTCATGAATTCCACCCAATATATCAGAGGTTGTTTACAAGAAGTGATGAAATATGTTGTTTCCATGGAGAGACTATACCCTCCTGATTCATAGTGTCACATAGTGGTTATATATAAATATAAGTAGCATGAATTTACTTAACCAATAAAGATAATAATAATAATAAACAATCTATGAATAAACAAAAGTGGTAGATGATAATAAATAGATACAAAAAAATATTATGATGACCATGTAGGTATATAAAAATGAGTACATGGGATAAAGGGGATATATGCATGTTCCACATGAAATATAAATTTAAAAAATGGAAAAATATAACACTGCTAGATAAATTTTCCTAGTCAATATTAAAGTATCACTATGAGGGGGGGTATCAGTGATATCTTTTTCTTTTACATTTAATTTCTTCTGAAGAAACCTTTAACTCATGTTAAAGATTTTTTCCCCACTGAACACAATTCAAACACACATCAACCGGAAAAAGAATAATTTACAAGGTTCACAACTCAACAAGAGTAGATATGTCCTTAGTATGGTTTGAATACAATACAATATAACAAAATCCACTATAAAGAATAAATTTTTGTGGAATATAATGATTAGGATATTCCCTTACACTCATGTAGCACTTTGAAAATAATCCAATAGTTTGTGTTCCTATTCTAGAACAAAATGATGCAATTCAATGTCAATGTCCTTCTTGATCCATATCTGGAAATATGATATTTCAAAACAATTATTCTCTTTCCTTCCCATAATCTAGTAAGAGATTTCTTAGCAAAATTCATTCATCCTTCACAAATTGAGTTTCACCATGTAGTGCGAGTGCTTCACAAACCACCTCTTCCTTTATAGACTATCTATCCTCTATAGATGGAAAATTCCTCAAAGACTATCATTCCTATGAGGTACCATTTCCTTTGCATTCTATAGAACACTAAAAACTTCTTCCTTGAATTTTCTCCTTGAATCATCTCCTTCCCATAAATCTTTCCTCCAAGAATGTTTTTCCTTAATGGAATTATCCTTCACAAAATACTTCAGAATTAACCAAATTTAATCCCATAGTAATGATAACATCATATAAAATTTTATCTACCTTAATGAAGGGATTAAATTCCTTTATATAGGAAAATAAATCCAAAAATATCTCTAATCTATTTTACCCAAAGGTTCAATGTGGTACAACCTTCACCATAAATTGTGATCCTCCCACGAACCGTTTTCCCTCCGCAGTCCACGTAGCAATTTTCATTCCTCATTACAGTTTATTCCATCCATAAATTTATCAACTTCTATAAACTAAATATGACATGGATATCATGAATAGTTTTTGTTACACTTATCACAAGCCACCCGCGAACTATTTTTTCTTTTATCAATAATTTTTTGCATCAACAGATTGCCAATTGAAAGTACTGTAACTTCCCTATCTTCAAGAAAAATCATTCTTTCTGATCAATACTGAATATGATTGGAAAAATCTTTTCCCCCCTTTCCTTCATATGTCTTACAATCCATGTTCTATAAAGAACTTATGATATTTCTGAAATACAAAATATAAAAGTAACATCATATTTTCCAAGAATTTTATAATGTGAATTGATTAATCCTTTTTGAAAACAAAAGAAAAATCTCTTATGAAAAATGATTTTCTTGCTTCGAAAATCATTCTCCATCCAACTAGGTCCCAACACAAGCATCATAAGTACAAGATAGGTCCTGAGCTAATGTGCACTATCCTAGTATTATAAATTAAGAATATGAATTTGACCACTTCCCTTTATCTAAACATGCTACCATGAAGTCTTCTTTGATACCAAAGGTGGCCCATATAGGGTGTGAGATATACCCAGTAGGACACCACCAACCCAGTCCAAATAAATCTATTTAGTTCATTTAAAATTTTCAGTGTTCCAATAATAACAAATAAAGGTTAATAAATAGTTAAATAATGTTTGTTCAAGCTCCTCATGGAAACCTAACTGACTTTATGAGCTTCGTCCTAAAATAGATGGGTTAGAACAATAGTTAACCTATACAAGTAAGATTTAAGTAAAAACGGGTTTTATCATTAATGTATAAAAATTTATGGAACATTTCCATGAATTTTATTTAGCTTGGAGGATTCATCTTTGGAATTTTAGTTAATAACTATCATTGTTTAATTAAAATGTCACATTTAGAATTTAAGAAGAGGCACCCTGATCCCTTCCAAGGTGATCCACAAGTTATCTCAAGTATCACTCCAGAGGAACTGTAAATTGAAAATACTATAGGAGTCCACCAAGGTAATCCATAAATATAATCTCATGTACCACTCTCAACATGACGTGAAATCAAAATCTTCAAGCCTGTCTCTGGTATCTCATGTAGGGGGTTGAGAATCACTCTTGACCTGTTATAAACATCAAGCCACTGAGCCCATCCATGGTCTCTCCCCTAGGGAACCGATGTCTCTATCATGTAGTTAAGGTAAATTCCTAGTGATCCAATTGAAGGCTTATAATGTATCACTCCCACTATATGCACAATTGATATTCATATCTAATTATAAAGATTAAGGAGCACATTCAAGGAATCCCATAAGTATCTATGTATCTCTCTGAGCATTAGTATGAGGTAATGTCTTAACTATCATAATTAAACCATTTATAAATTCATCCCACAAAAATTTATTTCAAGACATTCGACATGGACATAATCATAGGGCCCAACTAATTTCCAACACCATTCATAATACATTTCATTTTTTAAAATATATTTTTACATAGGGAACCACACCTCAAGACGTGTTTAGAGAATTCAAGAATATTGTAAATTATGCCTCTAATAAAAGGAACAAACCTAAAGGTGTCCAATATAAAAGATATCAATGAGAGGGTTCATTCACCTGTATCTAGGATCTCTATAAGCTAGAAAAACAATTTAATTTAATTTACTATAAATTTTGGAGTCATCATCAGAGAAGTCCAGTGCGTGACATGATGGTTCATAATATAAATGAAAAACTATATTAATGAAGGTAGAATTACTGAATTAGTTTCATTAGTGACCACTCATCTGATGTCGAACATTTATTGAAGCTATAATGAGAGAAAATGGAAAGTAGGAAAAAATCTGAAAATATCAGATTAGAGATTACAAAAAAACATCACAAGAGATGAGAAGATATAATAATAATTGAAATAAATAGGTGTAGATAAGTTATAATTGTGGATCCAATGCACCTAATTGGGAAGAAAACAGATCTAGGATAGAGGATATCCTAGAGAACTAAGAATAATAGTGGAGGGAGAGCTCTCTCATTCAACACCTCTATCCAGAAGAAGAAAATGGAAATATTAAATCGAGCCCCCTCGCTTTAAAAAAACATGACCTGGGAATTTACATGATGTTTATATTTAGTACAAATCCTGTAACCCTTGGGGTTACCATCCCAGGGATAAGAGTCTACAAATTAGGAAAGGGGGTATAGACAACTAAATACATGTAATGTATTTATATACTTGTCATGTATTTAAGTACACATCATGATGTTGGTCTATATCCAGGTTCCATATCATCTACTACCTACTTTTAAAAAAACCAATTGGACCATAGGAATGGTATCTAGATATAGAAAAACCAAAAGAGAACTTACCTCACTAAAAATATGGGTAGTTAATCTAGAAACACTATAATATTTATGTGAGCCGATTGTTTGGAAAATAATTCATGAGGATAAATTACTTAGAATTTTATTATATATTTTTGTAAAAATAGTTGAATATCCACAAAATGGTGTAGCCTATGAGATATATGAGACTACTATATAGTCCATAATATGAGTTTTACCCTAGGTGGAACATAAGGTTTGTGATAGTCAAGTGTTTGGAAACATCACTCATAAAAGTAATAATAATTATATTATTTTTATTATCTTTGTTGAAGAAGTTTAAATTGAAATTATAGGTGTAACTAAATTCAATTAATTTACCATTGATATTTCTCTATGAACAAATATTTATTGTGGCACTAGATAATAGTAGTAGAATTATTACATGAACCACATAAATGTAATTGGGAGGTTAATTTATTAAATACATGATATTAATGAAAGTTATTACTAAACTATTCCTAGTGATAATGATAGAAATATTTTAATAATAATAATATAATATTATTGTTATTAATAATATTAAATATAGAAATAATATTTTTTTGTGTTTATTTATTGGTGAGTAATTTAATAAAGATGAAATTATTACTTGTTCTAAATAAGTGAAATTTTAGGGTAAATAAAAAATTACTAACTGTTCTATTAATTTAATGGATGTTTTATTTAAAAGTGTTATTGGTGGTATAATAAAGGTTATTTCAAAATAATAATAGCATTATTTGTTATTATTAATATTGTTTGGAAAAATATATTAGTGTGTATATAAATAAGATACATGTATAATTATATATGTATATGTGTCAGAATATATATGAGTATATAAATGTTTATATATATATATATAACATGTATATATATGGATTAAATATATATATATATATATATATATATTTGTGCTCTGTAAATATATATATATATATGCTGGTACATATATATATATGTGTGTGTGTGTATGTATTAATATATATATATATAATTTGAATATATATATATATATGGGTAACTTTTAACATATATATATTTAATAAAATTGTTAAATAGATACAATGGAAATATAAAATAATAGCAACTAAATTGAAAACTAGAGGGCTTGGGAATTACACATGAAGCGTGGAATTTATTAATATCCATATTTATTGATTAAGGGAGAGATAACATAATAAGAATAATTATTATATATTTGATGTAAAAAATTTATTTTTGAAATAAAAAAATGGAGAATAAGGTGGAGGGTGAAGTTGGGAGGCTCCTAGGAAGAGTGTAGGAGGAATTTCCAACCTTACTTTAACTTCTATCTCATTACCTCCCATACCTCCTTTATTATTATTATTATTATTATAAATTATTCTTATCTTATATATTCTATATATTATCCAATACTAATGAAATTTATTTTCAATCACTGTCATTAGATTCATGATAATGAGAAAAAAATTAACACCCATTTTTTTTCAAAATAAGTGAGGTATTATTTGTGTAGTAAAACTAAAATGTCAACCATTATCATTAATAATTGTTGTAGCATATAGGAATTTTATTACCTATTGTAGTATTTATAACACATATTTCCTTGTAATAGTTTATTTTTTAGTAGAACAAATATTCACATTTGATTATGGTCTCATCTAGGTGTGTGTTGGTTGTCTCGTGTTCTCTACCATTTGGGTTTTATAAAAAAATTGGCATGAGAAACGGTGTTCACCACTTTGGGAGAAAGGACAATATTTCATGTTGTGTAAATAATAATCATGATTATTAATTAATTAAAGAGGCTTTAATATTAATTATTTAAATTAAAATTTTCTAAAAAACTAACATTGTTCCAAGGGCCATATTATACATTTTTGCTGATTTTTTTTCCACCGATGGCCAAGGCCTGGTCAAATATGTGTGTGTTAGAAAATAGATACACCATGAGGTATTTTTGGGAATCTTTTTATATATTTTTCCATATTATATTTTATTTATTGGAATATTGATATTAGTGCTTCAATTGTGATCACATGTGGGTGTGGGTGGGTGTGTATCCCATGATATGGTATGACATGACACCCTAAGATATATGTGATAAAAAAATTCAACGATGATGTTTTATTCATATATTTATTTATATGTTCATTCCATATTTCTCAAGATGCGTGAAATGGTTTTCATCATCCTAAAACATTTCATTTTTCTATTTTGGAGGATTGGTATGTGTATCAATGATATGTGACTATAGAGGAGTGATTACTAGTTGTGGGGTATATACATGGAGTTTCAGTAATGATGACGACACTACATGATAACCTTGAAACCATTAAACTACTTGATGAATTTTGGATTTATGAATAGAAACGTAAACTCCACTCCATGTGGATTTCAATGTTTTACTCGATGCGTTGTGGATGATGGGTTGGTTACAGATGAATTTTGGTTTTTAATGTATTGCCTGATGCCATTAAGATTTTAGGTATGTTATCCACGAAATTATATGTGTATTTATAAATGATATAAAAATATTATTGTGGATGGATCCTTGTTTCTATTTACAATCAACGATAGACACAAAGTAAATATTCTATTATTGACCCGAAGCAAGAACGACCTGAGTTCGGTGGAATCTTGGTTAGAACACTAATTATTAGTTTTAGTATGTGTTTTTATTCTTCATACATATATTATTACTATGTAATACACTAGTTACACCTCATAAAACTTGGTTAGGACACATTGGTGGTCTAACTAAGTATTTCACTTACACCCTACTCTAGAATTTTGATGTGCTTGTTGATTTCATGTGAGTCCTAATAAAGGGAAAAGTCCTAATGGGGGATGCCTAAGAATGTGGATCATGGAGCTAGAGCGGATTGGGAGAGACACCAAAGAAACCCCATCATTCTTTTATTTTTTTCCATATTAATTACTCAAGACATATTTCCACGATGGGAGATATTATTTTTATATCCTATATTTCATACATATTTTAAACATCTTATCCAATTTTTCATGTTAGAATACTTTTTATTATTATATTTTATAGTTTATTTTTCCTATACACTCAGACGAAGGGTGAAGCATTACCATATTTCAACTTGATACCCTCACTACTAGTCAGAAACCACTGTTGTATGGGGAGAAACACATGAGGCCATGTAAAACTCCAGCATGGAACCAATTTTTGAGGTTGGGAAGTTACAAAAATGTTATTCATTAACCTTTATATTTACTAAGATGTACCCTTTTAGTTTTCACCATGGTAACTTGATATTATTATTTATACCTATAATTTGAACATTAATCCTAAAAGTGTGAAAAATTTGACAAACCATCTTTTTTCAAAAAAAATAAATTTTTTAAAAATTAAAATTGATTTAATCTTATCTCATGAATAAAAAAAAATTTCATGATAAATAATTATACTAAATATACAATATATGAAATTAGTTGAAATAATTCAAAAATAAATACTACTTTAATTTTTTTTATTTAAAACCACTTAGTTCATATAAAAATAGTTTGTTTGAAAAAAAATCATTCCCTTTCAAATAAATTTTATCCCCATTTCAAATAAATTTTAAAAATAAATTTATTATATTAATTTATAAACCATAAAATTTTAGTTATTTAGTTATTGATATTAATACACTATAATTTAATAGCAATGTTATACTAATCTCTATTAGAAAATAATATTAATTGTATATTTTATTTTCTTAAAACTCTTTGTTTCATGTAATATGATACATCTATGAAATATAATTTATCTCTTCAAAAAATCATAAAATATCAAGGTTTAATACTCTACCACATTAAATAAATTGTGTCAATACAATTTGAACATGTTATTGAGGGTTAGGGTTTTAAAATATTATAATTCGTTAATGGAAAACCCACATCATAAAAAAGGGTTAATAAAACATCCACTTTATAAGAGTGAAATGGGATGAAAAATGATCATATATAATAACACATATCTAGTCTTAAAAATAGGAAATATTAGTTGGATGTAATTATATGTACATGGAATAAGTTTAATTCTATTGTATCATCGATCATAAGAGTTTGAATGACCTTGAGATAGTTAATTACTAAAAAAGAGTAAATCATAGAATTGAGAAAAGTACTATCAACTCATCAGTACTGAAGGTAATGGGACACCATCTGTGTCATAAGATAATTTTCATAATATTGATGATTTTTTACATGTAAAATATACATTTTTGTAATTCATAATCACAATCCCTTCCTTTGGTTGTTCTTCAATCAATTTCTAATTCATATTTTACTCAAAGAAATGATGATTATTTTTTTGATTGAAGCACAAAAATTAACATCTAATAGATTATATGATCCATAATAGAATGATAAGTTGATATTTCAATCTTGAGTTATCATATAATTATAACTGGTTAGCACAAGTTATTCAATATGGAGAAAGACTAATATGATGAAATAATACATTAATCTATATACCACCATCAAAAGATAAACATAAAAATTTATATAAATGTTTTCCCTTAATACCCCTCAAAAATTAAAAAAATATAAAAATAAGGTGAATAATTTTCCAAAACAAAATTAACCTCAATCCCAAAAAATGTGATAAGGTATATCATAATTGTCTCATACGCAATATATGAATACCTTGTTCATATATTCTCCTAAACCATAGTAATAATATGAATTAAAAAAATGTCAATGAATACATACATGCATCTAAATTCAATAAATTTTCCCAAATAATATTGAATATATACCTTAAAAAAATATATAAACTCCATCCATGAAAATGGAAGCCAAATTTTCATTAAATCACAACCAATTAAAAGGTCATGAATACTATCAAATTTAGATTATCCATATCAATCATTTATTTATCCCAAATAAACTATATTTTTTTTCATTAGGAACATATTAAGGGTCATCATTCCATTAATCATATATTTATCTATAAAATATCACATTCCAATTGAATAAATGTTTTTGTACATTAGTTCCATTCAACATAATATTTCAAATATTTAATTTTTATTTTCAATAAAATAAATAAATATTTTACGATTTTTATAAAAAATTTCATGAGTTAAAATACAAAAACACTTCAATAATTGCACTTTATTCCTCGACCATTAACGAGGATACATCATCTTATCCCATAATAAATCCTCCTTTTAATATGAAATTTGTAGTTTCTTCTTCATCAATATAAAATCCCTTACTCATGAAACCATAATTATCTTATTCTTGAGTGTTTCCCCATGGAAATATATATGTATAATTCTAAAAAAATTTGAATTTGAAACATTCAACCATTGATAATTATTTAGGGAAACCATTTCTCAACCATTAGGTTAACTAAACATTTAATTTGTCCTCTCAATCACTTACACTTTCACCATTATTCTCTACAATGAAAATATCTTTTCATTTCTTTAAGGTATTCCATGGAATGATTCTTCCAACATTATCAACATATGGGAAGAAAAATCTTCATTCTATCATGGTATCTAGAACCTGCGCTCTCAACTAAATCAATATTTCTCTTCTTTCATGGGTTTAAGTGTCAGTTAATGTTCATAATGTTAATCATATAACATGATAATTGTTTAGGAATATTTATAATATCCTTTAATCTAGTCATTAACCCTTTTTGGATGGATATTAACACATTTTCTATCACATTCAATGTTAACCTAATACCTTATAGTTCCCATAATTTAATGAAACCAATATACAAAGTGTGAGCAATAATATCCATATTTAGAAATCAAATAATCATGAAAATCCATTTATTGTCATTTCCTAGCTGTGGATTCCACACAATTGTACTTGAAACCCAGTGGGTCACATGACCTCAAGCGCATCTACCCAAACACTAGAGACTACTGAATAGTAGTGAAGGCCCAGTTGTACAAATGGGGAGACTATGCGCTCATTACTGGAGTGTAGCATAATGGATAACAATAAGATAAAAGTAGAAGAAATAGTCAACAACCAACAGATGATAAGATAAAAAGTGGAAAACTTAAAATATAAATTAATCCAGAAGTTATCTCATATAGAAATGATAATAAACATCATATGTCTCTAATAATGTAGCCACAATATGTACAAAACAGTCATATAAAATACATGTAACAAAAAGAAAAAAGTACAAAAGTATCCCAATAGAATCAAAAGGGTCTTATTAGTCCCATTATCTCCTTCTCCTAAGTATAAAACCAAGTACATAGAGTAGGGTGATTTACCTTATCCACACCTATAATCATACAGTCTGTTTGGGTCCTAAAAATTGTCCTAAGAGGGTGTGCGACTAAATCCTAGTAGGCAACCACCGAGGGTCTGCGTCACTATAATAGTAAATATATATATATATATATATATATTACAATTGTAATGGTAGTATAACAGTAAATTGTGGAAGTACACAAATGTAAACATTATATAAGTTCAATTTACCATTTAAATTTTAAAAAACATAATCAATTTCATTTAATTTATATGCCTCCAGACTGGGATCAAATTCTAGAGTCACCCATGTAAGAACATGTATCCATGGATGCCTAAATAGGCCATCCATAAGTTATAAAGTAAAGACCAAATCCAAGCTTGTGCTTTGTCTTGGTGGGAATTTCATAATTTCAATTAATTGTTTATTCAATTTTGAACCCAATTTAATTATTTACATTCATATGTTGGAATTCAGGTATCACTCTAGGTGTAATATTAAATAACACCATACAAGCCTATCCTTGGAGAACTTCTCAAGAATATAGTATCGCTCTGGGTGTTATATATCATCTCTACCAATCGATTTTGTCTTCGACAATCCCATAAGGGAGCATAAGTATCCCCCATGGAATATAAATCAAATGCCATTTGAGTTCCTCCATGGAATTCTCATTTGAATCAATGTATCACTCGACATTTAAATCAATTCTCAATGAGTCTGTCTATATAATCCTTCATTTGGATCCATGTATCACCCACATTATAATTAATGATCAAGCCATTGTGTCCTTCTGTTTTTTTAATGTGAATCCACATATAAACCAATGCGTAAAGGCTAATAAAAATGCATCGTTCCATGGAATTATAATTTTAATCCATGTATCACCCATGGATATTATACATTTCACCAATTAAAAAACATTTAATCAATTCATTTATCATGCCAAGGTCAAAACCAATATAATCCCCTTTATTCTCAAATATAAATGTGACTGAATATTTTAAAAACCTTATAGGGGTTTTCCATTCAATTACTCACTTTTGATAAACACTTCAAAACATCCATGCTTTGATAAGATAAACAAGCCAAGGTCCGAGGTTCATGCTCACTCATCCCTTCACATTTAATCATTTCTATTTCAATTCATTCATGTTACAATCCAATTCACATTTAAATTCAAAGTAAAATCCAAATCATGGGGGGTAAAGGAACACCTAAGGATGTCCAAGGAAAATAGCCACCAAATGCTCCATTTAACAATTAACACACACATGGGGTGGTTCCAAATCAAGGTTCAAGAATTATAAAAACCCATTAAAATCCACTTTAATTGAATAGGTTGTACCTATAAACAGTAGTATTGAATTTCATTTAATGTGATTCCTAGAAAATTGGTGTGCGACATGAAACATATATAAATAGATCATTTTTAAGTGAAAGGCATGGGACCAACTAACACAATTCCATTTTGATAACTCATCTAGGATCAGTTCCAGATTTACCTCATATTTGGTGAAATATGAATAATATATGAGGAACCAAATATTAGAGAAAATTATATTTCACTTAAATAGAACAACCAATATCCATAAGGATGTATAAAAAAAATAGAATCAAGGTCTAACTTTTACCGATCCAAGAACCTGAACTACATTTGATTTTGAGTCTGGATGGAGTATTAGTGGAAATTCATATCTTTGGATCAAGGGGGGGCTCTCAAGAAATATCAATTTTGTGTAGGAGGAGAAAGAACCTAATTTTAGGTTTTAAAAAGGATTTAAATTTACTTGAAAATTTATAATATTTCTCACAATTAAAGATCCACACATTTTAGGCACCCAATTATTTATAGTAGAAGGGAACCCACATGGTTTCCTCACACAATTTCATTAACCATCCCAAAACCATGAAAAAAAGCATCTGTAAAAGTTACATACATTGTCGCATGACTCAGTGGAAGATTATGCATGATTTGGCCGAACTGTGTAGTTATTCCCTACTCTCTATCCAACCTCACATGGTTTTGTCAAACTATGAAGCCTTCCCTAAATAGTGTCCACTGACCATGAACTCGGATTAAATTACCACAAACATAGGTTATGGGCTCTGAATTATCCCCTTGACACCCCCAACACCTCCATTACCTCAAGTGGAATTCATAACAGTTCATTATTAAACATTTAAACTAATAATAAGTTGAAAAAAGGAATATGTACCTCAATGAAGAATTAGTTTCTTACAAAAAATCCCCCTTAATGAAATTTGTCCTCAAATATCCCTTGAAATGGTGGTGAAGCATAATATTATAATAACTATAGCCACTGTGATTATACATCATCCTCCCACACCAATGTCTCATCCTACAATTTCCCATGCTTCCATTGCACCCATACGAGAGAAATATACTGGCCTTGGATAACCTTCATTCTATGATAAAATCTTCATATTGAATTCTCCTCAAAGGACACATCCTACTGAAGATCAACCACCTTAGGCTGAAAGGCATGAGATAGGTTTGAATAATAATGTCCTTGCTGAGAAACATAAAAGACATCACACATGGACCGATACCACTAAGGTAACTTCAACTGATAGTCTACTAGACAAATTCTCTCCAGAATCTCAAACGACCTAATGTAACTTAAAAAAAGCATATTGTATCTCATGATCCACTTATATCTCACCCCTAATGAAACAAGAAACAAAACCTGATCCCCGAACATTAACACTAGAGGTCATCTATAGTGATTGATGTTTTCCTTGTAATGATATTATATATTATCTATCTACTTCTAAATATAATGATCCTATTTTTTGGTATCTTGAACAAGATGAGGTCCCAACATAGCTTCCTCTCCCACCTCTAACAAAAAAGGGGAGATCAATGTGTCATACCATACAATGTCTCTTATTGTGCCATTAAAATAGTATCCTAAAAACTATTACTGTAGGAGAATTAAACCATGGCTATATGCATGACCCATGAGCCACCAAAATCCCAGATTCATGGTCACAACATGTCCTCGAGTGCTTGAATCCATCTCTATAACTAGCCATCTATCTAGGGGTGTTATAATGTTATTAGAAGCACTTGTGCACCCAATGACCTCTATATCCCATTCTAGAATCTAGATTTTAATTATGAATCCTTATCTGAAAAAATAGAACAAGGGACCCCCTAAATTAGTACTATTTTATTTATTTAAAACCTACCAAGATCATCCAAACCTATGTTTTTTCTTGATCAAAAGGAAATGGGAATCCATAATGAGCCTTTAAATAACAACACAGATGACATTATTACCTTGAGGGAACCATGGTAAACCCATCAAAAAAGAAATTGCGACATCATTAAATTTCCAATCAAGAATGGGTAACTATTTTAGAAATCCAGTCGGTCACTTGTGTCCCCCTTCAAATGCTGATTGGAGGAACAAATCAGGAAAAATCCATGTTCATATATTTTCATATTTGGACACCATTATTGATGATGTAAATCTTAATACATCTTGGTGATGCCATAATGCACTGCCTAAACTATATTATAAATGTACCACATCAGGTCCTTGTGCATGTCTACAGAAATGAATACGCAACCACTGATGTTGAGAATTTCATTCTCAAAAAGTGTCCAACCATGAAGAGGGCCCTCACCTGACACACACTACCATATAACTAAGCCCTCAGAATCTGATAGATCGTTCATCCTCACTCCATCTTGAAGGGTAGAGGTAACATCTGAGGAAGATATATTAACATTCCCCGGACTCTCATGCCCCTCCCAGTGAATCATAGAGAACAAATTCATAAGCTTCCACTCACTACTTTCCTGATACACTACATGTATCTTTGTTCTCTTGATTAGTGAATTGGCCACTATATTAACTTTACTTGGCATGTAAACAATATTGAATTAAAAATACTATAGATATTAAACCCTTCTTCACTACCTTAGGATCAAAACATGCTTGGAAAATAAGTATTTTAGGTTTTGTGTTATGCACAAACCACAAAATTATCTCCCAATAAGTAGTGTCACAAACAATGTAATGAGTGAAAAACCACTACGAATTCGAGATCATATTTTTAGTTATTCCCCTATTATGGCCTCAACTACTAATATCCATACACCATGACTTTATCACCCTGCATAAGAACTTCTCCTTGCCTAATACACAATGGATCATAGTGTGAAATGTAACACCTGTCTGGATTTGGAAAAATCAATATTTGTGCTGAATTCAATCTCCCCTTAAGATCCTAAAATATCATCTCATAGGAATCTATCCATACAAACTTCACGAACTTTATAGTCAATCCCTTAAGTGGTGATACTAAGCGTGAGAAGTCTTATATGTAATTACTTTAGTAACCCTCCATCCGGAAGAAACTTTTTTCCTCAATGACATTCTTGGGATGATACTAGAAAAATAATTCTCTCACCTTATGTAGGTCAACTAATACTCTTTTATATGAGATGATATTACCTATAAAGTTAATATAATCCATCCAGAAGTTTCACTTTGGGAGCATAACATATGAATAATTATCTATCATTGTATTCTAAATGATCTCAAGATGGTTGGCATGGTCATTGATATTTTGAGAATACACAAAGATATCACCCTCAAAATCCACGAAAAATGAGTCTAGATATAGATGAAACACTCAGTTAATCAATTCCATGAATACTGTTGGAGCATTTGTGTGACCGAATGACATAAGAAAACAATAATATATACCGTACCTATTGTAAAAAGTTGTATGAGGTATGTACAATGGTCTAAAATGAAACTGATGATAACATGACCCCAAGTCAATCTTTAAGAAGACCCATGATCCTTAGAGTAGGTTGAAGATATCACTTATTATGGAAGAGGATACTAGTTCTCAAATGTCATCTCATTCAATTTATGGAAATCAAAAAATATCCTACAATTTCCATCTTCCTTTTTTAGAAAAAACACCGGTGAACCCAATTGAGATGTATTAGGTTGGATAAAACCCATTGCCTATTAATCCTCTAGCTAGCACTTGAGTTCTTACATCTCAGTAGTTTCCATCCGGTAATGAGTAATGAGAACATGTTGAGCTTCTAGAGATAGATATATAGAGATATATACTAATATCACTTGAGGAAATCCTAAAATGTATTAAAAAAACATCCCTCAAATGATGAACCACTGTAAGGAAATCTGCATGACAAGTTCCCTAATCATTTAGATATAAACTTGAAATATGAGTTTTCATCCTGCCCAACCCATGATGCTTACATCCAGCTCAGCTCGCCTAGACATCCCATTCACCTTGGTGAATAAAATCGCTACCCCTAGTGATGTGATGGTCAGAGTTTAATGATAAAAATAACAAAATCATGAATGGGAACCAACCAGTCTTTCTAGAGAATGATATCCAGTCCTTTGATTTTGAGGAAAAGGAGTCCCCATAAGAATTGACACCCTCTGTTCACAAGGGTACACTCTTTGAAATAACGTACACTCTTCATTATAATACCCAAATTAGTGTCAAGTTTCATAACACCATAAATGTTATGAACACTAATCCCAAGACTATCCATAATGGAAAAAATATATAACTAGGAGAATCCCTGGTATGAAAAAGAGTATAAGATAATGTATAGGCTACTAGAATAGTATCTATGATAGTAGAAGGTCTAACATCATACTCATCATGGGTATGTTTCACTACATATTTCTTGCCTGAACTGCGGCCCTATGACACTACCTCACTACACTAAGCTGATCCACCCTGTTGTTGTTGCATAACTGAGATCTAACTTCCATTATCTTGAAGACCACCTTATCCTCACCATCCAGCTGTTCATCTACTCCTAGCCTGAATAGAATCTTTTGAAACATCTCCTAAACACTGAGTCAATGCATATCCACTATTAATGGATATTATTGGAAATGATATGAAGACACACTATAGATGACCCATATTTCCACATTATTTTACTTGACTGGGTCCCTCATATACTATGGACTCTAATGTTACATCTTACTGCACTAGTAGAACCTCACCTATCTACCTGAAGAAGTGATCTTACTACTAATATTGCAGAGGTATATCCAAACTACGCCTTATTATACTACTAACTGATGAAGTACCAGTTTGGGATGCCAAATTGCTCAGGCTAACACCTCCACCATCTCTATGGTTACACACTATGATGAGCTCCTCATTCACTATTGTAGAAACAATTTTCGACTTAACAACATTAACATGTGAAAAAATTTCATACATGATACCATACTCAAATATTCAATATATTGATAAATTTTCTCCCATTAGAATATGTGGGAAGTGCTAGAGCTCAGTAAAATAAGCCGAATAATCCATAACTGATAGTGCACCCAACTAAAGATGCATAAAATCTCGAGATTTATCAACCCTCAAAATTTTGGGATATAATTATTCATAAAAGGACATTTGAAAATATCCCCATGACATATACCGATGAATTTTTATCTATGTTATTACATCCTACCATCTCTTGGTGGAATCACATAGCATATATGTAGCGAGATTGAACCTACTCTTAGGAGGCATCTCAAGATTTTATGAGATAGCTAGGATGGAATCAAGATATGAATATATAGCCTATAATCTTCGATACACATAAATAATAGGTAGAGTCTACTTCTAGAACACATGCGTCATCTCAAAAATATATGTGGCAGGATGCGGTCCTCCCGAACAGGCCTATATAAACTGAATAAAGCCTTAATGGACCTGTGCTTTATCACCTATGTCTGATATAGATACCGGTTCAACAACAAGTGATATTAGAGGATCCACTAGTAGTCTTTGTCCCACCACCTCTAGAGTGTGGTCATCAACACACTATTGGTGTATGACTAGTGGTCGTTTTGGTGGCATGCATCTACAATTGCAAACACACCCCTTAGATCAAGATTTTTTTTAGGGTTCTTAGCTCAAAAGAGGATAAATAGAAATAGTATAGGTTCAAGCCTTCCTATATAAGAACATACCATCTTCATTCCCATTTGGGTGTGTTCTGGGTGTCAAATAGATAAAGAAAAATCCATAGAAACATCCAAAACCCACTTCTAAGGTAATAAATGGTCAAATTCTCCTCTATAATCCAATTTAAGTTTTTCTCTGATTCCATGTTTAATTTTACATTTTATTTTAACCTGAATTAAAAATTTCATTCTCATTTTAATTCATTTATTTCCATGTTTTAATTAATGGGTCACTATGTTATAATCCATAAGGGCTCATAACACCTCATGAACCAAAATTTTGTGCCCATATATTCTTTCCCATATCACATTCACATCAATGGTTTGGAAATGGTAAGAAAATTATAATCCAAGTGGTCCTACAAAAAATAGGGACCACATAATGGAATCCACCTCTTTTAGAACCTAACACAACTCAATATACCTTTTAAAATAGCAGGTATATAACTATAAAAACACCTACCACAATAGCATGAAACAAGTATTGCATCCTAAATGGCATGAAATAGTGCATAACATGTGAAATCTTCCAGGTTCTTAATATTATTCATGAGATAGAATACCCTGAATTAATCATGTTACAAAAAAATATAACCATGGTCATATCAATAATAATTTCACATTCAATTACATCACCCATTGGTGGAATCAAATAAACTGTAATAGTCAAAATCTAGAAATCTGCAATTTAATTTGAGGAAATCTGGCTTTTTTCTATACATGGGTTATCTTTCGCCAAGAAAAAAATCACTAACAAATACCACTTACTTCCTATCCATTCATGTTTCACCAAATAGTAATGAAAATAAGAAAATACCCCATTGATACAACTTTGTAAAATCCTTGATTTGTATGCCATAGAATAGTACTTCGAACATGGTGGGTCACATGAACTCAATAATATCGCCACAAACACAAAAGGCTACCAACTAAAAGTGAGGGATTAGGTGTGTACGTGGGGAGACTATACCCTCATTAAAAAATACTAACATAATATACATAAATAATATAAAAGTAGTATAAATATTCAAAAACCAAAAGATTATAAGTTAGACACCAGGATATTAATAATATTAATAAAATTAGAGGACATCACATATACAAATGATGATACATATCATATGCCTCTAATAAATCATCCAAAATAGGTACAAAACATTTATATATAATACAAGTAAACAAATTCAAATGTCTAAAAGTATCCTAGTAGTATCATAAGCCTCGTCTTGTTCCCATGATATGCTTCTTCTTAGTATAAAATCATGTACCTTTTGTAAGACACTTTACCTTATCAACATCTTTAATTATATTGTCTATTTGGTCCCAAAAATAGGTCCAAAATTGGTGTGAGACTAAAACCCAGTAGGCAACCACCTAATTTCTATTCCAACATGATAGTGAATATATATATATATATCATGTGTGTAGTTAGTATAATAATAAATAAAGGACCAATTCAAATGTAGACATCCTATGAGTTCTTGTTCTCATTTAATGTCTAAAACATTTAATAAATTTCATTTAGTTTATATGGCATGAGACATTTCTCATATCCCAGAGTCCCCCATGAAAGAACATGTATCCATGGATGCCTAAACAATCCATCCATAATGTATAAAGTAAAGATCAAATACATGCATGTGCTTTGTCTTTCCAGATGTGTCATAAAGTCATTTCATTCATTATTTAATTTAGAAAATGTTTCCATCCTTGACATTTCAATGATGGAATTCAATTAAAAATATAGATGTAAAATCAATTTACACCTTAAAATCCCATCCCTAGGGAACCTTTTGGGAACCCAGTTTCTCTATAGGTGTGGTATAACATCATTTCCAATCAAGTCTTTTGTCGTCGGTCCTCTATGGGATCTTGATTGTCACCAAGGGAGTATAAATCAAATTTCTTTTGATTCTTTCCAAAATTTTATCATTTGAATCCATTTATTAGTCAACATATAAATAAATCCTTAATGATTCCTTCCATGGAATCATTCATTTGGATCCATGTATCACCCATATCATAATCAAGGTAAAAGTTATTGATTCCATTTTGAGGAATTATAATGTGAATCCACATATCACCCAAGGCTTTATGGTCAATAGAAAAATGAAGCCATCCATTGAATTCTAATGTGTATCCATGTATCACCCATGGCTATTATAATTTCACATATTCAAAAACATTTAATCAATTAATTTAAAATTTCAAGGTGAAAACCATGATCTTTCAATTCAGTCTCACCTAGAATGGTGACTCAAGCATTTTCCAACCTTATAACGTTTGTAATTTTAATTATACACATGGAACAAACACTTTAGCACAACCAAGATTCAACAGTCTTACCAATCCATGGTCCAAGGTTCAAGCTCACTCATCCCTTCCCATTTAGTCATTTCAAATTAAATTCATTAATTTTTCAATCTAATTCACATTTAAAATCACATTGACATCCTAAGAGAGGTGGGTAAAGGCACACCTAAGGATGTCCAATGACAAATGAAACCAAATGGTCCATGTAACAATTAACACACCCATGGTTTGGTCCTAAATAATGGTTCAAGTCCAATAAAAACCCCATTAAAACTTCTCTTTAATTGAGTAGGCTATACCTATCATCTGTAGGATTCCATTTCATTTAATGATAAGTCTAAAAAATGGGCACTCTTCATGACATCATATATAGATAGATTGAATTTTATTATAAGGCATGATACCACCTACCATAGGTCCATGGTTGATATCTCATCCAGTATCCACTCCTAATTCTTCCAAGACTAGGAGAAATATAATGAATAGATGAAGAACCAAATGTTAGGGAAAATCAGTTTGCACCTAAATAGTACAATAAACATCTAGAAAAATGGATAAAAACTAATAAGGAATTGAGGTCTTACTATTAAAGATTCAATAAAATCAACAATGATTATTTCAAAGTCTTGATAGAGTGTTAGCATCAATTCCTATATTAGGCTCAATGAGGATCTCTTAAGGGGGAACAATGATGTGCATGAGGAGAAAGAACCTAATTTTATGTTTGAAAAAGGATTTTAATTAAAATAAATGTTATAAAATTTTCCAAAAGTAATTTTCTGCATTGTTTAAGTTCATAAATTGGAAAATAGTTTTCTAAACCGAATAGTTATCTATAAGAGAAGGGGAACCCAGATGGTTTCCTCACATAGTTTTCAAACCACGCAGAAACCAGGAAAAAATACTCTATAAAAGTTACAGACATATCCTCATGATTGTTAGGACCATTATTTATGGCCTAGTCTAACAATATGGCCATTCCATGCTCTTTATCATGCTTCTCATGGTTTGTTCAAATTATGGAGACTTCCCCACATATTTTTTACTAGCCGTTCTCTAAGCTTAAATCACTAAAACTAGGGTTTTAGGACCCAAAAGAGCTTCTTAAGACCCCCATGTCCTCCATTACCTAGAGGGGAATTCATAGTAGATCATTATAGAACAATTAAACCATGAATCAATGAAAAAATGTAATCCATACCTCAATGAAGAATTTTGTTCTTACAAACATCCACCCTTACAGAAATTAGTCCCTAAATTTCCTTTATAAAGATGGTGAGTCATGCTATGAGAATAAATATGACCACTTTGATTTTACATCTACCTCATACTCCCATGTCTCACCCTACACTCGATCATGATTCCATATAACCCATACTGGAGGAAGTGTTCAAACTTTAAAAAACATCATACAAGGATCTGAAATATATATAGGATACTAATAAAATGTTGATTCATCATGAAACTTAACCTCCTCGAGAAGAAAGGCTTGGGATAAGTCTGAATAATAATGTTGTATATGAGAAATATGGAACACATCGTGAATTTTCTGGTAACTTTGAGGAAACCTCAACCAATATGCTATCGGCCTAACTATCTCCAGAATCCAGAATGAACCGATGTATCTTAGAACAATTTTACCTTATCTCATGATAATCCTATGTACCAACCTTGTTGAAACACATAGGAAAACCTAATCCATGACCATGAACTATAGAGATCTTCTACAATGATCATATTATGATTTCTGATGAGACTACATAGTATTCATCCATATCCAAATCAATTAAACATTCTCTATAGTCTCCTAAACAAGATGTGGTCCTAACATAGCTACCTCTCTTTCCTCAAACCAACATAGAGGATATTGATAGGTCCTACCATAAAATGCATCATATGGATCCATATAAATAGTATCACAAAAGATATTCCTGTAGGAGAATTCAACCAAAGGTATATTCCAATCCCAGGAGCCCCCAAAATCTAGGACACATTCTCAAAGAATTTCCTCATGAACATGAATCATGTGCTCTAACTGGCCATCTGTTTGGTGTTGGTATACTGTTATTAGAATCACCAATGAATTCAGCTCTCTCTCTCTACCCTTTCCACAACTAAGAAGTAAACTATGCATCCCTATCTTGAATTATAGAATGTGGGACCCCGTGAAGACGTATTATCTCATGGACATCTAACCTTATAATCTCAACAACAATGAAGGTTTTTTTGATCTATATGAAATGAGAATCGTTCTTGATCATGGTAACAAAAAAACTATACTATATAATTACCTCAAGGTGACCCCGATAAACCCATCATGAAATCCATTGCGACATCATTGCATTTCCCCTCAGAAATTGGTAACAGATGTATAAGTCCATGGGTGTTCCTCCTTCACCTATAGATACTTGGAACACCTAATGACAAATCCAAATACATATATTTCCATACCCAGACACTAGTACTCATAAAGAAAATCTCAATATATCATGGTGATTGTAGGGTTCACTTCCCAAACTGAAGCATGAAATCCCCACATTAGCTCCTTGCACAAGTCTACTAAAACCTAGACATGAAAATGGAAACAACGAATTTCATCCTTACCAATGATCCAACTTGGAGTGGGGTCCTCACATGCACATCCTCCCATATAACTAGGCCTTTATAATCTGATAGTTTCCTTATATTAACTATATCTAGTAGGGTAGAGGTAACAACTAAAGATGATAGATATGTCTTCCCCTAAATTTCATTCACCTCCTAGTGCATCTTAGTGAATATATCCTTAAGCTTCCACTCGCTACTGTTCAACTACACTAATTTTATCTAAGTCCTCATAATCAGTACATCGACCACTGTATTGCCTTTACCAGGCATATATGAAATCTCAGTGTCAAAATATTGTAGGTACTCTACCCAACTTCACTATCTCAGTTTCATATCACCCTATGGAAATATATACATGTGTATTTTTTGATTTGTATAATCCACAAAACTCTCTCTTAGTAAAAAGTGTCTCCAATAATGAAATATAAGAAAAACCACATCAAACTCGAGATCATGAATAGGGTAATTCCTCTCATGTGGCCTCAACATCGGAGACCTGCACTCCCTGACCCTATCACCCTATATAAGAACTCCTCCAAGACTAATACTTGATGCACCACATTACACAATGTAACACCTTCCTGGATTTGGAAAAATAGGTATTTCAACTAAATTAAATATCACATTTACGTTCTCAATCTCTATTTCCAAATAATCTATCCATACATTCTTCACACCCTTCTTAGTCAAACCCTTCAATGGTGATGATAGACATGAAATGTACTATTTGAAATGCCTATAGTAAACTTATAGTCTCATGAAACACTATACCTCAAATATGTTCATGAGGTTCTTGTAAGAATCTATAGATCTCACCTTATCTGGGTCAATTGAAACTTATTTATCAGATTTGATGTGACCCATGAAGTGAATATGATCCATCCATAAGTGGAACTTTGTGTGCTAAGCATAAAATCGATGCTCTCTCAGTTTATTCAAAAATATGTCAATATGGTTGGAATGGTTGTGTTGATTGTGAGAATACAAAAAGATACCATTCATGAAAACCACAATAAATGAGTCCAGATATGGATAGAACACTCAATTAATTAGTGTAATGAAGACTTATGGAGTGTTTTTGAGATGAAATGACATAAATAAATACTCATATAGACTATACCAACAATGAAAGGTTTTGTGATGTATGTCTGATGGTCTAACACACATCTGATGATAACTATATCTGAAATCAATATTTTAGGAGACTCTATATCCTCAGATATATTCAAAGAGAACATCCATCCATGTAAGAGGATACTTTTTATTAACCATTAACTAGTTCAATTTTCTGCAATACACACATATCATGAGAGTTTCATCCACCTTTTTCTAAGAAAGGACTAGAAAACCACATAGTGAAGTAAAAGTTATGACAACAACCATTACCAATAAATTCTATAGAAGCATCTTGAGATCTTGAAACATAGTAGTATTAATTTTGTAAGGAGGAATTGATACATGTGATTCTCTTGAAACTATCTTGATATAGAACTCTGCATCTCTCACTTGTCATAATCATGAAAATCTGTCTAGAGAAACAGCATATAAATGATCAACCACTTGTGTAAAATCATCTTAAGGTGTTCCATGATTGTCCATATATAATATTGAAATATGATTTATCATCCATCCCAGCCCATGATGCATGGGTCCAGCTCTAATATCATACACATCCCATTCACCTTTGTTAATAAACTCACCACCCTTTAGTGATGTGAAGGTCACCCTTTAGTGAAACAAATAAATAAAAAATCATGTTTGTTAATCAACTATTCCATCCTATGAATGATATCAAATATTGTCATATGAAGGAAAAGGAGGTCCCATAAGAAGTGAAACCCTCTGATCATAAAGGGAACTCCCTGTACTGACATACACAATCTTTTATAATCCCAAATAGAGTGTCAAGTGTCATAACAACATCAATGTTTTGAACTACGATCCAAATGATCTCCATAGAAGGAACAAATATAAATCAATGAGAACCCCATATATCAAAAAATGAAAAAGATAAAGTGGAGGATACTAGAATAGTACCTCAGACAATATAAGGTTTGACATATGGCTCCCCATGGTTTTTTAAAACTGCATATTCCTAGCATGAACTGTGGCCTTGTGATGATGCCTAGCTACCCTGAGAAGATCCACCATGTTATTCCTACACAACTAGTTTCTAACTACTATAGTCACAACTAAGACCTCGGTCTGACTAGCTAGCTGTACTGCATATCACTGCCCGATGAGAAGCTACTGACCTAGATCACGAAAGTGGAGTCGTTGCAGATCCTTTATCACTATTTAATAGTGGAAATGTTTTTCAGAAGTGATGTATATTTCTAATCTTTCCACAGAATTGAAACCCTACTGGTTCCCCCATACACTGTTTCCTCATATGTCCCAACTTGCCACATAGGTATCACCTCTACTAGATACCTTAAGATTAATTATTATTACTAATATCACCATGCATAATCTCTAAATTATGCTTCCAACTATCTAATGATGTAATAATAGATCTAGATGCCAAACGACATTGGATCACACCTCCAGCCTCTCTCAGGTTATGGTCTATGATAAGCACATGATTCACTATTCCATAAATGATATTCAGTTGAAAAACATTAAACTGTGATTGAATGTAGTACCTAATACCATCATCAAATCTCTTATCTTTCGATAAATTATCACCCATCAAAATTGATGTTACGCGCAAAAGCTCAGTAAAACAGAATGAGTAATCCAAAACTGGTAGTGTACCCTACTCCAGATACATTAACTACTAATCTTTATTATCCCTAAACGTTTTGGGATATAAGTATTCAAAAAATCCATGTGAAAATATCTCTATGCCATATCCCGATGAAATTATGTCTTTGTGATGACATCCCAAAGTATCTTGGCGAAATCATGTATCATATAAGCATCGAGCATGAACCTCTTCTCAAGTGGCATCATAATATTCTTAATGATATATTGCATGAAGTTTCACCATTAATCTGAAGCATTTTTTCTTCCATCCTTAAAAAATGTTGGTGGATGCTACTACTGGAAAACATGCATCTACTCAACCATAAATGTGACAGGCTTCAGTGTATCCCGATAGGTCTACATGAACCACGTAAGGACTTCACATGACTATGAATTATCACCTACATTCGGTATAGAAGATGGTGGCATAGATGATGCTAATGGAGGATCCACTAGTATCCCACGACACACTACCTCTTGAGTTTGATTTTATCCACCCACTTGGAACTCAACTGGATGTCTTCATGGTGGAATGCCTCTATAATTACAAACAACCTCCTCATATTGAGATTTTTTTCAAGGTTTTTAGCTCAAAAGAATAGAAATAGAAAAAGGATAGGTACAATACTTACTAGATATGAAAACCCCCTCTACCAACCCCTAAGTATAGGTCTAGGAATAAAAAAGATCAATAACAATCTAGTGACACAACCAAAATCCCACTACTAAGGTTAGGACATGTCAAGTTCTTTTATATAATATATTTTAAGTCTCCAATTGATTCAATATTTTAGTTTAAAGTTCATTTTTAGTTGAATTAAAAATTTCATTTTCATTTTAATTCATTTAATTCTATCATATAACCAATGGTTCACCAAGTTCCATTCCATGAGGGCCCATAGCACCCAATGAACCAAATTTTGTTCCCATATATTCCATCCCATATCACATTCACTTTACTAGTTAGGTAATGGTTCTCCAAATTCCTCAAAGAAGAAAGAATGGAATACAAATTTTTCATTCCAAAACATTGTTCAAAATACCTATAACAATAATGGTTATATAGTTATTACAACACCTAACACGATAACATGAAACAAGTAATGCATCCTAGATGGCATGGTGTAGTGCATGCCATTTGAAATATCAATGATCCCTAATATGAGGCATGAGATGAAACACCCTCAACTCATTAGGTTGAAACATAATAGAACCATAATAATATCAATAATAATTTCATAGTTCAATTTCATCCCCCAATGGTGGAATAAAAGATACTATAATAGTCTAAATATAGAAAAATGAAATTTAATTTGGGTTAATTCGGATTTTACAATACATGGGTTAGATATTCCTGAGAACAGATCATTTACAAACCCAATTTCCTTTCTAACCCTTTCTAATCTTTTAAAATAGTAAATCAAACTAGGAAATACCCCTTTTTATACCCATTTGTAACATCTTGTATCCATATTCCACAAAATCGTACTTTGAACCCAGTGGGTCACATGACTTCAATCGCATCTCCCCAAACACAAGAGGCTACCGACTAGATGCGAGGGCCTAGGTGTGTGTGTGGGGATACTATGTTCTCATTACCAGAGTTAGAATAAAACATAATAATAATATAGATGTAGAAGAAATAATTAAAAACTGGAAGATGACAAGGTAAATAGCATAAGACAAATAATATAATTAAAAACAAAAGTGATCTCATATACAAATGATGACACACATCATATGTATCTAATAAAGAATCCAAAACATGTGCAAAATATTCATATATAATATATGTAACAAAATGAATAAAAGTCCAAATGTTTCATAGTATCATCTCAAGTGTCTTCTTGGTCACATGTTGTCCTTCTCCAAAAGAACAAATCATGTACTAGTAGTGGTGCGCTTTAAATTATCAAAATATAAAATCATATAGTCTGTTTGTGTCACAACATTGGACCAAATAGGGTGTAAAACAAGATCCCAATATGCAACCACCCATGGTATGTGCCAATCTAAAAGTGAATATATATATATATATAACAAGTGTGAAGGTAGTATAATAATAAATAATAGAAGTATTCAAAATTAAACATCATAAAAGTTCAAGTTATCATTTAAAATTGAAAACATTTAATAAATATAATTTTATTTATGAGTATCAAGACGTGGCTAAAATTCCATAGACACACATGTAATAATATGTATCCAAGTATTCCTAAACAATCTATCCATAAGGTAATAAGTAATGGCTGAATCCAAGATTGTGATTTGTCTTGGAAGACTAAACACAAAGTCATTTCCATCTTTATTAAATTTAGAAAAAATGTCCTTCCTGGACATTCCTATGTTGGAATTCAAGTATCACTCCATGTGTAATATCAACTAACACCTTACAAGATCATCCCTAAAGAACCTCTCATGAACCTTGTATTGATCTTGTTGTGGTATAATATCATATCAAATCAATTCCATCCTTGGAGGTCCTCTAAGGGAGTCCAAGTGTCTCCCATGGAATATAAATGAAATTCCCTTTGATTCCATCCATGTAATTATCATTTGAATTAATGTATCACTCACCATATAAATCAAACCTCAATGAGTCCGTCCATGGAATCCTTCTTTTGGATCCATGTATCTCCCACGTAATAATCAAGGTTCAAGACATTCAGTCCATCCATGGGATTCTAATGTGAATCCATGTATTTCCCAATGCATAAAGGTCAATAGAAAAATTAATCCTTCCATGTAATTCTAAGATGATACCATGTAATATTCATAACTATTACAAATTTGACCAATTAAAAAACATTTAATCAATTCATTTAACACACCAAGGTAAAAATGAAGATCATCCAATTTAATCTCACCTATAAAGGTCACTCAATCTTTTACCAACCCTATAAGGATTGGCCTTTCAATTACTGACATGGGTAAAACTCTTTAAAACAACCAAGCTTCAAAAATAATAACATTATAAGGGCCAAGGGACATTCTTAGTCATCTATTCCCTTTTAATCATTTCAATTTCAAATTTTTCATGTTTCAATCCAATTAATATTTAAATTCACCTTGAAATCCAAAGATATAGGGGTAAAGTCACACCTAAAGATGTCCGATGCCAAAATCCACCGAATGAGTTCATTTAACAACTAAAACACCCAAGTGGTGGTCCAAAATCAATGTGAAAGACCTATAAAACCCCAATAATAATACTTTTTAAATGAATATGATATACATATAAACTCTAGGATTCAATTTAATTTACAAGGAAGCCTATAAAATGGGTGCGCAAAATAAAAACATATATAAATATCTCAACATTAAGATAAATTCATGATACCAACTATCATAGGTCCATGGTGGATAACCCATTGAGTATTAGCTCCTAATTCAACATAGATTGGGAAAATTTGAAGAATTAATGAATAACCAAATACTAGGGAAAATTAGAATTCACATAAATAGTGAATCCAATATCTATAAGAATGGAGAATGGAAAAAAAGAATATAGGTCTTACCATTACATATCCAATGAGAAGAATGACCTTCGATTCAAAATTTGGATGGGGTTGGTGGAAATTCCATATTTCATATCAAGGAAGAGTTCTCAATAGAGCTCAATACTATAATGGAGGAGAAATTACATAATTTTAGGTTTTAAAAAAGATTTTAATTTAATAAAAATTTGTAAATTTTTCAAAATTAAGGGTCCACATGGGTGAGGCCCACTGTTTAGAAAAACACATGCCAAACCACATGGTTATCTATAAGAGAAAGGGAATTGCATGGTTTCCTCACACTATTTGACAAACCATGTGGGAACCATGAAAACATAATCTATAAAAGTTGTAGAAATGGATTCATGGATATGTATCCCATTATGAAAGTTTTATAATAACCATACAACCATTCAATACTCTCTATCTAGCCTCACATTATTTGGTTAAACCGTGCGGCCTACCCCACACAGTTTGTTCCGACCATTAACCAGGCATAAATCACCCCAAACTAGGGTTTTGAGATTTGAACGACCCACATACACCCCAAAAACCCCCATTACATAGAGTTCCATTTATAAAGGATCATTAATAAACATTTAAACTAAGAATTAATAGAAAACATTAAATTCATACATCATTGAAGAATCAGGTTCTTACACATTTTTAAAATAACTATATCATAAATCCTTTTTTAAATATAATTAATCATAGGTTAAACCTAGCTCATAAATGATCATACTATCATAAAATTATTCATGATGGTTTTTAATGAGTATTTTATTTTCCAAAAAAATATCTCACAAGATTTTTAAACTAGGTGTGAAACAAGGCCTACTGTCCAGAACTTACTGATGATCGATTCTAACTAAATTGTCTCTTTTAAGAGTCATTTCCTTATATAAAACTATTCTAGATTCACATAAACTTGTAGTATCCATATTAGGATGAAATTTATTACCAACCACTCCCAATATCCTTCCCCTAAATTCAACTAAATTTTTCTATACCTTTAAATATCCTTATAATTGTCATTAGACATATCCTTATGGATATCACTAAATATTTATCATTATAGTTTCCAAAATTTAATGAAAACATTCATATGATACAAAATATGGAGACACAATATTTTATAAAT
Organism: Viscum album; assembly: GCA_963277665.1. Lineage (NCBI taxonomy): Eukaryota > Viridiplantae > Streptophyta > Magnoliopsida > Santalales > Viscaceae > Viscum > Viscum album. The sequence continues at coordinate 1,436,210,238 of OY728128.1, forward strand.
ATACATTACATCATTTTATATGAATATTAATTACATATCAAAAAATAGACACTTGAGGATAGTAAATTTTTAGTGTCATTGGAAACATGGAAACATAAAAAACTATTTTATAAGATAATAACATCATCTCCCACAAAATTATTAAAAACTTTCTAACTTCCTAGAGGTAAAATAATTAATATCATTCTTTATAAGCTTAAGAAATTAAATATATGAATCGGTTAGCTCAATTTCATTTTATGGGTAACCATTCGAGATATCAACACATCATAAGTATAATGTTATTTGAACATGATAATGGCATAAAAAACCCTACCCTTAATGTCATAGATCATAATAATTTGTCATGAAATATATATTGTTATTTACTAATATGTGAATCATGATAGAATCAATGAATATATTCCATGATAACATAACATTATAATATTACATAGAATTATTACATACATATAAGATTACAAAATTGTGAATTTTTTTAAATATAGTCAGTTTCACTCATTCTGTTAAGGACATGAAATTAGGAACATTAATTAAATTATGGACATAACAAATGGTGAAAAAAATGATATTATAGACATTAAATTAGGTCCATGAATAACTAAATCGATATAATTTCTTCCCATAAATGATATTGCGAACATAAAATCACGTTCACATATTAAATTAGCAACTAAAGAGTTATCCAACATTAAAAAATTCATTGGATATAGTTATAAGTCTCACCCATTATATATGTAATATTATACATATGTGTTCCAAAATATCATAAAACATTCACCACATTCAATGTCATCAAAATAAGTAGGTTTCAAAAGAAATTCATCATTTCTTAATGCCTCGAAAAGAAATGGGTTTCATAATAATATCACCATCATAATCATAAACCAATAGATGAAAGAATAATAGTCATATTCATGAATAAAATAACTATTATATAATATGTATCATAAAAGGATGTCATCATAGATACAAAATGCTTTTGAAATATCCCATGGTACATTTCATATGGAAAATTTCCTTTCAACAATGAAAATAACTTTTAGAAACTAAAAACATATAAACCATGTTTAACATAATTTTCATTGAATATATAATTATAAAAATTTAATTTATGATTCAATTAAATTTTTGTTCATGATAGTGGTATATTCTATTCATATATTAAATTTGAAAAAAATATTGGTTTCACATTTTTTGTAAAAGTCCAAAGTGACTTGTTTGGAAAATTGTAAGAATATTAACTTGTAATAAATTTTATAAAAATTAAAACATTGATAGAAATGTTTTTAAAATTAATTGGGAAAAAATAAAAACATTAATTAAAATATTTATATAAAACATGATTAATATATTAAAATAATTTTCATTAGAAAAGATAAATAAAGTCGATTAATCTTTGAAATAATATTTTTTACCTTATTAGTACATAATGAGAGGAAAATCGAAGGAAAACAAGTAATCCTGTAAAAAAACAGTATCAGAATAAAATTATGGAATTTATTAAGTGATAGATACTAATATAACATCATTAACAACTTAATCATAAATAATACCGACTAATAATGAGACTGTATCTTAAAACTATTACCACATTGGTAACATTTTAATCACAATACCCAACTAATAATAACATGAAAAACCATTAGATATCCAGAAAAAAAATAAACTAATTATATATCCTATCAAAGGTAAAATATATACAACCTACAAAAGAATATATGTGCATAACCTGACTGATTTCCCAAAGATGGAAATTTGATACAAAAATCCCATATCTTAAATCTTCAAAACATTACTATATATATTTGATCATCTAGTATAGTAAATATAAGATTATTAAAAATATAATAACAAAAACTATTAATCTATACCATACCATGTAAAATTTACTTATGATCTTTTGTTACCAGTTTATCAATAATTCCTTGTCAAAATCACTTTTCAGCTAATAAATGCCCTGTTTTTCATCTATGTTTTGTTTATGTATGTTTAGTACTTTTACTTTCTTCATTGTCATATAATTAAAAAATGATTTTTTATATATTGTATATATATTCACTATATATGTATTTTGAGTAATCCATTAGAGCTAGTGATTGAAAATGAATTACAGTGTTAATGGATACAATAGGTCGTACGTAAGAATTGACACTATTTCCATTTTTTAATGGATGGAAATAAATAAATAATATTAATATTTCACTATTATATAATTATTAATATTTATATATATATATTTGAAATATATTCATTGACATTATCCTTATTATCGTCCATGTAACGAGTTACTGAAGAAAGAGTAAAATCACTTAATGAGGTAGTAGTCCACTGTTCACACGAGTGATGTTATAATATACCCATTAAATGGGATATGAGAAGGAAAATGTTATATATTTATTGTTGAATAACTAATATAATAAAAATAACATATATAAAATTTATATCCATCATTACACTAATCCTTTTGAAGTGGTGATAGAAAGTGAATTATATTGGTTTGTGAGGCAGAAGTCCACCGTACACACTATCGATGGATTAATTTTTTATTTAATGGAATATGAGATAGATATAAGTCATGAATATAACATAATAAAACATCCTTACATGATAGATACTATTTTTATTATATTAGTTTTATTAGGACACAAATGAAGTTGGTTATAAAAGATGAAAAAGAAAGAGCATAGTGATGACAATTTCATTTTTTTAGAAGAACCCCATTTGGATCTCTCCTTAAGGACCATAGGGATGATATTTTGTAAAAAGAAATTATATAGAGTGTGAATATTTATTTTATTGTGTTTTTTGGGTAGTTTTTTGTCATGGAAAATGTCTTATATCTCATGAAGAAGTGTGGAGTTGAAGTACCCTTTTATAATTGATAAGGAGTATCAATTTTTAAGATGCCTAAAAATATTCAATAATGGAAGGTCACTCTCTCCCCAAGGGAATCAAAAATTGATTAATATTGTATTGTTAAAAATATATAATTGATAAAAACCCCAAACTAATAAAAAACTTATTATAAACTTGTTATTCATAAGCCTTTATTTTTACTCACATTAACCCGTTTTGGTTTCACTATAGTAACTCGTTTTTTATTTACCTAAATAAGTTTTCCTTGAATCCAAAACATTAGTTAAAATTACTAGATATTTTGGAACCAATGATTCTAAATATGAAATATAATTGATCATTTAAAACTTATATTCATGTGGAAAATTTATTTCAACATAAGAGAATGTAATACTGAAAACCTTGTTTTAACCTTAACCACAATAACAAATTTTTAATTCCTTTAATTGTAATTATGTAAATGAATTAACTTTACCTTATTATAAATTATTAATCATGATGATTATGAGTATTTAATCTATTTTTAAAAATTTAATTTACACGAGTGGAAGAATTTAATTTAAAATTAAACCCATAAACACCAGAAGAACTGATTTTTATTAAAGAAGTTATCATAAGTATATAATGTTTATATATCAAAATTCAACATGAAATTGACTATAATTAAGTAAATTGTATTATTAATAATAAAATTTAATTATTTATTGTTTTAAAATACATATTAAATCACTTTTTATGTTTTTAAATTATTCAAATGAAAAATATATTCTTAATAAACATCAGTATATTTCACTATTCATTTAAAATGTTACCTTTTCAGAAAAATTTCAAAAACTAACAATAAGTTAATATTCTAATTATAATTTTAAAAATTAAGTTAATTTTATAAAATATTTTTCTAAAATTGGAAAGAAATAATTTTAATTTAAGTGGGATTTTTGGGGTAGAACAATTGTTTAGAAAATATATAATTATATGGAACATATAACATGATTTATTATTATCCAATGAATATAAATATAATAAATGAGTTACAAATTTTTTTATTGAATCTATAATAGTTAAAATAATGTAAAATTATTCACTAAAATTAATTAATTGAATTTATTTATATAAAATTCCATCATGTGCATAAAAGCAGTTCTTAAAAAACAATTATTTTACATATTGATGTTTGTTTTCATTTCGAATCCATTGAATAAAATTAAATTTATTTTATTAATATATAGACCATATGATATTAATAATTCATTTATTGTGATTCATATCCACCAATATAATAGATAGGTTATAAAATCCATGTCTAGATAATAATATTAATTGTATATTATAGTTTGTTAAGTATTAGGGTTGCATGTAATAAATGATAAAGAAGAAATTAAATTTATCTGATACATTTTTTCAAAAAATATATCGATGTTACACGTTAATATAGGAATCACTAAGGTTCACAATTTCATGTAATTCTATAATATATGAGAGAGAGGGAGAGTGTGAGAATTCAATCATCCTCTCCCTTTACATCATGGATATCAGAGGAACACCACTAAAAATATTTGGTTGGTAGTTTCACTACTAACATTGGTGGGGTGGAATTTGAAATAATAAAATAGAAAAAAACTGTGCACAAAAAAATATGGGAATGTACCTACCCACATATTCTTCATCTATTATCATGAAATAAAAACCACGTATAAAACTTTTATGGAATTGGTGTTGAATAAGAACATAAACATCACAGTCACACATAATTAAATTTTTATTAAGAAATTATCACCAACACTTTATCATCTTAAATAACAATCCAAATACACCATTAATTGTATTGAATACATTCTTAAGTGTGTTTTAATTTTTTTAATTTGGTTTAACCATTTCATTACAAATAATGAGAGATATAAAACCACATTATAAAAACATGATATTAAACTCTTGATCCTAAGATAATCCTTCTCAACCACCCCTAGTTTCCATTGGTATGTTACTAATAATTTTTTATTAATTAAATCCACAACAACAAATAAAATTTTTATTTAATTAATTAAATTATAAAAATTAAATAAATTGGGTACTCTAGTAGTCCATGTAAGATACCACATCAGAACTTCGTATGTTATGAAAATAGTCTAACTGTGTCATATAGTATAATGAAAATAAGCAATAATGTCTTATAACCCAACCATCCAACCAGTAACGATTAAAATAAATAATAATGAGAAATGTGTAATTGGAACTAATCCAAACCACTATGGTTTCCCACACCATTGTGCATACCATCAAACATTTTTGGTATTATTGAATTCAATGTTGACTAAACCAAATGTGTTACATCCCGACATAGTTAAACATATATACTGTAACTGGATCAGTTTGAGTAATGGAATCCAGAATGAATCTCTATATTATATTGTTTTTATATAGGGAGTCTATTCCCTTATATCAAAGTGAAAAAATGTAAATAATTAATAATCATCCATATAGGTTAGTAAATAGATTGTTGAATAAGTAAATATAAATGAGGTATTAATAAGAAGGAATGTAGTAGGGGCATGAATGTCCATGTCATACATCCATCACTAATCACCCAATTGTCTATCCACATATGAAAGAGTACATACATGAAATTAAAATTAAATTAAAATTATATAATACTATCAATGGAATGAACCCCATACCTGGTGTTTTTAATAAAACTTAGCTACTATAGTCAGATCATGAGAATCCACATGGTTTAATCAGCTTGATTATGGCGTCCTGGGACTCAACACATCCATTATATATTCATATTTAAACTAAATGTCCTCCACACATGTAGTGTATTCACATGTACCCTGAATATATGGATATGTACTACCACATGATGTGTACTCAAAGTATATGGTGTGTACTTTAAAAAACTAATTTTTCATGTGCTCAACAACATGGAAAACAAAATGGAGTGGTTATACTATAATAAATTCACTCCATGTTAATGGATTATACTTTTAAAAAGTCATCTTACACAAATAGGAAGAAAAAATAACATGTTTTCATGGAACCACACTCTTTATGATCAGGATTTCCTAAATGAGAACCCCCAAAATCAGCCTACAACAATAGATTTCCCTATTTTAACTGTAGATTAACCCCATGGGGGCCTATACAAAGCATAATAGGGACGTAAAACTCGAATGTATAAAATATGTTGGGTTTACAGAAAAACAATAAACCAGTATTTACATGGGTGGAATCTGTGTGGGAATCTCCCATATCTATGGTTGGAAACTTTCGCATGACAATCTAGGCCCTCATGATCTCCATGATGTAACATCTATGCTTGTCTATCTTAATATCTCTATCCCTCACCATTTTTCTCTCCATGTTCGTTTAAGGGGAATCCAATAGGATATTATGAGAGAAGCTAGTGGGGATGAGAATAATGAAGAATGGAATAAAAGAAACGATGAAAAGAAAAGAAAAATATAATTGGAATTGAGCCTGGCACTAGATCCCAATGTGAGTAAATATATCACATAGGAAAAAACCCCTATTATAAACTCAACAGTGGATACATTATATTAATATTATGCTTCAATAAAAATATATTACCAAACGATCACATGAAAATAAATTAATATTTAAATAAATTAATATTTAAATTCAATTAAATGGGAACGTCAAGGAATTATAAAAAAATTCCTAGGGTAAAACCATTTTCTATGACAATTTGAGTATTTATAAATATCATCAGATATCATATTCAATGAAGAAATTAATATTTTATCCCTCTATAGAATCTGAAATTAAAATGAAAAAATATTGCAAAATTTTACAGTCTTAAATTACAATGTTCTTTAAAACCAGTCCATTATAAACCTTTTAGTCCATGAGATGGCGTAGTGGTCAAACTGTATCCATTATCTCATATCTAGAATCAATATATCTATGTTATCTTGATCATCCAAATAATTTTCATAGAAAATTTAATACACTCCTGTCCATGATAAGAGTTTAACAAATACCAATTTGGAACTCCTCACTATAATAGTATCCATATCATGACCATATTGATAAATTACATGTTCCATTGACCATGTTCTCCTCATCACGGAATTTAGTTACTATCATTTCCAAAATTTCACAAATTTAGCATTAATCCAAAACATTAAAATGTCACATGTTCTCCCTTATTAAGAATGGTTTTGATGAAAAAAAGGAAAATTTTACCCATCGTGAGGGTCACTACCTTAAAACAACCAATTGTGAAACCCCAAACACATGGATCACTGTATCCCACTCATTAATCATTACTCCCAAGGAGTCCCTCCATAATTTTTTTAAAAATTATCATAGCATAGCCGATTCTCACTCAGTATACTCATGATGATGTCATGATATTGTACATGGTCATATCTTCAATAAGATTTCTCTAAGATTTCACCGATGAGATTGTAACACCCTCCTGGAGCTACACTCACATCAAACTAAGAAATACATAACTATAACCACAACCTAAAACCATGAATCTTGAAAATTTCTATCCAGGTTCAACAATAGTTCAACAACCTCCGGGAACCCGATTCATTCTTTATATATCCTCTACCATAGAGGGACATTATTTATTTTATGAAAACTACCAATAAACTATACCCACATCATTTCATTAAAAATACCAGTCCTTAACTTATACATGGCCTCTTAACGTTATATAATTTAAAATGTGCCACATGGAATAGATAGACATATATATATATATATATATATATATATATATATATATATATATATAACAAAACTCACACTCCCATGAGTCATCCATCCAAAGGAAATTCTTACCATGATCAAGGGAAGATTAGTGTTATTAATGGAGAATATCCCATTCAATTATTCTTCAAAATCAAGAACCTACCATATTCCACATTTTAATCCATGAACACCCACCACATTATATAATTTACCAATATTGAAATGTAAACCACAAAACATCTAATCAATAGGTACGTGTATTCAAAAAATCATTCCCTTCGAATTCATCCTCGATACCGATACACACTAGGAATTTATTCTGAAAAAAGGTATTATCATTCATGTATCAAAAACCTAAATCAACTAATACATATTGATCTTAAAATAATTATACATCCAATATCACTCCATCAAAAGGAATCTATATGAACATGATCCAACACCACAAGTTGTGTTCCCTCAGTCAAAAGAATCATTAAAGTAAAATGGTCTGAGTCAAAACTAAGATAATTTTTGTCTCCCTTCTTACCTGACCAATAAATTCTCATATCAATGTCACTAGGCCTGACCACCTATCCCAAAATGATTAACCTATGATCAAGGACACATCACACTTGTGTCATCTACACCATTTTTAGCCCAATGAATCTAAATCCCCAATCAAACTTCTTCATAGAAGGTAAGGATCACCTCTATCTATGATGATAAAAACAAATAAATATGTCAAATGTTATATATGGTTTAAATTCCATGTTAAAGTTGAAAAAACTATTCTGGTTTTTATTAGATAACAATTTATTTACAATGAATTTGTAACTACTGACATACGAAAAGAACAGTAATTGAATAACCTTCCATACATTGTCCTTCTAGGCCTTGATCCTCTCCAAGCATCCTCATATAAAACTACTTAAATTATGGTATATATATAATCTAAAAGGATAGCAATTAAACATTATTTGGTATAAATTTATTGTCATAACCCATGAAGGTACTAGTTTACTATAAATGTTTTGTTACCTATTTGCAATGCACAAGAGGATCCAATTTAATAAAAATAAGTGATGGTCAGTTAAATAAAATATCATACCAAGGTAGATGTCCCAATTTCATGAAGTTTTTTAAAAATATTAGTTATATACACTAGAAAAAGATACACCTTCATAGGGTCTACAAAAAGGCATCAGTTTCTATATCGAAATAATAGGGTCACTGCAGGTCCTCTGCCTGAGGAAGTAGCCATCATACTCACTATAAACATCTCACCACAGATCCTCATAACCTTCCACATAATTAATTATATATAAAATTAATCCAATGGATTATAATTTCCCCAAGAATCAATGGAAAAGTCCATTTAGGTTTCTGTAGACACATTATACTATTGGACACTATGGCCACTAGTGAAATCACACACTGGCCTGCCTATAACATGTTGAAAATCCAAAGAAAATCTGATATATTAGATGACTCATGAATTTTATTTCCAATAGTAAATTTCTTTCAATGGGATATTTCCAATGGGAAAAGAACCATGAATGTATCAATGAGCTATCTCCAATGGGATTGGATTCATAAATACAATATAATTTACAAACAACACAAATATATGTATTGATGTTTCTGATGCTTTCCATAGTCAGCGCACACAATATTGATGGGGAAATGTTGCATTTGGACCTATGTTCCTTCTTTCCAAAGGTGGGTGGAATTCACCAATTCGTATATGATGTTAGCTCCTTGATCAAAATGGGATGATGGGATGTCATTTTCTCCTTCGGTGGACTCCTCCTCCGAACACATCACTGAGTATGGGTCTCCCTCATTGATTAGAGTAATTTTTTGTGTTTCTCATTCCTGGTTCCATATCTTTGTGGACATAGGTTAATTATGATGCTTTTGTCTATAAATTTTAAGGGGCCTTGATAGGGAATAAACCTTTAGTCAGAGAAAAAGGTAACATCATGCATGTCGGGGAATCTTTGGATGCTGGAACATTAGAATACCAGTATTCTTCCACATTAAAGGGATACATAAGGGTGTATAACCTCTAGGAATCCCACATAGAATACATGGAATATTATTCCAAAGGATTCTCTTCATGTCTCTCCTCATCTTCCCATGTTTATCACAAGGTATTCCTTGAATTTAACATCTTGGAGAGACTGATCAGTCTTATCAAAACACTTAAAAGAGTGGAAAAGATGGATATTCACTTAAGAGGGAGAACATGGAAGGTTTACTGGTTGGATGGGTCAAAATTTCAATGAGGATGGACAGTAGATGGTGTGTCCCAAAAAGGGATGGTTTAACACCATGATGGATGATCAGAACACCGAAAAGGGAGAATTAGAGAAGGTGGGTCCCAACATAAGGGATACCAAGTTTTACCACTGACTGGGACTGATCATTGAGGTGGATTCCTATGTACCCTGTATAGAAGAAATGGATAAAAAACCACATAGTTTGAAAGGAGAAATTGGAGAATACATATGGTAAGTGTCCCAAGTTCTTCTAGAGGCAACAATTTGATGTATGGGGCCTATGCTTGGTTAGCTGCCTGGTGCATGGCATGAGTTCACTGGGATGTGGTAGCCCATGTAAAATCAAAAGGGATGGTGGATAATTTGATGAAGTGGATGGTATGAATGGGGTGAAATTTATTTGAAGATGATGGTGGTTTTTGTCTTGAACCACAGTGAGGCATCCTATGTAGCCCTGTGGATGGGAATTAAGGTCCACATTGTTCGGTTGGGTAATAGGACACCAAAGGAGGTAGCCCGTGAGAATAGAGCACATGGATGGAGACCCGAAGGAAGTAGATATCATGGTTGGGGCATGATATTTCTGATACAGAAAGGCTCAAAGGGAAGGCCATAATGGATAATAGATGATGGGCTTGAACCTTGGGGAGGCTTCCTATAGATCCTAGTGGATTGGAATCAAAGTCCACATAGTTCGAGGGTGGGGAATGTAATAGGGGCATACAAAAAGTATAGATACGTGAAGACATGTGGGGGAATACAAATGGTTATAATCCCATCACAATACATGATCTCTTGGTTATAGGAGTATGGTGAAGTTTGTTTCTTATGCCTGGTTAGCATCCCACGTGGATCAGAACACCTCAGGGAGGTGAATCTGGGAGGTGTGTCCCAAAAATAGAAAGTATCACATCAGGAGGATACATCCATTTGGAGGGAGAACCTAAGTTTTCATAGGTAGGGTATGGACCTTAGAGAGGCTTCATATGTATCCCAGTGGCTGGGAATCAAAACCCACATAGTTCTATAGGGGAATAGAGTTTAACAACCTGAAGGACAAAGGTGAACCAACATCAAATTTATAGAATGTTCTTATTGTGGGGAGTAAACTGATTTAACCTCAAAGAGGATTCATATGTACCTTATATTGGACACTAGGATAAAATTTCATGTATTTTGGGAAGAGGGTCATGTAGATTACACATTTTTAGTTTCCCATAGTTGTTTTGGGGCATATTCACGGATAGCGGCCCATAGAATGGAGGTGGATGAGTGTCAAGATCCTACCAGGATGTGGTGGTATGAGGAGGATCAGGTTGGATGATGAATGATTTTGGATGGAACATGACACCATATAGAGGTGGATCTGGCGGGATTTACCCATAAAAGAAAGATTTCACATCATGAGGGAACATATCTTGGAGGGAGCACCCGAGTTTACCATGGATGGATCAAAATTGCCTATAAGAGAAACCAAGGGTGGTGTGTCACATAAGGGGAATATGTCACACTATGAAGGATTATATTGAATCTAATAGAGGAGAATTAGAGAGGGTGGACCACTATGACTGGGTAACCCATTTTTACTATTGGTTAGGATTGAACCTCAAGGAGGCATCCTACATACCCAGTGTAGAATACATAGATCAAATCCTATGTAGATTGGAAAGAACTAGGGATTACACATAGGAGAGGCCTAGGTGTCACTACAGAGCAATAAAGGTGAATACGGATTACGTGTGTAAGCTTACTGGGTTCCATTGTGTAGCGTCATTGGTGGATATAGATAACACATGGAAGCTTCCCCGGTGCCGCTAAGGAGCGGCAACGATGGATGAGATTAACGCGCAGAAGCTACCCAGGTGCCGCTATGGAGTGTCTATGATGGATTGGGATTACATGTGGAATATTCTAGTGATATCCTACTCATATAAGGCCATGATGGAGTCCCATGTTCATTGAAAAGGGTAACTATTCTTTTTTAACTTTATGTGAATAGACAAGGCATGTGGGGATTATGCAACAAGTTGGTCGGTCTGTCTTCCTCATGTTAGACCATGAGGGAATCTCGACTTGCTGATGGGTTGAGAAGTATGATTGGGAATTACACAAGATGAGGAGGTTTATATTTTTGTTTTATATCTATCTTATGACGAGGTATCTTATTCTTGATGCATAAGGAATCCTATTCTGGAATAATAGGTTATACTGCAGTTTAATGTAATGTAGTGTAGACTATTGGTATCTTATGCTTGATGTGTAAGGCATATCCTATTTGAAATATGAGGCATACTATGTCTTTCATATAAGGTTTAAAATAGTTTATAGTCATGTTGTGAGGACTATTAAGAATAAGGTTCCTAACAATGGCTGGTGTGTGACTTACACAAGAGTGGCCTTTTTTAGTTCAACCTGGCATAAGAGTCAAGTGATGAGGTTTGGAGGAGTTTCTTGAGGTATGGTTCAACTCAAGATAATTAGGGAATCAAAGGTGAGGATCTCGACTCATGACATGGGAAAGGGACCAAGAGGAGTAGGTCAAACCATGGGTTTTTGAGGAGTGTGGAGGAGTGTCTTGAATGATGTTCTTCTAGAGGTGACAGTTGGGTGTGAATAAGGATGAAGAACAAAAATGGGGTTGACCTAGACCAAAAAGTGTGCAGTGGGACACATCATTTTTAATGGTGGTCAATGATGGTGGTGAAGGGACCATCGCAGAGGGACGGTACTATAGATCAACATATATACTGAGTGGGGGTGTAGGAGAACATCACCCATGGTATGGATCAGTGGGTGTGAAGGAAGGAGCATCATGAAAGTTCTTTATGGAGCTACTTCTTAGAGGAGAGGGGTGCGAAGATATTAGGGTCTTGCAAAGGATGGGGCCTTGTAAAGGTAGGGTTTTTTGAGAAGTAAGGACTTAAATGGATGAGGGATTCACCTTAGAAATTATCTTAATATTTGGAGAGTGCTCTATGAAGTATTAATGATTTGTGAAGCCTTGAACAACATGAAGGGGCTCCCTCCTACATGAAGGGAAGAGGATTTTGTGATGGGATTCCACTCATGATACTCAAGAGCACCACAAAATGGTAGATTAGCCATTAAAAGAGTGGTGTCACCATTCTTATGTGGTGGGGGAGATGGATTTTTATAGGTAAATGAGTTCTGTGGGGCTCACCGTGGAGAACAATTGGGTTCCATGAGGAAAATGTAATACCATGAGGGACATAAGTTCATAGTCAGATTTATAAAGAAAAAGTGGTTATGGGGAGGAGATACATCTGTAGTTGGATGTAGAAGGAATATCGATGTTGTGGAGGAGATAATTTCCCAGTCGGATCATGAATAAAAGGTTACTCCATAGAGGAGATATGTTGGTGGTTAGATCACAAAATAGACGTGATGTCGGGGAGGAGATACATTCATTTTCGGATCATGAAGAAAAAGTGATGTCACAGAAGATATATGTTCATGGTCAGATCATGAAAGAAAAAGTGATTCCATAGAGAAGATACATTTTCAGATGGATCATGAAGGAAAAGTAACACCACAGATGAGATATATTTGTGGGGGGAGCTATGTGAACTGTGAAGGGAAACAAACACTGTGAATCACCTATATTTACACTAGGAGATCATGGAATAGTTCATGAAAATAGATACTTCAAAACACATATGTTTATGTGGGGATATCTATGAACCATGAAGGGAAACAGAAACCACTAAAAACATACATTCGTGCGGGGAGCTATGGGAATCGTGAAGGGGGATTCACAAAAAAATTCCTTACCTTGAATGACTATAAATTATAATCCATAACTTTTTTTGGGCTCTATGATCAATCAAATCAAATCATAATAAATGAAATATACTATGAGATCATGTATGGAATCATTTAGTGAATCATATTTATGTGTTTTTCAGTTCCAACAAATTCCCACTAAGAATGGGGTCCAATGAGGAAGAGGATGGTGATGTAGACTGTGTTCTGAGGAAAAAGTCAAGTAAAATTCCTACAATGGAGTCCACTGTATCTAGATCGCATTGATGAAATAACCAACTGAATCTCTAATCCCACATGAGTCATGATCAATGTGGGAAACAAGAGACAATAGAAGACCAATCACCTGTATGAGAGTGGAAAATAGCGTAAGATGTGCTGCTATCAGAATGGGACATCGATCACTATAGGTAGTGTTCTAAACAAGAGGGGTTGCTACTAGAGAATATGGCTCTCTAGACAACCGACATGCATTTCCCAATGTGCTCTAGTACATGAGTGAGATAACTCCATAGGAGTTGGAATCAATCCTAACAAATGGGACTGAGAAGTGTGAATTATGATAGCCAAAATTCAGAATATAGTGATGAAAAAATGATAATGGAAGAAAACTGTTGACTATATTACAAACATAGTATCCATATCATGCTAGCCTAAAATAGGGACAAAAAAAGGCCAACTATTGTACGAGTTAAAAAAATTGGGATTAACAAAAAATGTTTCCCAATGTATTCCAGAGCATTGGATATAATGATATTATGTATCATGACAATTGAAGAGGATTGAGAGCCTTTGAGAGGCTTCTCTCTCCCCTCCCTCCCATGCTAGGGTTTCCTTCGGTAGAGATTCGGGAGGGGGAGGCCTTTGGGCCGCTTCTCGAAGCATCTCCCATTCTCTTCTACCTTCTTTCCTTCTTCTCTATATCATCCCTCTTTCCTTCCTCCTAATATCCCTATTTTGTTTTTTCCATTTTTCCTATTTTTACCCACTCCGGGGTTCTGGTTTTTACTGGTGTGTCTTCTCTCAGCGGTGGCATTATCGGTTGGGATCGGTGTCTAGGAAGGGTCATGATTTTCTCTGAGGTCCTTCTACTCATACTCTACCCTGGCATCTTTGTTACTTCTCTTCTATTCTAGTTGGTTTGTTGTGGTTGTTGAAGGAGTATTTGGGTGGTTATGTGTGTTCAGTTGATGGAGCCCCATGGGGCACACACATAGTCAGCTTTGATCTAAGCTGTGGAGATTATCGCCTTCTATAGCTTGATAATGGTGCGATGGAGTTTTCATTTTATTTTAGTGATGTGAATTACTTATGGTGATTAAGGAAATCTATGTCGTTGATCAGTTTTCTATGATCCCCAGTGATTGGAGATGTTGTGGTTCCGGTGTCGATGGCAGTGGATGGATTTTTCTTCATCCGCTCAACCCTACACTAACTTCAAGGTCCATCTCCATTTCTAGGACGGTCTGGTGTGATGGTCAATTTGGATTTTTGGGAGGTGTGGCTCGAGTGGTCGAAAACAATCTGGGAGGTGCTTCTGGCATATGACTCTTCTTCTTCATGCCCCTATTTCTTTCTGCCAATTCTCGGTCATTCAGATTTGAAGATGTAGTTTATGTGGTGTTTTTGGTGTTTTCTTCATCAAGGATTTCTATGAAGACCCCGACGCTTGTGCTCTGCTCTGGTTTCAAGGTTATTCTCACCCCCTAGGTCGGTTCAGCGAGGTATCTTCTATGGAGGCATTGAGAGGTTTTCATGCAAGTAGAAGGGTTTCCATGGAGCTGAAACTCGTGGATCCTTTCTTTTAGGGTGTACTGATGATGTTGATGGTGTCTTGTTTGGAGGTGTGTGTTTTCATACATTGTGTGTGGAGTGGAAGTCGAAGGTGAAGGGTGACTTTGGTGGTTGATGTCAAAGAAGTGGAAATTGGTGTTGAGTGACGATGGTTGTGAAGACAGTGATGGAAACTCCAACGATGCCAATGATGGAAGCTCTGGTGACGACGATAGTGGTAGTTCCTAGAAGTGATGATGATGGAGGTGAATGGACGATTCTTACGATGTCGGCTAAAATCGAAGTGCGTGATCGTTTTAGTGTCGACATGACTCGAGGTGGCACTTGGATCACCTTCCAATGATGAAATCTGGGACGTGGACTGGAAAGCATTTTATGTTTGTGGATTTTGAATTTGGAAATTCTGGTGGTGGCGTGGCACATTTCCTATGAAGAAGGCAGGATGTGATTTTATGTATGTCGTGTAGTTTTTGAATTTTTTAATGTATGGTTACCAATTTTACTAAAATTAGATCTTATAAAATCTAAAAAAAGGATTTAGAGGTCTTCCAGAACATAGGCCTAGGATAGTAGGTGAGCCAAAATGGTCTGGGACCAGCCTATTAAGAGGTTCCTAAATAAAGGGCATGAAAATCATGGAAATAGAGTGATGATCTTTTCAAATGGAGTCTAACACTATTAAAAGTATGCCACCGCATCGAAGACCCATTGGTTTGGAACAATGATTTGAACTAGGATCAAACCTATTTACATACATGACCTCTATGTAAGGTACCTAGA
The DNA here is from genome assembly GCA_963277665.1 of Viscum album. Classification (NCBI taxonomy): domain Eukaryota; kingdom Viridiplantae; phylum Streptophyta; class Magnoliopsida; order Santalales; family Viscaceae; genus Viscum; species Viscum album. The sequence continues at coordinate 1,436,226,443 of OY728128.1, forward strand.
ATACATTAGAGATGAGCATGTTAGACACATAGTTCAACATCATATTGTGAGGATGATGCATTAAACAGTTTAACGTCATATGACCAGGATATTCCACATAGTTTAAGGTCATACTACCTGGACCATGGACAACTGTGTAAAGTCAGGTTAAATGTACTTTTGGTTCCTAGTATAAGGTCATAGAGTTCGGATCATAATTGTGTCCAAATTTTAAGGAATGTCAATGGACATGGGGATGGGCCTGAGGCTAAATTCTTGATCATTCCTATATATCATGCAAGGGAAAAAAATCAAGCCATACAGAGTTCTCAAATGTCATGCAGTTTAACGTCAGGCGGTAAGGATGTTTGTGTTACGATGCATTTTATTGTCATGTGGCTAGTACATGTGCACCCCAAATGAGACATGTATAGTGTAGTACATAACATTATGTGAATTAGGACAGAAGAATTCCACACCATATCACACATTCTCAAAGGGGAAATCAAGCTCTAAGGGAATAAAAGGCCCAATAATGGTGAGGTTGGGCCCGATATCAATGATTCAAGAATCACTACATATCCCAAGAGGGAGGGAATAAATACACATGTTTTTCATGGAGATTCATACAGTCTAACATCATGCAGTATGAATGATATCTTAGTTTAAGGTCGTAGAACTCACACCATATGTTTGAACATCTCATATGTTCCTAAGACCCTACCAAAACATCTAAGACCATGTGATCCATGACTAATGTGGGAAAAAAGGAGTGATGTTAGGATTTCCCAATCATATGAGAGTGAAGAACTATGAAAAATATATTTTCAGGTGGAAAACACCTTACCAAACTTACATTCCTACTAAACGTATTTCGATGTACGGTGGAATACCATCCGAGGTGTCGAGGTCCTATAAAAACATGAAAGGGAAAGAAAATGTGAATCACAACAACTGATATTTACGATGCAATGGGGTTGGAATAAAGATAGAGAATAAATTAGTACCATATTCGAAGCACAACATCCATATTGTGTAGCCTGGGATGGGAACCGAAAAATGGGGGTAGGCCACTAAACATATTCAAAATGCGGGTGAAACCTGTATCATGATTTTGTTCAAAATTTTCCAGAACATTGGCCTAGAATTGTAGGAGATCCATAAATCCAAGAATATATACCATTTTGGGGTAATTTTGGATTTAAATGATTATGGAGACCAAAGTCAAGGGACACATGAAGAATGGTGGTGGAATGATAAAATGTACATGTAGAATTCAACACTCTAAGTCCCATACCACAGCGCATATGAGACCTCTAATGAGGAAGATCTGACAGAGAGATCTGATTAAGGGTATGAGGATCGATAGGATGAGTGGAGGAAAGAGAAAATGTAGTTAGATGAACCTAGGATGGACTCGAAGACAAAATGTCTAGGCATTCCTATGTATCCTACAAGAGAAGGAATAAAGCCATATGTAGTTCTGAAGTATCGTGCAGTTTAACATCATGTGTTAAGGATGAGGGCCAAGAATGATATCTTAAAGAGGATGCACATGGTGTGGTAGAAGAAACCTGACATGAATGAGGATAGAATAAGTCCACACCACATTTCACGCACCCTGGAGAAAACTCAGACCAAAGGGATAGAAAGAAGGAGTCATGACTGAAAGCATGTAGTTTAATGTCATGCAGGACAAAGGGGAATTTTCCTTTTTTGGTCATTCAGTAAGGTCAATAAATTCTATACAGTTTAATATCATGTATAAAAGATAGAGTATTTTAACGTCATAAATGATGGGTATGATCTTATTTTAATTTTTTACAACTCGGGCCATAAGGTAAATTCCGAAGGACCTTGAAAGGTCGAGGGACCTATGGATGGACCTGAAGAAAAATGTATAGGTGTTACTACGTATCCTATATGAGTATGAATCAAGCCATAAGTAGTACTTAAAGTTCATTTAGTTTAATTTTGGGGAGTAGAAACATAGGATGGGTGAGTTCTCTCAAGAGGGGCCATGGTGCGGTCATTGTAAACCCAACATGAATGAAGAAAAATGAGGTCCACACTGCACCATGTGCATTCCCAAAGAGAACCTGGGCCAAGAGGTGTGAAAGAGATGGAAATATTTTTGGTACCTGGGGTTGGACCCAAAGAAAATATTTTATGGAATCCCAATATATCACATATGGGCATGAGTTCAGACACACATAGTTATCAAAGGTCATGCAGTTTAACGTCATGTGGTATGAACGTGGTACAATATAACATCATGCGGGTCGCAACTAAGAAAAGAGGGGATTTCTAATTTGTATACTCAACATAGAAATGTAATGAACCCTATATGAATGAGGTCCAAGGAGGTATCATACAAACTACATATCACCCTAGAAGAATGGGGGTATTGAACCTAGGATGTGCTAGAAGATGAAATGTTTGGGAATTCCAATGTATGAAGATAGCGAAGGAATCTAGACATACATAGTTCTCAAATGATGAATAGTTTAACGTCACATGGTGAGGATGTGGGTACATTTTAACATTGTGTAGGATAGTGATGTTGGGTAGTTTACATCCTATAGTCTAGGTGAGAAGAAAGGTGAGGTCCTTAAGGGGGATGTATAAGCTGCGGTTATGGTAAACTCGACATGAATGAGAGACAAAAAGTCCACATGCCACATTAGGTAATCCATGTAAAATTAATCCATAGAGTCAATAAAATGAAAATATTTGTGGTACCTAGGTCTTGACCCAAGGAAAAAAATTATAGCATTCCTACGTATCCTACAAGGGAAGGAATTAAGCCACACATAATTCTGAAAGGACGTGGAGTTTAACCTCCTGTGGTAAGGACATGGTATACATGGGAACTATTCCTAGGTAAGGTAAATAGCATGATAGTTGTAAAACTGATGTGGATGAGGAAACAATAATCCCAAATCACACCATATACTTCTAAGGGAAACCATGGAAAATAAGTGATTCCCTCTCAGATAATTATGCTATGGGGATTCATAGTTTATCATCATGTGACCTAGATGAAATGATAGTTTACCATTATGCATGATGAGGTAGTTTAATTTCACGAATGAAAAAGGTGTTGGGAATTTTTATGTTCTGCAGCTCAGATGGGGATAATTAGTTTAACATTATGCATGATGCACATGTGCATATTAACATGGAGGAAGGTGATTCTAGGCAATTTTATGTCCTAAAACCCGAAAAAATGAAAGTTTAATGTCAGGTAGGTTCTGGAAGTTTAACTTCATGTAAGAAAAGGGTACTAGTCAGTTTTACATTTCCTTCTTGGATAAGAGGGTGAGTAGTTTAACATCATGAAGGACAATCCTGTGTAGTTTAATGTTATATAGTGTGATAATGATAGGTAGTTTTATATTCTTTATCTCGGATGAGGGTGAGCATTTTAACATCCTGCAGGATGATCCTTTACTATTTAATGTCATGCAGGATGATAATGTTAGGAAGTTTTATGTCCTATAGCCTAGACGAGGTCAAGTAGTTTAATGTCACATTAGAAGACCTATATAGTGAATTTTGACATCATGCAGGATGATGCTATGTAATTTAATGTCATGGAAGAAAAAAGGTGAGAAGTTTAACATCATGCAACACTACTTGAAATTTTACCTATACCCACGGTTAGAAATCGTGGGTATAGACCCTAAAACCGTGGGTATAGGCTATACCCACGATTTTAGGGAACCATGGGCTCCCGAGGTGTCAGGATAGCCCGAGAGCTATACCCACGGTTGAGGAAACTGTGGGTATAGGTCTAGTCCACTCTGTCAGACACCATGAAACCATGTTATTCACCTATACCCACGGTTTTAAAATCATGGGTATAGCTTTGATAAAAAAAAGTGGCCATGGGATTTGATCCCAGGACCTCTCTTTTAATCCTCCCTCACCAAACCACTAGCCTATATGTATTATTGGTTTATAATTATATATCTAATTATACAAATTTATAAAAACCGTGGCTATTGGTAGAAAACCGTGGGAATAGGTTTTCCTGTGAAAAAAACATTATCCCCCACGAAATTGTTTTTTTCGCGCCATAAGGCGGGAAAGCTATACCCATGGTTTAGAAAACCATGGGTATAGGTCTTAAAAAATAAAACCTGTACCCACAGTTTAACAGAAACAATGGGTATAGGGTAGTTTTTCAATACCTATGCCCATAGTTTAATAGAAACCATGGGTATAGGTCTTCAAAAATAAAACCTATACACATTGTTCCTATTAAACTCTGGGTATAGTTATTGAAAAACTGCCCTAAACCCACAGTTTTACCAAAACTGTGGGTATAGGGGATTATATACCCACGGTTTTGGAAAACCATGGGTATAGGATTCCATACATTACCTATACCCATGGTATACCAAAAACCATGGGTATAGGTTTCTATATAATACCTATACCCACATTTTTGGGTAAAATGTGGGTATAATGGTGCCTATACCCACAGTTTTGCTGAAAACTATGGGTATAGCTTTATTTTCCATTATTGCAAGATGAATATGAGCAGTTTAACATCATACAGGATGACGGTGAATGGTTTAACATCATGCAAGTTGATGCTGTGTAGTTTAACATTATATAGCACAAAGATGAGTAGTTTGACATCTTGTAGGATGAAGAAGAGTAGTTTATCATCATTCAGGATGAAGATGAGTAGTTTAACATCATGTAGGATAAAGGTGACCAGTTTAACATCACACAATATGAATATGAGTAGTTGAACATCTTGTAAGATAAAGGTGATAAGTTTAACTCCATGAATGATGATCTTTTCTATCTGGATCAACCATATTAGTACACATCCTACCAAAACTACTAAGCCCATGTGAGCCATGCTCGGTGTGGGAAACAAGTATTAGTGATGGTATTTTCTTGAAACATGGAAGAAGAAATAATGAAAAAGAGAATGTTGGGGGAATAATGTCCCAATGACACTGACCAGCCTACTTAACACGCATATATCTATGGAGGATTAACACCAAGAGTGTTTGAGTCCCACCTAAACATAAGGGAGGTGAATGTGTGAATCATAATGGACAAGATCTAGATTTCAATAATGGTGGCATGAGATAAGAGGATAAATATTGATCATATTCGAAACACAACATCCACATCGCATTATCCTGAAATGGGAACAACAAACAAGGGCCGACCACTGACCATATTTGAAAACACTATGCCAAACACGAAGTGTTGGGAAATATATTCTGGGGCATTGTGCTAAAATGGTAGGTGATCCAGAGTCACATGAGACCAGGCCATTTTGGGGGTCCCATTAGACATGAATATGATGGGGATCCAAACAAAGAGATGCTAGGAAGAATGTACCTGGATTTAGATAATGTCCATGTGGATTCCAACACATAAGCTTCTACGTCACATATCATTTTACTACGTCAATGATACATGCTAGATATAGGGGGTCAAACCCCTTCTCGGGGAAAAGGGTCCTGAGGATATAAACATCTAGTTTAAGGCCATAGAGTGGACCAGTATCTCTCAGTTTTGTGTTATATAGTTTGTACCATTGGGATGTGACATGGTTCAAGGGAATGTATTTGGGGTGGTGATGTAGAAATGCCTGATGTGAATGAGGGTTGAGGAGGCCTTCCACCTTATGACACATTCCAATGAAAACCAACACATCGTTTAAAGTCGTGATGCTTGAATAAGGATAAGTAATGTAATGTCGTACAACTCAGACTGTATCAACACAATTTAGCATCATGTTATAGAGAAAAGAGGCCCCCCGCCTTTTTACAGTCATGAAAAGGGACATGAATGCTATGGAATTTAAAATCTTGTAGCTATGATGAAATAGTTTAATGTCATATAGGACGAGAAATCATAGATTAACATCATGTTTCTTGGAAAACATAGATTTTTGGGTAAGGTTGTAGAGCTCAAAGTGTAAAAGGGTGAATGTGTAGTTTATCATCATGCATGATGAATCTGATTCTTAGTTTTATGGTCAAAGAATTCAGACCATTAGCTCTTAGTTTATGGTTATAGAGTTTGGGTCATTGAGGTGGGTCTCAAAGAAAAACATTAATATTGTGGATGAGTGAAAACCCCGATGTGAATGAGGCCTAGGAGGCCCAATGCCACAAAATAAATCCCCATGATAAGACACATATAGTTTAATGTCTTGATTCTTAAACTTGAATTCCAAATTTAATTTCAGGTTGAGAGGACATATGGAGTATATTTTAGGTCATGTTGCATGAAACACATATGATTCTTATTTTAAGGTTTGTATTCAAACTACACTGTCACAACCTGCCTCCCCCGGCCATGAACCTTTTTCATCTAACCCCATGGGACTCCCGTAATACCTTGGTTGCCTTCCCAGCACACCATAGGCTATTACTCACAAGGGATTCTTTTCAGACTAATGAATGTCATCACATTCCAATACATGTTCTTTCAGTGTGTTTTGTCCTCACTCACACACACCTTGGGAAACTTCCCAGAAGGTCACCCATCCCGATTACTACTTCCAGGCCAAGCATGATTAACTGTGGAGTTCTAATAATATAGGCTCCCGAAAAGAAAGGTGCACCTTGTTGACATGGGTAGTAACATTTACCATTTTAAGTCTCACTTTTCCAGGGGTGTTACATTAGTTTTCACGCCTGGACACGACTTGAGGTACAACATTAATTTTAAATTTTTATTACATTAGTTAATTTCCTGTTTTCTTCCATTTGTTGGTTGTAGTGTGGGCTGAACCTGATGTGGGTTGTCCGTCATGGCACCGGTGAGTGCGCATTGGCCTTACCTCGCTCGGTGCGTGGGCAAGGCATGGGTGAAGCCATGCGACTTCGACGATTAACGCGCGGTGCCCAATGCACAGACGTCAAATAACCAGATAAAATTTATTATGGTTTTCTTGGTTATTATTGTATTATTATTATTATATTATTGTTATTATTATTATTAGTAAACCCTCTTTATTTTATTTTATTTTATTATCTTTCTATTTTTATTCAATTTTTTTATTTTCATTTATTCATTTATTTACATTACTTATTTTATTTTTTATTTTTTTCTCCCCCTCTTAATCCCTACCCTAGCCGCTACCCACTTTATTTCTCCTTTTTTCTACCCTTTCTTCTCCCCCATGTTTCTCTCCCTCCCTTCTCTTATCTTTCGCGGCTCCCCTTCCATCGAGCCGCGTGTGCCTCCCCTTTATACTCCTCCCTCCATCCACCACACTCCCTATCTCCACTATCCTTTCTCCCTCTCACCCTCTCTCTGCCGCCGCGCCCCACCTCTCCTTCACCTCGCATCTGCGGCCCTCCTTCCTCCCGCACCCCATCTCCCCATTTCCCCTCTTCCATCCTCCATTCCACCAGACTGATTATCCGACATCCCTCCACTCGTCGGACAGCCACAACAACCCGACTCGCACTCGCCAGACAACCACTATGCCGCCCCTCAGTTTTCATTCCAATGATTCCCATGGTTAGGGGTTTGGATTTAATTTATTTAATTATTTTTGATTTTTTTAATTGTTAATTAATTTATTAAATTTGTTTAGTTGTTAGTCGATTTATTTAATTGATTTTTTTTTAATTTTTAATTAATTAATTTAATTATTATTGAATTTGTTTAACTGTTAAATAAATTATGTAATTACTGATGTTTTTTTATGGACCGCTGATGTTTTACTGGGTTGGAATTGAGGTTCCATGGTCTACTATTTTAGGACCTTTTTTATGGATCCGTGCAATGCGACCATTGCGCAGTAGGAGTGTTGCACTGTATCACTTTTTCGTACCTACTTTGAGGTAGGTGGTTTCACATGCTTAGTTTATCTGATCAATTAGTCTGCTGGTTTATTTAAATTAATATATTATTTATTTAATTGCTGCTGTGAGTTGTTGGTTTTTTTTGGTAGAATTTAGTGTTTTCTTTTTATTAGTGGCATGTTTAGGTTGTCTGATTTTTACTATGTTGTGCCTTTGGTTTTTGAACAAATGCAGCAGTTTAAATTTGATTCTTGTTACAGTCTTAGTGTGCGTTCGAGTGAGTTTTGGCACTGATGATTGTGTTGTTTTATTTTCTTTAAAACTAGTAACCCAATTTTTCAAATTTTTGATAAATTTTAGTTTGGTTCTTAGAATTGTGTAGTTTATTAGACTGTGTAGTTCTTTCACATTGTGTTCTGTTTCTGAGGATCTCTATTGTGTTTAATACCTATAATGGTTATTTTTTTATTCATTTATATTGAATGTGTAAGTGTGATGGTTGACTTTGTTGACATCCTAGGTGTATGGTGTTTGAATTAGTTGACATCCAGGTGTATTGTGTCTTGACCTTGATGAGTAGGTTGAACATTGAACGTTGAGCACAAAAGGGAAAGCTTGGGTACTAGTTGGGTGGACTAGACTAGCGTGCTAGTGATATGGGAGTGGACCTATCCCAGTTTCACTTAGCTGGATTGATGATTACAAAACTAACTAAACCTTGTATGATGACTGGAGACCGCTAGGTTATGGAGGTGTTTCCCAACTAGTGGCTCGTGCATGAGAATGTATGATATGGATTCTTTGGTACACCAAGATGTGAGGTTCTAGGGCCCTACACAGCTTTAGTCCCTTTAGGGCCTCTCCCACTTTTTTTGCTCCTGTGCGATTATATACTCATCAATAATTGATTGTGTGACTTCTGTGGTGTAAAAAGGTAAGAATGTTTTCATTTTCTTTTATGACCAAAAACCTCGTTCCCTATTTAAAACTGTCTTTCTTTAAAAAAAATTCATTAAATTGTTAGTGCATTTATTTATTTTCTATAATTTAAACCTGCAAACTATTTTGGTCACCTAAACTTTACATGCATAATCTTTTCTATGTTTCCAACTTATTGAGAGATTTATATCACCCTACTTACACTCTTGGGTGTAAGTAGATATGATTATGTCTGATGCAGGGAACGACAAAGGTTTTGAAATTGGTGGTCCGAGTTGTGAGCAGCCTCTTCTGAATTAGAATTGGTGGTGAAGGTCAGAAGATGGTATCCCTCCATCAGGTGACGGTTGCTGACTTGGTTTTTGGTCACCCCTTTTTGGAGTTAATTGTGGTTGGGTTTTAGTTGTTTTTGAGACTCACTTTTTTTGTTTAAATATTTTTGGTTGCAACGTTGTTTTTGAGTTCAATTTACTTGTGGTTTTCCATAGTTGTTTATACGGGTAAATCGTTCCCAAAATTTCAATTTGATACCCAGGAACGTGTGACAACCCGTGGGGATCAGGAACGCCCTTCAGGTCTTGCTGCGAGCCTGGTTGGGCGTCGGGTTGATGGCGACCCGATTCGGTTCGTGAGATATACTGTTTTAGAGTATAACATCATGTGACCAAAACAAGGATATCATGTTGTTTTACATCCTGTATCTCAGACAGAATAGTACTTTAACATCATGTGGGATGAGATAGTACTTTAACGTCATGTTGGACACTGAATTCTCTATTGCATAACCATATTAGTACACATCCAACCAAAACTATTGAGTCCATATAAGTCACGATCAGTGTGGGAAATTAGGAGAAGTGATGGGATTTTCCTAAAACATGGAAGCCCACATAAAGGGGCATGTAGATGTTGGGTTAGGAATATCCTAGTGACACCGGCATTCTTACCCAATGAGAAAAAAATGCCCAAATGGGTAACACCATGGTATTTGGTGTTATACCTAAACATAAGAAGGTGAAATTATGGGAATCATGACCTCCGATATCTGGATCACAATGATGGTGGTGTAACGATGGGGGACACCTTTTGAAAATGTTCAAAACACAACATCTATACCGTGTTAATAGGGATGAGGAAAACCAAATTAGGGTTGACCATTGACTATATTCGAGATGTAGGTATCACCTTAAAAGAATGCCTGAAGTCTTTAGGAGAGTTGGACAATACATTAGGTGAGCCAACATGGCATGAGACCAGGACATTAGGGGGTCCCTTCAGAATTAAAGAAGGCATGGATAATGATTAAGGGACGTTTTGAAGTATGGAAATGAACTGGGAGTATGCCCATTTGGAGTCCAACAATCAAGGTTCTACACCACAATGCATTTTAGAACATCAAAAGGTCATATCATATGGATGGAGTCGAATCCTTTCTCAAGGATGTGGGTCCTGAGGTTGTTTTTCAATGTGGCATGATTGTACAGTGATGTTGAATGTAAAGTGATCTTCCATACAAGAGATCATGGAATTATCTGATGCATTATAAATTTTAATTTCAAGTGATTAAGAAATCTAGTGGCTTTCATTTATGGTCACTTAGCTTTGACCATAATGTTTCATAGTTTAACGTCATGTGACCGAGATGTTGTCCTACACTTTAATGTCATCCGACCAAGTTAATGGTTTTTATGTTATTTAATTTAATGCAACTAGGACGTGTAACCACAAGTATTGTGTTGGTAGATGGATAGTCATATCTACCCCATTCAAATGGTTTGTGATCCTTGAGGATGTGGGGGGGGGGGGGGGGTCTATAAGATGGGATTACCCTAAATTGGCCCTAGAATATACATGGGTGTTTTCCATGTGTGATCTAGGATTTCTCAATGTGAACACTCCACAATCTAGTGTTCTGGTAATAGGAAGGACCTCTTCATTTGATGTAATGTTGTAGTTAGGATGACATAGAGTGTCACAAGGATGTTAAGGATGATACCATGCCGTCTTTCTAGAGGAGTGAAGAATATACAAAGGCATGGAATCGTAGAGTGTCATTAAGATGGGGTGATGGGACCTAGAAGGCATGGAATTAAGAAACATCAGTATGATGAGGCAATGGAGCCTAGAAGGTGTGGAATCATGGAGCGTCTATACGATGGGGGCGATGGATCCCAAAAGGTTTTGAAGACTATAACATCCGTACAACATGGGCGATGGAGACCAAAAGTTGTGGAAGCCTGAAGCATCAGTACAATGGGGGTGAAGGATCCCATAAGGCATGGAAGTGTGGATCATCGGTATAATGGGGGTAATGGATCCTGAATGGTGTGGAACCCAGGATCTTCAGTATAATAGAGGTGATAGATCCTTGAAGGCATGGAATCCTAAAGCATCTGTATGATGGGGACAACGGAGTCTGGAAGGTGTGGAATCTTGGAGCATTGGTATGATGGGGGCAATGGATCCCAAAAGGCGTGAATGTCTAGAGCATCGGTATGATGGGAGAGATGAATCCTAGAAGGCTTGGATGCCTGTAATGTCGGTATGATGGGGGAGATGGATCCTGTATGTAGTGGAATCCTAGATCATGAATATGATGGGGGTGATGTAACCTGAAAGGCATGGAAGCCTATAGTATCAATACGATGATGGGGATGGAACCTAAAAGGCATTGAATCCTGAATTGTCGGTACAACAAGAGAGATGGAGCTTGGAAGGCAAGGAAGACAGGAGCATTGGTACGATGAGATGATGGATCCTAGAAGGTGTGGAAGCCTGGAATGCCGAAAAGATAGGGAAATTGAGCCTGTAATTCATGGAATCTTGGAGCGTATGTACAATGGAGGTGATGAAGCTCGAAAGGCATGGAAGCCTGAATCATCAGTATGACAAGGAAATGGATTCTGGAAGGTGTGGAAGCCTAAAGCATTGGTACAATGGGGGAAATGGAGCTTGGACGGTGTGGAAGCCTAGAGCTTTGGTATGACGGTGGTGATGAAGCCTAGAGGCGTGGAAGACCTATGCTTTGGTACGACCAGGCGATGGAGCCCATAAGGCATGGAATCCTAGAACATTAGTATAGTGAGGATATATAACTTGGAAGGCATGTAACCCTAAAGAATAGATATGGTAGGGTGATGTAGCCTAGAAGGCATGGGATCCTGGAGCATCGGTATGACGGGGCAATGGATCCTGGAAGGTGTGGAAGCATGAAGTGTCCATTTGATGTGATGATGGAGTTCACATGTCTTGGAATCCTGGGGTAACATCTCACAAAGTAGAGAAACTATAGTAAGGATATGGTCGACCTGCGCCTAGCACTTGATCTATAGAGAAAATAATTGCTTTAATATGGGGAAGACCTCTATGATGACTGGTAAAGGTGACGAGGAGGACCTCCCTGCTCGGTGATGGTAGTGAGGGGAGAAACTCTACAGTGATTAAATATGGTGATAGGGAGGACCTTCATAGTATCTGATAGTGGGAAATGAGGAGGACCTATCTACCCGGTGATAGTTGTCTGAGGATGACCTCTATAGAGTATTATGAAGTTTTTGGCCATGTAACATTCAGTGGGGGTGGTTTTCCCCTACGTGGACCATTAGGGAAGAAGATTCGGTGTAGAGTTGATAGAGTCGGGAGGAGGATGCCCCCTATGTGGCTGATGAAGGTGGAAATGCCGGTGAGGAGTCAATGGAGTCGGGGGGAGGATGCCCCTTGTACTGCCCATGACAGCGGCAGTGTCGATGAGGAGCAATGGGGTCAGGGGGAGGATTCCCCCTGAGCCTCCCATGAAGACAGTGGTGTCGGTGAGGAGCGGATGAAGTTAGGGGGAGGATGTTCACTTCGTGGATGATGAAGGTGGTGGTGTCGGTGAGGAGATGGTGGAGTTAGGGGGGATACCCCCTCCATGGACCATAAGGGAGGAAAGATTAGTGAGGAGCTGATGGAGTCAAGGGATGATACCCCCTACACAGCTGATTAAGGCCACGATGTTGGAGGGTAGATGATGGAGTCAGGGGTAGGATGCCTCTTACATGGCCGATTACGGCACCGATGTTGGAATGGATCAAACAGAGTCATGGGGAGGATTCCCCCTGTGTGGCTGATACATACCACGATGTGAATATGGATCTGATGGAGTTAGTGGATGATTCCCCTATATAGCCAATGATGATGGTTGTTTGAGAAAGGATCTAATGGTGTTGGTGGAGGATTCCCCCTCCACAGATGATGAAGCTGGGTGTGTAGGTGAGGAGCCGATGGAGTCGTGAGGGATGCCCCCTTGATAGCCGATGAATTCAGAGGTGTCAGTGATGAGCTGATGGAGTTTTTTGGGGGATTCCCCTTGTGCGTACCATTAATAAGGTAGTTTTGACATGGAGATGATCGAATCAAAGGAAGTATGCCCCCTGCACAACTGATGAAGGTGGCATTTTCGATTGGGAGCCAATGGAGTTGGGGAAAATTGCCCCCTATATGGCCCCTAAGGGTGGTGGTGTCGGCGACGAGATGATGCAGTCAAGGGGAGGATGCCCCCTACATTGAAAATGAATGCAGGGATATCAGTGAGGAGCTGATGGAGTCATGGGAGGATTCCCCCTGCATGGCTGATGAAGGCGGTGATGTCATAGTAGAGTTGATGGAGTCAAGGTGAGGATGATCCCTGCACAGAAAATAAAGGTGACGTTGTCAAAAATAAGATAATGGAGTCGGGGTGATTATTCCCCCTAAGCGGACCATGAGGTCATCAGTTTCATAAAGGAACCGATGGATTTGAGGGAAGTATCCCCACGTGCAGCCGATGAAGGCATCAATTTTGGTGAGGAGATGACGGAGTTTTGGGAGTATGACCCCTAGATAGCTGATGATGGAGGCGATGTCGGTGAAGGTCCAATGGAGTCGGGGGGGGGGGGGATTCCCCATGTGCGGCTGATGAAGGAGGTAGTGTCAGTGAGGAGTCGATGGAGTTGGGGGGGGGATTCCCCCTGTGTGTAATATGAAGGCAGCGATGCTGATGATGAGCTCATGGATTTAGGGGGTGGATTCCCCTGTGCAACCCATGAGGAAAGAAATGTCGATGAGAGCCGATGGAGTTAGAGGGAGGATGCCCCATACACTACCGATGAAGTTTGTGGGGACAGTGATGAGCCGATGGATTTGGGGGAGGATGCCCATTGCACGAACCATGAGGATGATGATGTTAGTGATCAGCTAATGGAATCGGAGGGAGGATGCCCCATGCATAGACGATGAAGGAAACAATGTCTGCGAGGAGATAATGTTGTTGGGGGGAGGATTCCCCAAACCCAGCTGATGAAAGTGATGGTGATAGAGAGGTGCTGATGGAGTCGGGGGAGGTTCCCCTTGCATGGTCCATGAGGGCGACAATGTCGGTGGGGAGCCAATTGAGTTGGGAGTAGGATGCCCCTTCATGGCCGATGAAGGTAGCAGTGTTGGTGATGAGCTAATGGATTCGAGGGAGGATTCCCCCTATGCGGCCGATGAAGGAGGCAGTGGTGGCGAGGAGCTGCTGGAGTTGAGGGGAGGATGCCCCCTATGCAGCCAATCAAGGAGGCAGTGTCAGTGGTGAGATGACTATGTCGGGAAGAGGATTCCCCCAACATGGCCGATGAAGGAAGTGGTGTCAGTGAGTAGATTAAGGATTAGGGGTAGGATACCCCTTTTATTTTCTATGAAGGCAACAATGTTGGGGAGGAGCTGATAGAGTCATTGGGAGGAATCCCCTGTATATCCCATGATGGTGGCAGTGTTGACGAGGAGACAATGGTGTTTGAAGATGGATTCACCCTACACTACCGATGAAGGTGGCGGTGTCTGTGAGGAGTTGATGGATTTGAGGGAGGACGACCCTGCACGACCCATGTGGGTGGCACTGTCAGCGATGAGCCGACATAGTCGGAGGAGGATTCCCCCTATATGGTCAATGAAGGTAGTGGTGTTGCAGAGGTGTCGATGGAGTCAGTGGAGGATGAACCCTTCATGTGTGATGAAGGTTACAGTGTTACTGAGGAGTTGATAGAGTTGTGGGGAAGATTCCACCCATGTGGTCAATGAAGGTAGTAGTGTCGGAGAGGATCTGATGGAGTCAGTGGAGGATGCCCCCTGGACAGACTATGATAGTACTAGTGTTGGTGATGAGTTGATGGAGTCGAGGGGAGGATTCCCACTACATGTCTAATAAAGGAAGAAGTGTCGGCGATGAGATGATAGAGTTGGGGGAGGATGTACCCTATTTGATAGATGAAGGAAACAATGTTAGAGAGGAGCCGATGCATTCAGGGGGAGGATTCCCACTATGTGGCCGATGATGGTTGCAATTTTTTTGAGTAGTCGATGGAGTTGGGGGAGGATGCCCCCTAGGAGTCCAATGAAGACTGTGGTGTTGGTGAGGGGCCGATGGAGTCTGGGGGAGGATTCCCCTTGCACCGCCCATGAGGAGGGAAATGTCAGTGAGTTTCCAATGCAGTCAGGGGAGGATTCCCTATGCACATCCCATGAGGGTTACAGTGTTGGCGGTGAGCCAATAAAGTTATGGGGATGATTACCCCTACACAGATGATGATGGTGGTAGTGTTAGAGAGGATTTGATGGAGTTGGGGGGGATGATGCCCCATGCCTGTCTGAAGAAGGTGGTTTTGTCAGTGAGGAGCCTATGGATTTGGGGGAGGATGAACTATGCAGACCATGTGGGTGGTGGTATCAGTTGGGATCCCATGGAGGCGGTAGGAGGATTCCCTCTACATGGACGATGAAGGTGGAGATGTTGGTGAGGATCTAATGGAGTCAGGGGGGGGGGGAGGGCTTCATCATGCACAACCTATGAAGGAAAAATGGAAGGGAAGGGAGGATGGAGTTGGGGGAGGATTTCCCCTACATGACCCATGATGGCAGCAATGTATGCGATGATTCAATGAAGTCAAGTGGAGGATACTCCCCTATGCAGCCCATGAGGGTGGCAGTGTCGGTGAGGAGCTAATGGCGTTAGGAGAGGATTCACCCTGTGTGACTGATTAATGTGATGATGTCAGTGAGTAGAATATGTAGATGGGGGGATGATTCCCCCTATGTGGACAATGAAGGTGGCACTGTCGGAGTGGTGATGATGGAGTTGGGAGAGGATACCCCCTGTGCATTCGGTGAAGGAAACAATGTTAAAAAGGAGCCGATTGAGTCAGGGAGAGGACTAACAATGTTTGGTCGATAGAGGAGATGGTGTCAGTGAGGAGCCAATGGATTTGGGGGGAGGATTCCCCCTACACAGCCGATGAGGGAGGCAGTGTTGGAAAGGAACCGATGACCCCTTGTCTTCATGAACCCATTGTTACTCATCCTCTCACACATTATGGAGAGGGGATTTACATGGATTATACCTAAATTTTTTCATGCCTAACATTTTTCATTGGAATTAGATAGAGAATAGAATCACGTAGGGTTCACCATTTCGGTTTTTGATGAATTCTATAGCTGGAACATGCATCAGCAATGGAGATGCGTTGATTTGGGCCCTGTGTTCCAGCTTGTCAAAGGTGGGAAGAATTCATCACTTCATTAATGATGTATTATCCTTGATCAAAACAAGATATCAGGATGTCAGTTTCTACTTATATGGGTTACTCCTCAAAAATCATCTCCCAAGCTGGGTATTCCTCATAGATTTGAGTAATTTCTCACAAATCTCATTCTGTGTGCCATATCTTTGTCAAAACAGGCTAATTACGTTGTTTCTTCTTGGACATTCCAAAGGGTCTCGACAGGGAAACTGACTTTTTTTGGGAGCATATGGTAACATCAAACATGTTGAGGCATCTCTGGATACTAGAACATTAGAACACCAATATTCACTACTATAATTTAGGATATTTGCGATGGGATCCCATCACCAAAACCCTTTTTCCATGGGGTCTCGTTCCAATAGCCTGTTGTAGAAAATGGAATCGTAACTAGTATTTTTTATAATAGATCAATTACAAAAATATTAATTTCAATGGTAAATTGTTCCTTCTCAAATAGATCTCCAATTAAATACATTATATATACAAGAACATGTTGTGACAGACCCGCCGAAAAAACATTTTTGCGACGGTAAAGTAAACCGTCACAAAAAAAGTTTTAAAAAATATATATATAATCTATTTGCAATGGGGTCCCATCACAAAAGTCCCTTTCACAAATAATTAATAAAATAAAAAATAATAATATAAATAATATTAAAAAAAACAATATTAATATTATTAAAATTATAAAATATATTAAAATTATCAATATTCACAAAAAATATTAAAAAAATCATAAAATATCATTATTACTATTATTATTAGTAAAATAAAAAAAATAAATATATTATAATAATAATTAATAAAAAAAATTAAAAAAATATGCAATATTTGAACCAATATAAAAGGAAAAAATGGTAAATAGTTCTTATTACAAAAAATGTTCAATTCAAAAGTTTTTAACAGAACAAAAAAAATCACTCGGGGGGGGGGATAGTCTTCTGGAGGAGTTGGAGGAGTTGGAGGAGTTGGAGGAGATGGTAGAGGAAACTCCATCCCTAAAATATGAGTCATAAATCACATGTACTCCCTCTACTCATGATGCTACTACTGCCATCAATGTATGTCCCCCTCGTGCTGCTGACACATCTCTTCCAGCTACTTCTACAAACACTCTAGAAGCTCAGTTTGAGCTCACAGCTGCTCCTGATACTGTGAGTCGGAAGATGATGCCTCTCCACGATCTCCTCTTGAACTGGACGAAGACATCGCAACAATACCATGATAAGTACTAGGATTCAAATGAGAGATGATACCAACTACTCGTCCCTTCTCAAAGGCATACTGGTTTCCTGTATCCATGTCGCCTCATCGAAATTGTGGTCAGTTGTCTGATCTGTTATCTCAGCCAACCTTCATCCCATGTCTGAGAGGTCACAACCTCATATGACTCCTTCAGATTTAATTTGAAATTAAAATAGTGAAAATATTATATGAAGTTAATTTTGAAACTGAGAAAGAAATAATACTGAGCACAATATATTTAATGTTATATAAAATATTTAAAAAAGATACTTACTATATGATCTCTATGTGTTCTGAATGTATGAATACCAGCTCGATGTGTCACCTCCTATCTCCTCTAGTTCTGCTAGCCCAATGAAGATCACCTCTGAAATCCACCACTCAACCAGTGTGAACATAATCCATCCCAAACGTGAGATTAAATGTACTCTAGTATGTGGGCTCTACATGACTCATCAAATACTATCGGTCATTCTTTCTTAATGGATGTTCATCTCAAACTGTGCAAAAACCGGCGGAAATTCTCACGTATAGACCCCTCCCATACCTTGTGGGTAGCCCCACACATGCTATCATCGATGAGATACCATAAACCATAAAATTTATTTATAATATAAAGTTATTAACGAAATAAATATCTAAATAAATATTATAAATTTACGTACCAGCCAATTATTGAACATTTCAAGCCACACATTAATAGGAATCTATTCCCATGTGATCCATGGATGAGAAAAATAATTTCTCAAGATAGCGCTCCCCTATCCAATAGATACTTCCACAAAATGGTAAAAAAAGAAAAAATAACCAAACAATTAGTATATAAATAAATTAATGAAATCTAACTAAAATGCACAATTTACTATACATCGACATGCATGGATCAAAATCAAGACATGGATATCGCTCGAGGATATGGTCAAGAATCATTAGTCGCGGAAGACTACGCCCCCTCCACGTACCCCCTGAACCGCAAGTAGGCTGAGGGTCATATATCCCAAATCATATTCATCAAAAGGTATCTTAGCCTCCTCGAACTCAAAAAATAGATGAGGGTCCATCTGAAACACAACATGATTGTTGTTAGCAGATATTTGAAAATAATTATTACATATAGATATATAATAGTTATGATTATAACCATCATTTAACTGTGTCAGTGTTCACCTTCATCATCGTCTTCATACTTGACGATATCAATTTCTTCATATTCATCATCAACACCATCAATATCCATATGATTTTCAGTTTCATAATCTCTTTCCATTTCAAATTTAATTGTAACATCATTAACATCATCATCACAATTGACGCTTAATTGTGAGGTGTCATCATCGATATTCATGTCTCTTGGTGAAAAAGATTGATTTTGAGTAGTCTCTTGAAAAATTTAAATTCCTTGTACTTCATCGGAACCACATTCAGTTTGAGTAAACTGAATATCCCAAGATTTCATTTTTATTATGCTCAGCCAGTCACTCAGGTCTCTTAAAGTAGCACAGTACTTTGCGTAATATATTTGATGTGCCTGTTGAGCTAGTAAAAATGGTTCATTTACTTCAAGAAGAATTTTATAATTAATATTTATGATTCCATGAATCAGGTGAACACGCAAGCCTCTCTCAGTATCCAACCACCAACATTTAACCATTGTTATGTAATTTTTCCCTAGATAACACATTTCAATAATTTCATCCAGCATGCCATAAAAGTCAACTTCCATTTCTCTATGATGCGATCCTCTCAAGAAAACTCTACTGTTCAACATTTTTTTGATTCCCCATATGCATGTGTATCAAATCAAAAACCATTCACCACATATGCATTATAAGATTTAACCATTTTGGACGGTGGGTTACTCAATATACACAGTCGCCTATCAATTTTATCAACATGTTGAGACACTTGAAAATTTGAAAGACAATTATCAATATAATAAATAATAAATTGAATTGATTTGTTTAACCTTCAAAAATTTATGTTACCAGTTTTTGAAATCATTGACAATTTTTTTTGTCGGCGTTATTCAAGAGAAGCTGCTATAATTTGTGGAAGTATTTTCTTGATATTATTATCATATAACCTACAAATAAAATAAGTTTACTTTCTATTACATAAATTATAGAATAAGTTATTGAATCACTGACAGTAAAATTATGTAATTTTTTCATAGTTGAGTAGAACATATGTAGGATCTATGTGATGTTCATCATCTAAAAGACATCATTCATGAACTCCACTGAATCCATGCTCTAGAAGATTAAAAAATGATAATTGATTATTCATTTCATCATCAACATTCCCCTCATTTCATCCCAATCAGTTGTGTTTTGAGGGATATTCAAATTTAAAATAATGAGACCAAAAAAAAAAGAAATTTCCATTTCCAAATAAGATTCATCAATTGTGCCTTCAACCGATACTTTGTTAGGTACTTTTTTCTTTAATTTATGAATGCATCTGTCGAATGGGTACATCCATCGAAACTATAATGGACCTATACATTTATCTTCATTTAAAAAATGTTATATCAGATTTTCCATTGAGTCATTGAAAGACAAAGAGAATATTTTTTCCACTTTACAAATAATGACAACAACATCTTCTTCCAGTTTACTTAGTTCATCATAGTATTTTATTGCCGCACAAATGTCTCAAAAAAAATATGATATGTCTGTTAATGAATCCCAAATCATAGAATTCAAAAAACCATTGAATCCAATTAACATAAGTATTTCCATTATAATATGACAATCATGACATTTTAATCTGGTAATATGACCATTTTTAGTACATCTGCTCAAATTGGAAGCATTGTCATCTAGAAGTATCAAATATGCAATCCACTAAAAAAATAAGAAGTTTCTTTATATGTAAAGTGTATAAGATGCTTCTGGCTTCATTAACCTCTGTGATCTGACATTTTGAAGCAGTTCAAGTTCCGGTCGTCTGCAAATTTGGGCAAGATCTAATCTTGCCTTTATATTATATTTGGTCTTACCTGGTGTATCCAAAATTGTATGAAATAAATTACGAAAAAAGTTATTCTCAATATGCATGAAATAAAACATGTGGTAGACCAACAAATCAGACCAATATGGAAGATCCCAAAAAATGCTTTGTTTTATCCAATTATTTTCATTACCAAAGACATGAATTTTCTATTTGTTTACTATTGTCCCAAATGTGATGGGAGATAATGAAAATACAATTTATTTTAACTTTGTACCTGAGATAAATTTTGGAGGTTCATCCATTTCAATTGTGCATTTTTTGAAATGAGATTTTTTCCTCTGAAAAGGATGATCAGTTGGAAGAAATCTGCGATGACAATAAATATAGAATGTTTTTTTCCATTGATGATCACAAAGGCTTTTTTGTCTTTCATATAGTAAGGAATTGATTTTGAACCATGTGTACTCCAGCCATATCACATGACATAAGCTGGGAAGTCACTATCCATCCATATTAATGCAACTTTTAATATGAAATTTTGTTTCATAGAATCATCATATGTACTAACACCATTACTTCATAATGAATTTAACTCATCAATTAATGCTTTCAAATAAACATAAACGTTCTTTATCAGATTTCCAAGGATTAAAAAGGTCAAAAAGATATAGGGATCCCTCATCGACATCCATGGAGGTAAATTTTACAGAGTTATAAAGATAGGCCAACATGAATACTGACTACCAAAAGAACCAAATGGATAGAAACAATTAGTAGAAAGACCTAATAACATATTTCAGGCTTCAAAATAAAAATACAGATGTAGTTGGTCAAAATGTTTCCATGAATCACCATTAAATGAGGGATTCAAGATTTTATCAGTTGAAATATTGGTTTTGTGCCACGACATCATTGAAGATGTGTTCTGAGACGTAAATAAACAATGTTACTTGGGTGTAAGGGGATAATATCTCAATTGTTTTACAGGAATCGATCCAGACGTCCCCAGTTGAGCTTCTTTATAACTCAATATTATACATGTGGGACAACTATCCAATGACTCATTTTCACCATAATTTAAGATGCATTCATTTTCATATGCATGAATCTTCCAATAACTAAGGCTTAGATTATGAACCAACCTCTTTCTCTCATAGTAATTTTTAGGAAACACATTTCCTTCAGGTAATAGTGTTTTAACCAAAGAAAATATCCGATCAAAACAATTTTTTGACATTTCATTATCTAATTTAATAGCCATAAATTGTTCAACTGCTTCTTATTTTCTTATTTTGAACCTTGATATAATGCATCCTCAGCTGACATCAACAACTCATAAAATTTGGATGGTGCCAACTCAGGAGTAAAATCAATATCATCATGAGTTTCAGTTTGTTGAACAGATAGACTCGAAACATCATATACTAAAATTTGAAACTGTGATGGATCTGCAATTAAGTTATTAGTATCTTCTCTGGAACAACTTTCACCGTGTTGATAAGAGAAAACATAATCTATTTGAAAACCAAACCGCAAGAGATGTCTCCCAACCTTGTCAAATGTGTCAAATGTTCTCATAGCACATTTTTTACAAGGACAGTTAATTGTGCCTTCTGAATAAAATTCTAGTTTCAATGATGCAAATGAAAAAAAATCTTCAACACACTTAATATATATAGGATTTAAACCAGAACCGTTTGGATTTCTGTGCTGATTTATCTAGGTGCAATCATTTAATAATGACTGTTTGTCAACTTCCTTGTTCCATATTTTTCAAAAAAATAAAATCATTACTCTTTTTGAATAATTTGAAATTAGAAAACACTATCTAAAAAAGAAGATAAATAATTAAAACTATTTATTATAATTACCATTAATTACAAGCGACACAATTTCTAGTGGATTTACAGTTACATTTTTGTCAGGCCGATCATTTACTTGCAACTTTGTCACACTGAAATCACAATGAAGAATCTACTCGGAGGTAAGAATATCCATTCTCGTGCATATAAGAATTAATAAGAATACCTCCGAGTAGATTGTTCATTGTGATTTTAGTGTGAGAAAGATTCAAGTAAATGCACTGTCAGACAAAAAATCCCCCTTTTCGTCGACGAATCATCTTCTTGCAACTGTCACCACCTGAAGAAATTATAAAAAATGTTGTCCTACGAATTCATATTTAAACTCGTGCATATGAGGTTGAATATGCATACATATAAGCATAATTTTCATAATGTCTTGAGTCGGTGAGAGTTGAAAGGAGAAGAGTCATCGAGTAAAAGGAGTGCCGCTAATCCACTAGAAATTATGCCAAGTTATTAAAATATATTACAATTGATTTTATTACTAATTATTACTAATTATTATTAATTATTACTGATTATTACCAATTATTACCAATTATTACTAATTATTTCTAATTATTACTCATTATCTGTAATTATTGGTAATTATTGGTATTTATTGCTAATTATTGGTAATTATTGGTAATTATTGTTAATTTTTCGTATTTATTAGTAATTATTGGTAATTATAAGTAATTTTTGGTATTTATTGGTAATTTTTGGTATTTATTAGAAATTATTGGTATTTACTGGTATTTATTTGTAATTATTGGCATTTATTTTTATTTATTGGTATTTACTAGGAATTATTTGTATTTATTGGTAATTATTGGTAATTATTGGTAATTATTCCTTTTTATTGGAAATTATTCTTATTTATCGGTAATTATTCCTATTTATTGATAATTATTCATATTTATTGCTAATTATTTCTAATTATTCATAATTATTGGTAAATATTCCTAATTATTGCTAATTATTGGTAATTATTTATAATTATTGGTAATTATTCCTAATTATTACTAATTATTCATAATTATTAGTTATTATTCACAATTATTGGTAATTATTCCTAATTATTGGTAATTATTCCTAATTATTGGTAATTGTTACTAATTATTACTAATTATTACTAATCATTACCAATTATTACTATTTATTACTATTTATTATTATTTATTACTATTTATTACAATTTATTACTATTTATTACAATTTATTAGTATTTATTAGTATTTATTAGTTTTATTAGTATTTATTACTATTTTTATTAGTATTTTTACTATTTTTATTAGTATTGTTTTACTATTTCTATTAATTTTTTTTATTTTTATTAGTATTTATTACTATTTTTATTAGTATTTATTACTATTTATTACTATTTATTACTATCATTACTATTTATTACTATTTATTACTAATTATTACTAATTATTACTAATTATTACTAATTATTACTAATTATTACTAATTATTACTAATTATTATCAATTGTAACTAATTATTTCTAATTATTACTAATTGTTTCTAATTATTACTATTTATTACGAATTATTACAAATTATTACTAATTGTAACTAATTTTTTCTAATTATTACTAATTGTTACTAATTATTACTATTTATTACTAATTTTTACTAATTATTACTAATCATTACTAATTAGTACTATTTATTACTATTTATTACTAATTATTACTAATTGTTACAATTTATTATTATTTATTACTAATTATTACTAATTATTAGTATTTAATAGTTTTTATTACTATTTATTACTAATTATTACTAATTATTAGTAATTATTACTAATTATTACTAATTATTACTAATTATTACTAATTATTACTAATTAATACTTATTATTAATAATTATTATTAATTATTACTAATTTTTACTAATTATTACTAATTATTACTAACTATTACTAATTATTACTCATTACTTCTAATTATTACTAATTATTACTAACTAATTATTAGAATGACAGAGCTCTCGTCGGTGGCGATCCCTTGTGGTGATGCCCTGATTTGATGCTGTGGAGCATTGCTGCCCCCTCTCGATCAAAGGGGGGAGTTCCGTGTTCTCAATCTCATGGAAGGAATCAGTTCATGTTGTTCTCCAATCTCGAGTACCTCCCTTCCTTCTCGAAGACCCAGCTTTCCCTAAAAGTTCACAACCTCTTCCAAGGAGCGTCGAAACTCCTTCTTTCCCCAACGGAGCTCAATCGCTCCACTGATCTATGAAATCTCACGTTGGTGGCTCGATTTCATCTTCAGCAACCTTTGATTGATGAATTCGATCGGTTTGTTTTCAACTCTTGGGATCTTGAGGAGCGTGCGACAGTCAAATGAATTGATAGACGACATTTGATGATTCCGTTTGAGATGGAGGAAAATCTGATTACTTTTTGGTCAAGAGCCCCTCGACGATGCAATGTAGACTCGTTTTTCCTGTTTCGATGAAGTCTCTATTTCCATAGGCGGCGTGATCCCTCGACGATAGCGACGTGGGTGAGTCTCCCTGGCCTTCGTCTGTCATTCAAAAATTCATCCATTATGTGTGCTATTGGGAACATGATAGGTAGATATATGTGTTCTGATCGTCGAACAGAGGTGGTATGTCATCCTCTCTGTCCGCGGATGTGTGTTGAGATCGATGTCGCGTGACCATCTGTGAAGTGGGATTGGATCACTGATTGGAAGGAATTTCGGTGGAAGCATGATGTAAGATTTGATTCTTGGATGCTGTATTGTGTTACTTGCGGTCAGTTTGGATACATTGAAACGGTCTGTCGTAGCAATTTCTTGGTTGGGGTTTCGCAAAGGCCGATGAGGACGTGTAACAGAGGAAGTGATGCATCTGATTTTGCTGTGTTAATGTTAGAGGTTCCACCGAGTTGCATTCCATCAAGACATGATTCTATAGAAGGCTCTCAGAAGCAGGGAGTTTGCGTGGAAGGGAAGTCCATCGGGCAGACAGTGGCTGGGGTGCAGCCCGTGGTGAAGGAAGTTGAGGCAGTGGGGTAGCATGGTCATTCAGAGACCAATGGTGGTGATGATCGAAAGGAGAAGCAGCGGAGGACATAAAATCCGATGGTGAGGTAGGTTTTCAATACGCTATGACGTGATCTTAGTATTGAAAAGGCTCTCTCAGTTGAAGTCTCTAGTCATTCTTCGCGGCCCGAACCTATTACTCAGGCGGATTTGAACCCTGATGCTTCTCGGAATGGTTCAATTTTGGGAGTTTTGGTTTCCTGTGTTGAGGAGTTGAAAGGGAAGGAGGATGGTGTTGGGGGTGTGGTTTTCAATGTTTCCACTGGTAACTTATTTCAAGATTTGGAGTATGAGAAGACCTATAATGCTGAGGGAAGTAATTCACTGAATGAAAGTGGCAGTAAGAATACATTTTCTGGTGAAACTGCAATGAATAAGGGGACTCATAAAGCTTATGGATTTGCGGAACAACCACATTGTCTGGATATAATTGATGCTAATAGTATTTCTCAGCAGGAGCGAGGAGTGAATGAGGGGTACCAAGAGGTGCGTATTGCTGGAAAATGGGGGGATCTCTTTGATAGTGGCAAGTAGAATGTTGGAATCTTGGTCCGGCCATCCTACATTTACATTGTTCAGGGTGGGAAGATAAATATGTCTAAGAGTGAGGGATCCATGTCTGTCCCAACAAAAAGAAGGTTGAGGAAAGATTATTCCTATCTGCCAAAGCTGGTGTCTACTAGGTATACTATTGGGAAGGATGGTGGGACAACCTTTGTCTTGAAAAAGGGTATATAGTCTACTAAGGAGTTCATTTCATTGGAGAAGTTGAATCTTAGAAGGAAATATGCCAAGGTTCTGAAGCATTATGAATTCTTAGATTGGGAGTCAGCTACTGCGGAGGAAACAATCTATCATGGATGTGGTGATGGGTATGAATTTTATGATATGTAGTTGTTTTTATTTTTTGTAATGTATGTTTGTGTAATTATTCTTTATTTTAATAAATGTTTAGTGGCTTAGCCTTTAACTGAGCTTCCCTGGTATTACTAATTATTACTAATTATTACTAATTATTACTAATTATTACTAATTATTAGTAATTATTAGTAATTATTAGTAATTATTAGTAATTATTAGTAATTATTAGTAACTATTAGTAATTATTAGTAATTATTAGTAATTATTATCATTTATTACTATTTATCACCATTTATGACTATCTATTACAATTTATTACAATTTATTAATTTTTATTACTGTTTATTACTAATCTATATCTATACTAATCGTGGAATTCTAGCTACCACGTGTCTAATCAATATGAATCCAGGTGATTTTTTTATACGTGCTGATTATCTGTAGCTCCACGTCACGCCTCCCCACTGAAAATAATTTTTCTCTCTGCCTCCCGCAATCTCTCCCGCTGAGAAACTCGTGGGTATTGACCTACCGATCCCTCATCCACCCCAACTCTCATCCTCACAGTCATGTTGTACCAACCGTCAATCTCTGAACACCACCTCTCGGTTTTGACTCCAACATCCATGCATTTCTACTTCGACCACCTCCTCCCATTTTTTCCTGCAGGGTCGACATTTACTGGATTTCCCGGTCGTGGTCTTCGAAAAAATATTCACGACCTGGGGTTCCCGCAGACTCCTAAAGTGATTATCATCTACCTCCAGGATTTCATAAAGACTGACGTCTTCACACATCATCTTCTTCATTACACCGGTTGCAGCATAGTCCTCCATCCTGTTGAAATATGCACTCGAACGTCCATGGTTCTTAATTGGTTTGCGATTCCCTTCGACACCCCATCACCTCGTCACCTCGCTTTGGCTACCCATTATTGACACTCCTGGATTCTCATCTTCTTCTCTGCCTACTCCCCATCTCCGGCAGTCACCATCTCCTCCTGTTTCTGAATCTGCTCTCCAACCGTTATTCCTACATCCCAGATTTACAATAGGAAATCATTTCCTCCACTCGCCTCATATTTTTGCTTCATCTTCGACCAAGTCTTATCCTCCATATACCACTTCTCACAGTTCCTTCCTATAAACCAAGGTTTCGCGCCTCAACTATCGGCCCCTCTACCACTGCAACAAACCGCGGTGCCTCCTGCTTCTCCGCCTCCTCCTTTGGATTCTCTGCCTCCTCCTCTGGCTTTTCCTCCTCATCCTCCATCTACTATGCATTCATATCCTCCTCCTCCTCCTCCGATTCTACAACGGAGACCCCAAATTGCAGTGGATTCAATACTTCATCCAGTTGTTATACACTTATGTTTAGAAATTTTTTGAAATTATCCATGTATTCTATGACAGTACATCGATCCCACTTGAATTGTTTACTGCTATAATCATACATGCTCGGTTCATCACATAATCACTTCATCGATTTCCCATACCATCATATTATTATTGAATTTTATAAATTATTTTTAGTTTGAATTAGTCAATTCTCTTCATTCATCTTTTTTTTGGATTTCACCATTTATACAGTCATTATTTGTTTACACAAATAGGCCTTCATCTCACAACCTTCATAGCATACAATGGTTTCTCATGTTTTTAGAAGCATTCCCATAAGTGTTTCATCTATGAAAACCCAAGGCACATGGGAAAGGCATCATAAATTAACATGTTTCATGCTATCTTAGTGCATTTTATTACTTCAAATGTGGTCCATATAAATCATTCATGCATCAATATTCTTCTTTTCAGGGTTTGGATTTATATACACATGCATTCTGTTGGGAACCAGATGTTTTGAGGTGTTGATGTTTTAAGAAGAAACTGATTATGAAGGATGAAGGATGGATTTAGTTTTGTCTTCTGTTGTTAAACATAAAAAACATAACACTATTTTAACACTAAATTGTCTTCTGTTCTTTACAGGATTTTTTCATTTTCTTTATATGTAATTATTTCCCTATTAGTCATACATAGATATTTCTGGATTTCTCCATTCATTGCAATCCCTCTTTCATTCCACATCTACTTAGAACATAAGGTATGCAGTCACTTATTATCAGCTCATCGACTCTGACTATGGATCATAACCCTTATTCCATCCCACATTTTCTTTGCAGTTTAGGTATGTGATTATCTCTTCTCGTGTTTCTTACTCCGACTATGCATTGCATCTCCTATTCCCTCTACCATCAGCTTTGTAGTTCCAGTATGAGATTAATTACATATTCCAAAACCTAACACCTTGATTCTGAATTTGTCATATCATTTCACATATTACATTTATTTAAAATTTAGTTTTCTGGTTATTCATGTTTTATTTTAAAATAACAAACTTGTATTGTTCTTAGTTTTAGGTATGTGATCATATCTTCTCAACTTGGTTCCTGCATCTCCTATTCACAGATCAGGTATGAAATTAATTACCTACTCCAAAACCTAAATCCTTTGTTTCTACAGTTTGATAATCAAAAATATAAATGGGATGAGTTTGTGTGTACTCAAAGGGTAATTCATGTGAGTTCACATAAACAAATAAAATGGTAAGAAATATTTAATATTTGACTATTTCAAACTATAATATATAATCATTTGTTCAATATTGTGGGTGTTTTAAGTTAATTTTTTGAACCCTATTATGTTGTATTTTAAGAGATTTCTGTATCCAGATACCTTTTCTTCATATGATTATATATTTATTTGGGATGAAGACTTAGGAGTTCAATATTTTGATGCATAAAATCGCCCGTCACCTTATGATTATAATGTTGATGCAATAGTTAAAAAGGTTAGTGCTATTACCAATTTCATTTTTTTAATTTTTTCTACACATATTGTAGGTATGATTGGAGAAACATTCCATGTTGTTATCAAAAAACATTACAACATTTTGTTTTATTATGATAATAAAACATCTTAATGGGAGGGTTTTGAGTGGTCTAAAAGGGCTATTCATGTGAGTGTACATTAACATGTTTTTTCTCTCATGTAAACTGACAGTTATTTTTTATTTGAATTGTTTGCGATGTGTTACTTATATTAATTTTTGGAGATGATTTTGCTTTTAAGGAACATGTTTCCTCTTGGTATGTTGTCAGTCCTGAGGAAGTTCAAATCAGATTGTGTTGGTACTGTCACAAATTTCCTCACATTATTACTACTTTTATGTGTAAATGCATACTATTTATTTATTCATTTATTGTTTAATGACGGATTACTGGTGTTTTTTCCTTTCAATGGTTTTTTATGTGTGAATTATATTGATTTTAGGAAATGGGTTCGCATTGAAGAAAAAGTTTTTTCATGACAAATGTGATGGTTCAGTTGAATTTAGTACCCGGAAATCCTACACTGCATCATATGTAAGCTTATTAAATTTTACAGAGTGATTATCTATTTGAGCCTTTTCATCTCACAATGTGATGGATTTAATAATGATATACATGTTTCAAAAATTGGGATGGATATCTGCTTATCTTTTTGAATCCATAACTGGTAATATTATCCTTTTAATGTCTTCTTTTCATTATTAGTTGAAGAAAACATCATATTTAACTTTAATTAGCCTACTGGATCCATTAGAGTCTTATACTCAACTAACATCACCTTCAAGCCTTTTAGAATTAACTATATATTGTTTTTAAGAACTAAAAAACTTCTTTAGATATCTTACATATCCGGATATCTGCAACATGTATGTTTTCCTAAAATTCTGGAATTAACCTCCCTTATGTCCATCATTTTGTAGTTGTAGTTACACACTATATAAATGCAGGTAATTTTTACTAAAATTTTGGAGTAAACCTCCCTTCCATCCTACATATGATTGTAGGTAAATTGTTTTAACTATAGAATCCACTATATATTGTTTTTTATGAACTAAAAATATATGAATATGATTCATATGAGATAATACACAAATTAGTCATTTTTAACTTCTTTGTCTTTAGTGCTTCAAAAATCTGCATCTCAGACAACAATTTTTGTATGATCAAACAAGAAAATGTAAAGACAGGAATTCAGGCAATCTTCACTTTCATTCTATAAGTATGATTTCATTGTTCTATTCTTAACAAAATTTAGGTTTTACAACCACGCTATTCATAGTTTAACATATTCCTCAATAATTTCGATACCTATTGTGACTGACAAAAACAATCTATCGTATTCAAGACCTGTCTCCTCAACTAGGTAATCATGGATTATTCTTTTACATATTTGAAGCAATTTAGAAAGTATTTTCAGCAGTAAAGAAGTACAGATTCTTTCTTAGTATCCTAATATTCTAAGGTACCTCTTAATTCTTATACATCCCATTTATAAAAATGATTATTTTTCTACTAAAATTTGATATTTTGGTACATTACAGAGACACCTTTTTATCATTAAACCACATATATTATTTATATAATAAATTTATTATAAAAAAATTAGTGATAGGTTAGTGGAACTGAGAAAAATGTATTAAACCTTACAGAGAGTAGATAGGAAGAACACCAACTGTTGAATGTTTAAAGTATTGATCTGAGTCTGCGATACAATCAAATTTTGAATGATGGAGAATTTTCAAAACTGAACACTAATGATATGTGCAGTACCTTCTTAGAAAAAAAACCCATTCGATGTTTTTAGTTGATTTTCACTAAATTCATTTTTGTGTATTTTCAACACAAAAATCAATTAATTATATCCATCATGATTGCATGTGTGATTTCATTCAAAACAAATTATTATACAACATACTAAAATATTTCAGTATGCTGTATACTATTGTGATCAACTGTGCACTTTCAATATGTTGTGTACAAACTTCTTCTTCCTCCAAATAAATGTTTGATGTCATTCCATTTAATTAAATTTAATTAATTTCATGTCACAAAGTAGTTATTTGAATAAGGTGTTTTTCATTTTTCACATTCTTTATCCAATTTATCTTGACTATTAATAGCATAACCTTGGAAAGTTTATAGTATGTAGGAATTTTTTAGTTCTTCAATTTATTCCATGACATGTGTCTATTCTAATGAAAATTTCTACATAAGAAGATTCAATAATATATCATTGCAGCCAGTTTAACCAATGGTATGAAAATATGATCTTAATACTTTAATATTTTTTTACATCTCCATAATGTATTATCTATTTACATTTATTCAGTTCTTATGCACATATCCTTATTTAAATATTCTTATGTAGGATGAAAACCATGCTGACTTTTCATGGATTTCTGATCAACAAGACATAAATGTCGAGTATGTTTGATATTCCATTGCTTTTTGTGAAGGAGTTTATGAATCCACTAGAAGCCCGGATTTTTTCTTTACAGCATGTAGCAGCTGATGAAGATGCATATCATAATTCAAAACTAGCTTCCCCTAAGATATTGGGTAATAAAAGTACAGGATACCACCAAAATAGATCAATTATACCGTAATCTCAAGCCAGTCCGGTGAATGACGAGGAAATAAGAGCCTCAATATCACAGCAACAAAATCAATCCATTCTCCTACCTCACCCCGAAAAATTTGTACAATGAAGAAGGTTAACTAAATATAATATAAGGAACTATAAGTGATGTCATCATTTCTCATACACTGTATCTTCATTTATAGACTCAAAATATAAATTTTGTATTTTTAATTTATATTATATTAATATAATAAATATTTTTTTCCATTTTACATGGGGGAAGTTATATCATTTGGTAGATTGATCTGTGAAAATTTATTTTCCTTAAATATAAAAATTCTCCTTTAGAAATACTATTTTATAATAATTTTTTTATCACTTATTTGTATGAAGGCTCATACAAATAGCCAGTGGTTCCAATAGCTGCATGAAGTGTTGCAGTGACCACCACATTGATGCGGACTTTTGGTGCTCATTTACTGCTTTGTATTACATTTTTATTAATTCATTAGATGGTTTGTTCAAGGGACAAAACTCAATAGCTTATAATTGAAGTATTCATTGCAGTGGATTTGAAAAATGAATTAAAATGGATTTATCTAACTAAAAGGTAACAAGTTGAATACTATTGGTGGAATGGAGTCTTTACTATAGTAATTTCTTGTGTTAGTGTTATAGATTAGTCCAGTTGTGGTTTATTCCATAGAATGTTGATTCATAATAAGTAGTCTAAAAGTTATTTTCCATTTAAATAGTGGTAGATTACTTTATTTTCATTCTTTTATTTAGATTATTTTCTTTACTTTATGAAATATTATTTCTATCTTGATATGTATTCTGTAAAAAAATTGATGTTTGATGAGTGGTCAGTAAACTCATTAAGAGTTTAATGTTATACCGATAATCCTCCTCCCCATGCACATCCTCCTCATCCACCTCCACCTCCTCATATGCATTGGCCTTCGACTCTTCCTCTTCCTCCACCTATGCCTCCTCTTACACCTTTTCCTCTACCTCCACCACTCCTCCAATATAGTTCGGAGGCCACTATTCATCACTTCATTTACATCTTCCACTCATTACTTTTTTTCCTTTTCTTCTTTTCAATTACACCCTCCTATCCAATCATAATGTGACCTTTACATATGTTGATTACATATTAAAAATATGAACTCCCTACTAAAATACCTTTTAAAGACCCCGTATCAAATTCTAAATGATGTGTTATGTTTTTCTGTATCTATTTACATCATGTTGTTTCCTTTTCTATCATTTTCATATATATTTTTGAATACATGTTATTATTTTTCATTATTTTCTATCACTAAAGTTGTATGTTTATCATATTTTAAGTAATTTTCTTTATTAACTACTCAAACTATTAAAACACTTTTGATAATTAGATTTGAATTATAGCACCACGCGTATGCACATGCGAGGTACTAGTTATTACTAATTATTACTAATTATTACTATTTATTAGAAATTATTAGAAATTATTACTATTTATTACTATTTATTACTAATTATTACTAATTATTAGTATTTATTAGTATTTATTACTAATTATTACTATTTATTAGTATTTATTACAATTTATTACTATTTATTACTATTTATTAGTATTTATTAGTATTTATGACTATTAATTAGTATTTATTACTATTTATTAGTATTTATGACTATCTATTAGTATTTATTACTAATTATTAGTATTTATTAGTAATTATTAAAAATTAATTATATTTATTACTAATTAATACTATTTATTACTAATTGTAAATATTTATTACAATTTTTTTAATTGTTACTATTTATTTCTAATTATTACTAATTAGTGTAAATTACTATTAATAAATGGAAAATACAACTAATAATTACTAATTACCCCTAATTATTTATATACATTACTAATTATCGTTAATAATTATTAATTGTTACTAATTACTAAGAATTAGTACAAATTATTTATTTTTATTATTAAAAAAAATACTAATGACAAAAAAATTTAAATCTAACTTAATTAAAACTAATCAACAACAATTAAAATTAATATAATGCAATGAAATAAATACTAAATTAAATAAAACATAAATACCTTTAAACTTGATCTCTAATAATTGTAGGTGGCTTCACAACTTCTTCGTAAAAAAAAACTAACTATAAAAAATTTTCACTCTAAAATTAGAGTTTAGAGAAGCAGAGGATGAAGGAATTGAGGAGGGGGAAAGAAAAAATAGATGGCGGTATATATAGGTTAGATTAGTTGTGACGAGACTATTTGTGACAGGATTCCCATCACAAATAGTTTTTTGCGACGAGTCTTGTCGTTAATAACTTCAGTCGCATTAATTACGATCCGCGGTTAAAAGGTTATTTGTGACGGGACCCATCACAAAAAGTAACCTATTGTCACACTATTTGGAACAAGGCAACATCCCTTCGCAAATAGGTTTTTACCACCTCCAGTTATTTGCGACGAGTCCCATTGCAAACACCCCCCAGGGGTCGAACTAGTTACAATAGGGGATCCCCCATCACAACTAGTTCTTACCATCTCCCAGTATTTGGGATGGGTGGTGCCTACCTGTCACAAATACCCTTTCCTACAGTTTGGCGTGTAAACGACGCCAATCTGCGTGTAAGTTTTTGCAATGGGGCACCTATTCCCGTCGCAAATAATTGGTTATTTGTGATGGGTTGATTGTCCCGTCACAAATAAGCTCTTCAACCGACTACTTGAGATGAGATTTATTCCTGTCGGAAATAACCCTTCGTAAAAAACTATTTTTCCCATAGTGATTCTACATCATAGGAGGGTTTATCAAGGGTGGAGAACCTCGAGGAATCCCACATTGAATTAGGGGAATCTTATGCCAGAGGCATGTCTCCGAGTTTTTCCTTGGCCTCCCATGTTGAACATAAGGTATGCCACAAGTTTAACATCTAGTAGAGACTGATATGACTAATAAAGAAGCTAAAAAGAGTGGATCAGATTGATACTCCCCTAGTGTGGAGAACCTAGAAATTTTACTAGGGGGATGTAACAAACCGTTAGTGAGAACGGACCTTGGATGGCGTGTCCCAAAAAGGGAAGGTTTCACACCATGAAGGCTAATCGTAACACCAAAAAAGGGTGGATCCGATAAGGTGGATCCCAGTAAAGGGAACAACAAGGTTTACCTTTGGCTAGGATTGAAACTTATGGAGCCTTCCTACATACCCTATGTATAATAGTGGTATCAAAACCCACATAGTTTAAATGGAGAACTCACAGCTTACACATGGTTAGCATCCATGGTGACACTAGAAGTAGCAATTGGATGGATGGGGATTATGCATGGTTATATGCCCAGGTGGATGGAGTAAGTTCACAAGGATGTAGAGGTCTGGGTGAAATTAAGATGGATGATTTGATAAAGTGGATGATATGAATGGGGTGAAAATTTTTTGAATATGACTATTTTGATGGGATAGAACCTCATGGAGGCTTTTTATATATCCCCGTGAATGGGAATCAAAGTACACATAGATCGTTGGGTTGATGGGACACATAAAGAGGCGACCTGTGAGAATAGAGCACAAGGATGAGACCTGAAGGAAGTAGAACCTTTGGGTGCAGGCATGATCTTCCTGAGGCACAAAGGATTGAAGGAAAGGTCGGGATCAGAAATGAATGATAAGATTGAACCTTAGGGAGGATTCCTACATATCCTAGTGGATGGGACTCAATGTCCATGTAATTCATCAGTGGGGAATGGAATCAAGGAATACACAAAGGAAATCAACCTGAAGACATGTTGGGGCTTACACATGGTTAAAATCCCATCACAAGAGGTGAACTCTTGGATGGTGGAGTATGGTGAGGTGTGAGGATTATGCATGGTTAGTATCCCATGTGGATTAGAACACCTCAGGGAGGCAGATCTGGGAGGTATCTCCCAAAAAGGAAATGCATTACATTAGAAGGGTACATAACATAGGAGGGATCTCCAGATATTACAATAGGATGGGGTTGAACCTTATAGAGGCTACATAAATATCCCAGAGGCTAGGAATCCAAACCCATGTAGTTATAAGGGGGAATATAGTTTAACGTCATGCGATAAGAAGGTGAACCTATGTGATAGGCATGAAATGGTCATATTTCAAGGAGCTACAGGCTTGAACATTGGAGAGGCTTCCTATGTACCATGTCTAGGAGACACATATCAAAGTACTCAATGCTCAGGAAGAAGGGCATGTGGATTTAACCTGTTTAATGGACCATAGTTGTGATGGGGCTTACACGTGGCTAAAAGCCCATAGAATAGAGGTAGATGAATTTCAAGGTCCTATCAATATTTGGCAGTCCTAGGAGAATTAGGTTGGATGATGAATGATAGTGGATAGATCAGGACACCATATTGGGTTGTATCCAAGGAGATATGTTCCATAAAGTGATGATTTCACATCATGAGGGTGCATCCCTAAGAGGGATCACCATAGATTATAGTGGATAGATAATAACGCCCTATAAGAGTGGACCTTGGGTGGTGTGTCCCATAACACTAAAACATAAACCGCCTTTAGAGGCGGTATTTTAGTGGAAGTTTTGTAAACCGCCACTAAACCCCATTTTCATTCTAGTGGAGACACTTCCCCCTGACCCCAACTCCCTTTCCCCCTCATGCCCCTGCGAGCAATCCCTAAACCCCAGCTCGCCTCCCCGTTGTCGGCTGGCTATCCGTGCCACTTCCCCCCAACACCTGACCCTGAACCCCATTCTCCCCCCGACCCTCACGACCCACCTTCTTCCCCCGACCCACGTGAGACCGGAACCCTATCTCACCTCCCTGTCTCTAGTGAATTTTATTTAGGTTAGTGTTTCCATTTCACTGAATTTTATTTAAGATATTTATGTGTGCTTGGATTTATAAATCAATTTCTAATCAAGATAATGATGGTGTGGGTTATCTAGGTTTGGTTTATAATGGTTTTATATAACATTACTTGGTTTTCATGTGTCTTAATATTTTAATTTCATGTTTAAATGAAATTTTTATGTAAATTTGTATTTTATACATTCAACATTTTTGATAAAATTAAAATAATGGTTTTATATAAGAAAAACACATGGTCATTCAATTTTATGGGAAATTGGTTTTTCAAAGTGGGTTACCATTTGGGGGTTAAATGGTTTCCTTGTTTCAAAGGGACATGTTGTTTTAGGAAATGGAATTCTGATTCATTTGGGTTATGTTGGTTGTGTTTTGGAGATTATTATGACTTCCCTTATATTGATGTTTGTATTCCAAAATCATTTGAAAAGGGATTTAAAAATGTATATATTATATGTGATAATTGACAGTCTTGTATGACACTTTGTGATGTGATATTTGAGTTGATTTGTTCGTTGTTCCCTTATTGATACCCTTTTCATTTATTTATGATGTCATGTGTATCCATGTGATGGTTTTTTGGGATGTGATTCATGATTTTCTTATTGGTGGGGGCTCATTATAAGCTAAATGTGGGATGTGGGAAGGATTTGATTATTATGATAGCCTTTGGCTATTAATATTTTCATTATATGACATTAAATTTAAAAGTGTATCACCTCCTTTAGATATTTTATAAGGAACCCTAGGATACTAAGTGGGATGTCGTTGGATGTTTCTAGGCACATTGAGATTACACACTTTCTTGTTACCACTATTTGTACAGAATACCGAGCAAGTGGGGTGTCATAGATGAGATTGGATTTAGAGTGATTTGTTTGATGGATGCGTGACCATTAACCTGATGAAATTAGGTCCACCTTTTCATGTATTATACTTTTTACATTAGTTCATAACGTGTTTCCTCATGATATTTATCATGTGTTATTCCTTTAATTATTTATTAGCTTGTGTATTTATTTTTTACTTGGATGGAATTTCATCAAAGTATTGATCCTCCAATGATTTAGTTCTGATATTGAATAGTGTTGTTCAACTTGTTTATTGGCATACTTTATAACTTTATATAGGGAATTTTTCTTCATAGTTATCCTTGCTTCCTTACTATAATTTTGTTGTGTTAAAGCTTTCAAGTGAGGGGAATTTATTTAAATTTTCTATCCATTATTATAAATTCATTTGATAAGTTTTTAAACCATGTAAAGTTTTTTTTTAAAAATGGTTGATGTTTTAAGGATAGATGAATGAGTTTTGAATTGGAATTATTTCAGGGAAAACATCTTTATACCATGTTTTATAAATTTTGTGAATTGATAAAGTTCTTGTTTTATATTTTATTTAATTATATATCATGTTAATAGAAATAACCTATTTTTCTATATTATTCGCAAACATGAAATTACAGTTTCTCTTAAAAAATGAATAAAAGTCATTGAATTACACTGAATATAATTAATAACTTTTCATGAAAGTCAGTTCAGTATACTCTCATGAATTGTAGAAGATAATACATCCAATTCAAATAACTGCTATATCAGAATGATCAAGTAGAAAATATCCCAATGCTCTGCAAGATGACTTCTAATATAATTCTTCATCTTAACTCTCCTCTTTTTTACTAATGTTTAACTTTCTCAAATATATCTGATAATACTCACTATCTTCTTAAAATGTACATTTCCTAAGAAAATACTAACTATATTCTTGTTTTTTCAATTGATTTTGTAATCACATATGTTTAAGCATACACATGCATGCACATATGTACTTTGGTTTTCTAGTGGGTGATTTACCATATGTATTTATATTGGAAAACCTTATGTAACAAATTTATATATTTTTTCAATTAGTATGTAAGAATCTATTTCCATATATAGTAGTAACTATGTGTTTTAATTTTTTTTAATATTGTGTTGGAACATTGTGATATACATGGATAAAATCTGGATCACATTAGCGAGGAACACACCTCAGTATGTTAAGGGATTGAAGGAGTTTTTAGATTTTGAAATTTATAGTCAATCTATTGAAGGTAGAATAATATGTTTATGTCCAAAATGTAAATTTAGAAGATGGTTGAAAAGAGATTAGGTTTATGAACATTTAATAATAAGGCAATTCCTTGATCAATATTTATGTTGGATTTGGCATAGAGAATCAAACAATACAGAAAGGTTGATAACTGATGTTAATCCACAGAATGTGCTCCTATCTTCATTAATAATGGAAAATAAAATTCAAAACCTCATAAATGATGCATTAAGCACTGCAAGACACCACTGTTTCGGTGCGG
The DNA here is from genome assembly GCA_963277665.1 of Viscum album. Lineage (NCBI taxonomy): Eukaryota > Viridiplantae > Streptophyta > Magnoliopsida > Santalales > Viscaceae > Viscum > Viscum album. The sequence continues at coordinate 1,436,265,402 of OY728128.1, forward strand.
ATGTGCGTCTGGTTTCTGTTCCGGTGCTGTTCCGCCAGGACGCGTTCGCGCATGCACCCGTCGACCCGAGGGGATGGGCGCGCGCGGCTTGTGGTCCCGCAGTCCCGCTTTCCAATGGCGGGCGGCATCCGTCCCTTATTCAGGGGCGTCTGCTCCTTGATCGAAACCGGGATGATGGGACGTCGGCTCCTCCTTCCGTGGACGTCTCCTCGTAACTAGTCGCCTAATCCGGGTCTCCCTCATAGATTTAAGACGTTCTCGTGAATCTCGTTCCCGGCGCCATGTCTCCATGGACACCGGTTAATTACGCTGCTTCCGCCCGGACGTTCCAAGGAGTCTGGTCGGGGCAGCAACCTGCGGTGAGGAGATCGGGTGGCTCTGGGTGTCGGGGGCGTGTCTTAACACTGCGGCTCTGCATGTCTGCCTTCCGTCCCTAATAGGGCTTCTCGAAGGCGTGATGGCCTGAGGCATCCCGCGCTGGGTACGGGGAACTGCGTTACCTGAGGTTTTCCTCAGCTTCCCATGTTTAACACGGGGTATGCCGCGAGTTTAACGTCCAGCGGGGACGGCATCGGACTGATCGACACGAGGAGTGGATCAGATGACAGAACCCCTTGCGGGGAACTTCCGACGCTGGGGCCAGCACATGGGCGGCTTCCCGAGTGAAGTGGAGTGGAATGAAATGGCATGACCCCACCGGGATGTGGCGGCCCGGGTAAGGATCAGGATGGATGATGGAGTGAAGAGCTTGGACCCCATAGGGGCTTCCTACGTACTGCGCGTTAGCGCGGATCAAAGTCAGCGTAGTTCGGATATACAGTTTAACGTCATGCTGGACGTTGTCAAGCTGACTCACGAAGAGGTCGAGGCTGCCGGGCGGAGGATTGAACCGAACCACCTCGCACAGAGGGGGATGGAACGGCCGGGTGGATCACAGTTTCACGTCATGCTGGACGTTGGAGAGAGAGATAGAAAGAGGCAGTGGGGAAGCGCAATGGAGATACACATGTGCAGTCCCCCACAAGAGCGGATTCATAAGTGAATCGACGCAAGTGTGAACCTGGGAGGGGTCCACTGATGGACGAACCGACATGAATACGACCGGGACGACCAGGTGGTGGGCTTGAACCTCGGAGAGGCTTCCTACGTACCCTGTTTAGGAGACAGGGATCAAAGTCCACGTAGTTCGTTCTGTTTGTAACACTCTGCTTCCGTGGGCGAAGGCCACTCCCATCCCGACATCCCTGCAGAGACGAGCGGGTGGGGGCCACATCCAAATCGGGAGGGGGACCCTGCGTGCGAGGCACGGGATCGGGCGATGCGGACGGTTTAACGTCTTGCCGGACGAAGTATAGTTTAACGTCGTGTGTTGAGGATGAATATGCTTGGTAGTTTAACGTCTTGCAGCGCGGACGAGGATGCTTGGCAGTTTAACGTCTTGTCGCGCGGATGAGGATGCTTGGAAGTTTAACGTCTTGTCGCGCGGACGAGGTACAGTTTAGCGTCCTGCAGGACGAATGCTGAACAATTTAATGTCTTGTAGCTCGGACGAGGATACTTCCGCCGATGGGTCCGTGTCACTTCGCGCGAGCCTGGAGGGCCGCACGGGAAGACAACGCATGGTGCGGGCACCCAGGATGAAGATCATCGGGCGCCACGCAGGCGGGTACCCTCAGGGGGTCAAAGGGGTCGACCCTGGCGGATTGCGCGCAAAAGAGAATCTTGGCGCGCAATACCGCGGGTCGGCGCGCAAATGGGCAGGCTGGCGCGCAATTGGGCCAGCGCTTTGCGCGCAGATGATTGAGATTGCATGCACTGGGCTTCGGATAGCGCGCGGGGGCAATGGCCCATTCTTTAACGAATGGCCACTTTGAAAGGGGGGGGGGTGCGCGCAATCAGGCTGGATTGCGCGCACCCCGGGGGCAATTGCGCGCAAGAGGCTTCTTTTTGCGCGCGAAAGCCTTTGGGTGAAGAATTATTTCAAAGGAAAGGAGCCAAGGGGATTGCGCGCGAAGGCGAACCCCGAGGCTTTATTGCGCGAAAGAAAAGAGGTTACCTGAAGATCGGCATTGCGCGCGGAGGGGGTTGGATTGCGTGCGCGAGAGACCTTTCGAATTCCGGCAACCTTCAAAACGTCGGGGGTCGCCTTATATTTATAGGCAACCCCTGGCGCGGAATCCGGTTCGCGGGCGCAGAATAACCTTCGTGGGCGCGGAATCGGGCCCGGCGCGCAAGGGAGTCGCGCGGGCAACGGGCGTGCAAAATTGCGCGCCGGCCCAGCGCATTGCGCGCATCCCGGGAGGTTTGCGCGCGGCACTCCAACTTTGCGCGCGGGTCTCCAAAATTCCGCGCAAGGCCTCCGGGCCCTCCGAAACGTGCTTCTGACTCCAAATATGACCTCGCTTTCCGCATCCGGAGCTTTTTTTGGGAACAACGGACTTTTGCGGCGTCTATAAAAGCCCCCCCTCGGAATCTGATCGGCGAGAGGTCGCAACGATCGGGTTCCGAGGGAGACGCCGGAATGCCGAAGTCATGGGTGGCGCGGGACTGTGGCGCGCAAAAAAGGGCGTCGGGCGCGAAATTCGCGGCCGCGCAAAGCGCTTTCCGCGTAGCGCGGACCCCGGCCTTGCCTATAAATAGGGGCCCTGGGTCCCCCGCACCGTACACCGGCCTTCCGCGCGATAAGCATTCGAGCTCTCGTGCGCGAAATTGCCCTTTCCGGCGCGGAATTCACCCGTTCGTCGCGCAAACCTTCCGGATTTCGGCCTGCTTTTGCGCGAACACCCGGGGTTTTACGCGACGGACTTCCCGATTGCGCGCCGTCCACTATGATTGCGCGCCAACTCTCAAACTTCTCTACCAGCCTCTTCCGATTCCGCACGCTTCATCCCTTAACCCGCACGACTCCCGGAGCCTCTGAGATGGCCGAGAATCAAGGAAATGAGGGGGATGCCGCCACTCGCACAGCTGAGATGGCGACGAACGAGGAGGTCTATGGAGCCAAGGAGATTGTTTCCAACAATCAATCCTTGTTCGACTTGCTGACGCCGGCCCAGAAGACATATCCACTGTCGGACAACCTGCCGCTCTGGAACTTTGGCATCCTAGATGAGGTTCTGGTGCCAGGGTTCGAGGTTGATGCGCCACGGACCTGGGTGACTCGGGAGGACGAGCTTCCCCGCTATAACATCACCAACAATGGGCATCCTACCAGGGAGACCAGACACTTAGATGTCTATGTCCTGAACCGAGGACGCGAGCCATCGTCGGAAGTGAGCCTACTGCGGAGAACTCTCCAGCCCTCTACTCGAGCATATATCGCCAGAGTGTCACCGACGACACCAAGGGCTGGCTAAAGGACTGGGACTTGCGATCTGGGGGAAATTTCACCAGTGAGTGGGCCTTGGCGTTCTGGGTACGCCACACTTGCGATCACTTCGCGGAGGAGCTGCGGTACATCGGCCTGTTTGAGGCGGTGTGGACGTCGCAGTTCCACTTCTACCAGCAGTCCGAGCTCGGGCCGGAGCTGTTCACCTGATGGTCCCCGGATACCAACACCTTCCATCTTTACCATGGGGAGGTCAGCATCGGTCTCTGGGACATCCACTGCATCAGAGGTATCCCGCTGTAGGGTTACCAGTACGATGAGTTCCTGCCTCCGAAGAACACCTGGGAAGACAGGTCACGGACTCCCATTCTGACATGGCATCTACTTGACCTGGCTACGCAGCGGCTCAGGATCAAGGACTTCCAGAAGGACATAGCCTATAAGGAGTGGTTCGGCCAGTTCTTGGAGCATGACCCAGCGGTCAAGATGCCAGGCAGGGGGAAGCGGTGCCCGACCGCGGCTCAGAGGAGCCGGAACGGGTCGTACTGGCGGGTCCTGGAGACGGGCGACTACCGCTCATGGGGGTACCGCGTCATCGAGGCCCGGGACCCAAATTTCCGGTACGCGGCGTTCCTGGCCGCCTTTCTGAGTGGGTGGCTCCTGCCAGTGCGGGACGCGAGAATGGGCGTCCGCCCAACGACACTGGCGATGGCGGGCGCCATGGCCGCCAATAAAAGATACAACCTCGGGGTCCCAGTGCTGGCGAAGGTGTATGCCATCCTGGGACGCATCTCGCGAGGGGGGTCGCCACGAAGGATCTGTGGGCTTTTCCAATTCTTCCACGGCTGGGTGGCTGCTCACCTTGGTGGGTACACGTTTCCAAGCGCCATCATTTCTCCGGGCAACGGCCTGCGACCCTCCCTACTGAACATTGCGGGGGTCGCTCTGATGACCCTAAATGAGGAGGGAGTGAGGATTCGGATTGGCAATCACACCAATTTCAACTTCAGCCTGTTCCCCACTCCCGCTGGCCAGATGATCGACAACGGGCAGGGTCCGCTGGAGCAGCACGAGTACTTCCTGAACATGCGAGGCGGGGTGCTCGTGGCTCGGATCGACGGGAAGGTGATCTGCGAGCCCTACGTGCCAACCCGGTTCGCCAGGCAGTTCGGGTGCCTTCAACGGATGCCGAAGAGGGTATTCACTACTGTCCGGGAGGAGACGAACCCTGGCGTCCTTCGCCAGATGTGGCTGATGTTCGCCGCTTTCGGCTCTGGCAAGGTCATCACTCTCCCTCCTACCGGGGTCGACGCAGGTTTGGCAACCGAGTATGCCGAACATTGGGCCATCGCGTACCCCGAGGGGCTTCTACGGAAGCTAGTTCGGCGGCTCGAGGTCACCCGTGCGGAGACCGGGCGTTAAGGAAGGAGGCGAAGCGCCGCCACACGGGGGAAAACGGAGGCGCGCCAAGCAGCGGAGCCGGCGGGGGCAGGGACTTCGGCGGCGGGCACATCGCAAGCTGCCGCCACGACTTCAGCGCCCAGAGAGGGGGCACGTGCGGTGGTCGAAGAGCGTCCTGGGAAGCAGGTAAGACGTCTGCTCGAACCCTCCCATGATGCAGTCTTCCCGGCGCTGTGGTCGGCCTGGATGATCCTGCGGCAGTCGTTGGGGACCGAAGCCATCTGGAGAAAGATACTCAGAGAAGGAATCCATCTGCCAGAGGTCGGGTGCCTCCAGATCGCCGACAGGGTGAACTTCCACCGGAGGTATGCATATCTGACGGCCATGGATGAGTACGCGCGCCAACGTGGTGAGCGTGCGGAGCCATCCCTTCTGGGGAAGGTGATGCTCGGTCGAGAGCCTGCTCCAGAACAGATGCCGCCGGAGGAAGATGACAGTAACGACGACTCCGAGGAAGAGGAGGAGACGGGGGAGGATGAAGGCTCCGAGGGGAGGTCCCATCAGGGGAGCCCATGGGAGAGCGGCGAGGTGGCCGGCTCTGGCAAAATTGATATCACTGAGCTCCTCGAGGTCCGCTTCTATCCCTACTCAACCTGCTTCATCCATTCTCTTATGCAGCTTCTAACCCATTTCTCCACCTTTCTCAGGAGTGCGTGGATGTAAGCCAGGCATCCTCAGTAGGAGTAGGAGAGGCGCCAGCAGGACAAGGCGGGGGCCAGACACTCATCATTGAATTGACAAGCGCGGAAGGGTCCCCTGCTGCAATTGCTCCTGCGGCGGCCGGGATAGTGGAAGATGATGCTCTGAATTCCCGTAAGTCTCCTTACTTTACTACTGGTGCTTGCCGTTGACGACCCGTGATTAACCGCGGCATGCCTTGTGCAGTGATCTCAACACTGGAGGCTCGTCGGGCTGCCGAACCCGGGCCATCCATGAGTGGACCAGTGGCGGACCTGCCGCCTGCTCCGGAACAGACTTCCCAAACCGAGCCGGCCCCACCAACTGCTGATCAGGGGGCTGCGGACGCCGGCGGTGCTGACATCGGAGAGAGGTCGGGGGCTGACGAGGGTGTCGACGCCGCTGGGGCGAGAGAAGAAGGTCTCCCAGATGTTGGGGAACCTATCCCCCGTGAGGACATCCCAGGGGCAGACCCTGCAGCAGACCTGCTGGCTGCCTTCCCTGCCTACCGGCCTGCCGACCCCGAGGAGATGGATGACTCGGACGTGGAGGCGGTCGAGGAGAGCCGGATAACGCGCCGCAGGGGGTGGAAGTGCATCCAGCTCTTCCTCAAGCGAGACCCATCGGAGTGGCTGGGGCGCGTGGGATCACTCCAAACCTGGCTGCGCTTCCTGTGTGCCGGGGGAGCTGATGCTCAATGCCTCCATCTGACGGTCCGTGACTTCATGGCCGAAAAGATGCGCGAGAGCCACCGGCGTGCCGACTTCGCACAATGTCGGGATGTGTCGGAGAACGCGCGGGCGCTCCTCGCGGCGGAGCAGGAAGTCCGGAGCCTCGAAGGGCAGGCGGCAGAGAAGGAGGCCTTCGTCGCAGCGTGCACTGAGCTTGTGGAGCAAATAACGGCCCAGCTGATCGACGCCCAGGTACAGCTGACAGAGGCGGGCCAACAGATGGTCACACTTTAAGTCGAGCGGGAGCGTGCACAGGCCAGGATCGACGAACTGCGTGCTGCGACCGCCGACGAAGAGAGGGCACGCAGAGAGCGAGAAGCAGCTCTGGAGGCCACCAGCCAAAGGGTAGCGGCGTTGGAAAGACTCATTCAGCACGCTAATCCCTAGGGGCTTTGTTTTTGCCACTCCCAGAACATTTGCTTCCGCTACTCAATATTTCGATCCACTTGTATGAACCAATATATTTATCTGCGCCTTTTGGCTTAACATGCTCAACCACAATTCATTGTCTCGCGGGAGCGTTAACCAAGCTTCAGGCATCCGTAATTGGGCCTGGATTTCTAAATAAGAGAGGGAGTTCATTCCTAGGAAAGGAGACCTCAGACCTAATCAATGTATCATCCCCCCAACTTGTTCCGACACACGAGCGGGACAATGCTAGGGGCGTTGAGATTTTATCCGAACATAGGGAAATGAGAAGGGGTGAATCGCGTGTCCCGAATTCAGAAATCCATAACGGTCGGCCTTCCAGGAAATGCCCAAGACGGCAAGCGGAAAATGGATCAATCGACCATACTACTGCGATAGACGGACCGAAGGTCATCATTCATATTGCAGGAGGCGGATCACATGTCATCATCAATGCCACTTTGGGGGTTCCTTCAGGCACAAGGGTGGAAATCCAGATCAATAGGGCATGAGAAGTGTGGGGCGAAGTGACGATTTGTTCGGACAGAATCCAACGCTCTCAAAATTGCGCCACTGTGGGGAAAGCGTGTCAGGCGGATGCACTAATCTGGCCGTGAATCACCCCAATTCTCAGACAGAACCTCTTTGACGAGGAAACTGTCGCTTCCCATCATTGCAATGGGGAATCCCGAGCTGGATCGAGGAGTATCACAACTGCACCACTCTACCAGAAGCCAGGCCAGACGGCCGGCGACGAGGAGGGGCAGGACTTAGCGATCCCTGAGGCTGGACCCGAGTCGAGATGCCCGGGCGTTCCTACGTACTCCATCAGGCTGGAGATCAAGCCACACGTAGTTCTGAAAGTGTAGTTTAACGTCATGCAGGACGTAGAACCCCGTTTGGGGAGATCTTAGTTTAAGGTCGTAGAGCTTGGACCATAGGGGCATATCTTAGTTTAAGGTCTTAGAGCACGGACCATAGGGGAAGATCTTAGTTTAAAGTCTTAGAGCTCGGACCATAAGAACCTCAAAGTACGCCACATCGTGGTCCTATCCCCTGGATATGCGAAGATGCACTAAGGGATAGAGTCAAGAGTGTCGAGGTTACGCCTGGTCCGAATGGGAGGTGGAAAATGTAATATGAATCATGCGTCCATTCACTCAAGGACTGGGGGCACCGGCGTAACGATATGGGAGTACTGCCGACCGTGGCGGAAAATCAGCATCAATATCGTACTAACCGTTGATGGAATGAGGCAGCAAACGATCATCAACCGCTCAAGCACAGGATTCATATCGATTTTCTGCCCGAGGCCCTTGGGGGCACCAGCCCGAGTCGGTGGGAGAGCACTGAGGCATTGTGTCCAGACCGCTCACGGGGGCTCCACCCAGGGCGTAGGCGATGGGTCCGAATGAAAGGGAGCACGAAGCCTGAAAAGTGGAAGGAACCTGACCAAGCTGAACCTGACCCTCCTGGCAATAAACCAGAGTACTCTTGACACCGGTGGACCATTGCAAGGGGTCGAGGGACACGCCTTGAGGGTGACCCGAAGGCGGCGGATTCCCCAGAGAAGGGGGAATCTCTAAGAGGTGGGGGCTGGACCCGAAGTTTCAAACATCCGGGCGTTCCTACGTATCCCATAAGGATGGGAATCAAGCCACACGTAGTTCTTGAAGCGTGGCGCAACACAATCGGTCACCAACGCGGGGAAGGGTGCGGGTCTGACCCTCGCACACAGAAGAAGCGGTATTTGATATTTCTTGTTTGTCCTTAAAGGTGGATGGTTTTTCTTTGTGCAGCGACATGCCCGTGATTAAGAAATCCCTGGCATCGCCACAATAATCAAGCCATGAAAGGCATTGACGAATGGCGTGGTTATTAACCAGCGCCCAACGTGAGTGTCCCCTGAGGAGAACATCACGATGCAGTGCCGTTTCTCGTCGGGCGGCCAAGACGATCACATTTTACGGTCGTGTGGTAGGACCAGACAACACAGTTTAAGGTCGTGTGGTTCGGACCATGGGGGAATCCGCTTATCGCGATACGGAGGACTCAGCAGAAGTGGGAACATACCCAACCCTGCGGTCACGCACGATACCCGGAGAAGGATCCTGGGATAGGGGCCTGTGATGTCCATCACCCGAGGGGCAGAGATGCTAGCCTCCAGCTATACTGGGCCCAGAACGCGATTGTTCGGGCGACTCCTTCCTCATTATGGGGACGAGGGTCCAGCTACACATGGACCTTAGGGAGGACATCAGCATATTTCCTTGGTGCTCAGATCGCGGGAGCCTCGAAAGACACCATTACCCTGGTTGGCCTGCCTAACGTGTAAAGGTGTACTACATGTCAGTTATGAAGAGAGTTTCAAGATTCTACTACAACGCATAGAGGCGGAGTGTGATGAGGACTGCGCAACCAATGTTCAGAGCCTGAAAGAGCCGACATGGCGATCAAGGATGTCGCTGACCATATTCGCAACACAACATCCGATCGCGTCAGCCTAGAATGGGACAAGCAAACGAGCATCAACTGCTCAAGCGCAGGACACATATCGATTTGCGGCCCAGGACCCGCCGGTAAATCGACCCGGAGCGGTAGAAGAGCACTGAGGCATCGTACCCAAACCGCTAATGAGGATCCCTTTGAGTGAAGGCTCAAACAAGAGGAATCGCGAGGCCCGACAAGCAACATAGGACTTGTCGGGATTGAATCCGACACTACGGGTCATAGACCGAAGTACCCAAAACATGTTAAAAGATCACCAGAAAGGGTCGGAGGACTCACCATGAGAGCAACCAAAAGACGACAGATCCCCATGATCAACCAAGAGACGGGGCTGGACCTGAAACACAAGCGTCCAGGCAGTCCTACGTATCCCATAAGGATGGGAATCAAGCCGTACGTAGTTCTTGAGAGGCAGTTTAACGTCATGCAGGACGATGAGGGGTGTGAGGTAGTCCCACACACGGGGGAGGCGTATGGCGCGGCCAGTAGACCAACGTGAATGAGGACATAATCCCCCGCTCACGCCACACGCCTCGCACAAAAAGGAGGGGAACTCGGGCCAGAGGCCCAACGCGGGATAGAGATTCCTGGGAAATGGGGCTGGGCCTGAAACATGAATGTTCAGGCGGTCCTACGTATCCCATAAGGATGGGAATCAAGCCGTACGTAGTTCTTTGAAGTGCAGTTTAACGTCATGCAGGACGCAAAAGGAAAGGGGAAGCGGAAGGCATCCCCAACCATGGGGGGCGTACAGCGTGGCGAGCAAATAGCCCTGCGTTCACACCATATGCCGCATACCCAGAGGCAACTGGGCCAAGGGCCCGAGATGGGATGGAAATTCCCAAAGGATGGGGCTGGGCCTGAAACATTAATGTTCAGGCGGTCCTACGTATCCCATAAGGATGGGAATCAAGCCGCACGTAGTTCTTGAGGGGCAGTTTAACGTCATGCAGGACGAAGATGCTCGACAGTTTAACGTCTTGCAGCGCGGACGTGGTACAGTTTAATGTCATGTTGGACGAATGCTGAACAATTTAACGTCTTTGTAGCTTGGACGAAGTACAGTTTAACATCGTGTTGGACGAAGATGTTTGGCAGTTTAACGTCTTGCAGCGCGGACGTAGATGATTGGCAGTTTAACGTCTTGTCGCGCGGACGTGGTACAGTTTAACGTCATGTTGGACGAAACACTGGGCAGTTTAACGTCTTGCAGCGCGGACGAATGCTGAACAGTTTAACGTCTTGTAGCTCGGACGTGGTGCAGTTTAGCGTCATGCAGGACGAAACACTTGGCAGTTTAACGTCTTGCAGCGCAGACGAAGTGCGCTCAGGCAAAGTACTGCTTGAGGAACCTAGCGTTGGTGGGAGGAGTGACACGCTCACCATCCATAGTCGCCAGGGAGTAAGCGCCATTGGGATAGACCTTGTGGATGACAAAAGGTCCCTACCACTTGGGCTCCAACTTGGGTGGCTTCCTGCCGGGGATCATTGGCGCTCTTAGGGCCACCACTAGGTCACCCTGCAGGAAGGAGCGGAGGCGAACCTTCTTATTGAATGCTCGAGCCATTCTGCTTTGATGCCTCTCCAAGTTGTGCAAAGCGCGAAGTCTATTCTCATCCAGTGCTTCCAACTCGACTAGACGGGCTTCAGCAGCTCTGTCCGGCGCTTGCTGGTCGTAGACCGCAGTGCGCAAGGATGGTAACTGGATCTCGATGGGCAGGACGGCCTCAGCTCCATACACCAGGGTATAAGGGGTCATCTGGGTGGAATTGCGAGTCGTCGTCCGATAAGCCCAGAGGGCGTTGGGGAGCTTGTCCGGCCAACTCTTCTTGTTCTGACCAACCATCTTTTGCAGAATGTTAGAGAGGGTCTTGTTAAACGCCTCAATCTGTCCATTCGCCTGCGCATGATAGCGAGATGTATGGTTCGAGCGAATGTTGTACTTGGCGTACAACTTTTTCAACTCGGCTGCTCGGAAATTGGCTCCGTTATCCGTAAGGATAGCGTGAGGCACTCCAAATCGATAAATGATGTTGGAGGTCACGAAGTCAGCGATTGAATAGGATTTGACCTCTTTGAGCGGAATCGCCTCTGCCCATTTGGAGAAGAAGTCCGTGGCGGTCAGAATGAACCGGCACTGGCGAGCCGTCGCCGGCGGGTAAGGTCCTACAACGTCCATCCCCCAGACTGCAAAGGGCCAAGAATACCTGGTGGTATGGAGAGGCTCCGGTGGCCGATACACAAAGTTCACATGAACCTGGCACGCATGGCACCTCCTGGCATACTCGATGCAGTCATGGATCATGGAGGGCCAGAAGTACCCCAACCTCCGAATATGGTGGGATAGCTTCGGCCCAGTCTGATGGGCACCGCATGAACCAACATGAACCTCTTGCATGACTCATGGGATCTCAACCCCCTGAAGGCAACAGAGGATAACACCATCAAATCCGCGTCTGTAGAGGATCTGCTCCAGGTCGGGACTGCTCTAGAGGACAAACTACGATGCGCGGCGTCGAACTCGCTCGCGCTCGTCTCGATCTGATGGGAGAATGCCATGTTGGGGGTACTCAACCAAAGGCGCCCTCCAATCAGGGGCTGGTTCGACTGCCATATCTGGGGTACTCGGGGCTCCGGGCATAGGGGCAGCCGTGGTGAGATTACTTACCGACGGGCCGCGATCTCGCTCCGGGATAACGGGAGCGATGAGCCTGCGGTGCGTCACGCGGACGGTCAGGTTATCCTGTTCAGGCTCTGCAAGTGACGCAGCAAGGCTGGCCAAGGCATCTGCTCGACCGTTCTGCGACCGGGGAATATGGAAAATTTCTGGCCGAGAAGGGAACTGGGCCATCAGAAGGAGGGTGCACTCCAGCAACGACACAAGTTCCGGCTTCCTGACAATATAGTCGCCATTGATCTGCCTAACGACCAGATCGGAGTCCCCTTTCACACACAGATGGGGAACGTCGATCTCGAGAGCCAACTCGAGGCCAGTGATGAGGGCATGGTATTCCGCCTCATTGTTGGTACAGCCCTCTGACAACAGGAAAGAGTATGGCAGAACGGCTTGCTCCGGGGTAATGAAGACGATACCCAAGCCCACTCTGTTGAGCTTAGGATTATCAAGTCTTCTACCGGTGGGGCTCCGGGAGGCACCGTCAAAGTGCATCTGCCAGCATGGATCGGCATGATCGACCGAGAGGATGGCCTCATCAGGAAAGCCTAGATCCAGCGGCTGATCCGCGGAGGTTGGGTGAGCAGCCATAAATTCTGCCAATGCTTGCCCTTTGATGGCCTTCTGAGACACATACCTGATGTCGAACTGCTGGAGAATCACAGCCCACCGCGCTAGATGGCCAGTCAACATAGGACGACTCAGGATATATTTCAACGGGTCTACCCGAGAAACCAACTGTACCTCGTGGGGCTGTAAGTAGTGTCGTAATTTCTGTACGGCAAATACGAGCGCCAGGCAGCTCTTCTTGATGGGGGAATACCTAACTTCCGCATCGAGGAGCATGCGACTGAGGTAATAGAGGCTATTCTCTGTTCCCTCATTGTTCTTCTGGGCGAGAAGGGCACCAAGGGACCGTTCCAGGGCGGTCACATAAAGGACCAGCGACTTCCCGGATACAGGCGGCATCAGAACCGGAGGTTGAAGCAGGTACTGCTTGATTTCCTCGAAAGCGGTCTGACACTCTTTATCCCATACATAAGTGGCACCTTTCTTCATGAGCCGAGAAAAGGGCTTACACTTGCCGGCCAGATTCGCGATGAATCGGCGTATATAGGCTAAGTGGCCTTGGAACCCTTGCAGTTCCCGAATGTTACCTGGGGGAGGCATCTGGCTAATCGCCCTGATCTTCTCTGGGTCGATCTCAATACCCCGGTATCTTACCACAAATCCAAGGAACTTTCCGGAGGTGACCCCAAAGGCACACTTCAACGGGTTCATCTTCAGGCAGCGAGACCGGAGGAAGCCGAACACTTTCTCAAGATCTTTGAGATGGTCCTGACGCTGGCGCGATTTGACTACCAAGTCGTCGACGTAGCATTCCACCAGTGTGCCGAGGATTGGCTTGAATATGCAGTGCATCGCCCGTTGATAGGTGGCACCTGCATTCTTCAGGCTGAAAGGCATGACCTGGTAACAAAAGATACCTTGGGGGGCCCTGAAGGCAGTGAACTCTTCATCCTCATGGGCCATCCGGATTTGGTTGTATCCGGAGTATCCATCCATGAAGGAGAGGGCTTGGAACCCTGCCGTGGCGTCAATCAACAGCTCTGTCACCGGAAGGGGAAAATCATCCTTCGGACAGTGGCGGTTGAGATCGCGGAAGTCGATGCAGACTCTGATCTGGCCGTTCTTCTTCCTGACCGGCACAATGTTGGCCAGCCATTTGGGGTACTGAACTTCCCTCATGAAGTTGGCTTTGATAAGCTTGTCAACTTCGGCCTCAACCATGGCACCGTGGAATGGGTGCATCTTCCTGGGAGGCTGCTTGAACCCGCGATGGTTCGCCGGGAGACCAAGGCGGTGGACAGCTACCTGAGGATCTATCCCCAGGATCTCGTCATAGCCCCAAGCGAACACATCACGGTGCTGCCTGAGAAAGTCCACGTACTGCTGCCGCTCCTCAGAGGGCATAGCGGCACTGACCAATGTGGGTCTTGGATCTTCCTCGGTTCCACGGTTCACCTGTACTAACTCATCGACCGTGGCGGGGACACCCTCCTCAAAGGCTGGGGGTGCATCTTCCACGTCCTCTCCCCTTGGGGAGGGATCATCCACGGGGGAGACTGCGTTGGAAACTGCATTGGGGCTACCAGATCCTGCTGGGCCGCTGGTTCTGGCATGGGCGGTCGCGGTCATCTCATCGGGAGACTCACAGGCCGTCGAGACCATGGCTACGTCCAACCGTTGAATCGGGAGGACGTAAGCGTCATCCAAGCTTACCCAGGGATCACTTGCAACAGCGACAGGCTCAACCTAACCTGCCAGGATCTTCTTGTCCTTGCTCTTGTAATAGTCCGCATTCAGATAACGGGCTTCACATGAGGCAAAAGGAGAGGCATCTCCTTGAAGCACGCCTACTCGACCATTAAGGGAGTATTTGAGGCATTGGTGGTATGACGAGGGAACCGCCGCATGAAGGTGGAGCCATGGCCTGCCCATCAATGCGTTATATGCAGTGTCTTGAGAGACTACCATGAATTCGGTGTTGGCAACCAGGTCACCGAACTGGGTCTTCAAGCGTATCTTGCTGACCGGAGTTTGCTCGGTGCGGTCGTACCCCTGGATCCTGAGGTCGGAGGGAATCAAGTCATCCTCAGACAACCCCAATCTACGGAGCGTCCGAGTTGGAATCAAGTTAATCCCGGACCCCGTGTCGACAAGACAGCGCCGGACTTCAAGGCCATTGAACTGGCTAGTAACATCCAGCGGATGAATGTGCCCCTGTATAGGAGGGTCTTCATCCTTACCAGAGAACGAGATAACTTCCTAACATTCGGCGCCCTCAATCGTTTCGGCGTGAAAGGCCTCTGCAGCCGCAACCTCTGTCTCAAACTGGAGGGGGCTTTTCAGGGCTTCAGCGAGTGCCTCGCGCATCTTAGATGACATGCGCAGATCCACAAGGATGGAGAGCCTTGCTGGGATGTGGGCCAAGTGCTTCAGGACATCATACTTTTTTGCCAAGCGCGAGCCCCTGGTTGCAGGAGGTTGCTCTGCGGTTGGAGGCATGATGGGCCTTGCCGGTTGGGCCGGCGACCGACTGGTACTTGGCGCATCTCGCTGTTCATTGGTTGAAGCCCGGGAAGTAGTCACCGTACTGGGGTCAGGAGGCCGGGATGGACTCGTGGCAGGGCGGAGCTGATCGCGACGCGGCTGAGGTGGTTCTGCCTGGTCCCACACCACAAAAAGTGGCGGAGGCGAATCCGTCATCCCTGGATGGGGGGGCTGCGCGCGCTGAGCTCGGTTTTGAGCCTGCTGCCTAGTCTCAGTGGCGTGCACTCCCTGGCTGGAGGTACCAACTTCTGTGCCCCAGCGACTCCTGTTTTTGCGGTTCCTCCGGCGGTGGCGATGACCGGGGACACTAGGGAGGTCCACCTGGTGTTCTTCAACGTCGGGAACCGAAAAGGGATTTACCAGCTCAACGGTATTAACCGAAGCGTACCCAACACTTTCATCGGACGAATCATTCACCACTGGGCAGATCCGAGGAGGGATCCCCATCTCCGGGGGCATGAAATCGCCGAGAGTGCGGGATAGTGGCGGAACTGGCAGGGCGCGCTCTTCCTTCTTGCGCCGCCGCCGTTTGCTCTTCTCGGAAGAGGCAGGCTGGGATGACGATGCCGAAGCAGCACCCGCAGATTCTGGGGGCTCAGGCTGATTCAAGCGCGCACAGATGATTCCATGGGCGCGAATGATCGTCTTGCGGGCCATCCATTTATTATACTTCTGGGATCCGCGGTCGGAGACCAGCTGCCATTCGTCCTCATTGCCGCTATCGTCATCTGATCCCACGAACACGCCCGCCACTTGTGCCGGAGCTGGGCCCAACCTGATTACATTGTTGTTAATCTTGTCTTGGAGCCAATCCTTAAACACATAGCACCGCCGGATGGTGTTCCCCAGGGCCCGATGGTAAGGGCAGTAGTGGGGGTTATCCGTGAGATGTGCCGCCTCTGGCCTCCAACACTCAGGCAGTCGCACAATACTCTACTCCAGGGTGCTCCGGAAATAACCGGGGACCTGATCCTCATGAAATGAGTAAGTCAGGTATCGCGGGACCCTGTGAGCGTGGTCTTGACGAGGGGCTGGAGGGGCCTGCCGAGGAGCTGGACCCTGATTATCTCGCCTGGGTTGTGGCGGTACATTACGCGGAGGGGCCGGCCGGTTCTGGGGCTGCCGCTGCTGGGCCGGGAACTGAGCCCGTGGAGGCGGATTCCTGTGAGGCTATGGAGCTGGCCTTGCCGGCAGCAGCTCCAATGGCCTGGGGGCCTCTATCTGGGCAATAGCAGCGGGCTCAGCCCTGCTGGCTCTCCTTGCAGGAATCATAGGAGGCAGCGGGTGTGCCTGACTGGCCTGTTGCAGGGCTTCCTCAAGACGTTGAGCTTTGTCTGAGAAGTCCCTGAACCCTCCGGGGTAATTCTGAGTGATCAAGGAAGGGACCAGCTCGGTCTTGACGTTCCCGACACACATTGTCAGCAACTGCTCCTGAGTCAATGGCATGTCAAGGGAATACGTGAGACCCTTCCATCGGGCGACGAAGTCCGCGACTCGCTCATCAGGCCTCTGCTTGCACTTGAAGAGGTCTGCAATACTCTTCTTCCGGGTCGTGGAACTGAACTGGTAGAGGAATTGTCTACGAAGGTCCTCCCAGCTAGTTATCGACCTGACGGGGAGCTGGCTGTACCAGACAAATGTTGGCCCTTCCAGTGTCTGGACAAAGCAGCGAAGCTTAGCGGCCTCTTGTTGCGCCGGAGTCCCCAACATAGGCCCGCACCTCGAGTTGAAATGGTACAAATGCTGTGGCGGATCTCCAGTTCCGTTGAAGGGGGTGAAAGTGGGATTCCCGAATCCCGGAGGTGCCGGCATGTCATCCACCCATGCTGGGTATGGCTTGCCGTCCGGTGGGATTGCCACTTGCCGAGTCTCCAAGGCTTCCAAGCGGGCGATGAGTGCCGCCATCGGATCGTCCGGACATGGGTTCCAGTCCTGGCGAGGATCTCTAACCATGAGCGCATTGCATGGCCCTTCAATCGGGTCATCGACCGGGTCGTCGAACTCGGCAGCTCGTGGGATGGCGGGCGGAGCGGCCCTTGGGGCAGCGGGAGGAATCAGAGCGGGGTCTCTCAGGTAGTCACGCCGCTCGGGAGGGTGTGGTGAAACATACCGCGCCCTCTTGCCATAGGCAATGGCCTCTCTCCTGTCGGCGAACACGGCATAATCACGGTTGCCCGGGAGAGCCTCATCGAGGGGTGGTTGTTCCTGTCCCTGCTATCCTGGCCTAGGATCACCGTAGTCAGGCCGCCGTTCTGCAGTGCGCTCGGCGAGGAGCTGGTCAACTAGCTCCTTCTGCTCGGCGAGCTGTTGACGTAGCTTAGCCTTCTCGGGATCCTCGTCCGCCCTCTGCATGGAGGCAGATGGGTCGGCGGGCTTCATAGCCCCGCCGTGCTCTTTACCTTTTCTAACGTTCCGGCTCAACGTCAGTGCTTCAGTGGGTGTGGGGAGACCCAGGAGGTTCCTCTGGTGACGAGTAACTCTCGCCGATGGATCCAACAACGGCTTGTCTTCGGGGGGAGAGCCCCCGTCGAGAAGTTCCAAACCGTTCCCCTCCCCCGACAGGTCAGCCATATTGACCGTTTCCGTCCCTGGGGATGTACCCTCAGGGCCACCCAGTGAATCAGGCTGTCGGCGAATCGTACTGAAGCGTAGGGCAGCGTACTGCCCCCATCCATGGATATACACGTGGGGAGTGGCTTCCTCGATAACCTTGCGGAGTACTTGGAAACACTCAACGCATCGTTGTTGGAGGGCCTCGTGGTGCTCAAATGACCCGGGGTGCCGAACCGCGGGGAGCGTGGCCAGGTCAATTTGACGGCACTGCTCACCAATATCCTCCAGGTGCACTTGACTCCCGGGATATGGCATTTGTAGGTGGTGAAGACGAAAGTGAGTCTCTCGGAGAGTTCAGCGGAAGCATTCGAACTCATCCGGGGTGAGTGATTCGGGTGCATCAAAGCCCGGTCCTGCGACTGGCCAAAACTTCTCAGGGAAGTGGCCCTCTGCAAGGACGGTCCAGAAGCTCCATGACTCAAACTCGGGACCCAGGTCTCCTTGGTCCTCTTCAACGACTGGGAATGGACGGGGAACTGGCAGTGGTGCCGAGGCGGGCCGCCGGGCCGACGGGCTGGCTGGCGGTGAATACGGCGAGTAGGCCGATTGGCCTCCATATCCCGGGCCTCCCTCTGAGGGTGGAGGTGCCCCAGCTACCACATCACGATAGGACGGGCCGGCGAGCGTACATCCTGCCGTAGCGTCGGTGCTCGCCGAGGGTGCACTAGATCGTGGTTCGACCGTCGGTCCCCAGAAAAAGTCTCCGGCTTCTCCGATCGAGGCGGAAGGCGCTTCCGGAGGGGCCGGTACCAACCGCAAGCTTGATCCTTGGGGGTCTACCAGGCCCTCACTACTCCGGATATACCTTCGGAGAGAAGCGGGGATCATATCGATCTCGCTCTCGGGAAGTACGAGGCTGACGTGCCGCATTCCTACCCCTTCCCCTGACTGGCGGGATTGGGGGGAGGGCTCTGTCACCGAATCATACTCCGCCTCTGTATCAGAGAAACGAACCGGTCGGATCTCTGTCCATAATCCCGTAACATTCCTCCCTCTACGTCGACGCCTCGCCTTCCTGCCCCTGGGTGGTTCTTCGGGGCATGGCTGATCTCTGTCCTGGCGTCCTCCGGCCGCACCGTTGCTGGGGCCAAGAGGACTGGAAACCAAGGTGCGAGGCGCACTGGGAAAGATATCTAAGGGGACGCGGGGAGAGATGATTCCAGGCCGACCTTCGGGCCGGGATCGGAAGGTGGGAAGACCCATGCCTCTTGGATCGGCCACACAGAGTAGACCTTGCTGGTGAATAGCGCTGCCGCGAGGTGGTCCGCGGGGGCTATTGCTTGTACCAACAACCGGGAGAGTCAACCAAACCTGCCTCTGGGGCGGTCGGGGCCTCGATCCAGGTCGGGCATAGAAGTGCCCCTGCTCAGGATGCGCAGGGGCCTGGTGACTGGAGCCAGCAGTGGCTTGGGCCAATGCGACCGCCGTTGCTAGGTCCCCAAGGTGGGCGTCCTCTTCCGCTCGTGCCCAACGATGGCGTCGGGATAGACGAGTCAGGATCAGCGGCGCAGGCATGTGGAGAGCCTACTCTTCGACTTGAGAAGCCTGGCAGTGGCGCCGACGTGGCCTGGCGGGAGCCCTTATCGCGGATCCCTGGAGCGAGTCTCGGATAGGGTGGTACCAGACATCTTCCACCTCATCCGCATAGGGGAAGGAGTTGTCGGAGCGTTCCAGGGATAAACTCCCGAAGCGGTTGGACGTCGAGGTAGGCAGCGGTGCCTCCATGCGCGGCCCTCGGGGGCGGCGTTGGTGGCAAGGTGCAGCTTCCTCGAGGTCTAGGCGAGCCATGTCCCGGGTGGGGATGACTCCCTCTTCCTCATATCTCCGCACCAAGTTTTTGATCACCCTTCTCTGGATGAACTCCGAGGGGGAGAGAGGGCGTGGTTGTCCCGCAGTTGCGGCTGCTGGGACGGCTGTGGAACGGGCGGGACCGCGCGGAGTAGCCGCGTCGGTGTTTCCCCTACCCCTGCGCCAGTGGGCGGGTGGTGATCGGGCACTGGATTGGGCGACTTGATTCCTGAAAGCAGGGAGAAAAACCCATTAACACTGACAGGAAAAGGAATCGACGACCAACCATTAGTGCTACGACGCCCTCCGTGGGGGGGGGGGGAACCCAGGACATCGACGTCGTGAGACGGAGTGCCCGATTTCCCTTCCCCAGCCCCTGGCGGGTTCCGTGCCCCGGTGCTGAATGCTCGGTCGAGCATCATGCTGGTCTTCCAACTCCTCTGAAAGCTATCGGTCTTCGTATTGAGGAGAAGAGATTCACGTCGGGTTCACCATTTTTCTGTTTCGGTGCGGATGTGCGTCGGGTTTCTGTTCCGGCGCTGTTCCGCCAGGACACGTTCGCGCGTGCACCCGTCGACCCGAGGGGATGGGCGCGCGCGGCTTGTGGTCCCGCAGTCCCGATTTCCAAAGGCGGGCGGCATCCGTCCCTTATTCAGGGGCGTCTGCAACTTGATCGAAACCGGGATGATGGGACGTCGGCTCCCCCTTCCGTGGACGTCTCCTCAGAACTCGTCGCCTAATCCGGGTCTCCCTCATAGATTTAAGACGTGCTTGTGAATCTCGTTCCTGGTGCCATGTCTCCATGGACACCGGTTAATTACGCTAATTCCGCCCGGACGTTCCAAGGAGTCTGGTCGGGGCAGCAACCTGCGGTGAGGAGACCGGGTGGCTCTGGGTGTCGGGGGCGTGTCTTAACACTGCGGCTCTGCATGTCTGCCTTCCATCCCTAATAGGGCTTCTCGAAGGCGTGATGGCCTGAGGCATCCCGCGCTGGGTACGGGGAACTGCATTACCTGAGGTTTTCCTCAGCTTCCCATGTTTAACACAGGGTATGCCACGAGTTTAACGTCCAGCGGGGACGGCATCGGACTGATCGACACGAGGAGTGGATCAGATGACAGAACCCCTTGCGGGGAACTTCCGACGCTGGGGCCAGCACATGGGAGGCTTCCCGAGTGAAGTGGAGTGGAATGAAATTGCATGACCCCACCGGGATGTGGCGGCCCGGGTAAGGATCAGGATGGATGATGGAGTGAAGAGCTTGGAACCTATAGGGGCTTCCTACGTACCGCGCGTTAGCGCGGATCAAAGTCAGCGTAGTTCGGATATACAGTTTAACGTCATGCTGGACGTCGGCAAGCCGACTCACGAAGAGGTCGAGGCTGCCGGGCGGAGGATTGAACCGAACCACCTCGCACAGAGGATGATGGAACGGCCGGGTGGATCACAGTTTCACATCATGCTGGACGTTGGAGAGAGAGATAGAAAGAGGCAGTGGGGAAGCGCAATGGAGATACACATGTGCAGTACCCCACAGGAGCGGATTCATAAGTGAATCGACGCAAGTGTGAACCCGGGAGGGGTCCACTGATGGACGAACCGACGTGAATACGACCGGGATGACCAGGTGGTGGGCTTGAACCTCGGAGAGGCTTCCTACGTACCCTGTTTAGGAGACAGGGATCAAAGTCCACGTAGTTCGTTCTGTTTGTAACACTCTGCTCCCGTGGGCGAAGGCCACTCCCATCCCGAAATCCCTGCAGAGACGAGCGGGTGGGGGCCACATCCAAATCGGGAGGGGGACCCTGCGTGCGAGGCATGGGATCGGGAGATGTGGACGGTTTAACGTCTTGCCGGACGAAGTACAGTTTAACGTCGTGTGTTGAGGACGAAGATGCTTGGCAGTTTAACGTCTTGCAGCGCGGACGAGGATGCTTGGCAGTTTAACGTCTTGTCGCGCAGACGAGGATGCTTGGCATTTTAACGTCTTGTCGCGCGGACGAGGTACAGTTTAGCGTCCTGCAGGACGAATGCTGAACAGTTTAACGTCTTGTAGCTCGGACGAGGATACTGCCGCCGATGGGTCTGTGTCACTTTGCGCGAGCCTGGAGGGCCGCACGGGAAAACAACGCACGGTGCGGGAACCCAGGATGAAGATCATCGGGCGCCACGCAGGCGGGTACCCTCAGGGGGTCAAAGGGGTCGACCCTGGAGGATTGCACGCAAAAGAGAAGCTTGGCGCGCAATACCGCGGGTCGGCGCGCAAATGGGCAGGCTGGCGCGCAATTGGGCCAGCGCTTTGCGCGCAGATGATTGAGATTGCGCGCACCGGGCTTCGGATAGCGCGCGGGGGCAACGGCCCATTCTTTAACGAATGTCCACTTTGAGAAGGGGGGGGGTGCGCGCAATCGGGCTGGATTACGCACACCCGGGGGAAATTGCGCGCAAGAGGCTTCTTTTGCGCGCGAAAGCCTTTGGGTGAAGAATTATTTCAAAGGAAAGGAGCCAAGGGGATTGCGCGCGAAGGCGAACCCCGAGGCTTTATTGCGCGAAAGAAAAGAGGTTACCTGAAGATTGGCATTGCGCGCGGAGGGGGTTGGATTGTGCGCGCGAGAGACCTTTCGAATTCCGGCAACCTTCAAAACGTCGGGGGTCGCCTTATATTTATAGGCAACCCCTGGCGCGGAATCCGGTTCGCGGGCGCGGAATTACCTTCGCGGGCGCGGAATCGGGCCCGGCGCGCAAGGGAGTCGCGCGGGCAACGGGCGCGCAAAATTGCGCGCCGGCCCAGAGCATTGCGTGCATCCCGGGAGGTTTGCGCGCGGCACTCCAACTTTGCGCGCGGGTCTCCAAAATTCCGCGCAAGGCCTCCAGGCCCTCCGAAACGTGCTTCTGACTCCAAATATGACCTCGCTTTCCGCATCCGGAGCTTTGTTTGGGAACAATGGACTTTTCCGGCGTCTACAACCACTATCAACATCTAAAAATAACAAAGCATCTAGATGAGGGTGCTACAAATTGCAACGTGACAAGTGATGTTTTTGAGACTGTAACACAACCAGATCAAGATTGTAACATATCATTGGATTCTCATCTTGATTATGTAGAGACAAATGTAAGAGAAATCTTCACTAAAGAAAATACGTATCATGATTTAGTTGATGATGGAAATAAAGTGTCTTATAGTGGATGTTTGAAATATTCAATGCTTTCATTTCTGATGACGTTGTACCATATCAAATGTCTATGTGGAATTACAACTAAGGCAATGTCCATGATTTTGGAATTGTTGCGTGATGCATTTCTTAAAGAAAAAATCCCCGAGTATTTTTATGATATGAAAAAAGTTTTTAATAGGCTTGGTCTGAACTATACAAAAATACATGTGTGTCCAAATGATTGTATGCTTTATTGGCGAGAGGATTCAAATAGAGATAATTGAAAAAAATGTTCTTGTTCTAGATGGTAGTCAATGGTTGATATTGGAAGTCTAAATCAACATAATTTATTGAAGAATAATAAAGGGAACACACCTGAAAGGTTTTTTCATTACTTTTCTTTAAAGCCTTGATTGCAAAGACTATTCATGTCATCGAAAACCTCCAAACACATGAAGTGGAATTCTATAGATAATAACGATGATGGGTTAATGATACGTACTTTTAATTAAAAATCATGGAATAAATTTAATTAATTACATCCAAATTTCTCAGTTGATCCTAGGAATGTTTGATTGGGATTGGATACCGATGGATTCGACCCATTTGGGACTTTGAGTACTAGTAATAGCATTTGTCCAGTTGTTTTGATCCCTTACAATCTACCTCCGTGGATGTGTATGAAAAAACATCTTTTATCATTTTGATGATTATTCATAGAAAAAAAATGCCCAGAAATGATATTGATGTACACTTGTAGCCTTTGATTGAAGAATTACTGGAGTTATGGAGCCACAGTGTTCAGACATTTGATGCTTCTTCTAAAACAATGTTCTAAATGCATGCTGCTTCAATGTGGACCATTAGTGACTTCCCTGGGCCTGAGAATTTATCTTGTTGGAACATTTACATGGTTTTGGCATGTCCTATTTTTAAATTTTGATTTTGAGCCCAAAAGGCTACCTCACAGTCAAAAATGGTGCTTCTTGTGCCATCGAATATTTTTCGATGCATCTCATAGATTTCGGCTGAACATATCAAAATTTAACTGTTTAATTGATCGTAGACCACCTCCAATGTTGTTAAATGGTTCTGAAATATTGAAAAAACTTGAAAATGTTGAAACAGAATTTGGTAAGGTTCATCATTTGAATGATTGTGAGAAACGAGTTCAATGTGCATCGTCAAGTGAAATCAGAACGCAACAATGGAAGAAAAACAGTATATTCTTCAAACTTCCGTATTGGGAATTTAATTTGTTGTGGCATAATCTTTAAGTGATGAATATTGAGAATAATTTCAGGGAAAATTTTATTTTCACATTTCTTAATGAGCATGGAAAGTAGAAGGATCATCTCAATGCTCACAAAGACTTATAAGTAATGAACAAAAAACATGATCTCTAGCTGGATGAGAATGAAATGTATGCTCTGAAAATTTTTTCAATGAAAAAGAGGGATAAAGATACATTCCTTAAATTTTTAAATAATTTGAAGGTATATGATGAGTATTCATGTAACATATTGAGGTGTGTTGACTTGAATAATCATAAGTTACTTGGATGGAAAAGTCACGATTCACATATTTTGTTACAATAGTTACAACCATTGGCATTGCGTACATTATTACCTAAAAGAGATACTATTGTTGTACTCCAATTCTGTACATTTTTTAGGAAAATGTGTGAGATATATCTACATCCATTTTAGCTTGACAACCTCCATGAGAGGTTTTTATTGACCCTTTGTGCAATGGAGATGATCTTTCCTCAATTGTTTTTTACCGTCATGATTCATTTAACTGTGATTTTGGATGAGGAAGCTAAATTAGGAGGCCCAATTCATTATTGATGGATGTATCCAATTGAGAGGTACTTTATTTATATGTTTATCAGTTAACTAAACAATTTTTGGAACTTAATTAAATTCATAATTATGTTTATTTTATTTCAAAGATATCTTAGGCATTTAAAATAATACGTGGGAAATAAATCTCAATCTGAAGGGTCTATTGTTGAAGGCTATTAGGATTAGGAGTGTCTTAACTTTTTTTCTAGATACATTGATGATATTTAGATAAGATTTAATCAAGTTAGACGTGTTGACGACACATCGAATCAATGTTAAACACATCAAAAATCCAAAATATTTCATGCTATTGGCTGATCAGTTGGGAGGGCCTCAAATGTGATACTGATAGAATTGAAATTATTACAGACACATAGATATGTGCTATTGAATAGAGAAATTGCAGATCCATTTATTAAAGAGGTGAGGATAAAAACAAAGAGACAAATGAGAGGCTGAACACCAAATGAGAAAGATATAACGAAAGCTGTTAATAAAGATCTTGTAGAATGGTTTGCACAACGTGTAAGTCCATAAATATTGCAATAAATACGAATATTAGTTTGACACATATATTTTTTAAATCTAATATAGTATATTTATTTTTTTATATCATGAATACTGAAACTTGAGCAGAGTTGTAATAATATTTTATGTTTCTTGCTCAAGGCCCTCTAAAACAAGTTAGAAAGTTCAATTCTTACATTGTGAATGCCTTTAGATTTCATACAGTCGATCGAGAAAGGGGTTTGAAAACATAGAATAGTGGTATATTTACATTTTATGAAGCCGGATACTAAGGAAAGATGACTGCTATTATTTAATTAAACTATCATGGGCATTTTTTAGTTGTTTTATTCAAATGCAATTGAGACGATATTATCAGAGGTGTTAAAATAGATTCCTTACAATTTACTTTTTTGAACTTCTCTCGCTTGATGGATGTTGGTTATTGTGAACCACATGATCCATATATCTTATCATCACAATAAAATGTTAAATATTATGTGAATGATGTTGTGGATGAAGCTTGGATTGTAGCTACTTATGCAATACAAAGAGATTTGTCTGATATGGGTGATGAAGTGGAAGATTTGACCCTTGAAATTGAATCACATCAACAAAAAAAAGACAAATTATATGTCCATCATGAAATTGGAAATATTATTCTAGAAAGTAGGAATTTAGTGGATGAAGTAATGGAGTAGGAAACCAACAGGATTTAAGGGGAAAATGATTGAATGTACAATTATTTATTCATTCAGCAACCACTTATTTCATTTGTGCAGTCATTCATTATCATTGTTATGTATATTTTATTTGTTAGTACTGGGAATCTATTATCATATTTAATTTTTATTTGAATATTTTTTTTAAATATATGTTTTGAACTTAATTTTATTTCATTAAATGACAGGAATGCCAAGGAGGAAGCGATACATTGTTTCATCCACTACTACGACAGATGACAGTCCATCTTTCTTTCTACCTATGGCATCTGATCCACCAGTTGCCTGCCCCGTGCACCATATCCCCCTACACCATCTCTCACACCCTTATTGAGCATCCCTTTATAAGCTTAGTCATTGACTCCCCCTTCAGCAGCATCAGCAGCAGGGCGGTGACGCGCTACTTCTAGTTCTTCACGAGCATACTGGAGGGTCACTGTTATAGGTACAAATTTTAATATAGATAAAATTATTGCACTTTTTTATACTAATTGTTTGTTCATTAAAGATAAATAAAATGAAACTATGGAGAAAAATATAAAAAGTGAAGATGTGTGGAATATGAATGTATAGAATATAGTTTTCCCACTTGATTCCTATGGTGTCCTTATGATTGAGGCCGTGAGATTACTTAGCAACATTATAGGCTAGTTGGAAACGTAGGCCATTTCCCTTCCTATTTATCATGATTATTGGAGAGATATGCCTCCACGTTGGAAAAATTATGTTTTTGATTCCAAAATAATGGTAATTTTAATACATTATGGTGTAATTGAATGTCATGTTATTAATATATTCAAAATGAATTTCTATATACAAATGTTTTCCACTTTATAGTTGTTGATTTGATAGCACGAAAGTGGACGTTGAAAAATCTTGGTAAGAAATAGAAATACTTCAAATAGATATTTTGGAGTGATGTCAATGATACTTGTTTACCATTCAACAAATGTATAAGAAGCTACCCAATGGGGTACCCAAAGAATAGTGGAATGTTTTTGTTGACAGTCATCATGATAAGAAGCAGATGGTATTTAAATATATATTATTATATTTATCTCACTTTACATTTATACATGTATATGAAGAGGAGATGATATTGAATACATTACTATTAAATTTCCTTTTATTTGTTTCAGGATCTCTCAAGAAAGAATGCATTTATCTAGGATAAGGAAATCATCCCTAACACTGCGGGGTCAAAAAGATTTTCTAGAAGCCGATCAACTCTGGTAATATTTTCATTAGTGTAAATATTTAAAAGACAATATTATCTATTTAATATATTAAACTGTTGATTTATCTTTGTTTAATGTAGTCCCATATTTTAGGGCACGAAGCATCCCGAACTGAAGTGTGGTTAAATGTACACAAAAAATATGATATAAGTTTTGTTAATGATCCTGCCAAAGATGTTGGGGTATGAACTTGTTTTTTCTTTATAATAACTTATTATCAGTTTTAAATATGTTAAAATATATTTATATTTGATTTTTCAGTTAAAATTAAAGAAATATGGGATGCCAATCTTGGGCAGTCATACTCAGTCTCCCAGGATGACCTGGTTGCTAAAGTCCTTGGGAAGGAGCATCCTGATAGAGTGCACGGGATGGGTTTGGGACCCGTACCATCTGAGGTATTTGGCAGGCCAGAGGGGATTGCAGCTACATCTACTCTTGGTTGTTGTCAATACATACCCAGAGACGCTCAGAGAGAGATTGTTTTTATTTGAAACACAGTTCAAGACCATGGGGCTCACATATCCGCTTTGCCGAAAGCGTTGAATGATATACATCAACAGATGATCAAATATCCCCCTGATGGTATTGCATCAACTGGTGGTGAATAATTAAATCACAGAAATTCAAAATCATTTAGCTTGAAAATTTTTATTGGTTTTATGTTTAAATATAAATATGAAACACTATTTTATATTCTATATAATGTTCATAGAGGTGGTAGCATGAAGTGGAAATGGAGGTGGAGAGGGTGACAATATATTTTCATCATCAGACAGTGATTAGTAGTTTTGTTGATATTTGGAAAAATATTGTAACAGTTAGTTTGTATATGTATCATGTGTGGCACATTTTTACCTCCAAGCATTTTCATGACCTAACATTTTCTTGATTTCTCTTGTTTCCTTTTATGTATTTCATTGATTTCTGATGTTTCCTTTTATGTCTTGATTTCTCGAGTGTGGTATGGGCTATATATATAGACTCTTTATTGTGAGGATTCATTTTTTAAGATTCATTTTTCCTAAATTCGTTTTATGATTATAATAACTTATCATACATTTTCTATCCCAATTCATTTACCACTACATTTCCATTTCTAATAAGTACTTCTTAGTTATACTATTATTTCAATCCCTAGGGATGAGAATGTGTGTCTCACTAACATGTTTAAAATATATCACCATTTAGTATGTCATAATCCTAGTATCCTAAATTTAAAAAAAAGGTGGAATCTATAGATACTGATATGAGATTAAGGGAAATTTTTCTACACTATGTGAAATGGGGTTTTCACACCATTTCCAAAGTGGCCTCTAAGAATAGTTAGGCAATGTGAATGACAGTGTCCATTATCTTAGTAGGCATGGCATACTGATGGGAATCTCCCAGTAAATTATCTAGAACCCCTTTCCCTAGAAAATTGTTATATATACTACATGATCACTTACTTACCATTCATAACATAAACTACCCTATCACAAATAGTTTTTTATAAGAATCCATATTCGTTGATAGAATATATCAACCCCCTTCTCGAGTCACTCTTCCCTTTGAAGGAATGTTCCCGATCACTCCTATTATATTCCACACATCAAAATAAATTGGATAAAAAATGGGAGTGACAATATAATAGGAGCCAGATTCCACTCCTTCTAAAGAAACCACACTAAAGACTCCTTTTCCAAAGAAATCACATGTGTGAAACAGATATGATACTTGAACCTGATCCATCACTCTGAAAAAATTATGAACCCTTATCCATGGGAGAAATGATTTTACCTTTTTTCTATCTTTAGTGTCAAGTATAATAATTCTTCATGGAATAACCCAAGTGAGATATGATGTTACCTAATTCCTATGTTTTGTTTTGTTTATAATAGTTCTAAATGGAACACCAACATAAATTAATTCCAAGAAAATATTACCACATCATTATTCCCATGATAAATGGTCTACCACCAACGTACTACACCCCACCTCTTTTGAGTATCTAGGGAATAAATAAACAACCAACCAATCATGTTCCTAAAAGAATGCAAGAGGGTTTAAATTTATCAACACATAGATGGAATAGAAATCTAAATATTAACTATATATATATAGTAGTAATATATATAGTTTTTATATATATTTCATCTACCTATATTTCCATGGGTTGTGAAGATGTACATACCCATATACTTATAATAATACTGATGAATAGACCATGGAATAACTCATACATCACTAACCTGTCTAACGAGCCTATGTGCTCTTGTAATTGGGTACTTTCCCTATATCCCAATAGAGTGAGAGACGCCATGAAGCAACACATGGGATGTTCAGTGCACCATCTGTTCAAAATTCTAGTCATGGAATGTGGTGAGTAAATCACAATACTTATATAGTAACATTTTTGTGATACACCATGCTCAACACCTGATGTAAGGAATTGTGATATCTTCTTGCTCAACAATCTCATACCATCATACTAGAACCTCTATAAATTCATATATTAAATATATCTAGCAAGGGGAATTCCCTCACATCCATCTCTTATATCTACACCATATACATAATAAAGGAATTATCATTTGTGTCATAATAGATAAATAATAAAATCTTGTTCATGTCTTTATCCATGTTCAATTCCCATTTAAAATATTACAATTCGTATGAAGAGTTTTATAAATCTTAAATCAAGATAATGACAATATAATTACTTGGGGTCATTCCATTTAAAACCAATTGATTTATTTTAAGGAAGGAAACCCATCATTAATTATCCATTTCACATTATCGGTTACATTTAACTCATTCAATTCCTTAAAACATGGGATTCCCATATATAATCTCAATGGACTCACTTAGATGGTGACATGTTAATCTAAGAAATTTACGACTATTGAAATTCCAACTATATGTTGTCCAAACACCTAAGGGATTCATTGGGTTCTATCAAATAATCATATATAAAGGGATATTATATTCTTGAACAATTCCAGAACATATGTAGGAGTACCAACATTTGAAAACAAATCACATTGTCCCATTTCGCCTAGATCACTCAGTGGATGATGATATAAGTTGCACACAACATGTGAACATACAATCAAGGATCAACTAGTATATATGAGTCTGCAATGGTCAATTTTAAATACATAAATCACTTAAATAGAGATGCTTGATCAAATATGGTGTGCGACACAGTGGATTAATTATGAAACATCAAACCCCAAAGGGAAAACAATGTGACTACCAACCTAAAGGTCATATATTATGCCTCTCCTGATATCAACTTCATATTTCATGATTTTTGGGACAAATATGAGAAATGTTTCATTTCCATTATAGTATGGGAAATGTGCATATGCCTATACATCATAAAGGATCCAATGGGAAACTAAAATACGTTGTATGAGTGGCATTTGCCTTACGTTGAGCTATCCAATGCTTCCTTCAGATCTTGAATTGGGTGTCTAATGATAGAGATATGGATGAACATATGTTAAAAAACATTGTGTTATACAAGAGATCAAAAAATTCAAAATAACTTGAAGATGAAATAGAAAAGGGAATGTGGTATATGAATAGGAGAGGGGTAAACTTGTAAATTCACCACCAAATTTTATTGGATACTAGGATTAGGCCATGGGATATGATTATCTGTATTCTTTTACTCACTGAAAAATGCATTTTGTTGTGCTTAGTTAAGCATCCATTTTCATATTGACAGTAGTATGTATTCTGTTGGTGTTTTGGTATTCTTGGAATGGTTTTTTTCAGGGCACTGTTATAGGGGCTCCAGAAACTTGTTCTTTTTTTGTAAATATACTCTTTAGAAAAGGTTTTAACAGCCACTAACTATAAAAGGTACATTTAGCTTCAGTTTTTACCGCCATTAAATGTCTTTATTTTTCTGTTAGACGTAGTTTTAAATGCCTCTACAGTCTCAAATTTAGAAGTGGTTGTAACCGCCACTACAATGGCCCATCTTCCATGATTTTTTATGTCGGTTATTTTGTTTGTCGCCGTGGTTTGTCCCGATAGGCCATTAATTTTTTAGAGGTGATTTTAACCTCCGCTAAAAAAAGTAATCCCCTACCCGGAAAACTGCCGTGAAAAACAATATAACAACCGCAAAAATGAACCAATTACGACGGTTCCCATAAATCACCGCTAAACCGCTTTAACTACCACAAATAGTTTCCCGACACGCAATTTAGCAGCGGTTTTCGGAAACTGCCGTAAAAGTATATGGTGGTAGTTTAAACCACTACTATATCAAAAAATAACCACCTCTAATTTTCAATTTACCTATAGTGTATGAGGCAGATTTTACATCGTGAAGGCTGATATAGACATCGATTGAGGTGGATCCGAGAGGGTGCACCCCTATGAGGGGGAACTAATGCTTACCATTGGTTGGGATTGAACCTCAAGGAGTCATCCTTTGTAACCAGTGTATAATAAAAGGATTAAATTTGGTGTAGTTTGGAAAGGATTGGGGCTTACATATAAAAGAGACCCAAGTGCAACTTTGGAGCGAAAAAGGTAAATGGGTCTTACGCGTGGAATCTACCAGAGTCCCGCTATGGAGTAGTAATGGTGGATGTGGAATACGTGTGAAATCTTCCAAGGTGACACTAAGGAGTGGAAATAGTGGATAAGGCTTAAACATGGAATCTTCTAGGTTTTTCCAAGGAGTGGAAATAATGGACGAGAAAACATGTAGAAGTTGATCGTGATATCATCTTCATTTCATGTAATGAAGGAATCCTATGTTCATTGTAAGGGGTAAGGATTTTGTTTTACATCATGTGAATGGATTAGGAATATAGAAGATTATTCAATGAGCTATCTATTCTACCATCCTCATGTCAGACCACGAGGGAATCCCAACTTACTGATGGGTTGAAGAGTATGGTTGGGACTTACACCTGATGAGGAGTCCCATAGTGTTTTCCTCTCTATCTCATGATAAGTCATCTTATTCTTGATTCATAGGGAATACTATTCTTTAATAATAGTTTATGATATGGTGTAATGTCTTATTGTGAGGACTATTGGAATCTTCTACATGATGCATAAGGTATATCTTGTTTGAAACAAGAGGCATCCTATGTTTTTCATATATGGTATACTGCAATATATTGTCATTTAGTGATGACTATTAGGCATAAGGTGCCTATAAATGGCCGTTGGACTTACGCAAGATAGGCTCGTTCTTGTTCAATATGACATAGGAGTCAGGTGATGTGGGTTGGAAGATTTTCTTGAGGAATGTTTCGACTCAAGGTACATAGTGAATCCAACATGAGGATCTAAACTCACGACATGGGAAAGGTACCAAGAAGAGTAGGTTTACTAACGGTGTTTGAAGGATTATGAAGTATTATATCAAATAATGTGTTTTTAGAGGTTCAATTTAGGTGTGCATAATGGAAGATTAGAAAATGGGGTTGATCTTGAGAGAAAAGTACAGGTTGGGACTCTACATTTTTCATGGGGGTTAGTGAATATAGGGAAGGGACTAGCCCGGAGGTCTGGGACCAGAGCTCAGTAGTGATCCAGAGGGGGGGGGAGGGGGTACAACCACTGCGGTATGGACCTATGGGTGTGAAGGAAGGTTCATCATAGAGGTTATTATTATATGTTCTTTCTTGTGGAAAGGGGTTCATGGAGATTAGGTTCTCACGATGGATGGGGCTTTACAAAGGAGGAGTGCTTCACGAAGGAAGGACTTCAATGGAGTAGGGATTTTCCTTAAAGGGATCAATATTTGGAGAGTCCTCCACAAAGTATTAATGCTTCATGGAGGGAATACAATAATAGTACTTGAGAGTACTGAAAAATGGTAGATAATCTACTTAAAGGGTAGCATCACCATGATTATGAGGTGAGAGAGCTGGCAATTTATAGGGAAAGGAGGTCTATGGGGCTTACCGTGGAGAAAAAATTGGATTCCATGAAGAAAAAGTGATGTCATGAAGGACATACATTCGTGATTAGATCCATGAAGGAAATGCGATGATATGGAGGAGATACATTCATTGTTGGATCGTGAAGAAAAGGTGACATTGTGTAGTAGATGGTTTCATGGTCGGATCACGAAGGAAACATGGTGCCCTAGAGGAGATATGTTCACTATCAGATCACACAGAAAATGTGATGCCACAGAGGAGATACGTTCTTGGTTGGATTGTGAAGGAAAAGTGACACTATGGAGGATATACGTTCATAGTCAGATTGCAAAGGAAAAGTGATGTTGTTGTGGAGTAACTATTGCATGGGGAGATTTGCGATCAATAAAGGGAAACATATGATGCAAAGCACATATGTTCGTGTGGGTAGATCTATGATCTATGAAGAGAAATTGATGTTGTGAATCACATACATTCGCAATGGGATATCTGTGAAGCACGAAGGGAAATGGACTCCCTGAAGCTCATAGGTTATCTTGGGGAGCTCTGCGAACCGTGAAGGAGGCTTCAGGAACCATTTTTCCTACCTAACCTCAAACGACCATAACTTCTATTCCTTAACTCTATTTGAGCTCTATGATCAGTCAAATAGAAGGCTGTGAGATGAAATATGCTATGATATCTTGTATGGAATCATTCAGTGAATCTTACGGACACATTTTCTCGTTCCATGAGTCTCTCAAAGAGGAAATTATGTACAATAATACCATCGCATATACGGATCTAAAATACCATGTTCCCAAAAACACATGTTTCATATTGGAAGAAGTGTTATCGATGAACCAGTTCAGCATCCATCATAGATTTTGATACATTCTAAATACTCCACCCTTACATATCATAAATAATATTAAAATAAGAAATGAAACACCTTTGATACCACTGTATCATGTCCTAGATCAGTTCACTTTATAAATAATAACCTGACTAGTTGGTGATAAGGACTTAGGTATGACTCCCAATATGTAATAGGGTACCAACTAGTAGTGACTTCCTAGTGTGTATCGTTATGGAGACTAAAAACTCATATCATATTGGCATGATTTATATAAAAAACATAGAATCATGAATATAATTATGATTCCAGAGTGTGGATGAAGTAAAAAATAAAGAGTCTATAATAAATCCGAATCTAATGGAAGCCTAAATATCTATTTCATAAAAACAAGACTGATCACCCGCATGGATGACCATAAATAAAAGAGTAGATAAAAGAAAAATAAAATAAAGTTACATGTATCTACTAGAAACTCTGATACGAACCACATACCTAGTCTCCAAGATATTTCCATGATTCTATAGATGAATTATAAGAATCTATATGATAAAATATACTCAATCATGAAATCATATGACTCAATCTATCCATCATGCCTTAATACACAACATAAAGGTAGACATATGTCTCTGTGCACATTGATGTGAATTCATAGGGTTGAGAAATACATCTTAGAAGCAAACCCCAATTATGATCCTATAATGTACGTTCATAAGTGCATGATAATGATATACAATCAACCTAGAAAGAACACAATTGGAATTAAGTGAAATAAATTAAAACAATATTCAATCAATGATCCAGAGATCCCAATCCAGGACACATGCCTCAACTAATTCCAAATATGTATATAAACAAATTAATTTAAATATATTTTATGAATATATATATATATAATTACTATAGGGGACCAGATGAATATGCCAAATTTTCTATGAATAAAATCATAAGGGTATCCCATTATAATAAGGGTCTCATTCCAATCCTTCAAATAGGGATACATAATGCCATGCACAATAATTCTGGTTAAATTAGTGAAGTTTCATCTACAACATCATACTATAGAGGAATTGAGCATCATGTTCGACTTCCAAATATTGATGTGAAGCATCATGTCCAAAAACCTATTGTAGGGGCATGAAATGTGACGTATGAAAACTCAATAATGATGTGAATTTCCATTTCAGTATCCTAAAAAAGGATCATAAAATATTTTTTCTATCAATCCATCAATAATGGGAATTTCCAAGTCCAAAATCACTGACCATGGGGTGTGAGGCCAAGGAATCTCAATTGATTAAAAAATTATTAGGCCCATATTCTGGATCCAAAAGATCATATATTTCCATCCCAAATAAATTACGCTCGGAAATGAGATCCTTGGAAATTAATCTTGGCATCATTAACAAGTAACTATCCATTTTTAGGCCTCAATGTCAAGATCTTAGGTAGTACCTCTGGGAATCCATTTAAGCAACTGACCCCAGTTTCCCAAATCCAGTGTCTTATTTTATTACATTGGCAGATAAACAAGGAATATTCATCTTGAAGGACCAAGTAATTTTGTATATTTAGAAAACAGAGACATACGTAAGTTCAACATTACAACTTTAAATTGAAACCAACTATTAAGTTCCATTGGTAACTTCCACCACTCTAAGTTTATCCCCGAAAGTCAATCATAATATACCTATTCATATCCTAGGAAAAATGAATCATAATAAGGGGTGAAGTTAGATGCTTTGTATGGCTAGAAATTACAATATAAGATAACACAAACATTGGGCATGATGAATAATTTAAACCACATGCCTTTAAAAATAAACTTGAACATATTATGGTAGGAATATGAGTTGAGTAAATATTTCGGTAATAAAACATAATCTTGGGTATTCTACTAGTCAAATAGCCTCATGAACTATGAATTTTAAGCGACACAATGTGGGAAATAAATATTCTAGACATTATGAAACTTACCATCAAGGCCTCATCCAATAAATCAAAAAATTATTAAGGACTCATCCAAAAACCAAATCAAAAAATGGGCAAGGCCTTGACCAAGTCCATATTTATTTGTCTCATGAGACCTTCCGATACATCGAGGGGATATAGTGGGCCCAATAGTCACTTAATAAGTCTAATTAATTCATCATATTTATGAGTATAAACATAAAAAAATATACATTCCTATTGAAACTAACATATGAAATGTCAATAATGTTCCCCAAACATTAAGCATAAACACAAACCATTCAGAGTAAATTGGTGAGTGGTTTTAAGATAGCACATCCATAGTAAAAATAATAAAAAAACATTCAATTTTATATAGTATATAGTATCATAAAAGATTAATCCCAACAATACATAATAATGAATAAGTGTGTGGAAATATATGAAGATACTCTTATAAAATCATCGAGCAATTCTTGATATAATTTATATTTTATTTTGAAAAGAAGAGTTCATTTGCAAATTTTTTTGATTAAAACCAGAAGTGAAGTTAGATTGTATTATAATATTAGAATGATTAATTTAATAAATATAATGGTTGCCAAAAATAGAATAGAGAGTGAACTTGAAAATAAGTAAGAATTTGAGGAATTCCGTTGAATTAGGCATGTATTTCAGGAAGAATTTTTGAAAGATCCTTTTAAAACATATAACTCCCCATAAATAAAAGTGGGATTCTAGTTGGTGAATATATATATAACATTAAACAAATTATGAAGATTAATTTTTTACGAATAAAAATTTAATTGAGGTATGTATAAAATAAAATGTAACCCGGATGAAAATGGATGTTTGGGTGGAAAACACTTACAATAAGTCTGAAGGTATTTCTCACTTGATGTTAACGAACTGAATAATCAAATTTAGGTTCATAAATTAATGATTAAATAACCTAATATACATGTAATTGATTTAGTATAACCATATTAGGTTCATTTATGGAGTTTTGGTTGGTAAAGAGATTCAATTTCATTGTTTGGGAGTGTTTTCTTCATTGGTTTTCATGATCAGCTTACTTATATCCATGTATGGATAAACATGTAGAATGAGAATGGTTATCCAGAATAAAAGTTATATGTTACTAGTGAAAAAAAATAATATTACATGGTTTTAATTTTTTTTATTATAAGTGAATATGAATTATTATATAAAGCTTTAATGAAATTTGTTGGAGTTAATTGGCAATTTTTTATCACAATGAACACTTTTTGATTTATAAATTTATATCACATGTACAAATGGAGTCCAAAACCTTAAATAAGTTATAATAAATATATTATAGTATTATTCCACCATAAAAAGGACTTCATGACCATAATTTAATATTATAATAGAAACTTAAAACCCGTCATCCTTGAATGTGATAAATTATCACATCTCAAATGGTGTTATCATTTCGAGTATAGAATAAAGTAAAATGAGAGATGATGAAGAATTATTCATTTATCAAAATAGATTTCTAGTAATTGTAAGGTACTATATTCATCACAAAATTTGGATAAAGGGAGGTGAGGAAATAAAATTTAAATAACCGAACATTAAATAAATGAATTGAAAAGAGGAAATTACCACTTGATGTAATCTTTCTCGAGAGCCCCTTTAGGGGAGAGGTTTTTGTATTTTAATGAGACAAAGGGCTGTTGGATGTGGGGTATGATCTTGGGATGATATTTGACCATAATTTAGGAAAGTCACAAGGCTTGAGAGAAGTGAAGACAAGGGGGAGTGAGGGGGGAGTTTATAGTGGAGGAGAGGAGGGTTTTCCAATTATTTTACTCATTATTTAATTGTTTTTCCAAAGAAAAACAATAGTATTGATTCTTGTGACCAAGAATAGTAATATGTGAATTTGGGTTCAATCCAAGAGTGCTTAAATTCTCTATGATTCTAGGAATTGTGAATTTAACTGATAATGTATATATACGTTAAATTACTGTATTTTATTATTCATAAAAAATTTGAGTATTTTAGAAAAATCCCAAAAATTCACCCTAACCATTTTTGGACATGTAGAATTCAAAAATGAACTCCATTTTTTGGAAAGAATATTCTAGTTATTATTAATTTAATTTTTAAATAAAATAATTATTTATTCAAAAAAATAACAATTTTAAAACTGTAATTCATTTTATATATCATTGAAACATTAATCAAGACCTCATTATGTGATAAAATTGATAAAATCAAATAAAAATATGATTTATTATTCATAAGGGTCATATTAATATTTATTTCAATTCATAAGGGTCAAATTACTATTTATTTCAATTCATAAGGGTATGTTACTATTAACCAAAAATTATTTTTTTTCTATCAGACTCTAAATATCCTGCTAAACACAACCATGTATATTAGTTTTTTGAAATTCAAATCACAGAGGTGGAAAAATTATATTTTCTAGATAGGTTATAATAGATTGGTTTTTTGTAGAGACCTAGTGTTTCATTCATTCAATATTAAATTTATGCATAGAATTTTGGTGTGCTACATTATCCCCTCCCTACCAAAAATGTTTTTCTCAAAATTACCAGAATGTTACATCACAATAAGATTTGGGTAGTTATTCATCATAAGCTCTTTAGGATCCCATGTTGCCTCTTTAATTTTATGAGTTTTCAAAGGTATAAATACCAGTTGAGACATTAGATTATTCAACACTTGTTCTTTTGTATCTAGAATCATGACATGCTCTTCATAGTAAGATAGGTTAGGTTCCAATTTTATACCATTAGAATTGAGAATAGGCGTTGTGTCTGGCATGTACTTGATTATCAATGAGACATGGAACACATTGTGTACTTCAGATAGGCTTGGTGGAATAGCCAAATGATATGCACCAGCTCAAATTCTATCCAAAATTTCAAAAGGGCTTATGTACCCAGGGATGAGTTACTATTTCTTCCCAAATCTTATAACATCCTTACAAGGAGGTAATTTTAAGAAAACATTGTAGAGACCCGAAGCTTGACGTACATGGACAATACATTACTTTTGAGGAATACTTAATACATAACAAAAAACAGACACACAATGACCGTAATAGTTTAGTGTCTTTTGAAACTTGGAATATAAACTTCTAATCATGTTGAAAGATCTTCAACATCACCCATAACGATCCTCCCCTTTTTGTTTCCTTACCTAAAAACGTTATTTTAATCCTAGGGGAAATGAAACATAAAAAGGGTGAGCTCAAATGCTCAGTAAGGGTAAGCATGGAGAAAATAAAACAAACCATATACATTTGAACTTAAAAACATGAACATAATATTTGAACATCAAAATCTTGAGCAATGACATAAAACATGGCAGTACATAAGGCATAGATCACAATGGATCATCAATCATGATAAAATAGCATAGGAATAAAGCATTTAATTGTGGCATCCATTAAGCACATGTAATGATTTCCATAGTATCCAAGGCATTACTGTCATGACCATCTTAGTGGACAAAGTCCCTTTCTGAATCGATTTCACTCCTCGTTTCAGTCCTGTAACACTGAACAAAATTAACTTACCATTCCAGCCACATCTATATCATTAGATATAAATTTTTACCCAATTAATTGGAGGGAGATATAGGTCCCACCCATCTCATAATGAAATCATTCTTACTTGTGCTAGAAAATAAACTTAAAACATTCATCATAACCCAAAGAATAAAATGGGTTTCATAAACATCATTCCATCATAACATAATCCATATAAAACAAATGGATATCATTTCATCATAAGAAAAGTGAAACCATGTAAATCATAGATACATTATACTTGAAACATACACATATGAAATAATGTCATCTTAGATGGAAAATGGTTTTGATAAAACACATGAAATGAATTCTTGAGGAAAATATCATTTCTTCTTCAAAATCATTCTCTTTTTACAAAATGTCATGCAATTTTAAAAGAAAATGATTTTGTTGAAAATAGTCATGAAATCCTGTTGAGTAAGCTTCATGAAAATAAGGCTTTATAAAACTGTAAAAATCCGTTCGTGCCGTATAAGTTAAAAAAACATTCTTCTCGTACTTTTTCCGGAAAAGTCAAAAAAAGTACCTCATAACGTAAACAAAAGAATGATTCCTTACATACCATGTAGTAAAAGTCAAAAATGGGTAAAAAGGACTTTAAAAATACATGAAAACACTTTTATAAAAAATGGACATGGATGATAGAAATAACCCCAGTAAATACTTACGAATAAGCAATCTCGGATAAAAATGAGATTTGCAAAATTATCCCATACCTTAGGTCCGATATGCTTCGTACGTATCCAAACCTCCTATATAATGATTGAAATAATGTCATTGAATTATTAAATAATCATATCCATTGTTATGATATCATATATGGTTCACTTGTGACTTTATATTACCCGTTCTTTTGTAAATTCCATGTTAAAAAGCATTTTGGGTAAAATCGTTTCATTTGTCGTTCGTGTTTTAACTTGTAAGTATTCATATGATTACTTAGATCATGATTATTTAATTCCAGAATATAAAACATGATTTATATATAATATATATATTCATAATATACATATATATAATAGATCTATAAATGGAAAGAAATACACTGTTCATGAAGACGGTAGGCCGTACGTACGCATGAACGTTGTTTTCGTTTCCTCATTGAATTGAATGGAATTAATTGGATGACATAAATATATATATATAAATAAATACAGTATCATTATTATTTCATATATTTCATTATTAATTATTATATATACATTATAATCATTTATGAATGGTTAATCATTGAGAATGAATCTCATCGCGTCGTGGAGATGGTATTCCATACGTACACACGAGCGATGATATTGTTCCCATGATCGTGGAATTTTATTGGAGTGTATGTATACTATTACAGAGTCAATAATACGTTACAATAATCATATATTGTTTTTTATTTTCACCATTACACCCATCCAAGTAAGGTGGTGGTGGAAAATAGATTACACCACGGCGTGGAGACGGTATTCCGTACGTACACACGCGCGGTGATTTCGTTTTCCGTAGGACAGATATATGGTGAAATAGGGTTTTTTAATACATATAATAACATATCAGTATATGAGTTATACTGATTTTATTACTTAATAATGAAACAACTAAAGAAGAATATGTGGAAGAAGAAATAAAGTTGAATGAATCGGTAACAGACATTACCTCTTCTTTGAAGCGCCTCTTTGAAACCTCCTCTTAGGGCACTAAAATTGGTCATTGAAGAAGACCAAGACCTCTAGGATGTTTATAGGGAAGTGGTGAAGAGAATTGGGCAGGGTTTTTCCTAGCTTGAAGGCTCAAAGTGGTGTGTGTAAGAGAGGGAGGAGGTTCCCCTTTATAAGGAAGGAGAGGGGCACCTTTGGAATTCTAAAAAATATTAATTTATAATAAATCTAACCCCACATAAAAACCTCCAAAAATGACTCATATCCTAATATTAGATGAGATAGGGTTGTAATATCATCATCCAATAAAATTTATACATTTTTGGATCTTATATTAAACCTTATCATTTTGATTTATCCTTATTTATTCTATTTAAGTTTATTTGTGATAATAAAATTCTAAATTTTAAATTATAAAAAATAATTACTTATTTGTTGTGAATTTTCCATAATTGTTTACTTTATAACATTATAGACCATATAAATTTAAATTTATAATTTTTAAATATTTTTGTGATTTTTAAACAATTGTATAATATGTTCTTTTTATAAAATAACAATAGTGTCAATTTTGACAGTATTCATTTATTTGAATTTAAATAAAATATATACAGAAGATATGTTCGAACTAAAAGCATCAATAGATTCATAAAAGGTCATATGTATCTATAAAATTAGTGTATAACATTAAATAGTTCATATAATATTTATTTAGTTTTTTAAAACCATTTATTTGGTTTATCTCTTAATAAAATAATTACTACAACATTTTTGTATAATTATTTAATATACTGATTTATTGCCTAAAAATTAAAAATAAAATCCTATGATGATGATAAATATATTAACTTTTACAATAATACTTTTACTCTAATTTAGCATCTTAAAATCACAATATTTAAAATTTTATATTTATTAAATTATGAAGGTGACAACTTTGGCATCATTTAAAATAAAATAATATAAGTGTCATAATCACTTTTATAAGGCTCCAAACGGTTGTATATTAGTTTATTGGATGATTAAGGTGTATATATACACTACCGATACGTTTTGGTCAGGTTTTTGGGCCTTTTAATGGGTATTATTATTTCAATAAAAACTATATTACGTTTTTTCCACTTAATAAATAATTTCAGTATCATTAATGTATCACCATTAAGGACAATTATTTAATCCCTAAAAATTCTCAATAAATTATCATGATGTAGATAATTTTATTATATTTATAGAGACAATTCATGTTTGATGTTTTATGATGTTTATCACTAAATTAAAATTATTATATTTATAAGATTTAAGAGAGTGACATGTTGTCACTTTCTTTGGTTTTAATAATAATTAAATTATTTTCATGGTCAAAAGTCCATAAAATGAATCTAATCCTACCCTTAGGTTATATGGGTCTACCTTTATCCATCAAATAGAATTTTTTCATGTGTTAGGGTAATTTTATAATATTATATTAACCCTTAATTACCTGATTTACCTTTTACTATGGTAAATAAAATTTACCGTAGTTACTATTCATAAATCCCAAAAATAAAAAGTAGCTTATTAACATAATTTGGACCCACTGATTCCAAATATGGAATCCATTTTTCCAAATTTAATACACAAAATTTTCAGAAATTAAATTAAAATTAATCCTGTTGTCGAATGAAAACGGGTTTTTTTTAAAACATTGCAAAAGATTGAATTGATTTAACCTACGAATTTAATGTAAAATAAATGATAATGACATAAATTATATTAAATGGTAAAAATATATTCTATTTATACTTTAAAACCATAAACTATTATAATTTATCCATATAAATTATTGCGATGAAAAAAGTTGTTTTTAATTAAAATATATCGTGTTTTTACTATTTATCAAAATATGAATGTTACCAGAATAATATAAAAAATATATCCAAAGTAAAATTTTATTTCTTGATTCCAAATAGGAATTATATTTTGTCAAATTGAACTTATTAACATGTCAAATACTAGATTTAAAGTGGGTGCGCCATCAAAAGGCGGCAAAACTGCATTTTTTGAAAAAACTTATTTTACCTGAAAATTTTATTTTGTTCTTATAACATGTTCTAGAAAATGTGTAAGATGAATAATAATGTTATAAAATTCAAAATTTAGTTAATACAATTCATAACGGCTAGTTTATAATAATAATATATCATTGTTTAGTAAAACCCAGTATTGCGTACAACACACGCTATCGAGGAAGGTCGCGATTGCGTGTAATGTAATCCAAGTCAGGGTTGCGTGTTGTGCAAGAATCCTTCGTTGTTTCGTATAACATAATCCAACCATATTTCATTAATACATTGAATATATATATATATATATATACTCAATGTTTCATAGAAAAACTATTATCAAAATTGTGTGTAACACGATCCAAGAATAGTGTTGTGTATACTACAAGCTAATACGGTGTTGCGTATAGTGAAAGGTAATCTTGGTGTATCATAAAACAAAAGACATTAATGAAATTAAAATAATATTTTTTATAAAATCTTGGGGTGTTACAAATGTGATCCCTCACTTGAAATTATAAATCCTTACTTCAATTATCAGCATTGATTTTTTTCTGGTTTGAGCTTCTTTGATATGGCCTCGAATTGTCTTTAGCTTCACTATTGTTTCCTCTACAGGCTATGGACCCGCAAGCTTCCTTCCACCAAATTCGTCCCAACATGTGGGTGTAAAACATCTTTTTCCATATAATGCTTCATATGGTTCCATTTTAATGATTGAATGGAATATATTATTTTAAGAAAAATCCACTAAAGGTAAATACTGATCCCACATACCTTGAAAATCAATTGAGCATGATCTCAATAAGTCTTATAAAGATTGGATTGTCCTTTTGGATTTCCCATCAATTTGAGTATGAAAATCATTACTCAAATAAAGCATAGTATCTAAAGATTTCTGAAGTCTTTTATACAATTTTGAAATACATAGTGGATCATGATCAAAATAAATTGATAGAGTTGATACATTAATTCTCAGAACATCATTGAAATAGAGTAATCCTAGGTGCTCTAGTGGAAAATCCTCCCATATAGTGAGTAAATGTGTAGATTTCATAAGTTAATCAACAATTACCCATAATTCATCAATCCTTATCGATGTTTTGGGTAATAATGTGACAAAATCCATGGTGATATCATTCCATTTCCATGTAAAAATAGGTAGAGGTTCCATGAATCCCTCTAGGATGTTGTCGTTTGGCCTTTAATTATTGATAGTCTAAACATTTTGACACATAATCAGAAAATTCACTCTTTATGTTGTCCCACCATAAATGTTCCTTCAAATATCTATAAATTTTAGTGATACTAGGGTGTATAGAGAAATTTGAGCTATAATAATTGTCCAATAACTTCCTTTTTAGCTTTGGTATAGAGGGAACACATAACCTCATTCCAAATTTCAGAATTCTATCTCCATACATGAAGTCAGCCAACTTCCCATCTTTTATAGCATTAATTTTCTTCTGAATATTGTCATCATTAGACTGTGAATATTTAGTTATTTCCAATAATGATGGTTGGGAAACCATATGAAAAATTAGTGATGCTTTACCATGTTTGATAATTCC
The DNA here is from genome assembly GCA_963277665.1 of Viscum album. Lineage (NCBI taxonomy): Eukaryota > Viridiplantae > Streptophyta > Magnoliopsida > Santalales > Viscaceae > Viscum > Viscum album. Next base: position 1,436,309,719 of record OY728128.1, read on the forward strand.
CATGTCCATCCTTATTAGATCCATGAATATATGATCCCTTTCAATCCTCATTTTATTTAAAACTCCATTATCCTTTCTACTCAATGCATCTGATACATTATTTTCCTTTCTTGAGTGGCAGTGTCTGGAACAATAATAATACTTGAGTAGTTATATCCATATCCTTTACCCCACGATGAGTTAATTTAGACTCTTATGATCCATAAATATCTCACATATTTCATCATAGAGATAGTATCTCCATATCTCCAAATAAAAGATTACAAATGCTATCTCAAGATCATGAGTAGGATAGTTTTGTTCATGAATTTTTAACTACCTTAATGCATAGGCAATAAGTCTATCATTCAGCATAAGGACACAACCATGTCATTTCTTTTATTCATCACTACAAATCACAAACCCATCATTCCCCAATGGTAGAGTTAGGATCTGTGAATTCACTAATATTATTTTCAATTCCTCAAAAAATTCCTCATATTATTTTTTCCATATAAACTAAACCCCTTTATGTGTAAGATTGGTCATTGGGATAGCTAAATAGGTGAAGTTCTAAAAAAAACTCCAATAATAACCTTCTAAACCAATAAAAATACATACCTCAATTATGTTCATTGAAGTAGGCCATTCTTGAACAACCTTTGTCATTATAGGAGCAACAGATATTCCATACTTATAGAAAATGTGTCCAAGAAAGGAAACTAATTGAAGCCAAAATTCACAGTTTCTAAACTTCCCATATAATTAATTTCTTTTAAGAGTCTTCAAAATAGTGAAAAATTGATTTTCATGATCTTCATAGATTTTGGAGTATACAAAGATATCTTAAATAAATACCATCCCAAAATCATCATGATATTCCTTGAAACCTCTATTCATTAGATCCATGAAAATAAATGGTCCATTAGTCATTCCAAAAGTCATTACTATAAACTTGTAAAGCCTATAATTGGATTGAAATGATGACTTTGGAATATATTCCTTCCTCACACGCAACTGATGATATCCAAATCGAAAGTTAATCTTCGAAAAATATTAGGCTCTATGAAGTTGATCAAATAAATCATCAATGCAAGGTAGGGTATACTTTTTATTAATTATTATAGCATTTATATCCCTGTAGTCAATGCACTACCTCATAGATCCATCTTTCTTCTTAACAAAATGAGTAGCGGATCTCCATGGAGAAACACTAGGCCGAATAAATCCTTTATCTCTCAATTACTCTAGTTGTTTCTTCATTTACACTAGTTCTACAATGGATATTTAATAAGGGGTCATTGATATGGGAATTTAATCAGGAATTAAGTCAACAAAAAACAAAATTTTCTTCTATTGAGGATGTCTAGGTAAATCCTCTAGAAACACAAAAACATATTCTTGCACAATAGGTAAGTCCTCGATTTGAACATTCCTTTCATCACCCATATTTATTGAATTCCCTTCCACCCCAAAAATTTAATTCTATAGAGCTAATAAGTGGTGGATCAAGATTAGAAATAGATGGTGATGAATCTTCCCTAATGATAAGAAACTCTACATCATCATCAAAAATTGTAACCTCTTTTTTCCTTCCATAAATGTTCACATCAGGGTTTGAAATAAAATCCATACCAAGGAGTATATCAATGTAAATCATGAGTATGATAATAATATTAGAATATAAATCGTGTTTATATTCCATAATGGGGACAACTCGACACAACTTTGTTACAATGATACATCCCTTAGGAGTTTTTACTAAAAACTCCCTTATTAAATCAAATTGAAAAAAATCCAATTTTCTTTGAAAAATGGGAAGATATGAATGAATGTGATGATCCAAAATCAAATAAATACTTGGATAAGTTTGAGGAAATGATTATAGTTCCTACCACCACATCTTTAGGAACTTCAACCTCCATAGTTGTGACCTCATAAGATTGACCTTTCTCCCTTGTCCTTCTTTGGGGAACATTTCCCTAATTGTTAAGAAATTCATGTGCATAATATACCATTTTATTATAATTGGTGAATTAAACATTGGTAGATTCCTTCTTCTCCTTACTGTCCTAAGATATGTGTCCTTTTTTTCCACACTTGTAATAGACTCTCATTCCCTTCTGGCAAGAGACATGATGTTTCTTCCCATAATTACTGTAGGGAGGGTGGTCAAATCTTCCCTTCTTCCCCATTTCTATATTCCATTTTCAGTGTTTTCAGCAGCCCTCTTATTCTCTTTATTTACTTTAAATTAATCATACTTAAAAAATTCATTTTCTATCTTGTTATCAATTGATACTATATTTTCATATGATGAGAAACTTTGGGAGACTAGAGCCCTACAGACGAATGGTTTTAAACCATCCAAAAAATATTTCTCCTTGGATTACGTATGTAGTCCGAAACATGACTTTCCATACTTGTAATGTTGTCTTTATACTTGGAAACATTTTCATCCTGTTTCTTTCTTAGATTCAAGAATTTCCTTTCCAAATCTTCTCATTGTTTGGGGAGAAAATATTTTTCTATAAATATTTCCTTAACATCCCCCATTCCAACTCTTATATTTATTCCTCCCCCTTTGTGTTTAGAATTAATGACCACCACTTATCTGCATCTCCTAATAGATGATAAAATTCCATGATAACATTATCTCTTTCATTACATCCCAAAGAATGAATTATATTCTCTAGAGAAAATTTCCACTGTTTAGTTACAAATGGTTTCGTTTTCTAACTGAATGATGGAGGCTGTTGTCACATAAAGCAATCCAACATAGCTCCTCCACATTGTAGATTAGGATGCTCCATACGGGTAAGGTTATTGTTCATAACCTGAGTTAGTTGTCCTAGTATAGTTATAAGTTTCTCAATACTAGTCATATATCTAGATCCATCTTAATTATCTTGCATCAGAGATAAATACCTACATGGAATACGCGTGTTCATGTAGTTTCCATTCCTTCCACTAGGTGCTATTTTGAAATAATGGAATACACAAGATTAGGTTATGAATCAGAATGTATAATCTCAACTTAAAATACATATCAAAAATTGAAATCCTATTCATGGATAATCCCATAACTGTAAATATGGTTTCTTTGATGAAAACATTAAATTTAAATCCTTCATATTGGATTGTAAAGAAAATGTGAATTAACCTAAGAATATTTCCTAAGAGTGTCAAACCAAGTGCATAGTAAGGCCCATTGTTGTGTACCAGGATATCCCGGGTCAAGCTCGAAACTTCTGGTCAGAGTTTTCACTCCTAGGTACATCTATGGAAGAACCATGTCCAATTATAGTATCCAGAAATGAATGTATTTGATAGAAATATCCACATAATATATTCCTTAACAAAATACTAGGATGTTATTTTATGTTTATCCTTAGATACTATCTTAGTTTTTTGTTCCCTAATATAGGTTTTCGAAATCTAGTTTCCATGTTTTCAATTAAACTTTCTATGATACCAATTATAAAGACCCGAACCCAGTTCTGTGGAGACGATGCCTTATTTTATAACATTAGAATACAAACAAGAAATATTCATCCTGAAGGACCAAGTAGTTTAATAGATTTGGAAACAAGATGCATATGTAAGTTCAACATTAAAACTTGGAATGAAAAACAACAAATAAGGTTCATTGTGATCATCCACCACTTTAAGTTTATCCCTAGAAGTCAATCATAATATACCTATTCATGTCCTGGGAAAATTGGAACATTAGAAGAGGTGAGATCATATGCTCAGTAAGGGTAAACATTACAGAGGAAGATAACATAAAAATTAGGAATGATGAATAATTTAAAGCACATTCCTTTAAAAATAAACAGGAACATAATATGGAAGGAATATGAGTTGATTAAATATTTCCAGAATAAAATATAATCATGGTTATTATAATAGTCAAATAACCTCAATAAATTTGAATTCAGAGATTCATAATGAGGGAAATGCATATTCCGGGCATTCTGAAACATACCTTTAAGGCCTTATCCAAGAAATCTAAAAATGATTAAGGCCTTAGCCAAAACCATATCTAAAAATGGTCTTGGCCTCAACCAAGTCCATATCTATTAGTCTCATGAGACCTACCAATGCATCGAGGGGATATAGAGGGACCCAACCAAAACTTATTTTGTCCAATTCATCCCTCATATGAATTTGGATAAACATAAATAACATATACATTAATATTGAAATTAACGTATGAAATGTCAATAACGTTCCTTGAATATTGAGCATAAACACTAATCATTAAGAGTAAATTGATGAGTGGTTTAAAGATAGAACATCCAAATAAAAAATAATCATAAACCATTAAATTAAATATGTAATATAATATTATAAAATATTAATCCCAACAATATAGAATAATCAACAAGTGTGTTGAAGTATATGAAGATATTCTTATAAAATCATCAAGTTATTTTTGATATAAATACTCTTTTACTTTGGAAAGAAGAGTTATTTTGAAAAATTATTTGCAAAAAAAAAGTAAAGTTATATAGTATTTTAATAATAAAATTAGTGAATTTATAAAGATAATGACTACTAAAAATAGATTATATAGTGCCCTTAAAAATAGGTAAGAATTTGATAAATTCCATTGAATCAGGCCTGTATTTAGGGAAGTATTTTTTAAAGATCCATTTAAAACATATAACTCCCCATAAATTAAAGTAGGAATATGGTTGATACACATATATAGAACATTTAAACAGAAATTATGAGGAGTAAATATTAATGAAAAATAATTTAATTAAGGTAAGTAGATAATAAATGTAAGCCAAATGAAAATGGATGTTTGGGTGGATAACCCTTACCTTAACTATGACGGTGTTCCTCACATGATCATAAGGACACAAATAATCAAATTTAGGTTCATAAATTAATGATTCCATAACATTCCCTACATGTAATTTATTTATTATAACCTTATTAGGTTTCTTCATGTCCTTTTGGTTGGTTAAGTGATTCAATATCCTTGTTTTGGAGCGTTTTCTTCCTTAGTTTTCATGATAGGTTTACTTATATTCATGTATGGATAAACACGTAGAATGAAAATGGTAGTCCAGAATAGAATTTTTATGTTATTATTTTAAAAATAGAAGATTACATGGTTTTAAAATTTATTTTCTTATTGGATGTGAAGACGAATCATTATATAAAACGTTAATGAAAAATCTTGGGGTTAATTGGATGTTTTTGATCTCAATGAAGTCATTTTGATTTATAAATTTATATCATGTGTAATAAAGTATTAAATAACATTAAATAAGTTATAATAAATATATTATAGTCTATTTAACCCGTAAAAATTATTTCATGACTAGAATTGAAGATGGTAATAGAGATTGAAAACCCATCATCCTTGAAATTGATTAATTAACACATCTGAGATGGTTTTTTAATCTTAAGTATAAACGAAGTGGAAAAGAGAGAAGATGAATAATTATTCATTTATAATAACAATATTCTTATACATGTAAGGTACAATAGTCATCACAACATTTTAATTAAAGTATGTGAGGAAAGAAAAAAAATTTAACTTGGAAGAAAAGAAAAGAAAAGATGAATTTACCTTTTGAATTAATATTCCTTGAGGGCCTCTTTAGGGGAGAGGTTTCGGTCTTTTTATGTGAAAAAGGGATTTTATACGTGGGGGAGGAGCATGGGATGATATTTGAGTAGACATTAGACATGTAATAAGACTTGAGAGGAGTGAATAGAAGAGGGAGTGTGAGGGGTTTTATAACAGAGGATCTGAGGGTTTTCCCATTATTTTACACATTATTTTATTATTTTTCCAGAGAAAACCTATAGTATTGATTCTTGTGACCAAGAATAGTAATATATGTATATGATTTCGAAACATGAGGTATTAAATCCTCCATGATTCTAGGATTTTTGAATTTAACTGATAATGTATATATATGGTAAATTGTCGCATTTTACAATTCATAAAAAAATAGAGTATTTCAGAAAAATACAAACAATTCACCACAACCATTTTTCAATGTGTAGAATTTAAAAATGAACTCCATTATTTGAAAATAATTTTTTAAATATTATAATTTTAATTTTTAAATAGAATAATAATTTATTCAAAAACATAATAAATAATAAACTTTAATTTTTTTTATTTCTCATTGAAAAATTAACCAAGATCCCATTATCTTATGACCCTGAGAAAATAAAATAATAATATGATTTACTCTTCATAAGGGTCATATTACTATTAATATTACTATTCATAAGGGTACATTACTATTCACCAATAATTAATTTTGTCCTTTCAGACTCTAAATATCCTACTCTACACAACCGTGTATGTCAGTTTTTCAAAATTCACATCAGAGACGTTGAAAAATTATGTTTAGTGGCTAGGTTATAACCAATTGGTGTTTTGTAGAGACTGAGTGTTTAATGAATTCAATATTAAATGTATGTGAAAAATGTTGGGGTGTTATAATCCCCACCATAGAATTATATCCCCCCAACACCAACATATTAAGTACCATGTATCATGTATGGAAAATATAATAACATCATGAATAATATTTGCAATGATTAATTGAATATTGGGGGTTGTATAATTCCTAAACCCATCATTGATGAGGAATACCCTTGGGATCACATGATTGGTATGGGATTAAAGGTGATTCCCATTTCTATATCTATTGAAACCCCCAACACACTAGATCAATGTAAGTCAATCATCATTAAACCTACTAGGCCCCTCAAGCCATAACATTAGAGTGGAATTATAATTTGTATCCAATAAGACAACATGTAAGGAAATGAATCTGTTAGCCCAATTAGGATAAATATATAGAGTGTAGTGGTGAATCGAGGTATGATAGATTAAAATACATTCTCATTTGGACCTCACTTATTCACAAAAAAACACTATTATCTCTTATTCCCATAGAAAAATATGAATAGAAATGAAATCATACAAGAGAGACTACAAATTTTATGTGGCTCACCCTCACTAGGCTTAGACTAAAGAGAATATAATGTAAATGAGATGATATACTAACCCCACTAAGGATCAATAAAAAATTACATGGTTTTGGATATATCACTTCTATGACCTAGATCACTGCCTTTACATGATTTTGTGTATACTCACTGAATTCCCAAAGGTCACTTCCTATGTCCCTTTATCTGGCTCATTCCCAGTGAAAGTATAGCCGTCTTCCTCTTCCATTTCTCACTACACTTAAAATGGATCCACTCATATTTCATGGAATTATAGGTCATTTAATTTTCATGAAATCATCCATCCACAAATATAGATAGATGCTATGTTGAAGTCTCATTTTAACCCATAGATGAAATCCACTTTTTGGTGTACTGTATGTTTATAGAAATTACTTTTGAAAACTATTCATCCATGAACTTCTTTAATTCCACCACAAACTGTCTTGAGCCCTCTGCAAATTGTATTGCACTACATAGAGTGAGTGCTTCGTAGACTACCTCTCTTCTATGGACTACCTCTACATCTGTAGACCATTCTCCTTCCTTGGACTACTTCTTTTGTGGACCAGCTCTTCGTTTGTATACCATCCCTACTTTTTGGATGAGTTCTTGTCCCTTGGGCCATCTCTCCTTTTTAGACCATTTCCATTGCGGGTTATAGTGCCCCAAAAAACCCTTCAATGAAGTGTCTCAGTAGAACTATTCTCCTTTTGCAGAATTGTCCTCACGAACCTATCCTCTATCATGGACTCCCCTATGAACTCTTTCAGACTTAGCCAAGTTTCTTCCTGAAGAAAATATTTTCTCTAATAAAAAAATCTCCACGTAATGTTGGGATTAGCAGTCCTTATATAGGAAAATAGATCCACAAAATCCACTAATCCATTTTCCCCAAATCTTTGATGTAGTATTGCCTTCACCAAGTACTATGCTCATCCCACGCACCATTATCCCTGCACAGTCCACATATTTTCTTTGTTCCTTCATAGTGGATGATTTCTTCCATCATGGGAAACCTTTACAACTCCTCAAATATAATCCCCCTATCTGAAAATGATGATCCATTACTAGAACCATTTTCCATCTACAAACTGTGAATATCCTGAAAATCACAAGCCTTATAGTGAACCACTTTTGTTCCAGAAACCAATTCATTATGCAGTCTATGTATTTTAAATTTCTGTATTCATAGGACTACAATGTGAAAATCTACTATTTTATAAATTCCTTCATCATTATGTGTTCTTTTTTAGTGGTCCATGAACTCTACTTCTCGGTCTGTGTACTATGAAATCGTTTGAGGAAATCCTCTCTTTTCAAAAAAGAACTCCTAATATTGAGGCCCAAAAAATTGTAAAACACTAGGAAACTAGGCCACCTTAGAAACCTAATTTAGAAAACACTAACCATTCTCAATCTTTGTCTTATGTCTTTGTTAGGAAACACAATCACATCAAAAAACACGAAGAGGAGTCCTTGGGGGATTTCCCTAACAGAATCCCTCATGGGATACTCTGAAGTATTATGTGAGTAGAGGTAACCTATATGAGATCCTAAGGAAGATTAAATGTAAGAAACATCATCCTACTCTAGATCCTTGATATGAGTTAATAATATGAGGCATTCTACCCAAGATGCTTGTGTTAAATCATAAGTGTAATCTCACTATATGAGATCATCATTCACACACTAGTATCCAAAAATCATGAACTTATTGGATTATAGGGGAACCACACATAATGAAATGTTTCTAAAGTAAAAAACATAAATTATTAGTGTAGTTATATGCATCAAGAAACATCATAGATCAAGGTCTCCCTCTATGTTAGTCAAATAACCAAACAATTTAATCTCATCATGTCTCATTATAGTCTCTCTAATTGGGGTCTATATATAGAATGTTTTCACTTTGGTTCTTATATATATTGTTACCAATATATAAATTTTTATCATGACTATTAGGTGGTCTCATCACATTTCTGACTCTTATGATGTAACTAAATATAAATACTAGAGGAATCAACTAACCATTATCAATCATTCTCCCCAAAAGATCCTTAAGAGTACTCTAAACACCCCAAGTGTACCGTACTCACACTCTACATAATAAAATGATAAAAATACCCTTAAATTATGTCTAATTATAATTTTGGGTCACTAAAACATGAAAACCATAAAAGGGTAATGCTTGTGTAGTATACATTATGTACCCAAGGTACAATGGGTGTACTCCAAAACCCCAAAATTGGACATGAAATTCTACATAGCCCAGATTACATGGGGCCTAGATAAATAATACTACAATCCTATGTAATAATTGTGGTATGGATGTGTAATACTACCTGGCCAAGACAAACCTGGGATCTGGCCATGTATGTACTATATCTTTATGACCCTGTAACTTGTGGTGTCTTCCCAACTACCCTTGATACATGGACTTCTATTACTTCAAGAATTATATTTTCAAAAAATCATTTTCCAATGTATGCAGATGGAAATAAATGTACATGTATGTTTAATTCTACAAGATGTTTACTCCATGTACACGACATGTACTTCCAAAAAACCATCTTCCACGAATAAGATGATCAACAAACTTGCTTACATGGAACCACCAACCATGTAATTGGAATTTCCATAATAGGAAGCCTTACAATATTCCCAAAACACACTATTCCACCATTTTAATCATAGATATACCAAATATGGGTTCATATTAGTTGAAATGGGGACATAAAAATAAAAGGTTATAAATCTATGGAGATTAATATAAAAGAAAAATTGGCCAATATTTGTGTGAAACTTTCCCATGGGTCAGGCCTATCCAAAGTATAAAACCACCTCACAATGATCCATATCTTCCTTAGATCCATAGAGACACATATATTATTCACCCATTATCTCTCTAACTCCCCTTTTCACTCTTATTCTTGTGATAGGGTAGGCTATAAAGTATTTGATAAGAAGCCAATGGGTAAGAGAAGTAAGACAAATGAAAAAATGAAAAGGATTTGAAGAAAATAAAAAAGTGTCCTGGAACTAAACCCATTTCCATACATGAGTTTATGTCTCACCAAGGTAAAATACGCCATTATAGACACAATATAAGAGGCTTAATCCAAAATATAATTCTATTGTCAATTCATATATCCAAAAGATTTTTTTTTCAAAAATTATTATTTAATTAATTAAATATCAAATATCAAATAAAACATGAAATTTTTAACGTATCAAATTTCCAAAAAAATCTTATCATTGGGTTGAATAAATTTTTCAAGAACAATATAAATGAATGAATAGAACCTAATGTCCTATTCTTGTTCAAAAATACTATATGAAGTAGCTGAAGAATCAGAATGAAAAGATACAAATTTCTTCACAATTCCCCATTTTAAAAAAACCCTAGTCTTTAAAAAATCCCGGAAATAAACCAACTATTCCATGAGAATCATTATTTTTCAAACCATATCTATGATATTATCCTAATAATAATAAAAAAAACATTGATCATCTAATGATGGTCCCCATAATGTTCAAAATGCTCTTTATCTAGATAGATGTATATCCATTACTGATTCAATACTCCTTTCTATAAGAGTATCTTATAAACAATTTGGAGTCGAATTCCATTATCCACATCCCATTATTCAACCATAAAAAAATTTAATGACTATAATAACCAAAAATACTCTTTCTGAGCATCAATCTTTATCATCAAAATGGAGCATGTTCCAGATCCCTAAGAATGGTTCCCACAAAAAAAAGATGAATTTTATCTCAACACGGGGGGTTACCACCCACAAATAGCCATTGGTTAACTCTACAATATATGGATCACTTTATCCCTATCCTCAAGTATAACTCCCAAGGATTACCTCTATCATTCTAGAAATTATATTTAAGAATTTTCGTACACAACCAATTCTCTCCCTATATATTCAGGATGATGTTATGATATTAGGCATGATTATTTATAGAATAGAAGTACACTAATATTCTATCTCTATGTGTTTATATATCTACAAGAACCAAAATAAAAAAAATAGTTCATAATAACCATTAAAAAACCCTTGATTGTTTTTTAGAGTTCATTCCCGATTCTTTTAATTAAAATAGTAGTCAATAATAGCTCTGAATATTGTGTGTTAAGATTCTGCCATGGGTCAACCACCTCACGACACCTGATTCATTATCGATGTCTCTTCTACCTTGGAGGGATACTAAAAATATTACCAAAATTTATGGTAAAAGATTCTAGAAAAATTTATAAAAACCCATCTCCCATCATGTCCCACGTTTTCATTCACACATTTACAATTTAAATGGAACCATGTAAAACAGATGCATACAATTATCCCAAAAGTCACACTGTTCTGAATTTTCAATCACATGGAATTGTTATGTATGTTATATAGAATGTAAGTATCATTAATATAGAATGTCCATTGTAATTTCTATTCTAAATTGGGAACCTCATGTATGCTATGAATTCTTCCAAAACTGCTCATCACAAAACATCATTTTTCAATATTAATGCGTCAAATATACAACCACTTGTCAATTGGTTGAGGAATCCAAAAATTACATCCAGTAAAAGTTAGTATTGATACTTGATCACCCTATGTTCTTTATCAATATCCATAGACATCATCATTCCAAAAACACAAAAATCGAGTACTTTCTAGGCATCAATCTCAAAACAAGCATAGATCTAGGCTCACATTCTCTAAAAGAATTCATACAAACCTCAAGGGACCCATCTTATAGCTCCCATAAATAAAATAAAACATCATCCTATAAGGGTAAAATTCCCAACTAAGAGACTCTATGTCTCACTCTTAGCCATAATTATCATGTCACTTATCAGGGTCACTATGTATAACCACATAGACAAAAAAATCAATATCCGACCATGGAAAAATCTCAAGGGTTTTATCCATAAACTCGTCTCATTTCAAGGAAAATAAATAACTTATCAAAACTCTCTATATTTTGTAGGGATAACAACAACCTATGAGGTTCAAAACCAATCAACATGGTTACAATTTTATATGTTTTAAATTCAATTTTATAAAGGAAGATATACATAATGTTTTAATTGGAAACCCATTTAATTGTAAAATGTTAGATAGTAATAACATAAGGGAATAACTCCAATGAAATCACCTCCCATGCAATTGACTACCAGACCTCGATCGTCTGAAATAAACATTATAAGGAACATCACTATGGAGGTTCACAATATTAAGGAAAAGGATAAGAACAGACCCTCATCCGATATCTCTATATAGTAATAACCCTTGATGTCTTGTTTTACTAAACATTTAGGTTCCTATCAGAATAAAACTATAGGATTAAACTAGAAAATTGTAAACTATATTTGGATTGTTAAAAAATAATATAAATCTATAAGGTAAAAGTTCATATTGGTTTTCTACGAATCTTCAGTTAACCACACTTGAAATGGATACACCAAAAAATGGTCTTGAATAGAAAATTGAGTTTAATATTGAAATACTAGTGTGAAATAATCTCTTATTAAAGAGTAATTAGTATTCTTTCTCACTATCAAATTCTCAATGTTGATCCAAAAAACCTTTTAGTAAAAGGAAATACATACCAGTCATCCCAATTGAGTAGAATTTCTCAAATAATGTATATGGGAAAACACTATTTGGGTTGTTTTTGACACATTAATCAATTTTACAATATTATACCTAATGAAATCACACACGAGAAGTTCTATAAAATGGGGAAACTACTTGCCAAATATATTTCATTATACCCATATTTCCATTTCCAAGCAAGAGTCAAAATCAATTACTTGTCTCTTACCAATAGGGAAAGTGTACAGAAACCATAAATGTATTATTTCCAGTCGGCCAATATCCAAAAATCCAATATATTTCAAAAACTCCATAAGATATGCATATAACTCATTGGAAAAATCATATACAACTGTAAAATCAAATATAATGAAATAAAATAACTTATCCCTAGAAAACAAGACCCCATGTTGAATCAAGTCTTCTCTACACACCAGAAATATATCCAAAAAAATTTACCAACACATTATAAATACTTCTTTCCACCATATACCTCACAATAATATAATAAGAAAAGAAGAACCTTTGAAATCACTTTTTCATGTGTGGAACCAGTTCACTCTATAAACTATAACTAGACTAGTTGGTGTAAATTCAAAAAATATAGCACCCCATACTAGAGGCTCGTAACTATTTGCATGGACTATGGTGTGTCTATATAGAAACTATGCCGTCATATCTGAGTGGGTTAAATACTTTAAATATATAATAATCATCCATATTAATTAGTAAACTGAACTCATAAGATGTATATAAAAATAATACAACAAAATGTAATATATTAGAGGCTTGAATGACCATGTCATATATACCACATTGATCACCCACTGTGTCTCCAAAATAATTTTGTGTACATAAAATAAACTAAAATAAAAGTATATGAATATACTTCTTAGTATGGGATAACCCTCAAACATGGTATCCATCATACATTCATGATGATAGTCAATAATCATAATAATCCACATGATCTACACTACTCAATAAAGAAGTTATGTCCCATTCCCTTTCTATCATCAATTTTAAAGCATGGAGATTGTATGAATGAACATTGAGGTTCATGTATAGGAGGTGAGAGAGTAATATCTATTGACCAGCCAAATGGTGATACTACAATAATTTTTAAAAGGGTATTATCTTGAAATATGTTTAGATTATCCAGTGCACAACTTGAATAAAGTATTATTAAATAATTACATAGTTAATCCTTGGGCCTATGACCCCGATCAATGATACTTTCTTATTCCAACATAAAAAATGTCATTGAACATGTGTAATTATATATATATATATATATATATATATAATCATAAATAAATAAATAAATATATGTATGTACAATAGGGGACCCCGGGTGTTTGACCAAGGCATCCGTGCATAACATCATAATGGTCTAACATTTAATAAGGGGCCTCGTCCGAATCCTTTAAATATGAATACATATATCTATTCAAAAAAGTCCCTATCCATTATGTGAATATTCATGTACAAAATCCTAATCACTGGATATTTAAAATAATTTAAAAAAATTAAATATTTATGTGAAATAATATTTACATCATCCTAATCAGTGGGGGTGGAAAAATATGTCTATCAACTAAATAATCATGAGAAACTCCATTTCCAACATCCTCATAAAAGGAAATGAAAATTCATGTGAAACAACTTAATAATGATTCTAACCTCAATTTAAAATATCCTATAACTAGTGGGAGTTAGGCATCATGTCTAAAAACCCTAACCAAGGGATCTATGTGATATTCAAGCCGGAAGGATCAATGGTTCGATCTCTAGAGTCATATATTGGAATCACCAATCAATATGGCCTGAAGACAACTATTAAAAAATCTGGTTGGGAATCTTTAAAAAGTAATAGAGAATCAATAGGAATAAATGGTTGGTTTCTAGGTAGTATATATGGGAGTCAACACAATAGCATCATATCACATTGGGCCCTATTGCCAGAGTACTAGGTGAAACATCTAGAACAAGGGGAAACATGAGTGACCATGAGAATGTGCACTTATTCTGTGATAGAGGCTTAAAACAAAATACCATGACTACCAAAATAGTCATTTAGGCTCACATGTTCAGTATGGGTTCTATGGTTACACCCAATAAAATCTCTAATAAAATTCCTAATACACTAGCTCAAGGTCAGTCAAACACCAGGGAACCACCTGGGTCCTTCTGGTGATGATACTAGAGAGGCATCCTGCTATCAATCCTATACATCAGTATGAATATAATGGAATCCCTCTTGGAATCTTCTAAATTATATTTGATTGGATTTATCCTACACAAGATAATATTGGGAAGTAAATGTATGTTGTAGAAACAATCTAAGATCCCCAAAAATAGTATGTAAATGGAGGCATTATACATGTGATCCTATAAGTAAAGATAAAACATAAGGTATCCTATAGGGTATCCTTAGTCACACAATGGTTTTCAACAACCCATGGCCTCACATGACTAAGAAGGAACACCTAAAAAAGTGAAATTCTCCATGGTAAATGCCATATATAATATTTCTTGGGTGATGTCTCATGAATTGTCTCAAATCAATATCTCCCTATTTGAATGCCTGAATAACCAACCATTTGATCTAAACCATTAACATCAATGTCTTGCCAAACAGGGAGCACCTATAGAAATTTCCTCACAGGGGACCTTGGTGATCTTATCCCTTGTCTATGAATCATATCCATGACCCTCTAGGGTTCACATCATAAGTATTATAGTCAAGAGAAAATATAATTTGAATATAGGATGAAACATATCTCCGTTATGTGGCATTCTTCACATAACACATCATTAGAATCCTATAAGAACCCAAAGGGTTCAAAAATCAGGATCAGTTAGAAAAAACTCAAATGACATACTCATGAGTCCAATTATTTATTCAGGGATTAAAGAAAGAAAAAACACAAAAAAAAGTTTATTCTAGTGATGCATATATATATTCTAATCGATGTACAAGGCATGAACTTCCAAAATACATACGTTTTTATGCACATCTATAAGGCCAATATCACATAGATTCTATAAGTGTACTACTAAAAGAACGTGACATATAGGGGGTTTGGATATGTAATAATATATTTTATGGTCATGCATGTGAGCTAGACAAGTTATTAATACTAGGTTATATCCTGTCTACATGATATGTTTTCCCTGATAACATATCTAAATGACCATGTACAACCACAAAACATGAAATAAAATTAAAAGGAATTCAATTTTCTAAACACATCTTTCTATGTAATCGAATAAATGGAAAATAAGTATAAAAGTACAAAAAAGGTTTGTACACCATGTAAAAGTAATTTACATCAAAAATTTCATCTTACAAGTGGAAGAAAAATACATGGTATGGGTTTAGGAGACAACATGTGATCTGATCATGATTTCCAAAATGAGAACCCCTATAATTGGCCCAAAACACCAGATTTACCATGTTTAACCATAGTTCAATCTCATGGGGGGTTAATAAATATAATAATATTTTCTTAAAAAAGGATAATAGTAAATATATTGGGAGTTTCAAAAAACTAAAATCAACATACTTTTTGGTAGGATTCACCGAAGCTTCTTCTGTATCCATGGTCCATAACTACAACATAATGATCGAACTCCCTCATGCTTCACAATGACACCTCCCTTGTTCCATCTCTATATCTATCTCATTTTTAGCTTTAATTCATTTGATGGGGATTCCCATAGGGGAGTACCTTGAAATCCATCATTGAGTATAATAATGAAATAAGGATAAAAAAACGAGGAAAATAAAAGGGAATGAAAATGGGCACAAGAATGGACCTAGTTCTTAATGTGTGTTCATTCCATAATAAGGATTCCACCAATTAGAGACTCAATAGAGGAGAAAAAATATCAATAAAATGTGTTGATGGAAGGATATTTCAAAATGAAATCATGTGAAGAAATTAATAATTAATTAACGAAAAATTAAATTTCAATTATTCAATGAAGAATTGAATGGTTCATAATTCCCCCAAACTCATTTCATGGTGCAAACACACTATTATGGTACCATTAACATGGTAATAAATTCCATATTATACCATATATTAGGGAAAAGGTTCAATTTTACCTCTATCAATCATTTAAAGTCAAAATTCCAATTTTCCTCTCAATTTCACAGTTTGGAATGACACTTCTATTTATACCAATATCTCATCCTATTCCTCATACATGGTTCCTAACAATAAAAAACAAGAATCATCCAAATATCATTGGGATCCTTTCTTAGAGTGAATTACGAAAATACACAAATATAATGATATAACCAAAAAATAATAGGAACAATAATCTTAGTGAGAGAATACAATGAAATTATAGGATTCTAATCACAGATCACTCATAAGGATGATATTGACATAACTCTATGTAATACATTACTTTAATAAAAAAACATGTTTCTCAACCACTAAAAAATTCCATTTTTTCAGAAAATCCATTTTAATTCACAACATGAATTAATTGGTTCATTTAGGTTATTATGTTTTGAATATGAAATATATAATATCTCTAATATGAAATTTATTGAAATGACATAATCATTTTTCAAGAATTACTTTCATTACACATAAATTTATTTTTCAAAAAAAATGAAAGATTACATGAGTAATTATTAATTAAAATCATTAATATTATATTTCAATTAATCTTTATAGAATATATTAATAAAAACAGTCATTTATTCATTAAAAAAACATAATAATTGAACACTAATTTATTAAAACACGAGGCATCAATTTGTATAAAATGAATGATGATTACAAATCCAAAACCATTTTTTTGTAATATAGATTCCCATTTTTTATCTTCAATAGGATAAAGAAAAAATTTACCAAGGTATTAAAGTGTAATAATCTCACATATTCACCTTAAATCATGGGAATGGGAACTAATATAGAAACTAACCTCATATAACCATTTATCAATCTTTAAATGAAAGAGATAAAATCCTATTAAAGGGCCTTTTTAGTTTATTGAAAAACAATTACAGCTAACATAGGTATAATTAGGAAGATAAAAGTTAAGGGAAGAAACATGATTCCAAAATTATTATGAGGTAAGAAAATAACCATTAATGGACATAAATTCTATTTCACCACATTAATTCCACATGGTTATATATCTTCTAAAACATCTGTCACATTATCCGTAAAAAGAAAAAATTATCATTCATAATATGAAAACCAAATTCGGGTATTGAATTCATTTATAGAAGAACTAATTGATTCCTTATTTAAACAATTATTTTCATTAATTAAAATTTAATGTTTCGATAACATTTCACTTGGGCAATAGCATCATTCACACCATGAATTACTCTTATATGTATATTTAATAATTGGGACCACCCACACTTTCCTCAAACTCATAAAGGTTATACTGTGGAAAAACTATGCCCGTATCGGTGGAGTTGATATAAATTAAATACTAACTTAATGGAATGATATTGATATATCAATTGATTATTTTCTATTAAATCATCAAAGACGTACATGACATGAAATATTAAATTTTTCATTGAAAATATTCATTGAAGAACAATAATATGTTGTTGATCATAATGGCTTTGAACATTAGAGTAATTATACTAGACATTTCACATCCATGACATTATTATATATATTGATACACGACGTAATAAATTTGTATGTGAAGAAATTAAAACAACTTGTAACACAATAAAATCATTAAAAATTGAATTATTTATATAATTTATAATGATAATTCTTACTTATAATATATAGATATATCTAATATAGTGATTATTGTTATAAAAAAATAAAATTTTTGTAAATGACATTTTATGGTGATAACCTATATTTTTTATGGTTATAAATTTAATTATAGAAATGAATATCATTTTATATCTTAATAAATATTTAGTATAGTGTTATTAAATAATTTTAGTAAAGATTAAATTAATAATTAATGAACATATATTAATGTTAATGAAATATTTTTCATGAATAATATTAAAAATAAACAAATCAAACAAAATTTAAAATCACTGTTAGATTATTATTATAATTAATTTATCTAAATCATGATATAGGGGTTTTTTTGGGGAAACTATTTATTATATTTAAATGTGATATAAATTTATTTAATATTATTATAGACATTGGGATTCTCATGTATATCATTCAAATTCTTTATTATGGTCTATATTATGATAATGTAGAACGATTAGAATAATTTGGACTTCCAGATTCTCCTTTGGAAGAAAATATTTATCATTAAATGTCACTTTTGGTGTAGTATTATCTTCATTGGGCTTAATTGTATTGAATGGAGTTACCAAAAGAATAATTTTTCTTATTTAAATACCCCTAAGTGTGGGTAATAATTTTTTTATAAAAAAAGGAATATAAAAAATGATAAGAATAAATATTTTGGATAATAAATATGAATTTGAGAATCCAATACCTATTTAAATTTAAAAGTAACAAGAAATTGATAATTAGAAAATTAAATTACAATAATATAGATGAAATTATATTTATATTAAATTTCACTTCATTATAGAAAACATTAATAATGGTAGGATATATCTAATGTATATTGAATTATAAAAACACGAATAAATTATCTTTACTAGGTATTTAAAATCGTTTGATTCAAAAAAAATATTACAAAATTTGTTCATAGTAGGATGCTGTCAGAATATATTTGATTAGAATCACACTAGGCCTTTGGATTGTGATCTCAATGGGGAGAAGGTTCATATAAATCCAAAAATATTTATGAAACATTTAGGTGGAAATTATTCTATGGTTTAATAGAAAAATTTATAAATTCTACATTGAGATATGATTTTTTAAGCACTTATACATATTAAATTAATTTAGAATCAATAAAATGATAAATAGGGGTAAATTATTCCTTAAATTACAGAGAAAATATTTTTAATTAATTTTAAGAGAATATTTAACAAATATATTAGGTAATATTTAAGTAATCTAAAAAAAGTTGCAATTTTTGTCAAATAAAATATATAAATTCATGTTTAAATTATTAATTTGGAATTAATATATATGAATTAGAGATATGAGGATCTTGAAAAGTAATGTATCGATTAGAATTCTTGGTGAATTATTTAATAATGATATAATTTTTATCTATTAGAATTCAACAAATGATAACATGGATATGTTTGAATTTTTTATTTTTTTAGACTATTTTGGAAATTAAATTTGTTTCCATTGAGAAACATAAAATTATTCTATAAGAATTCAATGATGGTTATAATCATAATATATAACAATTTGGTGTGTTGGTGGAAGAAAATTCGACTAGGGTGGTAGTAGTAGACCATAGATATTATTGTGCAAAAAAACAAAAATCCTATAGGTTATAAACTATATTTATGAATTGCCTCATGATATTGTATTGTTTACAAATTTTTTAAACTCTTATTAAATTTTTATGTAAAAAAATTAATTGTGATTTTATTTAATTTATAAATACAAAGGTTTACATCACACTCTATTTCTCCCATGACATTCACAAACCCATAGAGAGCTCCATTTGTGGATATTTTTCTACTTATCTTGATTCATGAATGAAATTTCAATAAATGTGGTTGTCAAAAATTGGTTTTAGGAAGATACTCTTCATATCCTCAAAAATAATTTATATATTTTAAATAATTATTTTATCAACATTATATGTTTTAAGTTAAGATCATCTTTCAATAAATCATGATGAAATATATTCCTAATTGTAGGGAATATTTTTTTAATGTTTAGTGGATTATTAATAGAGTATTTTATCCACAATTGATGATTTAATTAACAAATATAAATTGTTCAAAATTATTCTCTATTTTTTAGGATATTGAAATGAAATTGGAGGTAGTTGAAGATATTTTAATTAATTTATTTTTCCATCACAATATTTGATGCATTTTTTGATTTCTCTATGATGTTTTATAGGTTTTTTTATTAATTACTTTGGATAATTGATTTTATAAATTTACATTGTAATGGAATTTAATTTAATGTATGTTAGGATCAATATGATTATTATTGGATGAGCTAATAATTCCAATGATTTTTTGGAGGTCTTCTCCATTCATTTTTCTTTTATATTATCCTTGTTTTTAGGGTCCCTTTTTTTAAAACTAATTCTAATTCATAGATATATTTATTTGATAATTATTTATTTGGTCATTTTCATTTCACATTATATGTATAAATTTAATAATTACCAATGCAATTTTATAATAAAGCATGTAATAATTTTTTTTTAAAAAAATCCTTATTAAATATTAATGTAAAAAATTATAAAAATTAAATTTCAAATAACATCACTAATATTAATGATTAATATTTTTTTTGATAATAAATATCATTTGGGTTTAATTTTCTGATCAAATTGTTTTCCAAATATATCATATCCTGTTTGTATATAGAAAATATAAATTTTGAAGTCATTTTTATTTGTGTATGCCTATAATCCATATGTTGTGTTTCGATACCCCTCATTTATAAGGTTATAATAATTTTTCATTATTATAGTTATATAATTATGGTCTACTGGATGAACGATCATGTGTCCATTGATTTTTGACATGATTTAATACATATATATATATATATATATCTATTCTTTCATGTATTTTTTATTATTTATAATTTTTTTAATGATGGATAATGTGGTATTTTTTGTTACATGTTTTGTTTAGGTGAAATTTACATTTTTGATAATGTAATTCAAAAGATCACTTTCCGAGATAGGTTCTACAAAATTAATTAAAACTATATTCATAATTTAGATATTCTATCATGAGACCAAAATAATTTAGTAAACATGGTGATTAAAAAAAATTAGTTTTTGGGATTTGACTATAATTTTTTTGAAGATGTTTTGTTGAACCCATTGAGATGTTTTACAAAATAATCATGGCCCCTACAATATTCTAAATTATTCACAGGACAACAAAAAATAAATATGCATTGATTTGAAAAGTATAAGTGATGAGATAATTTCCATGTAACCACATAATAGGTAATAATTTGGTTTATAAATATATTTGGTTTTAATATATATAGAAGTTGTTATTATAATAAACTAGTTCATTTGTTTAATAAATTCTTGAAAATAGCGTTAGTTTTATACATGATTTTTTTCACTTAAATTTTTTCTATAATATACATTACATAGTATTTCATTGAAGTTTAAAAAGTTTTGTTAAAATATACTTTATCAAAATGTATCATTATTTTATCTTTTCGATGAAACAAATATTTTCACATTTAATAGTATGAAAAATCTAGGATATAGTTTTAAACTAATATTACAAATTAGTAAATCTAATAGAAAATCTATATTCATTTTTTGTAACAAATTATAATTTAAATATATAAAAAAATTTCGTTAAATAATAAACTAAAATATTAAAAATCTATACTTTTTTTTATCCAAACCTAATTTTTTTAAATTAATTACAATAGAATAAATCATTTAGGGTCAACAAATATTTATTTCATTGTATTTTTATTTCTTAATTAATCATATTTTATGAATAATGAATAATTTTTATTCCAATAAATTTTACTGGTATATATTTTATTCAATGTTTATTTGATTGTTTTTCTCACAAAATTCGTATTATTTCTATAATAATTATTACAAGTGTGATATTTCATGTTGATTGATCCATGCATGGTTGATTTTTTATCCTATAAATAATCCATGTAAAAACTCATTTGATATTTCTGGTATTCATATAACATGTATTTGATCATTAATAATGTTTTGATTTTCATTCCAAAAATTTTCATTTGTTAATTTTTTATATAAATAATTTAGTAGGTTATTTAATGAATATATTGTATATGTCACCATGATATTTTATGTTATATTTCTATTATGATAAATTTAATTTCATTGATAGCTTATGATACCTGTGAAACCGAGTCTATTGAAGCATAATATTGTATAACATCAAAAAACCATGTATTAAATTACAATAATCTATTAGTAAAATAAAATATTTTAAATTATTAATACAAGTTTTAGATAAATAAAACATATTGATAAATAAGTACTAAATTTTTTAGTAATTTCATTATATGATTAAATGATACATTTTTCATAATTTTTTTTATTTATTTTGATGAGAAAATTATTTATTTAATATTATCTTTTATTTGAAAATTATATTGATAGAATGATTTTTTTTAAGAAATATGAATTTTAAAAATTTCATAGAGTCACCTTTGGAATTTTTTTTCGAAAATATTGGATTTTCGATGAATAATAAAAAATAAATATTTATATTGAAAACTATCATTTCATTAAATAATTTTCAATGATTAATATTATTTTCAAATATATAAAAATAAAACTTATTCCATTTATATTATGAAAAATCATATTTAGGTCATTGGAATTCTTTCTCTTCTGTATTTTCCTATAAAACATTTTTTACAAAATAATTTGTTTTATGAAAACCACATTTCATCATATTTTGAAGTTTTTATTTTAAATTAACTTAATCTACATTAGTGTGTTGAATTTGATAAAATGTATTCGACACTTATAATCAAAATTTATAAATTTGGTAATTATTTAACATTAAATTATTTTCATGAATATTAAAAATAGTAAAAATTACATACCACTGATAATGTTAACAACAAATTTCTATGGTGTTAAACAAATATATAATTGCATGCTTCCAATTGAAACGATCTCAGTCAAATTTTATAGACATATATCGATGTACTCATTTTACACATTTTAATATTTATAAATATTTATGTATAAGTCTTGAGTATGAATCTATTACATTCTAATATTTTATAAAATTTATTGTGTGTCCTATGGAAAAATTATAAAAGGACCCTAAAAATTATCTTTATTAACCACAATGAGCCTTCAAAATCAACCAAACCTAGAATTTTTTTTATCATGTTCTTGATATAAAAATTATAGGATCTATAAATCATAAAATTCCATTGCAAGGGTACCTAAAAGGGATCTTAAAGAGTCTTAATTATGAAAATATAGTCACCTTACCTGACCTCTTTCAATTAATTCATTCTTCTACATCCAATAATTCTATTTTATTTATCATTAAATAATAAAATAAGTATCTTATATATATTTAATATTTCTTATGTTTATGTAACCCCCCATTATCCACCCTCTTTTCTATCAAATGTTAATTGAATGTATCTCTCAAACGTATGCGTGGACTACCATCTTCATCTTGATATTCAATTCATTTTCCATTACCATATTTTAAGAATGTTAGTATTCTATTTGTAAATTATATATAAGATATTTATTAAATAAATATAATTTTTCATTTATAATATCAAATATACCATCTTACATTACTATTAGTTGAAAAAATATAATAACACTTAGTCGTACTTGTTGACTGCCACCTCCACAAAGGGACATGAATCAATTTTTTCATTTCAATTTCAAAGGATGGAAATACTAATATAATTAATGAATATTAATGATATATAAGATATAATAATGATTACACAATGTTGAATTATTATTTAATCTTCTTGAGTTCCATCCACATAAATGTGAAATCCACATTTATGCCTATGTATGGCCCACCATCTCCATGAACAGTTCTATTCATTTTTCGATCTCTAATTTTAATGGATGACTCTAAATATTTATAAATATAATATATATTATATTTATATCATGGTTAAAATTATAATCATGATTAATGAATGATAAAATATCGTTGATCATAACCAATGAACCAAAAATCTCTTGAAAAATAAAACAATTAACACCTGAAAAGGTTTATTTTAATAAGTAATTTTTAATAAATGGACGATTAAATGATTTAAGTTGATTAAATTTGATATTATAATAATTTACATGATTTTTAATGTATCTTTAATAAATATTAATTTATAATATTTGAGGATATATTTCTATTGAATAAATTAAAAAATTAAGCAAGATATGTATGTTACTATCACAGTGTTTATAATTATTTTTTAAGATTCTAATTATGATTATAAAATTTTATGAACTATAACCCATGAATCAATTAAATTTTATTCATTTTTTGGTATTTTAATATTACATGTTTCAAATTCATTTTATTCTATTTAATAATATAATAGATCTAATGAGTGTTTTAAGGAAAATTATTTTATCTCTTTAGTTGAAAATACATTTTTTTTCAATACATATGTTTTATGAATGATTTAAATAATGGATCTCTAATATATAATTATTTTTAATTTAATTTTTACCCCAGTTTTACTTCAAAAATTGTTTAAGTGGAATATTTTTTTCATTTTTAGAATGAGGTACAAATTTAATTTTACGAAAAATGTGAAAGGAATATATGTTTTGTTATACAAAAAATACAAAAAATTTCTCATCATAATGAATGCTCAATGCTTTGAAGATTCCATTTATATTTTACAATTTTCTTTTAATTAAAAAAATTTACATAATATTGGTAATTTTTTTTATTTTAAATATGTGATTTCAATATAAAATGGTTATTTTCCACACAAAATGTTACATTGATCATCTGATGAAAATTTTCATCCATGAAAATTTCCACAGATTCCACTTATGTTTTGCATGGTTATGAGAAAATGATATCATCCATATTTTTTATATTTATTAATTATTATTATGATGATATGATGTTTATGAAACCAGTTTATTTTCAATGGGTTTGGATATCACTAATGTTTTATGTGTTTATGAAATCTAATTCCCTTCCTTCAGTTTTCATAAATGAGGAATAATTTTGAATTTATGGATCACATATGAAAGGTTTTCTATTTTCTTATGAATTGGACAAGATTATAGATCAATAAAATTTGTTGGGTGATGATATATATATATATGATATAGTAAGGAAGAAATTGGGGAGTAAAGCTAATTCATTAAAGAACATTATTCACCGTGATAGTCCCTGGAGTTAACATCAAATATGTATATTATGGAATATGAAGTGAACCAAATCCAATATAATTATCATGGAAGTGAGCCTTGAAGAAGTAAATGATATTATATTATTATGTTTAAGATAAAGACATATTTATTATGCCAATGTTATTATATCATGGGTCATGTTCTTTTATTCAATTATCATTATTATATTATGAACTGAAATTATTTATAATATGATAGTTGGTTATGAACTATAATATATTATGTATTATTTTTTAAAGTTATTTTCCTGTAATATTACCCTTATGTTCATTTTATTCTTATGTGGCCATTAATATCTCACTTTTTTACCTATATTAATCATTTGACCTCAAAATTTTGTTTGTTTCTTTCCCCATATTATACATAAATGAATTATGTATGATATTCATATCAAGGGATATCATTACAAAAAAACATAATGGGAGAGAATGTTGATATCTTATGAAAAATTAATTTTTTAAATTATAATTTCGAAGATAGTAGTCCTTTAAGAATCTAGAATAGATTATGATGTTATTTCATGATAATTCCTCTAAAAAGAAGTGAAATTTATGTTTCAAAAGTATGAGTTAATATAGTTTTCATTAGAGAAAGGTCTAGTTTTCATTGGAAACTAGAAATTGAAATATTTATTGAGAACTCTTAAGATAATTCAATATATAGGAGTACGTCCTATGTTAGTGTAAATAATGGGCTGTCATTTTACAAGAAAAATATCTCTTTATAAATACTTCAAGTGGGAATGGATTTGTAATAGATATATCTATTGATAATAATCAATAAATTATTTAGTTATCAAAACATCAACCATTATTTTGGCACATGAGTAGTTTTCCATTATGAG